>JAEOAD010001365.1:4115000-4715000 GCA_036365145.1 Orientallactaga sibirica
TTCCTGGAAGTTCACAAAAAAAGTGGTGAATGACAAGGAGGGACCCTGCCTCAGAAGTGAGGTACAGGCTGAGGAGATGGTTCAGCAGTCATTGAAAAGCCTGTTGGCCTGGGTTCAATTCCCCAGTATCCATGTAAACCTGTTAGCCTGGGTTCAATTCCCCAGTATCCATGTAAACCTGTTAGCCTGGGTTCAATTCCCCAGTATCCATGTAAACCTGTTAGCCTGGGTTCAATTCCCCAGTATCCATGTAAACCTGTTAGCCTGGGTTCAATTCCCCAGTATCCATGTAAACCTGTTAGCCTGGGTTCAATTCCCCAGTATCCATGTGTGGTAGTTTGAATATATGTCCCCCAATATATTCAGTGGTTTATTACTTATAGTTTGCATCTGCAATCACCTTGCTAGAGGCAAGGTCACTGGGGGCCGGTCTTAAGGTGTGGTGATGGGTTTGAGATTCCATTGTAAAGATATGCAAATGTGTCTAGCAGGAGTTCCTGAAGTCTGCTGTGTGACCTTTTGGCTGTAGTTTGTTTTGCTCTGTGTGCTGTGGTGGCTGGTTGGCTTTTGCTCTCTCTGCTTGGCCCTGTGAAGGCCAGTCGCTTCTCTTGCCATTATGGAACTTCCCCTGGATCTGTAAGCTTCAATAAATAATATCCCTTCCTCCATAACTGTGCCCGGTCTGGAAGTTCATCTCAGCGAACCTGAAGCTGTCTGCAACAGTAAAGTGGTACCGAGGAGTGTGGGGTGAGATGAACCTGACCGTGTGGATGTTCGTCTTTTGCAACCTTTGTTTTGGAGGAATGGGCATGGACTTGGTGCTTGCAACTGAAGATGCCTTCTGGAGTGGTAAGCCAAGTTTTATGGACTATTCTGATGAGAGTTTGAGAATGCTAAGTGCAGATAGTACTGAACTTCGAGGCTTGGCTTATGTGGATTCTAAGGGGAAAGAAAGACTACAGAGGACTTTGTTGGAACTGGGCTACTGGCATAAGGGATGGCTACGTTCTGCTATCCAGGCCCAGAAAGTTTGATCAAGGTTAAATTTGTAATGGACTGATGTGCTTGGCTAAAGATATCGGACTGAGATTTTAAGATTTTGAGTTGGAAAACCTGAAGCAAGCTAAAAGTAGAGGCACTGAGACTGGTTAAGCTGCTATTGTTGACACATTAGCAATCTTAAGGAAGGTGGAAGGAAGGTGGCCTGACTTGATTTACATTAAAACAATGGAGAGGATGCCTGAGGAAAGACTGTTAGAAATGCAAACTCTTTGGAAAGAGTTGACTGGAGAAGGAACCTGCTTTTCAAGGCTATGGTTTATTTTGTCCCTGAATTTAGAATATGGCTGTGTCCTGCACACCTGGTATTAGTTTTGGAAGCATGAAAAATGCATGGAGTGGTCATGAGTTGCACACGGTTCCAGGAGCCGCTGCTGAGATGCAGCATGAGGAAGGGCATGAAGACCTTCAGGAATAGGCTGGAAGAGCCTTTTGGAAGATGGACCGTGGTTTGCATGGAGACCTGAAGATGTTTTGGATATACCAGGACTGTGCAAAAGGGCTTCCATGGAGTGCAGTGTTGGCATGTTATGAAAGTTTTCCCTGGCGACTCTGCCCAGCTGGAGGGGCGGAATTGGTAAACATGGAGACTGTTTGTCTCTGGTTATATTGAACTTGAACTGCAGAAGTTTGATGATGGCTGATGGTGATTGAGTTTGCATTGTTTTAGTCTCTCCTTGCTATTCCTTATACAGTTAAAATGTTTACTCTGTGCCTTTACATGTTGAAAGTATTTAACTTGTTTGATTTTACAGTAATCACTATCTTAAGTTGATCAAGACTGTGAGAACCTTTGAAATTGGACTGAGTACAATTTACAATGTGTGATAGTTATAAATCTATTGGGGGCCAGGAGCTAAATATATTGGGGGCCAGGGGCGGAATGTGGTAGTTTGAATATATGTCCCCCAATATATTCAGTGGTTTATTACTTATAGTTTGCATCTGCAATCACCTTGCTAGAGGCAAGGTCACTGGGGGCCGGTCTTAAGGTGTGGTGATGGGTTTGAGATTCCATTGTAAAGATATGCAAATGTGTCTAGCAGGAGTTCCTGAAGTCTGCTGTGTGACCTTTTGGCTGTAGTTTGTTTTGCTCTGTGTGCTGTGGTGGCTGGTTGGCTTTTGCTCTCTCTGCTTGGCCCTGTGAAGGCCAGTCGCTTCTCTTGCCATTATGGAACTTCCCCTGGATCTGTAAGCTTCAATAAATAATATCCCTTCCTCCATAACTGTGCCCGGTCTGGAAGTTCATCTCAGCGAACCTGAAGCTGTCTGCAACACCATGTAAACCTGTTAGCCTGGGTTCAATTCCCCAGTATCCATGTAAACCTGTTAGCCTGGGTTCAATTCCCCAGTATCCATGTAAACCTGTTAGCCTGGGTTCAATTCCCCAGTATCCATGTAAACCTGTTAGCCTGGGTTCAATTCCCCAGTATCCATGTAAACCTGTTAGCCTGGGTTCAATTCCCCAGTATCCATGTAAACCTGCACAAAGTGACACATGCACCTGGAGTGCTGGTGCAGTGGCAGGAGGTCCAGCCCATATTCATTCTCTCTCTCTCTAATAAATAATTTTTTAAATGAAGTGGAACACTTGGGAGGCAGGAGTGGAGGACCACTGTGAGTTTGAGGTCAATCTTCAACTATAAAGTGAATTCTAGGTCAGCCTGGGATAGGGTGAGATGCTACCTTAAAAAAATAAAAAATAAGCCGGGCGTGGTGGCGCACGCCTTTAATCCCAGCACTTGGGAGGCAGAGGTAGGAGGATCGCTGAGAGTTTGAGGCCACCCTGAGACTACATAGTGAATTCCAGGTCAGCCTGGGCTAGAGTGAGACCCTACCTTGGAAAAAAAAAAGAAAAGAAAAGAAAAGAAAAATAATAATAAAATAATAATAATAATAATAATAAAATAAAAATAGCCGGGTGTGGTGGTGCACGCCTGTAATCCCAGCACTTGGGAAGCAGAGGTAGGAGGATCCCTGTGAGTTCAAGGCCATCCTGAGACTACAGAGTAAATTCCAGGTCAGCCTGGGCTAGAGTGAGACTCTACCTCAGAAAAAAAAAATTAAAATTAAAAATGAGGTAGAAGGTAAGGCCCAGCCCAAAAGCGTGTCCTCCATACATGTATCATGACATGCATGTGCCCACATGCACATACACACATTAAATAAGTAAATAATTTCTAAAACATAGTAAAAGTATGTACTACTAAATTGAATGATACTTTATTGCCAAAGATCAGATTAGACCTTATCATGCGGGAATGCCACATACTCTCAATGTCTAAACACCGCAACGTTTGCAAAGCACAATTAAGTGAAGTGTGACAAAATGAAGCACATTTGCGTGTGTGTGTGTGTGTGTGTGTGTGTTTCCTTATGTTGTGGGAGGAAAGAGTCTCACTGTTTCAATTTGCATTTCCTATATTGAACACATTTTTCATACACTAGTTGGCCATTTGCCTTCCTCCCTTTGTGAATTGGGCGTTTCTACCTTGTGTGATCTGTTTCAAGGGAAACATGTACTCAGAAATAGGAAGACATGGTCCCCCCACCCCCAGATATCTTGGGAGGGCACGTATGCCAACAGAATGAAGGGGCTTTGAAATCGTTCCTTGAGCAGAGGGCTTCCAGGGTATTTTATCCTTTCAATGAGTAAATCATTGAGATACTTGGTGCCAGAAAGCGTCTAAAATAACAAAAAGAAGGCAAGGTATTTGGCAGTGGAAACACAAATTTGCATTCCCACGGGCAACTGAAGTGAAAGTTAGCTTCGCATTGTCCTTGGCACTGAGTGAACTGTGGAGGAACTGGAGGTCACCAAGGTCCTTGGGACAGACTTCTTTTTCTTCCACCCTTGAATCCCTAGGCTTCAACAAAGCAAGCAAGGAGAGGTGGTCCCCTGTGGACAATGAGCCTGGGAAGCGTTCATCCCCAGAGGTCATCTGACTAGTTAAGTAACACTTAGAACGCAGAGTGTTCCTTCATTTCTTTGGGGTTTTGTTTGTTTGTTTCTATGACTAAAAAGGAGAAATAATTCCATTTGCCTTCATTTTGTTAATGTTTTTTGATTTTTCAAGGTAGGGTCTCACTCTAGCTCAGACTGACCTGGAATTCACTATGTAGTCTTAGGGTGGCCTTGAATTCATGGTGATCCTCCCACCTCTGCCTTCCAAGTGCTGGAACTAAAGGTGCGTGCCATCACTCCTGGCCCACTTGCCTTCATTTTATCATCTCTTGCTCCCCCGCCCCCAAAAGAAAACATGTTATTAAAGGAAGGTGAGGGATTTGAGCTTTAGAATGCTCTGGACTGAAAGTAATAGAAACTCAACAGAACTTTGGTGTGGGACCCTGGACTGGTCAGTGTATGCACAAAGGTTCAAACGGGAATGCCCAGTGACTTGGTTGCAAGATGGTGTGGTTTGGGTCCCTCACCCCAGCCTTTCTTCAGACGAGACATCTCCAACCATGTGGCAAAAAACCTGGCACTCACCACCACCTCCATCTTCCTCTCCCAGCACCTGGAACTGCACATTACAACCAGCTGCCAAAATTCCAAAGTCTATGATTGGCCTAGCCTAACCTGGAGATTTTCTGTGTGGGTTAGGGGGTTCAGCTCTGATTAAGGACTTGAGTGTCTGACAACCTCAAAGCCTTGTGAATTGGCATCATATAGAAGCCGTTCTTAGATGCCCTTGTAGAATGTCCAGGAACTTTGGAGGTAGTTACATGTTGTCAAATAAAACTAGACATCAAGCTGGAGGTGGTGGCACGTGACTTTAATCCCAGCACTCGAGAGGCAGAGGTAGGAGGATCCCTGACTACCACAGGAATCATTGATGGGAAACAGGTAGCTGGTGAGAAATGAGGTGCTGAGGGCTGGAGAGATGGCTCTGCGGTTAGGGCATGTGCCTGCAAAAACCAAAGGACCTCGTTTCAATTCCCCAGGACCCACGTAAGCCTGATGCACAAGGTGGCACTTGCATCTGGAGTTCGTTTGCAGTGGCTGGAGGCCCTGGTGTGCCCATTCTCGCTCTCTCTCTCTCTCTGCTTCTCTCTCTCAAATAAACAAATAAAATATTTAAAATATCCCTCTCTTTTGCAGCTGGGATTGTTACGTATCCAGGCTGGCCTCAATTTTTTCTGAGCTTTTTTATTTAGTGTGTGTATTTGTGTGTGTGTGTATTTGTGTGTGTGTGTGTGTGTGTGTGCATGCTCACCCATGCATCTGTGAGCACATGTGTGCATGTGTCAGGGTCTCTTGCCACTGAAAACAGATGCCAGATGCTTGCATCACTTTTTGCATCTGATTTTTCATGGGCATTGGGGAATTAAAACCCAGGCTGACAGGCTTTGCAAGCAAACACCTACAACCTCTGAGTCATCTCTCCAGCCCTGGCCTCAACTTTTATCTTCCTGCACAGCCCCTGACTGCTGGGATTATAGACATGTACCAGACACCCAGTTTATGATCTTTTTGTGGTATAAATCCATACTTGACTGATTCTTTTCCAAATTGTATTGATTATTCTAAGGTCCTCTGCATTGCCACACACAGCATTCATGCACAGCCTTATTTGTGAACAGCCCAGATCTAAACTTTACCCCTGATGTGCGCACGATCGCACACACACACACACACACACACACACACACACACACACAGGAAATTCTAGTTTCTTTTTCATTTAGAGACTTACATGTTCCTGCGGTGGGGGCTCTGTGCTCTTTTAGCCTTGGTCAGCTCTGCAGTGCTCACCTGCGCCCTCTTCTGGACACAGGCCAGCAACACTGAGGTAAAAGTCCTCACCTGACCGTCCTTGCAGAATCTGGGCCTTTGCTTGGCAAGCTGGCTGCGCTCTGTGCCTGTCCACCCCTGCACAGGGCCACATCCAGCTCCTAAGGGACTCGAGAACGCTAGAAAGAACACATGGGAATATTCCCAGCTGGTTGCAGAAACTTCAGAAATAGCCAATAATACCAGACAGTCTGACAGTGGTGGAAGGACAGTCTTTACCAGTTGGCTTAGCTGTGATTAAGTCCTGAGCAATGGTTTGAGCCCAGCACCAAAAAGTATGAACTAGAAGAAGAATTTATCTTGGAAAACCAGTTAGGGCCTACCCTCAGGGCTGAGATGCTTCTCCTCCTGTAGGTCTGCTATTGACAAAACAAATTTTTTAAAAAATAGTAATTCTTTTGACAAGGGCCTTGGGCATACTAGACAAGCTCTCTATCGCTGAGCCATGCCCCCAGCCCTCACTGTGGATTCTAGACAAGTGCTCTACCACTGAGCCATGCCCCAGCCCCTCACTGTGGATTCTAGACAAGTGCACTACTGCTGAACCACGCCCCCAGCCCCTCACTGTGGATTCTAGATAAGTGGTCTACCACTGAGCCACGCCCCCAGCCCCTCACTGTGGATTCTAGACAAGTGCTCTACCACTGAGCCACACTCCCAGCCCCTCACTGTGGATTCTAGACAAGTGCTCTACCACTGAGCCACACCCCCCAGCCCCTCACTGTGGATTCTAGACAAGTGCTCTACCACTGAGCCACGCCCCAGCCCCTCATTGTGGATTCTAGACAAGTGCTCTACCGCTGAGCCACGCCCCCAGCCCCTCATTGTGAATTATAGAAAAGTGCTCTACCACTGAGCCACATCCCCATCCCCTCACTGTGGGTTCTAGACAAGTGCTCTACCACTGAGCCACGCCCCAGCCCCTCACTGTGGATTCTAGACAAGTGCTCTACCACTGAGCCACGCCCCCAACCCCTCACTGTGGATTCTAGACAAGTGCTCTACCGCTGAGCCACGCCCCCAGCCCCTCACTGTGGATTCTAGACAAGTGCTCTACCACTGAGCCACGCCCCAGCCCCTCATTGTGGATTCTAGACAAGGGCTCTACCACTGAGCCACGCCCCAGCCCCTCACTGTGGATTCTAGAAAAGTGCTCTACCACTGAGCCACACCCCCAGCCCCTCACTGTGGATTCTAGACAAGGGCTCTACCACTGAGCCACGCCCCCAGCCCGTCACTGTGGATTCTAGACAAGGGCTCTACCTCTGAGCCACGCCCCCAGCCCCTCACTGTGGATTCTACACAAGTGTTCTACCACTGAGCCACGCCCCAGCCCCTCACTGTGGATTCTACACAAGTGCTCTACCACTGAGCCACGCCCCCAGCCCCTCACTGTGGATTCTAGACAAGTGCTCTACCACTGAGCCACGCCCCAGCCCCTCACTGTGGATTCTAGACAAGTGCTCTACCGCTGAGCCACACAAATAAGAAAGCCCCTCACTGTGGATTCTAGACAAGTGCTCTACCGCTGAGCCATGCCCCAGCCCCTCACTGTGGATTCTAGACAAGTGTTTCTTTGCTGAGCCACACCCCCAGCCCCTCACTGTGGATTCTAGACAAGTGCTCTACCTCTGAGCCACGCCCCCAGCCCCTCACTGTGGATTCTAGACAAGTACTCAACCCTGAGCCACTTACAAATAAGAAAAACCACTACTTAATGCTACTACTGATTATATATTCCTAAGACCCTGATGCGTGTTCTTTGTATATATCTATATATCTTTTGTTTTGTTTTGTTTTGTTTTGTTTTGGTTTGGTTTTGGTTTTTGCAAGGTAGAGTCTCACTCTAGCTCAGGCTGATCTGGAATTCACTATGTAGTCTCAGGGTGGCCTCAAACTCACGGCTGACCTCCTTACTCTGCCTCCCAAGTGCTGGGATTAAAGGTGTGTGCCACCATGCCTGGCATATCTATACATCTTCACAAACACATCTCACATATGTGTGTATACAAATCTACACATAAGTTTTATTTTTTGAGTATTTTAAACATATAGAAAGGTTATTGAATAACGAATACTTCATTATTCTGTTATTGACTGCTATTAAAAAAAAAATACCTAGCTTGGGCTGGAGAGATGGCTTAGCGGTTAAGGCACCTGCCCTCTAAGCCTAAGAACCCGGTTCCAATCTCCAGGTCCCACGTTTAGCCAGATTCAAAGTGACGCAATGGCGCAATGCCGCACTTGACCACAAGGGGGCGCATATATCTGGATTTTGTTGGCAGCAGCTGAGAGACTGCTGGCGCGCCCATCTCTATCTGTCTCCCTCTCCCTCTCTGTCTGTCTCTCTCTGTGTCTCTCTTCAAAAATAAATAATAATAAAAATAGCTAGCTTACATGGGTGCTGGGGAATCAAACTGCACAAGGGGGCAAATGTGTCTGGAATTCGTTTGCAGTGGCTAGAGGCCCTGGCGTACTCATTCTCTCTTTCTCTCTATCTGCCTCTTTCTTGCGCTCTCTATCTCTCTCAAATAAATAAATAAAATATTTTTTTAAATACCTAAAGCTGCCTACTTATGAAGAGGTTCATTTAGCTCACAGGTTGGGAAACTGGAAGCCCCTTTGTTGGGGCTTCGGGGCACATGGCATCACAAGGATGGAGTGCATGCAGAGGAGGGTGCCAGGTGGCATGGAGAGAAGGGAAGCCAGAGTCATGGAGGAGTTGGGCTCATCAAGGACCCACTCTTGCAGGAACTACCACGTTACTCAAGACCAGTGTGAATCCTTTCAAGGGCAGCACCTCCCATGATGTGATCACCTTCCGATGGGCCCCATCCCCTCAGGGTCCCAGTACACTGATGTAGTAATCTCCTTTACATTGCTGGAACAAAGCACCCAGCCAAAAGCAGCTGGGCATGGTGATGCACGCCTTTAATCCCTGAGGTAGGAGGCTCTCTGTGAGACTGAGGCCACCCTGGGACTACATAATGAATTCTAGATTAGCCTGGGCTAGAGCGAGACCCTACTTCAAAAAAAAAAAAAAAAAAAAAAAACTCAACAAAATAAAAGCAGCCGATGGAAATAGTTTTTACTTTGGCCTACAGTCTCGAGGGGAAACTTCATGATGGCAGGGAAAATATGGCATAAGCAGAGGCTGGACGTCATCTCTGCCACCGCGGGTGGACAATAGCAACAGGAGAGTGAATCCAACTCTGGCACAGGGGAGCTGGCTATAACACCCAAAGCCTGCCCCCAGCAATACACCTCCTCCAGAAAGCCCACCCCTGCCAAATTGCCACCAGCTGGGGACCATGCATTCAAACCCCATGAGTTTATACAGGTCATTGCATTCAAACCACCACCCCAAGCCTCCAGAAAACACTATAACCAAACCACAGCAAGCATCAGTACCTTAAAAACATGATCAGAATTTCTTGAATAATCTTTCCCCACCCATCCTACAATCCTCTCCTTCAGACAACCACTTACCTGAAGTCAGTCTTCATTATTCCTGCGTTGCCCTTCAGACATTATGCATAGACGCAGTCCTAAGCAACACGGACATGCGCTGTGTGTTAAATTGTGTCCTGCGTGCATCCTTCCACAAGGCATTGAAACTGTTTGGTAAAGTTTGGGGTTAGATGTGTCCATGTCAACTACATTGCTTATTTATCGGAGCTGGTATACAGAGCCGGGCATGGTGGCACATGCCTTTCATCCCAGAGATGCTAAGAGGATCACTGTGAGTTCAAGGCCAGCCTGGGACTATAGATCCAGGTTGGTCTGGGCTAGAGTGAGATCCTGCCACAAAAAAAAAAAAAAAAAAAAAAAAAGAGTGAACTTGTGTAAAGTAGTCCATTGTATGAATGTACCAATGTTTATTTACTTTCGTTCTGATTGTATCTGATGTTTAAAAACTTATATTTATTTACATTTATTACTTATTTATGCACATTTGTGTGTGTGTGTGTGTGTGTGTGTGTGTGTGTGTGTGTGTGTGTGTGTGTGTGTGTGTGTACACACATGTCAGGGTCTCTCTCCTGCTAACAAATGTCAGATACTTGCACCACTTTTGGTACCTGCCTTTAATAGGTGCTGAGGAATTGAACCACAGGCTGGTAGGGCTGGCAAGCAAGTGCCTGGAGTTCCTGAGCCATGCCCCCAACCCAGTGTCTGGCCTTTTTTTGTTTGTTCATTTTTATTTTTTAAGTTAGGGTTTCACTCTAGTCCCGTCTGTCCTGGAATTCACTATGGAGTCTTATGCTGGCTTGAAACTCACAGCGATCCTCTTACCTCTGCCTCCCAAGTGCTGGGATTAAAGGCGTGCGCCACCACACCCGGTGACCTCACTATGGTTTTATTTAGTGCTTCCAAGTACTAGTGATGTAGAGTGGGTTTTCATTTATGAATTGGGCCTTTCGCCTTTTGTGAGTGACATGCTCCTATGATTTACATACTTTTATTGGCTTGTTCAAGAAATTCTTCCCTAGTGAATGACATAGATATTTTCTTCCATACATTTGTGTGGTTAGAATTTTAATCTACCTATATTTGAGTTTCCAGGTATGACATGAACTTGACATATAATTACTGGGCCCACTGCTGAAAGATTTGCAAAAAGAAATATCAAAAGTATGCTTAAACTGGACGTGGGTGGTGATGCCTTTAATCCCAGCACTCGGGAGGCTGAGGCAGGTGGATCACTATGAGTTCGAGGCCAGCTGACAATGTAGTCAGTTTCAGGTCAGAATGAGACTCTGCCTCAAAAACAAACAAACAAACAAACATAAAAAACCACCAGGTGTGATGGTGCATGCTATCCTTTGCCTCCTGAGTGCTGGGATTAAAGGCGTGGGACACCACGCCCCGCTCTCCTTTGATTTTTTTTAATAATGGCTTGTTTAGTAACTGGTAGGAAATTTTTCTGAAATTATAACAATCAGCACTTTCAAAAAAACAAAAAAAACAAAACTCCACAGCCTGTACAAACCCCCAAAGCCTTAACCGAATCTGAGTTAGAGTAGATCCCGATGGATCTGTGGGAGCCCTGCAATGAGCATCCCCAGCCGGGCCTTAGAGTTCCGGCTCACACTAGGGCGTTGAGTGACATTTGATCCACCCACAGTTGTTAGGCGTTCTGCAAACGGGTGGTCGTTGCGGCCGGATTCGAACCTGCGGACTTCTCCTTTGGGCCGCGCTTGACCTGGCCAAGTCGGTCTCCCGGGCGCAGAGCGCTGCTACTCCTTGCGTGGTGGGAACCGGCAGTGCAGTGGAAAGCTAAGCGAAGGTAAGAGGCTCGACCCCAATAGGCAAAGCTGAGAGCGGGGAACCACGAGGCTGACAGCAGCACTGATGAGACACGCGCGCCCCAGGCCGCGCCACGGCTAAAATACCTTCTTGGGGGATCACCCTAGCACCCCCAAATGGAGGAGCAGTGGGGTGGGGGTGCCGAGTAAAACCAAGCAGAAGCAAAAGCTGTAGGAGCCACAGACGCTCGGTTGAGGCACCGCTGGGATTCGAACCCAGGATCTCCTGTTTACTAGACAGGCGCTTTAACCAACTAAGCCACGGCGCCGCCCGCACGACTGCGGCGAGAAACTCGTCCCCATCTCGAGCTGCTTCCTGAGCTGCGCGCGTGCGCACTTTCTCCCCGGCCGGATGCGGGCGCATGCGCGGTACAGGCCGCCGCCTGGCTGTGCGGGTGCAGCCCCGGGATGCTGCAGGGATCCGGGAAGCTCCCGCGTGCTTCTGGTCGTGGGCGGGTCGCTCTCCTGCAAGGCCGTGACTTCCAGAGACCTGAGGAAGCGCGGCGGGGCCCCAGGGCAGCCCGGCTGGACCCCAGGGACCATGAGCGCCGCCCTCTTTCTGCACCCTGAGCCAGGCAGGGCACCCAGGCCTCCCCTGGTCGCTCTGGGGTGGTCACTCGGGCGCTCCAGCCATGCCTCTGGGCATCAACAGAGCGGATCACGGGTGACTTAGCCCCCCAACGCTGTGCCCGTGGGAGACTGAGCTGCTGAAATGTTCAGTCTATGCAAAAGTGTGCGCACAGGAGGCTCGGCCCAGAAATATTTGTAACAACCCATTCGTGGGGGCACTTAGCCATCTTCAAAGCTGTGTGGGGTGAGGCCTCAAAACCACCCGGAGGAGGTGGGAGTGGAGCTTTGATAAATTCATACATCACTCGTTAGAGATAGAAGACTGGGCGTGGTGGTGCACGCCTTTAATCCCAGCACTCGGGAGGCAGAGGTAGGAGGATCGCCGTGAGTTCAAGGCCACCCTGAGACTACAGAGTGAATTCCAGGTCAGCCTGAGCTAAAATAAAACCCTACCTCGAAAAAAAAGAAGGAGGCGGAGGAGGAGAAATAAGCTATATGAGCAGCCAGCTTGAATCCCAGGGACAAGTTAGGCTTGCCCAGTGATTGCCCCGCGTTATGGTTATGATGTTCGTGCACAATTGTTGGTGCCAGACATTATAAATCAATCCTCCAATCTAGAGCCAAAAAAAGATCACGTGTGAGCCTCATCGGCTGGAACAGTGGGTCCTGTCCGTTTGTGAGCAGAAAATGTCGCCCTTTTTGAATTGCTTTATGTTGGCCATGTGCGGGATACGCAGGAAGAGCGCTGGACATTCTGGAAAACTGAAAAGGCTGGGGCTGGACAGCATGAATCTTCTTGTGATGGGAATGCCACCAGCACATCCTTGGCAAACCAGGTCTTCCCCTGCTGTGGGCAGGTGGTTGTGTGTTACTATAAACAAAATATCAGCGACTGGGTACTTTATTGAAAAAAAAAAAAAAAAAAAAAAGGTTTATTAAGCTGACCGCTCTGGAGGTGGGCAAGTTCAAGATCAGGTGGCCACATGCTGTGTCTTACCATGCGTCCACCATGTCACTGCATGGTGGAAACACATGTGACAACAAACAGCCATGCAGAAGAAACCCAGTACATGGATGACCTAACTTTATAACAATGCACTGGAGGTAACCAGTCTGGCCCCACGATACCAGCTTTATAACAATGCAATAGAGGTAACCAGTCTGGCCCCATGATACCAGCTTTATAACAATGCAATAGAGGTAACCAGTCTGGCCCCATGATACCAGCTTTATAACAATGCAATGGAGGTAACCAGTCTGGCCCCACGATACCAGCTTTATAACAATGCAATAGAGGTAACCAGTCTGGCCCCACGATGCCAGCTTTATAACAATGCAATGGAGGTAACCAGTCTGGCCCCACGATACCAGCTTTATAACAATGCAATGGAGGTAACCAGTCTGGCCCCACGATACCAGCTTTATAACAATGCAATGGAGGTAACCAGTCTGGCCCCACGAGACCAGCTTTATAACAATGCAATGGAGGTAACCAGTCTGGCCCCACGATGCCAGCTTTATAACAATGCAATGGAGGTAACCCGTCTGGCCCCACGATGCCAGCTTTATAACAATGCAATGGAGGTAACCCGTCTGGCCCCACGATGCCAGCTTTATAACAATGCAATGGAGGTAACCAGTCTGGCCCCACGATACCAGCTTTATAACAATGCAATGGAGGTAACCAGTCTGGCCCCACGATGCCAGCTTTATAACAATGCAATGGAGGTAACCAGTCTGGCCCCACGATACCAGCTTTATAACAATGCAATGGAGGTAACCAGTCTGGCCCCATGATGCCAGCTTTATAACAATGCAATGGAGGTAACCAGTCTGGCCCCACGATACCAGCTTTATAACAATGCAATGGAGGTAACCCGTCTGGCCCCACGATACCAGCTTTATAACAATGCAATGGAGGTAACCAGTCTGGCCCCACGATACCAGCTTTATAACAATGCAATGGAGGTAACCCGTCTGGTCCCACGATACCAGCTTTATAACAATGCAATGGAGGTAACCCGTCTGGCCCCACGATACCAGCTTTATAACAATGCAATGGAGGTAACCAGTCTGGCCCCACGATACCAGCTTTATAACAATGCAATGGAGGTAACCAGTCTGGTCCCACGATACCAGCTTTATAACAATGCAATGGAGGTAACCAGTCTGGCCCCACGATACCAGCTTTATAACAATGCAATGGAGGTAACCAGTCTGGCCCCACGATACCAGCTTTATAACAATGCAATGGAGGTAACCAGTCTGGCCCCACGATACCAGCTTTATAACAATGCAATGGAGGTAACCAGTCTGGTCGATACCAGCTTTATAACAATGCAATGGAGGTAACCAGTCTGGCCCCATGATGCCAGCTTTATAACAATGCAATGGAGGTAACCCGTCTGGCCCCACGATACCAGCTTTATAACAATGCAATGGAGGTAACCAGTCTGGCCCCACGATACCAGCTTTATAACAATGCAATGGAGGTAACCAGTCTGGCCCCATGATACCAGCTTTATAACAATGCAATGGAGGTAACTCGTCTGGCCCCACGATGCCAGCTTTATAACAATGCAATGGAGGTAACCAGTCTGGCCCCATGATACCAGCTTTATAACAATGCAATGGAGGTAACCAGTCTGGCCCCACGATACCAGCTTTATAACAATGCAATGGAGGTAACCAGTCTGGCCCCATGATGCCAGCTTTATAACAATGCAATGGAGGTAACCAGTCTGGCCCCACGATACCAGCTTTATAACAATGCAATGGAGGTAACCAGTCTGGCCCCACGATACCAGCTTTATAACTAATGCAATGGAGGTAACCAGTCTGGCCCCACGATACCAGCTTTATAACAATGCAATGGAGGTAACCAGTCTGGCCCCACGAGACCAGCTTTATAACAATGCAATGGAGGTAACCCGTCTGGTCCCACGATACCAGCTTTATAACAATGCAATGGAGGTAACCAGTCTGGCCCCACGATACCAGCTTTATAACAATGCAATGGAGGTAACCAGTCTGGCCCCATGATACCAGCTTTATAACAATGCAATGGAGGTAACCAGTCTGGCCCCACGATGCCAGCTTTATAACAATGCAATGGAGGTAACCCGTCTGGCCCCATGATACCAGCTTTATAACAATGCAATGGAGGTAACCAGTCTGGCCCCACGATACCAGCTTTATAACAATGCAATGGAGGTAACCAGTCTGGCCCCATGATACCAGCTTTATAACAATGCAATGGAGGTAACTCGTCTGGCCCCATGATGCCAGCTTTATAACAATGCAATGGAGGTAACCCGTCTGGCCCCACGATACCAGCTTTATAACAATGCAATCCAGGTAACCAGTCTGATACCAGCTTTATAACTAATGCAATGGAGGTAACCAGTCTGGCCCCATGATACCAGCTTTATAACAATGCAATGGAGGTAACCAGTCTCCACACGATACCAGCTTTATAACTAATGCAATGGAGGTAACCAGTCTGGCCCCATGATGCCAGCTTTATAACAATGCAATGGGGTAACCAGTCTGGCCCCACGATACCAGCTTTATAACTAATGCAATGGAGGTAACCAGTCTGCAATCACGATACCTTTTATAACTAATGCAATGGAGGTAACCAGTCTGCCCACGATACCATCATATAACAATGCAATGGAGGTAACCAGTCTGGCCCCCGATACCAGCTTAACAATGCAATGGAGGTAACCCGTCTGGCTCCACGATACCAGCTTTATAACAATGCAATGAGGTGTCCGTCTGGCCTGGGATACCAGCTTTATAACAATGCAATGTGTAACCAGTCTGGCCCCACAGATACCAGCTTTATAACAATGCAATGGAGGTAACTCGTCTGGTTTTCCAACCAGCTTTATAACAATGCAATGGATTCTGTCTGGCCCCACGATACCAGCTTTATAACTAATGCAATGGAGGTAACCAGTCTGGCCCCACGATACCAGCTTTATAACAATGCAATGGAGGTAACCAGTCTGGCCCCACGATACCAGCTTTATAACTAATGCAATGGAGGTAACCAGTCTGGCCCCACGATACCAGCTTTATAACAATGCAATGGAGGTAACCCGTCTGGCCCCACGATACCAGCTTTATAACTAATGCAATGGAGGTAACCAGTCTGGTCCCACGATACCAGCTTTATAACAATGCAATGGAGGTAACCAGTCTGGCGATGATACCAGCTTTATAACAATGCAATGGAGGTAACCAGTCTGGTCACGATACCAGCTTTATAACAATGCAATGGAGTAACCCGTCTGGTGACGATACCAGCTTTATAACAATGCAATGGAGGTAGCTTCGTCTGGTCCCCGATACCAGCTTTATAACAATGCAATGGAGGTAACCAGTCTGGTGATACCAGCTTTATAACAATGCAATGGGGGTCTGGTCCCACGAGACCAGCTTTATAACAATGCAATGGAGAACCAGTCTGGCCCCACGATACCAGCTTTATAACTAATGCAATGGAACCCGTCTGGTCCCCACGATGCCAGCTTTATAACAATGCAATGGAGGTAACCAGTCTGGTCAGAGGGGATACCAGCTTTATAACAATGCAATGGAGGTAACCCGTCTGGTCACACAGACCAGCTTTATAACAATGCAATGGAGGTAACCAGTCTGGCCCCTCTCGACCAGCTTTATAACTAATGCAATGGAGGTGTCTGGTAGACCAGCTTTATAACAATGCAATGGAGGTAACCAGTCTGGCCCCAGATACCAGCTTTATAACTAATGCAATGGAGGTAACCCCACACCCCACACCAGCTTTATAACAATGCAATGGAGGTAAGGGTCTGGACCTGATACCAGCTTTATAACAATGCAATGTAACCAGTCTGGGATGCCAGCTTTATAACAATGCAATGGAGGTAACCAGTCTGGTTCACGATGCCAACATAACTAATCAATAAGAACCCGTCTGGTCCCATGATACCAGCTTTATAACAATGCAATGGAGGTAACCCGTCTGGTCTCACGATACCAGCTTTATAACAATGCAATGGAGGTAACTCGTCTGGCCCCACGATGCCAGCTTTATAACAATGCAATGGAGGTAACCAGTCTGGCCCCACGATACCAGCTTTATAACAATGCAATGGAGGTAACCAGTCTGGCCCCACGATGCCAGCTTTATAACTAATGCAATGGAGGTAACCCGTCTGGTCCCATGATACCAGCTTTATAACAATGCAATGGAGGTAACCCGTCTGGTCTCACGATACCAGCTTTATAACTAATGCAATGGAGGTAACCCATCTGGTCCCACGATACCAGCTTTATAACTAATGCAATGGAGGTAACCAGTCTGGTCCCACGATACCAGCTTTATAACTAATGCAATGGAGGTAACCCGTCTGGTCCCACGATACCAGCTTTATAACAATGCAATGGAGGTAACCCGTCTGGTCCCGATACATAACCCACCCTCCAGAGATGACTGTTGCTGCTCTCCAATGTAGTGCCCCATGGTGGCTCTCTTCCACTAGGCTCCACCTTGTAGAAGCCCCACTTCCGCTCAGTATGCCTACATAAGAGTCCAGGCTTCCAGCACATGAACCGTTAGAGGACAAGGCATAGCCAGACCACAGCAATCACAATGCCTTGCCCCCCTCGCCCGCAGAGAGGACCCCACACATCATATTCACTTGAAAACCTTGTCCAACAACTGAAGGTACCAGCCCTGAGGGCCCTGTTACTGGGACACTCCAGAATATGAACCTGTGATGTCCCATGTTACTGGGACACTCCAGAATATGAACCTGTGATGTCCCATGTTACTGGGACACTCCAGAATATGAACCTGTGATGTCCCATGTTACTGGGACACTCCAGAATATGAACCTGTGATGTCCCATGTTACTGGGACACTCCAGAATATGAACCTGTGATGTCCCATGTTACTGGGACACTCCAGAATATGAACCTGTGATGTGTTCCAAAAATGAGACAGACTACTACCAATACTTCTATAATCTGCACGCACACTTGTTTTCCAAAGGAATCTAGATTTATTCTGCATGGAACCGAAAAGTGCTCCCCCTACCAAAGGGTGCTGGGTGGCTGAAGGGGCAGCCCTGTGCTCACAGCCCAGCCACAGCCTGGCCCCCGCCTCAGTCTGATGGCTCCACTCAGCTGGGAAGCAACCTGGAGAAGGGTCTCTGCAGAGCCCCCAAACCTACGTGACGTGGCCCATGCTTGTCACTCAAACGGCCCAGCAGCCATTAGTCCTCCGATGACGAAGGCATTTCTTCTACTATGTCCTTAGCTTCTCTCCGGCAGAACACGCACTTGGTGAAGACTTCAGATGGGGTGTCGCTATCAAAGCTGGAGAAAGGCCGGTCACATCCCTTACACTGACATGAAATAGTTTCAAAGAACAGAAAGGCAGTGCTGGTCAGAGGGGATCGAGGCATGGAATTCCACACAACCACATCAAGCAATCTCGGGCTGAGCCAAGACAAGGATTCCCCCCTCTCTGGAATCTTTAACCCCACAAAAGGTGTATAGTAGACTCAGAGAACAAGACTGGGCTCAGACTTCTACTCCCTCATCCTCCCCACACCCCACAGAGCTAAGTGGGTCCTGAGGGCTGGACCTGGAGCAGCCACATGTTTGGGGCAAGGACAGGGGTGGGAGTGTCCTGGTTCCGAGGCAAACAGGACCTCATAAGAACTCTACCATTGGGCTACATCACCAACTCTTCTGTATTTTTTTTTTTTCTTTTTGAGGTAGGATCTCCTGCCAGCCCAGTGTAGTCTCAGGCTGGCCTCAAACTCATGGAGATCCTCCTATCTCTGCCTTCCAAAGTGCTGGGATTAAAGCTAATTTTTTCCCTTTTGCTTTTATTTTTTAAATTTATTTATTTGAGAGAGAGAATGAGAGAGAGAAAATAGGCGCACCAGGGCCTGCAGACAGAGGCAGGTGCCGGCATGTGCATCTGGCTTACGTGGGTACTAGGGAAGTGAACCTGGGTCCTTAAACTTTGCAGGCAAGTGTTTTAACTGCTAAGCCATCTCTCCAGCACTGTTGAATGGTTTTTTTTTTTTTTTGAGGTAGGGTCTCACTCTGGCTCAGGCTGACCTGGAATTCACTATGTAGGCAGTCTCACGGTGGCCTTGAACTCTCAGCGATCCTCCTACCTCTGCCTCCCAAGTGCTGGGAGTAAAGGCATGCGCCACCATGCCCGGCTTGAATGGGTTTTTATTTGGAGACAGGTCTCACTATGTAACCCAAAAGTCTTGAATTTATAATCCTCTTGCCTCATTTTCTCAGTAGCTGGGATTATCAGTGTACACCACCACACCTGACTAGCACACACGATTTCTGAGCCAAAGAGGAATTTTCTTTTCTTTTTAGTTTTTGGAGACAGGTTCTCACCATTACCTAGGCTGGCCTCTAATTCACAATCGTCCTGCATGGCCTCCCGGGTGATCCACCATGTCTCCTTCCCCGCAGCGTTTCAAGTAGACTGGCTCAGGCTCTGACGTCAGGAGCCTCCATGCTGACTGCTGGCCATGTCCTCCATGCTGACCTCTGAGAATGTCCTCCATGGTGACCTCTCGGAATGTCCTCTGTGCTGGCCTCTCAGAATGTCCTCTGTGCTGACCTCTGAGAACGTCCTCCATGCTGACCTCTGGGAACGTCCTCCGTGCTGACCTCTGGGAACGTCCTCCATGCTGACCTCTGGGAACGTCCTCCATGCTGACCTCTCAGAATGTCCTCCGTGCTGACCTCTGGGAACGTCCTCCGTGCTGACCTCTCAGAGTGTCCTCTGTGCTGACCTCTGGGAATGTCCTCCATGCTGACCTCTGGGAATGTCCTCCGTGCTGACCTCTCAGAATGTCCTCCGTGCTGACCTCTGGGAATGTCCTCCATGCTGACCTCTCAGAATGTCCTCTGTGCTGACCTCTCAGAATGTCCTCCATGCTGACCTCTGGGAATGTCCTCTGTGCTGACCTCTGGGAACGTCATCCGTGCTGACCTCTGAGAACATCCTCCATGCTGACCTCTGAGAATGTCCTCTGTGCTGACCTCTGGGAACGTCCTCCATGCTGACCTCTGGGAATGTCCTCTGTGCTGACCTCTGGGAACGTCCTCCGTGCTGACCTCTCGGAACATCCTCCGTGCTGACCTCTGGGAATGTCCTCCGTGCTGACCTCTGAGCATCCCCCTCCATGCTAAGTCTGTTTCTGGCTGAAACCCACAGCACAGTGGATATGGATGGCACCACTCAGCTCCCTCCTCTGCCAGACAGTATCAAGCCGGTGGACACTTTCAGGCCATGACAGAGTCCTCTCAGGGGATCCCACTGAGATGTAACTGCAAGGTAACAAAACCCTGCCCTGGCCCCCAGTGTCCCTTGCTTTGCTCCCATATTAGCTCAGAGCACTCAGGCCTGCTATAAGGAAAAAAATTAAAAGATCCTTTGCCAGGCATGGTGGCACACGCCTTTAATCCCAGCACTTGGGAGGCAGAGGTAGGAGGATCGCCAGGAGTTCAAGGCCACCCTGAGACTACATAGTGAATTCCAGGTCAGCCTGGGCTAGAGTGAGACCCTACCTCGAAAAACAAAACAAAAACAAAACAAAAGATCCTTTTCCTACTGTCTTCTACAGCCTGTTTCCCAGGACCCAACCCCAGGACAAGGGGACTCACAGTGGACTCAGCGGTGGAGGCAGAGGACAGACAGTCACTGCTCTATAGCAGCTGGCTTCAGGGTCTATGGACTAACATGGCCACAAGGGCTATGAGGATCAGCAGGCCATAAAAATGGGATCTTGGGCTGGAGGGATGGCTTAGTGGTTAAGGCATTTGCCTGCAAAGCCTATGGACACAGGTTTGATTCCCCAGTACCCACATAAACCAGCTGCACAAAGCGGCACATGCTTCTGGAGTTCATTTGCAGTGGCTGGAGGTCCTTATGTGCCCATTCTCTCTCTCTATTTGTCTCTGCTTGCAAATAAATTTAAACAATACCCTCATTTCAGTCTTTCCAGAAGCAGTAATTTCCAGCCAGAGCTCCGGGAGCTAGAAGGGGGTACGCCTTTTGCCCCTGTGTCCAGCAACAGTGAAGCTAACCATTTCCCACCTCCCACCCAGCTCTTGCACTTGTAGAAGCATGGGCTCCAGCTTCTTGCATGGGAAATGGGGCACCAACCAAAGGTGTAGCCAGGGCATCACGCAGGACGTGGCAGTTCCTCTATTCACCACTGCTTCCTCAGACCTTGTCCCCCCACAGGCCTCCTCATGCGCCCCACTCCTCAGACACAGCAGGCTGGCTGCTGCCCAAGTATCTGTACAACTCAGCCCCTCACTAACTTCAAGTTTATGTACTTGTCAACTTACTGATAAGACCTGTCCAGACCACCTTTTCCAACATTACAGAGTCTGGTAGAAAATTTGCCTAGCCTTTAAACAAACAAACAAACAAACAAACAAACAAACAAACAAACAAGTAAAGCAGGTGAAAACCCTGTGATTCTAGTATTTGGGAGGCCAAGATGGAGGATTGAGTGTTCAAGGCCAGCCTGATGAAACTGGAGAGATGGCACAGCGGTTAAAGGGCTTGATTGCAATTCTGACATCCCAGGTTGGATTCCCCAGAACTCACATGAGCCAGATGCACAAGGTAGTGCATGCATCTGGAGTTCATTTGAAGTGGCTGGAGACCCTGGCACACCTATTCTGTGTGTGTGTGTGTGTGTGTGTGTGTGTGTGTGTGTGTGCCTCTTTCTCTCTCAAATAAATAAAATTAAAAATTTTAAAGTAAGTAAATAAATATTACAACCTCTAGTACACTTCTCCTCTCCTTTGTTATTTTTCTTCAAATTGTTGGTAGCCATGTAACTTACCACGTATTTTTTAAAGTTTTTAATTTTTATTTGTTTACTTATTAGAGACAGAGAAAGGGAGAGAGAGACAATGGGTGTGCCAGGGCCTTTAGCCACTGCAAACAAACTCCAGATGCATGTGCCACTATGTGCATCTGGCTTACGTGGGTACTGGGGAATTGAGCCTCGAACCAGGGTCCTTAGGTTTCACAGGCAAGTGCTTAGCTGCTAAGCCATCTCTCCAGCCCCTTTTCCTTTTTTTGATATTTTTTATGAGAGAGAGTGAGAGAGAGAATTGGCACACCAGGGCTTTATCACTGAAAATTAACTCCAGATGTGTGCACCACCGGTGCACATGTGTCACCTTGTGCATCTGGCTTATGTGAGTTCTGGGGAGTCAAACCTAGGTCCTTAGGCTTTGCAGGCAAGTGCCTTAACCACAAAGCCATCTCTCCAGCCCTACCATGTATTTTAACTCCCACAAGGCAAGGGTTTCACTGTTCATAGTTGTATTTCCAATGGCCCAACAAATATTTTCTCAAGGAACAATAAATCAATGACAGTCTTTGACCCAGTACCAACCTGCTTCACCTTTAAGCCCATGTTTTTTTTGTACTCGATCACCAAAGGAATTGTGTCAATTTGCTCAACATTCCACAGCCTTATTGTCTTGTCCTAAAACAAGTTGAAAAGGAAGCCAGCAGTCACCAAACAAAGGCTATTGTGCTTTGAATGTGAAAAGTCCCCCCAAAGGTTCATGTGTGTGAGCGCTTGTTCCCCAGCTGGTGGCGCTGTTTGGGAAGGTGGTGGAACCTGTAGGAGGTGGAGCTTCCAGGGGTGGGGTGGGGGAAAAGTAAATCAGTGTTGGAGAGCCTTGAGGTTTTATAGCCCTGCCCTACTTCCTGTTATCTTTCTCCCACTTCTGACTACCCATGCAGTGAGTCCAGCTGCCTCTTGCTCCCGCCACCATCCTGCTAGATTGGACACTGTAAGCCCCCAGAACTGTGAGCCAAAATAAACCTGTCCTTCCTTCCTTAAATTCCTTCTTCTTTTTTTTCGAGGTAGGGTCTCACTCTAGCTCAGGCTGATGTGGAATTCACTATGTAGTCACAGGGTGGCCTTAAACTCACGGCAATCCTCCTATCTCTGCCTCCTGAGTGCTGAGATTGAAAGGTGTGTGCCACCACACCTGGCTGCTTCCTTAAGTTCCTTCTCATCAGGCGTTTGCTCACAGCAATGAGAAAAATGAAGAGTAACCAAGAGTAACCAGCATAGCTAGGTGCAGCAAGAGTGGGATAGCATCCCCTGTCAGAAGAAATGAGCTGTCAGGCCACAAAAAGACACGGGGAAACCATAATGTACATTCTCAGATGAAAGAAGCCACTCTAAAAAGGCTGCATAGTTCAAATTATATGACATTCTGGTGAAGCCAGCTCTACAGGGACAGTCCACGTGACCAGTCAGTGGGGGTTCTGGGGAAGAGGAGGAAGGAGGAGTAAAACAGAGAATGAGGAATTTCCAGACAGTGACATTATTCCATTGACTGCTGTAATGGTGAATACATGGCACACTTGGCTAAATTCGTAGAACATACAATATGAAAAACAAAACAATGGCCATTCTACGGTGGCTGCTTGGGAGTGAACAAACCAGGGTGGGAGACAAAGGCAGAGAAAACAGAGGGGAACCAAGATCCATCGATGAGACAAAAAACAAACAAACAAACAAACAAAAAAAAAAAAACGACTGCTCACCACAAGATGTGCCACCTCTACTACGCTGCTGCGGAAACACTCCTCCAGAAATAAAACACCAAATTGGGTAGAAAAGAGGATTATCTCCTGAAAGTCTCTGGCCAGGGTGCTGCATGTCCTTCCAATTTTTAGTTTCAGTAACAAGTGAAAAGAGCCAAACAAGCAAGTGGGCGTCACAGAAGCAGATACATGATGGTTAGCGGCTGCAATCACACAAGGAGATGGGGTGAGGGTGTACCAGGGAGAAATTCCAGAACTGCGTACATACAGTTCTTATCTTCAGCAAGCAGGACTGGCCAGTCTCGTGTCCTTGGGCAAGAAGGGGATGGCCACAGCAGCCTCAGGCCTTCTTTTCTAGCAGCTTCGTAATTGACCCTTGTTGTACCACATCCTCTGTCAGGGCCCGAGAGAAACTGCACAGGAAGCAGCGACATGAACACTGCTCCTACTGCTCGCCTGACAACCAGCCCCAGGGTGATGGTGATAGACACAGTGATCAATCAAAACCCATCAAAGCAGAAATCCAGGGGCTCCAGAGAACTCCACGCTAAATCAGACTGCCAACAGGCCTGCCATGGCTCAGGGAACATTGCAAAAGAGGCGGCAAAAAGATTGTAAGAGCCACAGAGTGGGTAGAAGTACCCTGAGGCATGGTCTCCCCCCACCCATTCCATTACCCTGTAGGGACTGACAGAGGCCTTCGTGACCCCACAGTGAATACCATAACCTCACTGAGGAGGGCCCCTAGGGAAATGGGAGCAGTGGAGCAGGGATAAAAAGAGTATAACCTGTTATAAAATATATAAAATTAAATTTAAAAAAAGAACAATACAGGCCAGGTACGGTGGCATGCGCCTATAATCCTAGCACATGAGAGGTTGAGTAGAGGGGCTCACTACACATGAAGATGGGTTGGGGGGGCGGGGACAGGACAAAGGAGGGAGGAAAGACAGGGGAAGGGAGAATGAATGTAAGCTACAGATTCTCTATAATTACTCCATAAAGAAATGCAGGTACACATTTTAATCCCATCTCTTGGGAGGCAGAGGTAGGAGGATCTCAATGAGTTCAAGGCCAGCCTGGAACTACAGAGTAAGTTCCAGGTCAGCTTGGGCTAGAATGAGACCCTACCTCAAAAAATAAATAAATAGGGGCTGGAGAGATGGCTTAGTGATTAAACACTTGCCTGTGAAGGCTAATGACCCCAGTTCAAGACTCGATTCTCCAGGACCCACATAAGCCAGATACACAAGGGGATGCATGCATCTGAAGTTCGTTTCAGTGGTTGGAGGCCCTGGCATGCCCATCTCTCTCTCTCTACCTGCCTATTTCTGTATATTTATCTCTCTCTCAAATAAATAAATAAAAATATTTTTAAATGGAGTATTAATTAAGTCTGATGTAGTCCAGAAGTAATAAGCTGTATCCTGAAGTAAAATATTTAAAAATAAATAAATAAATAAATAATGATAGTTTTTAAAATGCAGTTTTCTTGTCATCTTGCTTGTAGCCCAGTGAGAATTTGTTGACTTTCCATTCTATGGGATTGTAAGATATTAAATTTGTGTTATTTGTTGTTTAAACAGTACAGCCTGTGGTAATTATAGCAGTAATAAAAAAAAAAAATCTCTCCCAGCACTCAGGAGGCAGAGGTAGGAGGATCACCATGAGTTCGAGGCCACCCTGAGACTACAGAGTGATTACCAGGTCAGCCAAAAACCAAAAATAATAATAATAATAATAAATCTCATACACTGAGTCATGTTCTTAGCAGTGGCAACAAATATCTTGCAGAGAGACAAAAGCAGAAATGTAGGGAACAGATTACTGTCCCCTACAGGATAAACCCGAGCAGATGCACAAAGTGGCTCATGTATCTGGAGTTCATTTGAGGTGGCAATTGGCCCTGGTGCACCCATTCTCATTCCTTCTCTCTCTCTGTCATAAATAAATAAAATACTTAATAAATAAATACATATTAACAAACAAACAGAGAGCATGTTGGGTAACGTCAGGTAGAAACTTGTCCAGGATGCAGTGGTGTGCAGAGGGAGGGAAGGCCCACCTGGGACCTCAGGTAGTCTCTGCCACTTGCCCGTCACCTGTCAGGCAGGGCATCTCTCCAGCAAAGCACCTATGTCAATGGTGCTGTGCAAACCCACTCGCCCGCCCGTCCCCACACTCACAGAGGGAAGCCTGCTTTCCACACTCCCAGGCAGCTCCCACGTGTAGATATCGGACTGAGCCTACTCAGGAATTTATGGCTTTGTGTTTTTTGTTTTATGACATGAGGTCTCAATATATTGCCCAGGCTGGCCTCAAACTCCCACTCCTAACTGTCACGGCCTCCCAAGTGCTGGGTTTACACACTTGCTCCCCCATGCCTGGCCCAGGAATTTTATACTCGGATGTGGGATTAAAGCTTCTGCTATCATGGGTTCTGACAAGCATGAAAGACATTTTCTAAGTTTCTCGCAGCTTGGCCATATTTACCTTTGAAGCTGAGAGGATCCATTTCTTGCTGTTGCTAATTGCGACATCCATCACCCAGTCATCGTGTCCCTGAAGAAAAACAACTTAGCAAGGACCCAATGTTGCTTACTAATTGCACTCCCCCGGCTCTATCAACATTTAAGGTGGATTATAAACGATAAAGATGGGTGATGTGCATGTGTAGCATGGCACCTCTCCATGGGGCTGAGCAGATGGAAGAAAATACAAGATTGTAGTTCCATCAGGTCTTCATTTGCATGATTTTTTTTTTTTTTGGTTTTTGTTTTTCGAGGTAGGGTTTCACTCTGGTCCAGGCTGACCTGGAATTCGAACTCATGGCAATCCTCCTACCCTACCTCTGCCTCCCGAGTGCTGGGATTAAAGGCGTGCGCCACCATGCCCAGCTTGCATGCTTTTTTTTTTTTTTTTTCCCCTCTCAGAGGTCCTACCAGGGCTTTTGGCTTCAAGTAACTAGTTTTTAAAAAAATATTTTAGGGCCAGGCGTGGTAGCACATGTCTTTAATCCCAGCACTCGGGAGGCAGAGGTAGGAGGGTCGCTGTGAGTTCAAGGCCACCCTGAGATTACACAGTGAATTCCAGGTCAGCCTGGGCTAGTGTGAGACCCTACCTCAAAAAAACAAAAACAAAAAAAAATTAGGGCTGGAGAGAAGGCTTAGTGGTTGAGGTGTTTGTCTGTAAAGCCAAAGGACCCAGGTTTGATTCCCCAGGACCTACATAAACCAGATGCACAAGAGGGTGCATGCATCTGGAGTTCATTTGCAGTGGCTGCAGGCCCTGGAGTACCCATTCTCTCCCTCTTTTTCTCTCTCTTTCTTCCTCTCTCTCTTCCTCTCTTTCTCAGCCTCTTTCAAATAAATAAATAAAAATTGTTTAAAAAAAGAAAGAAAAGAAAGGAAAGAAAGAAAGAAAAGAAAAAGTAAAACCTCTCAGATTCTCTATGTAATGTTGGCATTTGTACCTTCAGAGACAGCTTCCGGTAGCCTTCTGCTACGTCCCAAATGGCCACTGTCTTGTCGTAACCTCCAGAGATTAGAAAAGAGGCTGCAATACACAAAGGGTCTGAGTGAAGAGTCATCTTCCCCATAAAATAATATATATAATAATAATATAATATAATATAATATAATATAATATAGTATAGTATAATATAATATAATATAATATAATATAATATAATATAATATAATATAATAGTGTATTGTATCCCCAGGAGTCCCTCCCTCAGGCAGTTGCCCCCAGGCCCTCCCTGCCAAGCCTATCTGCTTCTCCAGTTCTAACTCTTTTTTTTTTTTTTTTTTTTGCGGATATAAACTATTCTTATATATATATATATATATTTTTTTTTTTTATTAGCTATGGACATACTTAGTATGGAAACAACACATGTTGGTATCATACTTCCCCTCATCCTTGCCCCTGTTCTGAAGTGAACCTCCTCGTTGGGGATGCAGGTCACCCCCGTGGGGATAGTGGGGGCGGCAGTCAGTTATTGGAGAGAGGCAATGTCTCTGTGCATAATGTCCCAGCTTGTCTCTGCTTCCTCTTCCGCAAAATTCCCTGAGCCATGCTGGGAGCATTTTAAGTCTACTTCAGTGATGGGCACTCAGGAGCCTCTGGACCCAGCTTTGGTAGGTGTTGAGTGAGTGTCTATCTCCTTCACCCTTGTGCTGATATCAGGTTCACCGAGAAAGCGGCACTCTTGCTCATCTCCCCAATTCCTCTGTGGTTCTAACTCTTCCCTACCTTTCTCCTCTTTGGATGCTGCTGAAATCCGAGCGTGTCTGCCCCCACACTCAGGGGGCTGTTTTGCCTTTTTTCTCAATGAATCTCCTTGGTATTACCCACTCCTCATTATCCATGTGCCTAATTTTATTTGTGGTCATGAGATAAAGGGCAGCATGAAAATCTGAAGCACCCCCATGGCTCTGAGGATGTGGAAACCCTGTTCTGGTGTCACTCAATGACCACTTCCAGTCCGTTCATGTTATTCAAGGTAGTTATGATCCATAGGTTATTGAAAACAGCTCATTAGCAACTACTGAACTGTTGCTCCTAGGATGAATGGATCTTGCAAGTCTCTGGTCACATCAGGAATGATGATTGTAATTCCAGCACTTGGGAGCCAGAGGCAGCAAGATTGAAAATTTGAGGTCACAGGCTGGAGAGATGGCTTAGTGATTAAAGCACTTGCCTGCAAAGTCTAAGGACCCAGGTTTGATTCCCCAGTACCCACATAAGATGCACAAGATAGTGCGAGTATCTGGAGTTCGTTTGCAGTGGCTAGCCCATTCTCTTTATCTGCCCCTCTCTCAAATATATATATATATGTTTGAAAAATATACGTATGGTTCGAGGTAGGGTCTCGCTGTAGCCCAGGCTGACCTGGAATTCACTCTGTAGTTTCAGGGTGGCCTTGAATTCACAGTGATCCTCCTACCTCTGCCTCCCAACTACTGGGGTTAAAGGCGTGAGCCACCAAACCTGGCTTTAAATAAATTTTTTTTTTGATTTTTTTTTTTTTTTTGAGGCCAGGGTCTCATGGTGGCTCAGGCTGACCCAGCATTCACGGGAGGCAGAGTCTCAGGGTGGCCTGAACTCACGAGGCCATCCTGAGACTACCTCTGCCTCCCAGGTGCTGCCTGGGCCGGAGTGAGACCCCCGGCTAAATAAAAAAAAAAAGGAAAATTTGAGGTCATCGCTAGAGAACAAGACTGTTTAAAAGAAAAGAAAAAAAAGGGCAGGAGAGATGGCTCAGTTAAAGGATCCAAAAGCCTGATGGCCCAGGTGGCCCAGGTGTGGTTCCCCAGACCCACGTAAAGGCAGATGCACAAGGTGGCGCATGCATCTGGAGTTCCTTTGC
The DNA here is from genome assembly GCA_036365145.1 of Orientallactaga sibirica. NCBI lineage: Eukaryota > Metazoa > Chordata > Mammalia > Rodentia > Dipodidae > Orientallactaga > Orientallactaga sibirica. The sequence continues at coordinate 4,143,737 of JAEOAD010001365.1, forward strand.
AGCAGCAGCAGGCACTGGTGAGCTTATACTCACTCTCTGTCTGTGTCTGTGTCTCTCTTTTTCAAATAAATACATACAATATTTGGAAGAAAAAAAAAAGCCCTGGGCTGGAGAGCTGGCTTAGCAGTTAAAGCACTTACCTGCGAACCCTAAAGACCCAGGTTCGATTGCCCAGTACCCATGTAAGCCAGATGCACAAAGAGGCACATGCATCTGGAGTTTGCAGTAGCTGGAGGCCCTGGTATGCCTTTTCTCTTTCTTTCTCTCACTCCTCCTCTCTCAAATAAATAAATAAAATTTAAAAAAAACAACAAAAGCCCTTAAATCTCTGGTCACAACATTTTCACCAATCAAGATATGTATTTCTATTTGAAGACATTTGTATTCAATATGTATTGTTGACTGACCAGCATTGAACTTGACCAGCAGCCCTGAAACTGATGGCTGAATGAAGCACGCCACACAAGTAGTTCCTCCCTAAGCCATATCGCAGTGTCCTTGTTAGAATCATCAGCCAGGGGTCTGGAACCACGACTCAGTGGTTAAAGGGGCTTGCTTGCAAAGCCTGCCAGCCAGCATTCTATTCCCCAGCAACCCTGTGAAGTCCAGATGTAAAAAGTGGCATAAGCAAGCCACGCCTTTAATCCCAGCACTTGGGAGGCAGAAGTAGGTGGATTGCCATGAGTTCGAGGCCACCCTGAGACTACATAGTGAATTCCAGGTCAGCCTGAGATAGAGTGAGACCCTACCTCAAAAAAAAAAAAAAAAAAAAAAAAAGAAAAATGTAGGGCTGGGAGAGATGAAGGTGCATGCTTGCAAAGCCTAAGGACCCAAGCTCGATTCTCCAGGTCTCACATAAGCCAGATGCACAGGGTGGCACATGCATCTGGAGTTTGTTTGCAGTGGCTAGAGGCTCTGATGTGCCCATTCTCACTTTCTCTCTGTCTCTCTCCCTCTCTCTCTGTCTCTAATAAATAAATAAATAAATAGATAAATAAATAAATAAATAAATAAATAAAAATAAATATTTTTTTAAAAAGAAAGAAAGAAAGAAAAAGTGGCATAAGCATTTGGTGTTCTTTTGCAATGACAAGAGACCCTGATGTGCCCATACTCTCTCTCTCTCTCTCTCTCTCTCTCCACACACACACACACACACACAAATAAATAAAAATTGAAATTAAAATCTTAACAAGGCAAACAGCACTTCTTCAGCTGTGCAGTTGGGGACGATCTTAAACGGTCAAAGTACCAAGAAAGGCATTGCACACCCAAGGGACACTAAACAGATCACCGACGGGATTTTACTGCAAGCGAAAACCAGAAGGCCAAGGAACAGCATGTCCACGCTCAGCAGGGACGTGTGCCCAGCATGATCCTTCAGTTTTCCATGCTCTGCACCTGTGACCTGTAGACGGCCACGAATGGTGATCTTAGGGTTACAGATAAATTTTCGCACGAGGTGAATTTGCAAGCACACAATCTGGAATGAAATGGTTAGCTGATGGTATGGGATCCTGAGCCCCAAAAAAGCCAAGGACAGCCGGGCGTGGTGGCGCACGCCTTTAATCCCAGCACTCGGGAGGCAGAGGTAGGAGGATCGCTGAGAGTTCGAGGCCACCTTGAGACTACATAGTTAATTCCAGGTCAGCCTGGACCAGGATGAGACCCTACCTTGCAAAACCAAAAAAAAAAAAAAAAAAAAAAAAGCCACGGACAGAAACCGACAGGACGCCCCCTGGTGGTGTCTGGCACATAGGCTGTTTCTATGCTAGCCTCTCCGAACAGCACCTATTCTAAGATTTTAACAGATGCAGAGGAAATTTGCACGGCCCCTTGTGCAAGGATGGCATACAAATTCGTGAGGTATTGAATATTTTTAAAAAACTTTTAAAATAACATAAAATGCTTCTAAAGAGAAAAAGATGCTCAGGAAGGTCCAAACATTTCTCCAACCGCCCACTTCTCACCAGACCTGGGGTGCACACTTCGCTCTCGGGCCTACAACAGCCACTTCCCTCCAGGGGCTAGCTGCACCTTCCTCACTCACGACACGACAGCTTCCTGTCACTGTCCCTATTCACCTCCTTGCGGCTTCACCTGACAGCAGCGCCTCAGTGGACTGCAGGGAAACCCTTCCTTACTCCCTCGGTCCTGGCCAATCAGCGGTCACCATCTGCTACGTGACTGGCTCAGAGAAGGAACTGTCCCAAGCTGAGCCAATGGGAGTCTTCTCTGGGACTTGTGTTGGCACCAGGAGACAGAGGTCACTTTTTCCAGCACTGCCAGTGGCCAGAACCAGATTAGGCTGGAACACAGGAGGCCATCCTTGCCTGCTGGACAGGAAGCAGAGGCCTGGGGTGTGGCTCAGTGGCGCAACATGTGCCTTGTGTGCGCAAGACCGCAGCAATGGAGGAGTTGCTTAAGCATCCTTTCTCTGAAGGATATTTGGTATCCAGGATCACAAACTTACAGAATTGCAAAATTGGAGAAGTGTTTCCTTTAAGACAATGGCTCTTAAGTTGTTGTTTTTCCCCCCAAGGCAGGGTCTCGCTAGCCCTAGAACTCATTCTGTAGACCAACCAAGCTGGTCTTGAACTCACAGTGATCCTCCTCCCTCAGCCTTCTAAACCCTGGGATTAAAGGTGCACCAATAAGCTATGTCAAGTCATTTAATATATACCTGGGAAGTTACTAAAATGCAGAATACTCAGCCCCTCCTACACAGAATCTGATGCCAAAGATCTTATGTGAGATTCATAAAGGTGTATTTTTAAAATTATTTTATTTTATTTTATTTTATTTATTTGAGAGCAACAGAGAGGAGAGAGAGAGAGAGAAAATGGGCACACCAGGGCCTCCAGCCATTGCAAACGAACTCCAGATGCATGCACCACCTTGTGCATCTGGCTTACGTGGGTCCTGGGGAATCAAGACTTGAACCAGGGTCCTTGGGCTTCACTGGCCAAATGTTTAACGGCTAAGCCATCTCTCCAGCCCCATAAAACTGTATTTTAACAAGGCCACACTTTGAGAAATACCATCTTAAGGCAATCTAAATAAAATTTTGCATGAACTAAAAAAAAAAAGTTTCTTTCTCTTTCTTGCCTAAGCCACCAGCTGAATTTCTGCTACTGGTAGGCACGTGCCCACAAACTCCTTCTTGGCTTCTTTTGTCCTCGAGGGAGAAAAGAACAAAAATTCCCCTCTCACTGCCGAAAATCCTGGAAGTGGCGTCTTGGTCTGCACTTAGGAAGGACCATGAAGGGACCATGAGGAGTCTGTCTAGCAATCGTCTGAAAACACAATCTTGGGCAAGGGAGATGGCTCTGCGTAAAGTGCTTAAGACACAAACATGAGCACCTGAATTCCCAGCCCTGCCTGGCACTCACATAAAGCGCTGGGGGTGGCCATGAATGCCTGTAGTTCCAGCCCTGGAGAGGTGGAGATGGGGTTGTTTGTTTGTTTTTTTGTGTGTTTTTGAGATAGGGTGTAGCTCTAGTCCAGGCTGACCTGGAATTCATTATGTAGTCTCAGGCTGGTCTTGAACTCACGGCAGTCCTCCTACCTCTGCCTCCCAAGTGCTGGGATTAAAGGCATGTGCCACCATGCCCAACTGAGATAGGGAATTCTTGACACTCACTGGCTCACTGGTAAGATCGAGCTAGGTTCAGCTTTGATATGTAAGGAGGATTGTGATAGAGTAAGACACCCAATCCGCCTCTGGCCTCCACGTGCATACACACACACACGCATGCACATGCACCTATACCTGCACACACATACAAACATGCCTGCATGCACACCACATACATAGCTAAGGAAACACATAGTAAAGAAGGGGTCTGGGATTCAGCTTATTGGTAGAGCACTTTGCTGGCACTGGAGAGGAGAAGCTATGAGGAATGGAGTCCTATTCCAGTTCAGGGAGTCCTATTCCAGTTCAGGGAGTCCTATTCCAGTTCAGGGAGTCCTATTCCAGTTCATGGAGTCCTATTCCAGTTCAGGAAGTCCTATTCCAGTTCAGGGAGTCCTATTCCAGTTCAGGAAGTCCTATTCCAGTTCAGGGAGTCCTATTCCAGTTCAGGGAGTCCTATTCCAGTTCAGAGAGTCCTATTCCAGTTCAGGGAGTCCTATCCTATTCCAGTTCAGGGAGTCCTATTCCAGTTCATGGAGTCCTATTCCAGTTCAGGGAGTCCTATTCCAGTTCAGGGAGTCCTATTCCAGTTCAGGGAGTCCTATTCCAGTTCAGGAAGTCCTATTCCAGTTCAGGGAGTCCTATCCTATTCCAGTTCAGGGAGTCCTATCCTATTCCAGTTCAGGGAGTCCTATTCCAGTTCAGGGAGTCCTATTCCAGTTCAGGGAGTCCTATTCCAGTTCAGGAAGTCCTATTCCAGTTCAGGGAGTCCTATTCCAGTTCAGGGAGTCCTATTCCAGTTCAGGGAGTCCTATTCTATTCCAGTTCAGGGAGTCCTATTCTATTCCAGTTCAGGGAGTCCTATTCTATTCCAGTTCAGGGAGTCCTATTCTATTCCAGTTCAGGGAGTCCTATTCCAGTTAAGGGAGTCCTATTCCAGTTCAGGGAGTCCTATTCCAGTTCAGGGAGTCCTATTCTATTCCAGTTCAGGGAGTCCTATTCTATTCCAGTTCAGGGAGTCCTATTCTATTCCAGTTCAGGGAGTCCTATCCTATTCCAGTTCAGGGAGTCCTATTCCAGTTCAGGGAGTCCTATTCCAGTTCAGGGAGTCCTATTCCAGTTCAGGAAGTCCTATTCCAGTTCAGGGAGTCCTATTCCAGTTCAGGGAGTCCTATTCCAGTTCAGGAAGTCCTATTCCAGTTCAGGGAGTCCTATTCCAGTTCAGGGAGTCCTATTCCAGTTCAGGGAGTCCTATCCTATTCCAGTTCAGGGAGTCCTATTCCAGTTCAGGGAGTCCTATCCTATTCCAGTTCAGGGAGTCCTATTCCAGTTCATGGAGTCCTATTCCAGTTCAGGGAGTCCTATTCCAGTTCAGGGAGTCCTATTCCAGTTCAGGAAGTCCTATTCCAGTTCAGGGAGTCCTATTCCAGTTCAGGGAGTTCTATCCTATTCCAGTTCAGGGAGTCCTATCCTATTCCAGTTCAGGGAGTCCTATTCCAGTTCAGGGAGTCCTATTCCAGTTCAGGGAGTCCTATTCCAGTTCAGGAAGTCCTATTCCAGTTCAGGGAGTCCTATTCCAGTTCAGGGAGTCCTATTCTATTCCAGTTCAGGGAGTCCTATTCTATTCCAGTTCAGGGAGTCCTATTCCAGTTCAGGGAGTCCTATTCCAGTTCAGGGAGTCCTATTCTATTCCAGTTCAGGGAGCTCTATTCTATTCCAGTTCAGGGAGTCCTATCCTATTCCAGTTCAGGGAGTCCTATTCCAGTTCAGGGAGTCCTATTCCAGTTCAGGAAGTCCTATTCCAGTTCAGGGAGTCCTATTCTATTCCAGTTCAGGGAGTCCTATTCTATTCCAGTTCAGGGAGTCCTATTCCAGTTCAGGGAGTCCTATTCCAGTTCAGGGAGTCCTATTCCAGTTCAGGAAGTCCTATTCCAGTTCATGGAGTCCTATTCCAGTTCATGGAGTCCTATTCCAGTTCAGGGAGTCCTATTCCAGTTCAGGGAGTCCTATTCTATTCCAGTTCAGGGAGTCCTATTCTATTCCAGTTCAGGGAGTCCTATTCTATTCCAGTTCAGGGAGTCCTATTCCAGTTCAGGGAGTCCTATTCCATTTCAGGAAGTCCTATTCCAGTTCAGGGAGTCCTATTCCAGTTCAGGGAGTCCTATTCCAGTTCAGGGAGTCCTATTCCAGGTCAGGAAGTCCTATTCCAGTTCAGGAGTCTATTCTATTCCAGTTCAGGAGTCCTATTCCAGTTCAGGGAGTCCTATTCCAGTTCAGGGAGTCCTATTCCAGTTCAGGGAGTCCTATTCCAGTTCAGGGAGTCCTATTCCAGTTCCTATTCCAGTTCATGGAGTCTATTCCAGTTCAGGGAGTCCTATTCCAGTTCAGGGAGTCCTATTCTATTCCAGTTCAGGGAGTCCTATTCTATTCCAGTTCAGGGAGTCCTATTCTATTCCAGTTCAGGGAGTCCTATTCCAGTTCAGGGAGTCCTATTCCAGTTCAGGAAGTCCTATTCCAGTTCAGGGAGTCCTATTCCAGTTCAGGGAGTCCTATTCCAGTTCAGGGAGTCCTATTCCAGTTCAGGAAGTCCTATTCCAGTTCAGGGAGTCCTATTCTATTCCAGTTCAGGGAGTCCTATTCTATTCCAGTTCAGGGAGTCCTATCCTATTCCAGTTCAGGGAGTCCTATTCCAGTTCAGGGAGTCCTATTCCAGTTCAGGGAGTCCTATTCCAGTTCAGGGAGTCCTATTCCAGTTCAGGGAGTCCTATTCCAGGTCAGGAAGTCCTATTCCAGTTCAGGGAGTCCTATTCTATTCCAGTTCAGGGAGTCCTATTCCAGTTCAGGGAGTCCTATTCCAGGTCAGGAAGTCCTATTCCAGTTCAGGGAGTCCTATTCTATTCCAGTTCAGGGAGTCCTATTCCAGTTCAGGGAGTCCTATTCCAGTTCAGGGAGTCCTATTCCAGTTCAGGAAGTCCTATTCCAGTTCAGGGAGTCCTATTCCAGTTCAGGGAGTCCTATTCCAGTTCAGGGAGTCCTATTCTATTCCAGTTCAGGGAGTCCTATTCCAGTTCATGGAGTCCTATTCCAGTTCAGGGAGTCCTATTCCAGTTCAGGGAGTCCTATTCTATTCCAGTTCAGGGAGTCCTATTCCAGTTTAGGGAGTCCTATTCTATTCCAGTTCAGGGAGTCCTATTCCAGTTCAGGGAGTCCTATTCCAGTTCAGGGAGTCCTATTCTATTCCAGTTCAGGGAGTCCTATTCCAGTTCAGGGAGTCCTATTCTATTCCAGTTCAGGGAGTCCTATTCCAGTTCAGGGAGTCCTATTCCAGTTCAGGGAGTCCTATTCCAGTTCAGGGAGTCCTATTCCAGTTCAGGGAGTCCTATTCTATTCCAGTTCAGGGAGTCCTATTCTGTTCCAGTTCAGGGAGTCCTATTCTATTCCAGTTCAGGGAGTCCTATTCCAGTTCAGGGAGTCCTATTCCAGTTCAGGGAGTCCTATTCCAGTTCAGGGAGTCCTATTCCAGTTTGCTGGCCGACATCTGTAATGCCAGCACTCAGGAAGCTGAGGTAGGAGGATTTCCAGTTTGAAGCTCGCCTACGCTAGACAGCCACATGGGAAGGGAAGGGGAAGACGAGGGGGAGAGGAGAGGCCGATGGACATGTTAGCTACTCACTGTCTCTGGCAAAGCGGCAGGAGCTCACACAACCCTCATGACCCTGCATCAGAGTCACGCAGGCTCCATGGTTTCGAAATTCTCCTGAGTGGATATTCCATATTTTTAGGGTTTTATCCCAGGAGCTGGTGCACAGGAAATGGCCACTGATGGTGAAGCAGCAGTCTGAGATGGCATTGGAATGTGCCCTGAAACACAGATGGGGAACATAGTAGCCTGGCATCCTGGGGGTCCTGACAGCATACGTAAAGGGGCCAGGTGTGGTGAGGGGACGTGCCATCCCTTCCGTCTCTGCTTGCTGTGGTCCAGATGGGAACTTCTTAGACTGTGCACATTACTATAGAATTTCCTCCTCACTCACATGAACATTCATGCTGCGTGGTTTTCTGTGGTCCAGGCCCAGCCTATGAAGTACAGGATATTCAGCAGGACCCTTGGCTTCTACCCCATAGATGCCATCAGCTCCTGAACCCACTTAATACAACCACAAATGTCTCCAAACACAATGCCAATTGTGCATTGGAGAGCAAACTCTCCTGCAGCTGAAAAGTACATGATTATCACAACTGCTTGGGAGCCAGCGATAGCGGTACACGCCTGTAATGCCAGGACTTGGGAAGCTGAGGCAGGAGGATGATGATTTACATGCCAGCATAGAATACATAATGAAACCTTATGGAAGAGATGGAGAAGGAAGGAAGGGAAGGAAAGAATAAGAAGAACCAAATGGGAATTTTAGAACTGAAAAGTACAATGACTGAAATAAAAATTCACTTAGCTTCACAGATGAATGGAGAAGACAGAGGAAAAAATTAGTGAATATGAGGACAGAACAATAAAAATCTGAACAAAAAATAAGAACAAACTAAAGAAAATAAAAGATACCTACAGGGCCAGAAGTGGTGGCACACACCTTTAATTCCAACACTCGGGAGGCAGAGGTAGGAGGATTGCTGTGAGTTCAATGCCACCATGAGACTACATAGTAAATTCCAGGTCAGCCTGTGTTAGAGACCATACCTCAAAAAACCAAAAAGAAGAAGGAGGAGAAGGAGAAGAAAAAGGAAAAGGAAAAAAAAAAAGATACCCACAGGACTATGACAAAAGAGCTAACATTTGTGTCATTAAAGTACTACAAGGGGGCCAGACATGGTGGCGCACGCCTTTAATCCCAGCACTCCGGAGGCAGAGGTAGGAGGATCACCATGAGTTTGAGGCCGCCCTGAGACTACAGAGTAAATGCTGGGTCAGCCTGGGCTAGAGTGAGACCCTACCTCAAAAAACCAAAAATAAAAAATAAAAAAAAATTTAAAAAAGGAGGGGTCCGGGCATGGTGGCACACGCCTTTAATCCCAGCATGCAAGAGGTGGAGGTAGGAGGATCACCGTGAGTTTGAGGCCAGCCTGAGACAGAGTGAATTCCAGGTCAGCCTGGGCTAGAGAGAGACCCTACCTCAAAAAAAAAAAAAAAAAAAAATTAAAAAGAAAGAAAGAAAGAAAAGAAAAGAAAAGAAAAGAAAAGAAAAGAAAAGAAAAAGAGGAGGGGAAGAAGAAGAAAAAAGTACCACAAAGGGAAGAGAAAGAAGGCCACAGCTGATAGGAACTTGAAGAAATACGTTTAAAGTTTATCACACAAGGCAAAAGATATAAGCCTCCATATTCAGGATTCTGAGTAAATCCCACCCACAGCACATTTAAAGAAGTGTATCCCCAGGTGCATCATAACTAAACTTCTGAAACAAAGAAAAGGATCTGGAGAGTGTCGAGAGAGAAATGATGTCTAACCTATACAATTTAGGACCACAATTTAGATAATAGTGGATTGCTCACCAGTAATCCTGGAAGCTAGAGCAATGTGACTGGCCAGTGTATGCTAGCTGTGGAGACACACAGCTGTAATCAGAATGCGGAGAGGCAGAGGCAGAGGCAGGAGGACTGCTATGAGTTTGAGATCAGCATGGTCTACATAGTGAGAGTTTGTCTCAAAAAGAAAGGAGGGGATGGACTGGAGGGATGGCTTAGCGGTTAAAGCACTTGCCTGCGAAGCCAAAGGACCTTGGCTCTATTCCCCAGGACCCATGTAAGCCAGATGCACACAGTAGCTCATACTTCTGGAGTTCATTTGCAATGGCTAGAGGCCCTGGTGCACCCATTCTCTCCCTCCCTTCCTTACTCTATCTCATAAATAAATAAATAAATAAATAAATAAATAAATAAATAAATATTTTAAAAAAGGAATATTGTTGAACTGCACACAAAAATTTGACAGATAACAACTTTAAAAAAATTGTCGGGCTGGAGAGATGGCTTAGCGGTTAAGGCGCCTGCCTTCTAAGCCTAAGAACGCTGGTTCCAATCTCCAGGTCCCAGGTTTAGCCAGATGCAAAGTGACACAAGGGCGTGCACGCATCTGAATTTCGTTCCCAGCAGCTGAGAGACTGCTGGCGTGCCCATTCTCTATCTGTCTCCCTCTCCCTATCTATCTCTCTCTGTGTCTCTCTCCAAAAATAAATAAAAATTAAAAATTAAAAAAAATTGTCTACTAGCAAGACAAGCTAGGCTCAGGGCAAAATTAAAATGCAGGGTCCCAATCTTCAAAAAGCTAACTTATACTTTAGTGTATGATATAACATTTCAACTATTAGGAATATACCAGAATTGAGTGCAGGACTCATTGCTTATAAGAATAACTCAAGTGCCCATCAAGAGATGAATGAACAGGGCTAAAGAGATGGCTTAGTGGTTAAGGCGGTTGCCTGCAAAGCCAAAGGATTTCAGTTCGATTCTCCAGGACCCACGTAAGCCAGATGCACAAGGGGGGGCATGCATCTGCAGTTCGTCTGCAGTGGCTGGAGGCCCTGGAGCTCTTTCTCTCTTTCTTTCTCTCCCTCTCTCTCAAATAAATAAATAAAATATTTTTTTTAAAAAAAAGAGACGCATAAACAAAATGTTTTGTGTGTGTGTGTGTGTGTGTGTGTGTGTAGTATTCAGTTATAAAAAGGAAGGAAGTTCTGATGCAGGCTACAACATGAGTGAACCTTGAAGATATTATCTAAAGGGAAACGTATCTGTCACAAAAGGACAAGTATTATATGATTCCACTTACATGAAATCTCTAGACTAGGCAAATTCATAGAGGCAGAAAGTAGAATAAGGTTCCCAAGGGCCAGGGGGAGTGGGAAATTATTGCTTCACGGATGCAGATTTCTGTTTGGGGTGATGAAATGGTTTTGGAAACAGAGGTGGTGATTGCACAATATCGAAAATGTAATTCACCCAGTGAACTGTGCACTAAAAAAATAGTTAAAATGGAAAGTTTTGTTTTTAATGGAAAGTTTTATGCTGCAAGTATTTCACCATAATTATTGAAAATGCCATCTTTCAAAAACTATTGAATTAATTTTAAATGGGTGAATTGTATAGTATCTGTTAAAAATGAAAGGAAGTGGGGCTGGAGAGATGGCTTAGTGAGTAAGGCGTTTGCCTGCAAAGCCAAAGGACCATGCATGGTTCAGTTCCCAAGTACCCATGTAAAGCCAGATGCACAAGGTGGTGCATGCATGTGGAGTTAGTTTTCAGTGGCTAAGAAGCCCTGGTGCACCCATTCTCTCTATAAATCTCTCTCTCTCTCTCAAATAAATAGACAAAACAGTTTTTAATTCTTCTTCTTTTTTTTTTTTTTTTTTTTTTTGAGGTAGGGTCTCACTGTAGCCCTGGCTGACCTGGAATTCACTATGTAGTCTCAGGGTAGCCTCGAACTCACAGTGATCCTCCTACCTCTGCCTCCCACATGCTGTGATTAAAGGTGTGCACCACCACACCCAGGTATTTCTTATCTTTTAAATATTTTTATTTTTATTTACGAGAGAGAGAATGGACACCCGAATAAATAAAATATTTTAAATATATTTTTTTAAAAAATGAAAGCTGGAAGCTGGGCATGGTGGCACACATCTTTAATCCCAGCACTTGGGAGGCATAGGTAGGAGGATCACCAAGAGTTCAAGGCCACCCTGAGACTACATGAATTCCAGGTCAGCCTGAGCCAAAGTGAGACCCTACCTCAAAAAACCAAAAGAAGCCAGGCATGGTGGCGCACGCCTTTAATCCCAGCACTCGGGAGGCAGAGGTAGGAGGATTGCCGTGAGTTCAAGGCCACCCTGAGACTACATAGTTAATTCCAGGTCAGCCTGGGCCAGAGTGAGACCGTACCTTGAAAAACCAAAAAAAAAAAAAAAAAAAAAAAAAAAAAAAAAAAAAAGAAAAGAGAAAGAAAGAAAGAAAGGAAGAAAGGAAGAAAGAAAGAAAGAAAGAGAGCAAGCTGAAATGCTGGAAAAATGGCTCCGCAGTTAAAGGTGCTTGCTTGCAAAGCCTGATGGCTTGGGTTTGATTCCCCAGTACCCATGTAAAGCCAGATACACAAAATGGTGCATACATCTGGAGTTTGTTTGCAGCAGTAGAAGGCTCTGGCATTCTCATATTCTCTCACTCTTTCTTAAATAAGAAATGAGGTGGGGGGCGGGAGGTAAAGGTGCAGGTAAAGGTGCCTTCTTACAGAGCATGACAGCCTGGGTTCAATTCCCCGATATCCATATAAAGCCAGATGCACAAAGTGGCACATGTGTCTGGAGTTCATTTGCAAAGGCAAGAAGAGGCCCTGGTGTGCCCATATTCTCTGTCTCTCCTTACAAATACAAAAGGAAGGATGAGGAAGGAAGGGAGTGAAAAAGTAGCTGTTCCGAGGGAAACTGAATTGCTACAAGGCAGACATGTTAACAATGTTGACCTGCCTTTTGTACCTTTGTGCTGGGTAACATGCTTTATATTCACCTAAAATTACATGTTTTTGAAATTTTATAAAACACGTAAGTTTTCTTCTTTAGAAATTTAAGAATTTATATTATTTATTTATTTGGAGACAGAGAGAAAGACAGAGAGGCCGATAGAAAGAATGGGCATACTTGAGCCCGGCATGGTGGCGCATGCCTTTAATCCCAGCACTCAGGAGGCAGAGGTAGGAGGATTGCCATGAGTTCGAGGCCACCCTGAGAATACAATGTGAATTCCAGGTCCGCCTGGGCTACAGTAAGGCCCTACCTTGAAAAACCAAAAAAAAAAAAAAAAAAAGAATGGGCATACCACAGCCTGTAGCCACTGCAAACGAATTCCAGGTGTTTGTGCACCTGGCTTACATGGGTCCTGGGGGATTGAACCTGGGTCCATAGGCTTTGCAGGCAAGTGCCTTAACCACTAAGCCATTTCTAGCCCCAGCTTCTTGCTTTTTTTACTTGGGGTCTGAACATTGAACTTGGTATTCTGACTTTATCCAATGAGCCATCTCTCCAGTCCCCTCTCACCGTTTTTTTTTTTTTTTTCAAGGTAGGGTCTTACTCTAGCCCAAGCTGACCTGGAATCCACTATGTAGTCTCAGGGTAGGCTCAGACTCACAGGGATTTTCCTACCTCTGCCTATCAAATGCTGGGATTAAAGGTGTGTGCCACTATGTCCGGTTCTCTCTCTCTCTCTCTCTCTCTTTTTTTTTTTTTTTTTGAGATTCAGTCTTTCTTATATAATTCTCCTGCCTCTGCCTCTCATACACTGGAATTACAGGCATGTGTCATCAAACCTGGCTGAAATTCACAGTGCCTTCTAGTGTCAGCTCACATCGACACAAAGGCACCTGAGGCCCTGTCTGACCCAGCCAGCAGGCTGCTACTGGTGGCTTCTCTCTGGCCTGGCTTCAGCTTCCTTGGACCACCTCCCACCACGACCACACTGAATAAGCTCCAGGTGAACACTGGCTTGTACATGGGAACCAGGAGGGTCTGAAGGGAGCCGCCCCGCCCACCTCCCTGATGCAGGGTGCTGCCAGCCTCCAGGGACTCTTCTCACTTGGGGATGGTGAGCAGAGTGGCCTGGGATGTAATATCCCATATCTTGATGCACTTGTCCAGCGAGACGGAAGCCACCTTCAGGCTGTCATAGTCAAAGCAGCATGATGTGATGGACCTTTGGTGATGATCTGCAGGAAGGACAGTGACTCGTTACCGCGGGGCCACATGTGGGGGCCCCAGGAAGACTTCCTGGTCTCCACCTGCCAGTAACACCATGGTAACATCCTTCCAGTTTCCACGAGGGACCATTCACCTGCACAAACACTTCCCGAGTGTTTACCACGTGCCTGGCTTTGAACCCTGAAAGCTGACCTGAAAGACACTCTGTGAAGCACGTGACCCACTGGGGTCCAGGAAGGACCCTAAAAGACATCAAGGGAAAACAGGAAGAAAGAGTAGTGAGGAAAAGGGAACAGCACGTGGGGGGCCCAGAAGTAGGACAGAGCACGAAGAAGGGGGTGCGCAGTAGGACTTGGGAGGGGGAGAAAAGGTGAAATGCAGATGATCCATGAAGGGAAAGATGTGAGGTGTCAGGGGGTGCACATGTCGTGGTGTGTGATGCGCGGGAAGCAGTCACGCACGTACACACACTGAGTCCGAAAGGCCATCTAACAATAGATACTTCACCCAGGAAAAAAAAAATACACTCAGCTATGTTCACCTAATTTTTTTTTTCAAGGTAGGATCTCACTCTGGCTCAATTGGACCCAGAATTCACCCTGTAGTCTCAGGGTGGCCTCGAACTCACGGTGATCCTCCTATCTCTTCCTCTCAAGTGCTGGGATTAAAGGTGTGCGCCACCACGCCAGGCTGTTTGCCTAATTTTTGACAAAAGCATCAAAAACATACACCGGAAAAAAAGGCAGTGTATTCAACAAATGGTGCTGGCGAAACAGGATATTCTGCCTGCAGCAGAATGAAGTTAGATCATTAGATCAGCATCTCTCATCAGACATAAAGCTCAATTCAGAATGGATCAACACTTTACTTAATTTGAAACCGGAAGTGCTAACACTACTAGAGGGAAACACAAGGACTCTGCTCTCAGGCACAGGCACAAGCACAGGCAAGCGCTCTCTGAGGAGCAGCCAGGAGCACAGGAGAGAGAGTCCCAGGAGTCCATCAACCAGAACCACACGAGATTACAAAGTTTCTGCACAGCAAAGGAAACTATCAGCAGAGAGAACCGAAATCCTACAGAATGGGAGGAAATATCTGACAGCTGCACCTCAGACAGGAGTTTGAGTGAATACTGTATAAAGAGGGGCTCAGCAGTTAAAGGTGCTTGCTTGAAAAGCCTGTCAGCTGGGTTTGATTCCCCAGTACCCACGTGAAGCCAAAGCACAAATAGGCGCATGTGTCTGGAGTAAGTTTGCAGAGGTAAGAGGAGCCCCACCACACCCATTCTCCTCCCACCTTTCTCCCCTTGCAAATAAAGAGAAAATATTTTAAAAGAATATATAAAGAGAGCTGGGCATGGTGGTGCACGCCTTTAATCCCAGCACTTGGGAGGCAGAGGTAGGCAGATCACCATGATTTCCAGGCCACCCTGAGACTACAAAGTGAATTCCAGGTCAGCCTGGACTAGAACAAGACCCTACCTCAAAAAAAGAAAGAAAGAAGCTGGGCGTGGTGGTGCACGCCTTTAATCCCTGCACTCAGGAGGCAAAGGTAGGAGGACTGCTGTGAATTCAAGGCCACCCTGAGACTACATAGTGAATTCCAAGTCAGCCTGAGCTAGAGCGAGACCCTATCTAGAAAAACCAAAAAAAAAAAAAAAAGAAAGAAAGAAAGAAAGAAAGAAAGAAAGAAAGAAAAGAGAAAGAAAACAAATGACAACAAATGGTGGTGAGAGTGTGGGGAAAAGAAAAGCCTTTATTCACTGTTGGTAGACTGGTGCAGACACTATGGAAATCAGTGTGGAGGATTCTCAAAAAGCTAAAAATCAAACTACCGCATAACCGAGACATACCACCCTTGGGCATTGTGGGGGTTTGATTCAGGTGTCCCCCATAAACTTAGGTTTCTGAATGTTAGGTTCCCAGCTGATGGAGATTTGGGAATTGACGCCTCCTGGAAGCAGTGTATTGTTGAGGGCGGGCTTATGGATGTTATAGCCAGCTTCCTCTTGCCAGTGTTTGGCACCCTCTCCTGTTGCTATTGTCCACTTGATGTTGGCGGGGGGTGATGTCCACCCTCTGCTCATGCCATCATTTTCCCCTGCCATCATGGAGCTTCCCCTTGAGTCTATAAGCCAAAATAAACCATTTTTTCCCAAAAGCTGCTCTTGGCCAGATGATTTCTGCCAGCAACGCGAACCTGACTGCACCAGCCACAGACCCAGAGGGCTCTCCATCCTGCCACAGAGATTCCTGCATATCCACATTCACTGCCGCTGTGTTCACAATAGCTAGGAAATGGACTCAACCTAAGTGTCCATCACCAATGACGGGATAATGACGATGGGGTAGTGCATATATGCCGTGGATCTGTAAAGAGATAGGAAGTTAGGAAATTTGCAGAAAATGGAGGAAGCTGGAAAAGATCATGCCAAGTGAGGTAATCTAGACTCAAAAAGACAAAAATCAGCCGGGCGTGGTGGCGCATGCCTTTAATCCCAGCGCTAGAGAGGCAAAGGTAGAGACTTGCCATGAGTTTGAGGCCACCCTGAGACTACATAGTGAACTCCAGGTCAGCCTGAGTTAGAGTGAGACCCTACCTCAAAAAACCAAAAAAGGCTGGAGAGATGGCTTAGTGGTTAAGGCGCCTGCCTCCTAAGCCTAAGACCGCTGGTTCCAAAAATCTCCAGGTCCCACATTTAGCCAGATGCAAAGTGACACAAGGGCGCAATGCCACACTTGACCACAAGGGGGCGCATGCATCTGGATTTCGTTCGCAGCAGCTGAGAGGCTGCTGGTGCGCCCATCTCTATCTGTCTTCCTCACCCTTTCTCTCTGTCTCTCTCTGTGTCTCTCTCCTAAAAATAAAAATAAAAAATAAAACAACAACAAAAAAACAAAGACAAAACTCAGCCAGGCATGGTGGCGCACATCTTGAATCCCAGCACTCCGGCAGGCAGAAGAGTAGGAGGATCGCGGTGAGTTCAAGGCCATTCTGAGACTACAGAGTAAATTCCAGGTCAGCCTAGGCTAGAGTGAGATCCTACCCCCCCCCAAAAAAAATACTACAAAAAAACACAAAAATCATATGTTCTTGTTCATATGTGGATCCTAACTTTGAGTGTCTGTATATATGCACATAAGGGAGGTGGAAAAGGGCATAGACTATGGAGGCCATGTGAGGGGAAGGGCTGTGAAGAAGCAGGAAAGGACAAAAAAGTTATGTGTCATGACAGTAGGAGATTAGAGGAGGAAGGTTCAAGGGACGAGGGGGAGAAAAGGGGAAAGGAAACAAAAGAAATATATGAAAAATGTCATAATGAGAGCTGGAGAGATGGCTCAGCAGTTAAGGCACTTGCCTGTAAAGCCTAACAACCTGGGTTCGATTCCCCAGTACCCGTGTGAAGCAAGATGCACAAAGTGGTGATTGCATCTGGAGTTCATCTGCAGAGGCTGTAGGCTGTAGTGAGCCCATGTGTTCCCTCCCCGCCCCTCTTTCTGCATATCTCTCTGCTTGCAAATAAATAAAATATATATTTTTTAAATGTCATAAAGAAACTTTATCTGCATGTCTGTGTGCTGAAAAAAAATATTTTAAGCTGGGTGTGGTGGCTTTAATCCCAGCACTTGGGAGGCGGAGGTAGGAGGATTGCTGTGAGTTTGAGGCCACCCTGAGACTACATAATTCCAGGTCAACCGGGACCAGAGTGAGATCCTACCTCAAAAAAAAAATGTAATAATAGGGCTGGAGAGATGGCTTAGTGGTTAAGGCGCCTGCCTGCTAAGCCTAAGAACCCGGTTCCAATCTCCAGCGGTTCCAATCTCCAGGTCCCTTGTTTAGCCAGATGCAAAGTGACACAAGGGCACAATGCCGCTCTTGACCACAAGGGGGCGCATGCATCTGGATTTCGTTCACAGCAGCTGAGAGACTGCTGGCGCGCCCATCTCTATCTGTCTCCCTCTCCCTCTCTCTCTGTCTCTCTCTGTCTCTCTCTGTGTCTCTCTCCAAAAATAAATAAAATAATAAGAGAGGAAAGATATATTTAAAATAATAATTTAAAAAAATAAGCTGGGCATGGATGTCTACGTGAGGTTGAAGAAGACTGTTCCATTTGTTTCAAGCAAACACTGAAAGAAAAGACATTGGCCAACAAGGATCAGCCTTTGGTTTAACCACCTGTGTTTCCCCAGTATCTCCGCTTCCGTGACAGTGTCACCAAATAAAGTGGTTAAAAGTCCCTGGTGGTTAAGTGATGAGACACAGCTGTGTGGTCACTCAGACAGCCTCACCTTTAACCTGTATTATGGTGGTGATGTTTTCTGCATCCATTACGCAGAGTCCACGATCCACATCCAAGGCTGAGACCACGAATTTCCCATTGGGAGAAAACTTACAGGATACTGCGAAGGTGTCATGCCTGACCTTCCACTGAAATGAGGCGACAATCAAAAGGTTGTTTTTGCCTGGTGGGCGTGATGGTGCACACCTTTCATCCTAGCACTTGGGAATCAGAAGTAAGAGGATACCTGCGAGTTCGAGGGCAGCCTGAGACTACACGGAAAATTCCAGATCAACCTGGGCTAGAGCGAGACCCTACCTCGAAAAATCAAAAAAAAAAAAGTTTGTTTTCCAACTGGGTATGGACTCAGCACACGTTTGTCATCCCAGCACTCGGGGGAAAAAAAGTGTGTCCAAAATATTGCTACAGATTAGTTTAATGTAAATTGGTTTAACTGATGCAATGAGTTATCTCTGTCCAGGACAGAGGAACAGGGACCAGGACAACAGATGGAGCCCCAGTGACAAGGCCCTGGCAGTGACCAACCTGAGTCATTGTTCCTGAAGACACGAGGGCTGACCAAGACGTAAGTGTCCCCTCCCCTCAGAATCCCTGGGCACAAGAAGGGCACAGTGTCCTGCTTGATAATCAACAGCTTAAAAATATGTCCTCAAAGCTGGGTGTGGTGGCGCACGCCTTTAATCCCAGCACTCGGGAGGCAGAGGTAGGAGGATCGCCGAGAGTTTGAGGCCATCCTGAGACTACATAGTTAATTCCAGGTCAGCCTGGACCAGAGTGAGACCCTACCTTGCAAAACCAAAAAAAAAAAAATAAAAATAAATAAATAAATAAAAAATAAAAATAAAAATATGTCCTCAAATTCTTTGACAGACCTGTCTTTCCCTTACTATGTGGCCAAGCTTAGTGACTTGCTTCTAATGGACAGAATACAGGCCAAAGGGACAGTGTGGGGCTGAGTGGCAGAAGAAATCACAGAAACAAGTATGGTGGTACACGCATGCAACGTCAGGACTTGTCAGTATGGTGGTACACGCGTGCAATGTCAGGACTTGTCAGTATGATGGTACACGCGTGTAATGTCAGGACTTGGGATGCTGACGCAGGAGGGTGGCACATTCAAGACCACCCCAGGCTACGTGGCAAGTCCCCGTCTCAAAAATAAAAAGATTAAAAAGAGCCGGGTGTGGTGACGCACATCTTTAATCCCAGCACTCGGGAGGCAGAGGTAAGAGGATCACTGTGAGTTCAAGGCCACCCTGAGACTACATAGTGAATTCCAGGTCAGTCTGAGCTAGAGCGAGACTCTACCTTGAAAAACTAAAAGAAGATTTTAAAAACATAAATAAATAAATAAATACATTAAAAAGAAAACAAAACAAAAAAACCCACTGCTGTGTCAACCTGATGACCAGAGCTCAGACCCCAGAACGCATGTAAAGCCCGGATGTGAGGAGCAGCCATGTCCCAATGTACCGACAGCAATGGGAGGCAGCGTCAAGAGCGCCCGATTGAGGGCCAAGCCTGACCAGTGGCCCAAGAGAGACCCTGTGTCATACGAGTGGAAAGCAAGGAATGACACCACCAAGGGTGTCCTCTGACCTCCATACATGTGATGCGGCACACACACCATACATATACACTATACACAAAAAAGAAAGACAGAATTAGAAAGAAAACAGAGAGTTGGGGGTATAGTTTAAATTCCAGCACTCAAAAGAAAAAAGGAGGCTGGGCGTGGTGGCTCACGCCTTTAATCCCAGCACTCGGGAGGCAGAGGTAGGAGGATCGGTATGTGAGGCCACCCTGAGACATAGTGAATTCCAGGTCAGCCTGGACCAGAGTGAGACCCTACCTCAAAAACCAAAAAAAAAAAAAATCCCAAAAGAAGGAGGAAAAACCCTGAGACTACATAGTTAATTCCAAGCCTGGGCCAGAGTGAAAACCTCGCAAAACCAAAAAAAAAAAAAAAAAAAAAAAAAGAAAAAAAAAAAAAAAGAACACGTGGCTTGCTTCTTGCTCTCTCTTGGATCACAGATTCTGTGAGCTAACTGTCGTGTCCTGTATCTCCCTGAGGACCCATGTGGAGATGAACGGAGGCCTCCAGCCAACAGCCACGGGAGCGAGCCATCTTGGAAGGGAATCCTTCCGCCCAAGTGGAGCCTCCACATGACTGTAGCCCCAGGTGACATCCTCACTGTGACTTCACAAGGGACCTGAGCCAGGCCACCACGTCCTGCTGCTTCTACATTTCCAACTCTTGGACTCTGCGTGAGATGAAAAAGTGGTGTCTGTTTGAAGCGGCTGAGTTTGGGACTCATTTGTCAAGCGGCCCAAGACCCATGTCAGACCCTATCATTGGCAAAGGGCAAGGGCGACTTGCGCAACAAAAATAAGGACAAGTTCTTTCAAAAAGTACTTGAAATTGAAACACTGGCCAGAGGCAACAAGAGGAAAATTACAATAGAAGAAATAAACATTTGGAATAATTGGTGCAAGTTTCACTTTTTCCCGCATCTTTAAATCCTGGTACCCGTCCAGCATGTGAGGGTGGCAGATGGCACATTTTCCTTGAATGTCTAGGCTACATGTTGGCACAATTTTCTGCTAAGAGTTTGTAAAAGCTCTGTGTTTCTATACTGCTTATGTTAGCAATGAAATCTTGTTATGTGCTTTAGAAATACTGGAGGTCATTTATGAGAAATATGTGCGACCTTTCCTATCACAGCATCACTTACAATAGACTAAAATAAAAGTGGCCTCAGCGGCCTGCAGCAGGGAGCAGGGAGGAAGGGTCTAATCTATCCGCTCCATGAAATCTCATTTAAACAGACGATATATATCAGACAGGGTGGCAAAACAGCTCTCAGGAGGTTGAGGCAGGAGGATCAGGAGTTCTAGGTCAGCCTGGCTTGCATAGCCCCTATCTCAAAAACAAACAAACAAAAAAACTGCCTTTACTCATAAGCAAACAGGCCCAGGAAGAGACCACCGAGGTGTGAACTATAATCTAGGAAGAGCAGTTTTAAAGGTTTGCTTGCTGGGCGTGGTGGCACACACCTTTAATCACAGCACTCGGGAGGCAGAGGTAGGAGGGTCACTGTGAGTTCGAGGCCACCCTGCAGCTATAGAGTGAATTCCAGTTCCAGGTCAGCCTGGGCTAGAGTGCGACCCTACCTCGAAAACACACACACAAACACTTGCTTGCTTTAAACTTCTTCCTAA
This sequence comes from Orientallactaga sibirica, assembly GCA_036365145.1. Classification (NCBI taxonomy): domain Eukaryota; kingdom Metazoa; phylum Chordata; class Mammalia; order Rodentia; family Dipodidae; genus Orientallactaga; species Orientallactaga sibirica. The sequence goes on from JAEOAD010001365.1 coordinate 4,164,582, forward strand.
AAATGTTTACCATAAGTGTAACTGACTTGTGCACTAAGAAGAAAGGTTGGGGACTTGAGGGATTTTGTTATCGTTGATGTACGCTTTTGAGACAAGGCACCCTCCTGCTTTAGCCTCCTGAGAGCTGGGATTCCACTACACCTGGCTTAGAAAGGCCTTTATGGGAAAGGACAGGGAAGAAAGAATAGCAGGGGAGTGAGGAAGGACAGCAGGAGAGAGGAGGAGGAAGGACAGGAGCAAGGAGGGAGAAGGCCAGCAGGGGAAGTCTGGGGCTGGGCAGGAAGTGCAGTGGAATCATTGAGCAGGGCTGGGAGCAGCAGAGGAAAATTCCGGCCTGTGTGGAGGGGTGCGTAGTGGCCTTCTCCAAGATGGACAGAGAACAGACTGGGAAAGACCCAAATCAAAGGTTCTGTGACTACATAGCCTGTTCCACGGCCTCATCAAATCCAAGGGTTCACAGGAGAGCCTGAAGTGCCATGCCCACACCCCCCCCCGCCCACCCTCCTGTGACTACAAGCAGGAATCCTTGATGCGCCCGCAGTGGGGAGCCTGTCTCCAGTACCTGCCCTCCACCAGCTGCGCCTTCCAAACCCTATGGACAGCAGCTACTGTGGTCTGTTGTTCACATCCACCCTCTTGGCTCCTGAGAAAACTCTCTCTGGTTGAAGACCGGGACTTCTATCATTGTCCCCAACCCCAGGTCCAGCCCAAAGCTGCCAAGGTCCAGTCAAACCCTGTGTTGTGACACCCTTACTGGGGCAGGCATACATACCAGCATCTGGCCTGTCTCAAGGTCCCAGACCCTCACTGTTTTGTCATAGGAGGATGCAACGATTCTGTAAATAAATTGATAAACATCGGGTCTTAATGACAAAAATGTATAGGCCTGTGGGTTCTATGAGGACTCTTCCTTCTTTTTTATTTTTATTTTTTGAGAGAGACATAGAGAGAGAGAGACAGACAGAGAGAAGGAGAGGGAGACAGATAGAGATGGGTATGCCAGCAGTCTCTCAGCTGCTGTGAACGAAATCCAGATGCGTGCGCCCCCTTGTGGTCAAATGCGGCATTGCGCCCCTGCGTCACTTTGCATCTGGCTAAATGTGGGACCTGGAGATTGGAACCCCTGGAGATTGGAACCAGCATTCTTAGGGTTAGGAGGTAGGTGCCTTAACCGCTAAGCCATCTCTCCAGCCCTTTTCCTTCTTTTTATAATTTAGGACCACAATTGCAAATAATACAGTAATCTTTCAGAAGGTGCTGTGTGTGCCCCACTGGGGAACATGTATGTGCCCATGGGAAACTCTAACTAACAGCACCATTGTCGTTCTTCCCCTTCAGACACTCAAAATATAACTTATTCTGTCATTTACTGTCTTCTTATATTTTATATATTTATTTGAGAGAGAGAAATGAATGGGCCTGTCAGGGCCTCCTGCCACTGCAAAGTAACTCCACATTGTGTGTCTTTTCACAGGCATCGAAGAATCAAACCCTGGCTGTCAGGCTTTTTTTAAAAAAAAAAAATATTTTTTTAATTATTTATTTATTTATTGGAGAGAGAGAAAGAGTGAGAATGGGTGTGCCAGGGCCTCTAGCCTCTGCAAATGAACTCCAGATGCATATGCCACATGTGCATCTGGCTTATGTGGAACCTGGAGAATCAAATCAGGGTCTTTGGCTTCACAGGCATGCGTCTTAACCACTGAGCCATCTCTCCAGCCCTCTTCAGTTTTTGTTTTTTGTTTGTTTGTTTTGTAATTTTTTTTAATGAGAAAGTGAGAGCAAGAAAGAGAGAATTGACATGCCAGGGCCTCCAGCCACACTGCACTCCAACTCCGACGCATGTGCCACCTTGTGTGCATGTGCGCAACCTTGTGCGCTTGTGTCACCTTGTGCTTCTGGCTTGTGTGGGACCTGGAGAGTCGAATATGGTTCCTTAGGTTCACGGGCAAGTGCCTTAACCACTGAGCCATCTCTCCAGCCCTATTGTCTTTTTATTTTATTTAATTTATTTTTATGTTTTATGTTTTTGGAGAGAGAGACAGAGAGAGAGGGAGAGGGAGACAGATAGAGATGGGCGTGCCAGCAGTCTCTCAGCTGCTGTGAACGAGATCCAGATGTGCACGCCCCCTTGTGGTCAAGTGCGGCATTGCGCCCTTGCGTCACTTCCCATCTGGCTAAATGTGGGACCTGGAGATTGGAACCGCTGGAGATTGGAACCAGCGTTCTTAGGCTTAGGAGGCAGGCGCCATAACTCCTAAGCCATCTCTCCAGCCCTATTGTCTTTTTTCAAAGGTGATCATGAGTCTCTACAACTCACAGGATTGCTCACTTCCCTCTCTGCTCATACAGCTTTCTTTTGTACAGGAAAAATGCTTTCACAAATGGCTCATTTAGTTTGAAACACCTTTCTCACACATTTAGCAAAAGTTGCCTAAATGTACTGTGACGGCTTGCCTCCTGGGTTGAAGGCGCGCTCTCAGCTGGTGGTGGATGGAGAGGTCTGATTCGCTCAGGCTATGATCCACTCGCAGACGCATAACTTAGTGGCATTATTGGAGGGAGGTAGAGGAAGTAGGTCACTGGAGCTCGCCTTTGGAGGGGATGCCTTGCCCCTGACCTCTTCCTGTTTCTCTGCCTCTCCCTCTTTCTTTGTGGCTGCCATGAGGTGAGCAGCTTTGCCTCACCAGGTCTTTCCAACGTGATGCTCTAAACCAACGCAGTCAGCCAACCATGGATTGTAACCGGCGCAAGCCCGAGCCTGGATCAGTCTTTCGTCCCTTACATCACTCTTCTCAGACAATGGTGCTGACCAGCACCTTAAGCACATTGCATGCTTCTGCAGCAGTTTAAACCCCACACTCTTTTTCTTTTTTTTAACTTGGATTACTGCTCTGGGTCAAAGAGAATCCCTTTCGAGCAGATTCCTTCACCCGCTAAAGGTGCATGAGAAGAACTCACAAGGGCATCCTAGAGCTCTGCCCTCGTGTGCTCTGCCTCTGACCCCTGAGCCTCCCCAGGAGGCAACTTGGGCTCCCTCATGCTTCCCTGGGCCTCGGTTTCCTCTGGAAAATGAAGGCCCAGATCACACCCCCAAGGCTCTTGGTGCTGCTACAGACCTCATGTGACTACACAGAAGACACTTCATGAAGAAAATTCAAACCAGGTATGGTGGCTCACACCTGAAATCCCAGCACTCAGGAGGCTAAGGCTGGAGGATTGGTACAAGTTCCAGGCCAGCCTGGGCTGCAGAGTGCAACCCTGCCTCAAAACAAAACAGGGCTGGAGCGGTTAAGCACTTGCCTGTGAAGCCTAAGGACCCCAATTTGAGGCTCAATTCCCCAGGACCCACATAAGCCAGATACACAAGGTGGCACATGCATCTGAAGTTCGTTTGCAGCGGCTGGAGGCCCTGGCGTGCCCATTCATTCTCTCTCTCTCTCTCTGCCTCTTTCTCTGTCTGTCTGTTACTAATAAATAAAAATAAAACAAAAATTTTTTAAATTAAAATAAAAAAAGCAAAGTAAAAAGAAAGCAAATTCAGACTGGCCACAATAATGTTCTTCTTTTAAGCACTTTAAGTTTTCAGATCTTTGTTGATTCTCACAGCCAGTGGTAACATGGAGGCCTGCTGGGGGGATATGTTTGCATGCCTGCTAAAATTCCACCCCTGTCTTCCACATACAGGGGCGTGCCTGCTGACCCTCCCATTTTCCACCCAGAGTAAAACAGGAAATTCACCTTTTGCTGTCAGCTGTGATACTGCACCCCAAAACTGGAGCCTTCGGCCTTGGCTCAAATTCCCGAACCACAGTTCCATCGAAAATGTCCTCAAATCAATAGGAGAGAGGGGACAGAGAGTGGTCATGGCTATTTGCTGGTCATGAGCTGAGGGCTGTGAGTTTGAGGCCCATCTGGGCCACACAGCAAGTCCTTGTCTCATAAAACCAAGGGCTGAGGATGTAGCTCAGTGGTAGTTTGCAGGTGCAAGTCCCTGGGTTCAGTTCCCAGCCCTCTCCCAAATTCATCCTGCATTCCAAGGAGACATGATTTTAAACCACCACCACCGTCAGCCTAGGCGTCAAATAAAGGGAACAGTTAAAACAAGCTGTAGCCAGGCGTGGTGGTGCACGCCTTTAATCCCAGCACTCGGGAGGCAGAGGTAGGAGGATCGCCATGAGTTCAAGGCCATCCTGAGACTACATAGTTAATTCCAGGTCAGCCTGGGCCAGAGTGAGACCCTACCTCGAAAAAAAAAGGAAAAAAAAAAGAAAAAAGAAAAAAGAGAAAAACAAGCTGTAGCACACGTCACACCAGCACCTGCGCAGCTGCCACACAAGTTAACGTCACATGTGCTGAAAACAAACTGAGATGTCCAAATAGAGGTTGTCCGTGGCAGAAAAGACGACATACTTTAAGAAATCGCTTTTCAGAAGAAGCAGCAGGGAAGAGTCCCCTTGACATGAAAGTTACTGGTAAGACCTTGGAGATCTACGAGGAAGGTTCTCCCACGGGCGTGGAACACACAGTGCAAATGTAATGGTTTGGATGTGAGTATCTCCCAAATGGGAACGGCTTTGCCTCCAGCTGGTGGATCTAATCATCAAGAGGAGATTGGATCACCAGGGCTCTGACCTAATCAGTAGCCTATTAATTCATTGATGGATTCATCATTGAATGGACAATGGGAGTGGAAACTGTGAATGTGGGAGCAGACTGGAGGAAAGGCCTCTACAGGACAGATCTTGTAGCCAGCTCTTCATCAGTGCATCTGTGTGTGACCGCCTTCCTGCCTGTCATGAGGCGAGCAAGCAGCAAGCAGACATAGACAGCTCCAGCGTGTCCGTCCACCCCATTCTGCTGTGTCGGCATCTCAAAGCAATGGGGGCCCGTCAGCCATGAACCCTTGGAAACCATCAGCCTTTCAGCTGTTTTTCTCAGATGGTTTGTCGGCAGTGTTGAAGGGTTGAGAACACAGGAAGGGTGAGAGCTTTTCAGCCTGACTGAGGCCAAGTCTGTACCACCACCTCCTGATGGTCAGAGCCCAAAGCCTTCTGGGAGACAAAGGACTCTGTGTCAGGAGTCCCCAGGTCAACCCCAGGTTTGCTGATTCACTGAACTTGCCTATAGGAGTGGTCACTGCATAGTGGAAGGACACAAAGGTAAACAAAGGACTGGTGGGGAGGGGGGTTTGTGGAGGGTGAAGTCCAGAAGAAGCCAGACACAGAAGTTCACTCATCTTCCTGGAGGAGCTGGGAAATGCGAAATTCCCCCACTACAAATCACAACAATGCTGTCTACCCCGGAGGTGCGTCTGAGCTAGGAGCTGGGGGTTTTGGGGAGAGGGCACAGCCTAATGGGTACTCTGCCCAGTACACATCCATATCCAAACTTCCAGGGGAAAGCCGTTTGCAGCAGCAGCAGCAGCAGCGAGCCTCGCTCATCACACCATGCTGGAGAACTGTTCACCAGCCTCGTTCCAGACTCAACCACGCTCAGGAGGCCCAGCATCCCTTCTAATCCCTACGGCCCCAGGCCTGATCTGTGACTGCTGTTCTGCACAGACCAGCGCCCTACCCCTGTTCCAGAAGCCATGAGGTCATGTTCAGGAGATCCCTGAAGGCCCTCCTCAAAGCCCAGTGGACAGTAAAGACAGCCCAGGGGTCTCCAAGTGGAACTCAGCAGCACCGGTCACGCTCAGACTGGTGACTCAAGAGTCTAATGGCTTGGGGACACAGGGTGTTACTTGGGTTCCAGAGTCCCTGGCTGGTGCCTCCCTCTGGGGAAAAACCATGACTAAACTACAATGATCACCTTGGGGCCTAGGATTGGGGCCCAGGTAGTGTGGGTCCCACGACAGCTAAAGGCAGCACTAGAGCGAGCAGTCAGTGCGGCTGGCTGAGCAGATTCGGTATTCAAGAGCGACACCACATGGCCAAGAGTAGGAACAGCAGCCGAGGGCAAAGCAACCAGCGCCCCCTGCTGGGCATGTGGAAGTAGTACCACACTGGTGCGCTCAAAATTTAAAGGGGAAAATACTGGTAAGTTTCCAACTAACATTTTATTTATTGATGAGAGAGTGAAACAGGCAGAGAGAGAGAGAGAGAGAGAATGGTTGCACGCCCGGGCCTCTAGCTACTGCAAACAAACTCTAGACACATGCCCCACCTTGTGCATCTGGCTTTACATGTGTCCTGGGGAATCAAACCTGGGTCCTTAGGCTTTGCAGGCAAATGCCTTAACCACTAAGTCATCTCTCCAGCCCCTGTTTCTTTCTTTTTTTTTTTTTAAGAAGCTCTTATTTTTAGGTCTGTGTCTGGAACCTAGAACTTTGCCCATATTAGTCAAGCATCTGTAATAATTACATCCCCAGCCCTATTGGTCAGACTTGAATGAGGAGTCAGGGGATCTAGTAAATAGTTATAAAAACTAAGGAAATGTGATAATAGATGAAGTCCAAATGTATCATGCTTACATCTTCAGTACTTCTGTGTGGTCCTAATTTTGTAAATGTAAATACATGTGCATGTTCAAGTAAAAAAAAAAGCCAGAGGATATAAATAAGTCATATGGAAGCCTACTTTTCTGAGCAATGGAACACTCAGAAGCAATAGATGGTTACTAGAAAATTTTTCAGTGCCAGGGACGGGATACCTTCCAGTGAGTCATTGGCCAGGGAGGTCACAGATACCCTAAAAACATTATAGGCCATTGCCGAGGCCCTTGGTTTCCCACCAAGAATAGATGGTAAGACCCTATTGCTGAAGACTCCACATACTTGGGCTGCAAGGTCACTGAGAAATCCTGCTGGAGCTGAGCTGAAAACCTCCTCCATGTGGACCAGCTGACAGAAAGTTGGAAAAAGCTACACTGCATACAGTTCAACGAGAGAGAAAAATCACCAGTGAAGATACTCAACAGTGAACACTGCAAGCCTTAAATTTGGCCAGCCAGGCCAGATGAGCCAACGGGTGCAATAGTGGCATGTCTGTTATGTGGGAAGCCAACCGCTCTCTAATTGGACTGGAGGCCCGTTCCATGGGAGGGAATACATCCCTGATACTGAAAACCTACAACAGGGGTCGTCATGAGCCATAGGGGTGTAACATCAGCTGGTGTCTGGCTAAAAGTATATACTATGCTCACCAAACTGCCCTGTAAGCACTTCTCTTAATGTCCACACCCATATATTAATGCTACTCTCACTTTTGGTTAGAGAAGCTTCTCTTTTCAGATGATGGTGACCTTGGGATGACTCAGAAGGCATCATGGTGCTGAGAAGAAGGGACAGAGGAATGCTCAGCCCTGAAACATCTCTAACACACCTTCCAAGGCTCAGGGCCCATTGTGGAAGAGGGGGCAGAAAGAATGTAAGAACCAAAGGAAGGGTTGGACTCCTTACAACATGCTCCTTCAGACACAAAATGGCCTGGATATCCATGACCTCACAGTGCCTGACACTACCTACACAAGACCATCATAATAGGAGGAAAAGATGATGACATCAGAATAAAAGAGACTGATTGAGAGGGGGAGGAGATATGATGGAGAGTGAAGTTCCAAAGGGGAAAGTGGGGGGAGGGCGGGAAGTGCCATGGGATATTGTCTACAATTAAGGAAGTTCTAATAATAATAATAATAATAATAATAATAATAATAATAAGACCCTGGCATACCCTTGAGTTCAAGGCCACCCTAAGACTAAATAGTGAATTCCAGGTCAGCCTGGACTAGAATGTGACCCTAGCTTGAAAAACAGAAACAAACAAACAAGATGTCTAGTTCCAGGAAAACCTATGGACAGGCCACCTACCCACAGTCTCACAGTGCAGTCATAGGAAGCCACTGAGAATCTTCATGTCATCCACACAGAAGTGGCAGGAGGTAACAGTATGATTGTGCCCAGTCAGAATTTTATATGGGATCTAAAAAAAAAAAGAAAAGAAAAAAAGGATAGACAAAGCAAACTTACTGCTGCAGAACACACGGACAATACACAAAAATCAATTGTATTTCTAAATCCTTGCCCTGAGTATCCTGGAAAAATTAAGAAAATCATTTCATTATGAAAAGACTAGGCAGGAACTAATTGCATAAAACTTACATCTGGGCTGGAAAGATGGCTTAGTGGTTAAAGCACCTGCCTGTGAAGCCTAAGGACTCAAGTTCAACTCTCCAGGTCCCACATAAGCCAGATATGCACAAGCGCTTAAGGCTGCACATGTGCACGAGGGGGCGCACACATCTGGAGTTTGATTGCAGTGTCTGGAGGCCCTGGAATGCTAATTCTTTCTCTCACACAAAAAAAAAAAAAAAAAAAAAAAAAAAAAAGGCCAGTCTGTTGGGCTTGCCTCAAAACAACAACTTACATCCCCTACAATGACTGACTGCTGCCCTCACAGCTTACAGCTCATGACCTACAACCCATGGTGAATACCAGCAATCTCACCAAGGTGGGCCCTCACTGGAATGGGGGGAGGGAGGAGGGTAATGATGGTACCAACATATGATGTGTCCATACAAAGTCTATACTTAAAAAAAAAAAAAAAAACTAGGGCTGGAGAGATGGCTTAGTGGTTAAAGCACCTGCCTGTGGAGCCTAAGAACACCCGTTCAAATCTCCAGGTCTCACATTTACCCAGATGCAAAAGTGACACAAGCATGCAATATCGCACATGTGCACGTGTCTGGAGTTCGTTCACAGTGGCTGAGAGGCACACCCATTCTCTCTGTCTCTGTCTCTGTCTCTGTCTCTCTCTCTCTCTCAAATTAAAAGAAAAAAACTAACATTTTAACCTCGGAATGGTGGCACACACCTTTAGTCCCAGCACTGAGGAGACTGAAGTAGGAGGATCAACGTGAGTTCAAGGCCAGCTTGGGGCTACAGAGTGAGTTCCAGGTCAGTCTGGGCTAGAATGAGACCCTGCCTTGAAAATAATAAATAAATAAATAAGTAAATAAATAAATAAATAAATAAATAAAAACAAACTTACATTTTGGGGAAAAACATTTTGAAAACTGCAAAACACTGTTGAAAGAAATGAAAAAAGACATGGAAAGACATCCCATGTTGATGGGTGAATGGGTGTAATATTGTTAAAATGGCAAAACTCTCCAAAATGATCTACAAATTCAATATCATTTCATCAAATTCTAAGATGATTTCTTTGTGGAAATTGACAAGCTGCTCCTAAACCAATGTGGAAATTCAAGAAAACTGCAGTTGCCAAAATATTCATCAAAAAGATCAAAGGTAGAGCCGGACGTGGTGGTGCACACCTTTAATCCCAGCACTTGGGAGGCAGAGATAGGAGGATCACTGTGCGTTTGAGGCCACCCTGAGACTACAGAGTGAATTACAGGTCAGCCTGGATTAGAGAGACACCCTACCTCAAAAAACAAAAAGGGCGGGAGAGATGGCTTAGCAGTTAAGGCATTTGCCTACAAAGTCAAAGGACCCAGGTTTGATTCCCTGGGACCTATGTAAGCCAGAGTAGTTTGTTTGCAGTGGCTGGAGGCCCTGGAGTGCCCCTTCTTTCCCTCTCTCTCCCTCTCTATCTGCCTATTTCTCTCTCTCTCTTAAATAAATAATTTTTTAAAGGGCTGGCCTAGGGCTGGAGAGATGGCTTAGCGATTAAGGCCCTTGCTTGTGAAGCCTAGTGACCCAAGTTCAATTCCCCAGTACTCATGTAAGCCAGATGCACAAGGTGGCACATGTGTCTGGAGTTCGTTTGCAGAGGCAGGAGGCCCTTCTCTCTTTCTCTCTCAAATAAATAAATAATTGATTAATTTTTTAAAAAAAAGAAGAGTCGGGGGATGGAGAGATGGCTTAGCAGTTAATTTGCATGCCTGCAAAGCCTAAGGACCCTAGTTAAATTCTCCAGGTCCCATGTAAGCCAGATGCACATGGTGGCACATGCATCTGGAGTTCGTTTGCAGTGCCTGGATGCCCTGGTGCACCCATTCTCTCTATCTCTCTGCCTCTTTCTCTCTCTGTTGCTCTCAAATAAATAAATAAAACAAAAACAAAAAATGTAAAAAAAACAAAAAAACAAAAACAAGCCTGTGCATACAAAAGCTTGTACACATGCACAGAATGTTTACGGCAGCATGAACTGGTAACAACTCCAGTGTCCGTAACTGCTGAATGACCAAATAAAATGTCGCAGCCACATATCAGAACATTACTTGGCAATAATGTTACAATGTCAAAAACACGGTCCCCTTCGCCCTCCTTCCCACAGCCACGTGTAATGGGGTGGGGGAGTGGGCACGCATGCCAGGATGTGTGGAGGCTGAGTTGAGGGGGCGCGAGGGATCACAGGAAAGGGAAGGAGGGTCTCTTCGCTTCCAGGAGCGACGGGATGCATGGGCCTGGTCAGATGTGCAGGACTGCAGGCTCGCGGGAGCCTCAGGGGGAATACAGAGGGGCACAGGGCTGGGGAAGGCGCAAGGTAAGCAGCCAGCTTCTTAAGGCATGTGGGGACCTGGTGACTCCCCCAAGGGCTCCACTGGCAGAGGGTGGAGGAAAATCCTGGTGGCAGGCGGGGTTGCCCGGTGGTCCTGGGTCTGGAGAGGGGTGGGGGCGGGGCGGGGGAAGCCTTAGCATCCTACTGGAGCCACCGACTGGGAAGGAGGGGAGGGGCCCCGAAACTTGTTTGGGAGTGGCCAGCAGGCCGGGTGGACCCTAGGAACAAGCCCCTCCCCACCCGTGTGGGGCAGCTCTGACCTTGGCGAGAGGCTCATGATCGCCCCAGAACTTCACTTCTGGTGGCATCGTCGGAGATTGCTGGGGAACGATGTCCAAGGCCAGAGGGTCACAGGCGGCCAGCATCTTGTCCCGGCGGATTTCCGGGAGGGACAGTTTGAACCCACCCAAAGCTCTCATCATGGTGGCCCAGGGCATCTTTTGGGGTCCTTGCACGCTGGCCTGGACGGAGGAGCTGCCCACCCCTTCCTTGTGCTCACTCAGGGCTTCCTTGGAACCCTTATTCCTGGCTGCGTCAGAGACCTTCCTGACATCCACGAAGCCCTTCCTGGCACCCCCAACAGAACCTTTACAGGATCCGCCAGAACCCTTCCTGGACTTGCATGAGGCCGTCTGGGAACCCGGCGGTGGCGGCGGCGGCGGCGAAGCCATGTTGGGACCTGACCTGCCAGAGGCCACCTGGGCCAGGCTGGAAACGGTGGCCCCACGTGCCCACACCTGGCCCTTCCAATCCACGTGCCTCCACCCACCTCCTGGACTGCTCATCTGAAAGTGTTGCCTTTTTTCACACCTGTAATGCCTACCCTGGAAGGGGGGGAGGGCTGAGGCAGGAGGATTCCCACTTCTGGGCTAGTCTGGACCACATAGTAAGACCCTGTCTGGAAAGAATTTTTAAAAAAGGGGGCCTCCCCATACAGAGTGTTGTGTCCTTGAAAAATGTGCTCTTGGGCTAAAGGCGCTGGCTTGCAAAGCCTGAAGGGTCCGGGTTTGATTCCCCAGTGCCCGCCTAAAGCCAGATGCACAAAGTGGCATATGCATCTGGAGTTCATTTGTAGTGGCAAGAGGTCCTGGCACAACTATTTCCCCTCTTTTTCATTCACTCTATTTTTTTTTCCTTTTTTTAAAAAAAATTATTTATTTGAGAGCAACAGACAAGCAGAGAGAGGAGGTAGGGAGAGCGACAGAGAGAGAACGGACACACCAGGGCCTTTAGCTACTGCAAACAAACTCCAGATGCATGCACCATCTTGTGTATCTGGCTTACATGGGTACTGGGGAATCAAGCCTTGAACCAGGGACCTTAGGCTTCCCAGGCAAGTGCTTAACCACTAAGCCTCCACTCTATTTATTCTCTCTCTGCTTGCAAAAAAATTAAAAAGAAAAAAGAAAGGGCTGGAGAGATGGCTTAGCGGTTAAGGCATTTGCCTGCAAAGCCAAAGGATCCTGATTCGATTTTTCAGGACCCATGTAAGCCAGATACACAAGGTGGTGTACACATCTGGAGTACGTTTGCAGTGGCTGGAGGCCCTGGTGTGCCTATTCTCTCTCTCTCAAATAAATAAATAAATATTTTAAGAAAAGAAAGAAAAAGAAAAAGGGGCTCTTGCATTTTGGACACAAAAGGGAGAAAGACGGGCACAAAGCTAGCGGGCCACATCCGTGCTCTTTGGGTCTTCCAGGCTATCTATGACAGGTCAATTTCTGTGTCTTTGTCTATGTAGGAGCTCCAGGCACATCCGTGTCTGTCAATGGACAAATGGCCGACACGATAAGGGACCCCAGTGAGACATGATGCAGCTGTTATGGACCAGGGTCCCACCACTGACAAGAGCAGAACTGTAAGTGCCACTGTGCCAATCAGTCACAGAGAGCAGAAGTCTGGGCTGGGTTGGTTAAAAGATTGGATGGGGCTGTTCTAAAACACTGGGGGTCCTCGTGTCTGGGTGGTGTGGAGGGATGTGGTGCTCTACCTGTGATGTAGGTGTCTCAGGACCACCCTCTGTGCTTCGAGCCTCCTCCGACCCCTCCTCCACATTCTCCAGGCGTTGGGATGCAATCCAGTCTTGCTCATGCCCAGCAGGCATTCTACCTTGAGCCCCAGCCCTGCGTTTGCTTTCAGGGAGCTAAGCTGTGGTGCCTCTCTCCCACTTGGGCTGCCCACCAGGCCACCACCAAGGTCCTCATACCTGGCTGCAAAGAGTCCCAGCTGCCCCTACTGGACTCAGCTCTCGTCGTAACAAAGCCAGAGGACTGCCTCACTTGGCAGTTCCTTTTCACATTTCCAGGAAATAATTTTTTTAAAAAAAAGCACACAAGAAGAAAATAGAAAAATGTCACTTTAATTAAACTGTTCAGTGAATTCTTTTTCCTCTGACATGCACTGAAGTTAAAAATAGAAATTAATTTCTGCACTTTTCAGGGCAGCCTTTGAAATGTCAAGTTTTAAAAATGATATTACAGAAGGAATTTACATATAAATACAATCTGTACACTGCACGAGCTGAGTAACCAGAGGACGTCCATCATGGGGGAGTCGGTACTGAGACAGGCCAGGGCAGGGTTCAACCACTACCTCCTTAGCGGGAGGCGTTTCAGCCTGCAAAGAAAAGAGTGGAGAAAGAAAGGAAGTTAGATGTGAACTGAACACCATCCCTAGCCCTTAATCCATGTCTCTTTTATGTTTGATACAACATTTCCCACTTTAAGCTGTTCTGCAACTCACTATGTAGCCCAGGCTAACCCAGAACTCAAGACAATCCTCTCAAATACTAATATAGATGTGAGCTACCACTCCTGCTTTAATCCCTATTTTTCAAAAAATATACATTTATTTATTTATTTGTGTGCTGCAAGGGAGAAAGAGGGAATATGGACATGCCGTCCTCTTGCAAATGAACTCCAGATACATGTAGCACTTTATGCATCTGGCTTTACATAGTACTGAGGAGCTGGACCCAGGCTGGCAGGCTTTGCAAGCAAGTGTCTTTAACCACTGATCCATCTCTCCAGCCCTTAATCCTTATTTTTCTTTCTTTCTTTATTTTTTTTATGAATGACAGAGAGAGGGGGAGAGACAGAATGGGCACGCCAGGGTCTCTAGTCACTGCAAATGAACTCCAGATGTATGTGCCACTTTGTGCATCTGGCTTATGTGGGTACTGGGTCCTTTGGCTTTGCAGGCAAATGCCTTAACCGCTAAGCCATCCCTCCAGCCCTAGGCTCAATTTCTAACAGCAGCTTCTCATCCTGGTATCATGCATCCCCTCATTCACTGTATGACCCTGAGATAGGAACTAAAACATGCTCACCCAGGGCCCAAAGCTCCCAAGTTGTCAGTCTCAAATCTCAATCTCACATATATAAAATGAATGCTGGGCATTGTGATTCACATTTGTAATCCCTGCACTCAGATGGCAGAGGCAGGACGATCATGAGTCTGTGGCCAGCCTGGGCTACATAGCAAAAACTTGTGTCAAAGAAAAAAGAAAAAAAGAAAAAGCACAAAGGAATTCTATGGCTGCTCTGCTCATAGTCGAGCTGGGTCATCCTCATTCTAGATCATTACCCTGGGGCTGGAGAGATGGCTTAGTGGTTAAGGCACATGCCTGCAAAGCCTAAGGACCCTGGTTCAATTCTCCAGATCCCACATAAGCCAGATGCACAAAGTGGTGCATACATTTGGAGTTTGTTTGCAGTAACTAGAGGCCCTGGCACACCCATTCTCAGTCTCCTCTCTTTCTTTCCCTCTCTCTGTCTCTAATAACTAACTAAATAAGTAAATAGATCATTACTCTGGAAAATGCAGACCTACAGCTGCTGCCACCTGGGTAACACAAAGCAATCTCCTAAGGCAGACACAGAGAGCCCGCGCAGCATGGTTCCATCAGGGCTAGTGTGGTGCTTTGATTCAGGCGTCCCCCATAAACTTAAGTGTTCTGAACGCTAGGTTCCCAGCTGATGGCAATTTGGGAATTAAAGCCTCCTGGAGGCAGAGTATTGTTGGGGGCGGGCTTATGGGTGTTATAGTCAGCTCCCCGTTGCCAGTGTTTGGCACACTCTCCTGTTGCTATGGTCCACCTGATGTTGGCCAGGGGGTGATGTCCACCCTCTGCTTATGCCATTGTTTTCCCTGCCATCATGGAGCTTCCCCCTGGAGCTAAACCTCTTTTTTCCCACAAGCTGCTCTTGGTCGGATGATTTCTTCTTCTTCTTCTTTTTTTTTTTTTTTTTTAAGGTAGAGTCTCACTCTAGTCCAGGCTGACCTGGAATTAACTATGTAGTCTCAGGGTGGCCTCGAACTCACATTGATCCTCCTACCTCTGCCTCCCGAGTGCTGGGATTAAAGGCATGCACCACCACGCCCGGTGGTCGGGTGATTTCTACCAGCAATGCAAACCTGACTGCAACAGCTAGGATGTAACTTAGTGGGAAAGTACGAACACGTATGAGGCCCTGGTTTCCCCAGCCTTGCAAAATCAGCAAGAAAAAAAAAATCAAGTAAACAAACCACAATTCCTTTAAGTAAAATTAAAAACATGAGGAAGCTGGGTGTGGTGGCGCACGCCTTTAATCCCAGCATTTGGGAGGCACAGGTAGGAAGATCACCGTGAGTTCAAGGCCACCTGAGACTGCATCGTGAATTTCAGGTCAGCCTGAGCTAGGGTGAGACCCTACCTCAAAAAAAAAAAAAAAAAAAAGCAGTTAAGGCACGTGCCTGCAGAGCTAAAGGACCCATGTAAGCCAGATGCACGAGGTAGCTAGTACATGTGCCTCGAGTTCATCTGCAGCACTGGAGGCCCTGGTGTGTCCATTCTTTCTCAATTAATTAAAACATGTATGAGCTGAGCATGTGATACACTTATAATCCCAGCATGCCGGGCTGATGGGAAAGCACTGAGTTTGAGGCCAGCCTGTGAGACACCATCTCCAAAATTAAGAACAAGGGGTGAGGAGCTGGCTCAGAGGTAAAGTGCTTCCTGTATAAGCATGAGGGCCTGAGTTCAGATCCCCAGCAACCCATACAAGCCAGGCACAGAGGTGCAAAGACTAAGGACCCATGTTCGACTCTCCAGATCCCACATAAGCCAGACACACAAAGGTGAGGCAAGCACAAGGTCGCACATGCCCACATGCACAAGTGTCTGGAGTTCAATTTCAGTGGCTGAGGCCCTGGCATGCCAATTCATTCTCTCTCTCTCTTTCTCTCTCTCTCTCAAATAAAAAAAATATATAACAGCAACAAAAAAGGTACAGATCAGGTAAGTGTCCTCCAATGCCCATGTATTAAAGGCTTGGTCTCCAACCGTGGTATTATGGTGAGGTGGTGGAACATTCTAGAGGTGGTACCTAAGTGTGGTGGCATATACCTGTAATCCCAGCACTCAGGCAGCTGAGGAAGGAGGATCATGAGTTCAAGGCCAACCTGAGCTACATGCCAAGACAGGGGAGGGACGAGAAAGAGGACAGTTTACACAGCACACTTACTAACTCGGAGATAGCAAAGGCCCATGGGCACTTTCAGCATCAACAGTACTTACCATGTCCACTGTCTGCAGGCTTTGGTCTCCCCTTTCTGTTTGCTTTGTTTTTGTCTTGAGACAGGGTTTTATGTAGCCTAGGCAAACCTGCTTTTTTGTTTGTTTTTTGTTTTTTGAGGTCTTACTCTAGCCCAGGCTGATCTGGAATTCATTATGTAGTCTCAGGCTGCCCTCAAACTCACAGCAATCCTCCTACCTCTGCCTCCCCAATGCTGGGATTAAAGGTGTGCACCACCATGCCTGGCACAACCCTGCTATTTAACCCAGGATGACCTTAAACTCAATCCTCCAGCCTCCAACTCCCAAGTTCTGGATTACAGATGTACACCAACCACCACATCCAGCTTGGTCACTCCATAGCTGAGTTTGACTTGCAGCACATAGCCAACCACCTGTGCTCACTCCTGTCCTGCCACACCCTCCGGATGGACACTGAAGAGCTTCCATCTGTATGACCCTATATGCAGGTGCAGGTCTTCCTACAGGAATGACCTGTCAGGTGGACAGCAAAAAACAAGTGATGATACCGGGCGTGCGTGAGGTTCCCTGAGTGTGAAGGCTAATCTTGTCAACTTCACCGGATTTGGAATCACCTAGGAGAACACATCTTTGGGTCTATCTAGAGAGGTTTAACTGAGAAAAGAAGATTCACCCTGAATGCGGACAGAAACATCCCATGGGGAGATCCAAAAATGAGTGGAAAAGGAAGAAAGAAGCTACTGAAGCCGGGCATGGTGTTGCACGCCTTTAATCCCAGCACTCGGGAGGCAGAGGTAGGAGGATTGCCATGAGTTTGAGGCCACCTGAGAATACAGAGTGAATTCCAGGTCAGCGTGGGCTAGAGTGGGGCTCTACCTTGAAAAAAAGAAAGAAAGAAAGAAAGAAAGAAAGAAAGAAAGAGAAAGGAAGGAAGGAAGGAAGGAAGGAAGGAAGGAAGGAAGGAAGGAAGGAAGGAAGGAAGGAAGCTACTGCATTCTGGAATTCTCAGCCAACGGGAGATACTACCCACACAAGACCTGCACACAACTGAGCCCTCACACTCTGCCATGGAGTGAGGAACCTCACAAACAAGCCCCACCCTTCCCCGAGGGTCTATAGGCAGTTAACGGTTGCTGGGAGGAGACACCTTCAGTAGCTCAGCCACTGGCAGGTTGCCATGCTGCTGTTCGTAGCCATCCCTCACCCATGCCCTCATGAGCTGCCCGAAGTGAATGTGCTGGGTCACCCAGAACAAAACAACAGACGTGGAACTACAAAGCTGGGTAGCTGGAAAGAGGAAGGGAGTCGGTGGGAGTGGGGGAGGATGAGAGAACATGCTAGGCAGTGAATGTGACCATTATATGCATATCTGGAAGTGGCATCATAAAGCCATTATTATGTATAATTAATACATGTTAATGACAGACTAGTGATGGAAAGCATAAAAATAAAATGGTGTGCTATGCTGGGGGACCGGCTGAACAGCAGCATTCATGACTATTATAATATCTGCCATTCCATGACAGACCCACCATGCCTGCCCTCCAGGATGAACTGAACTCTCAAACTGTGGGGCAAAAGAGTCTCACCAACTGAAAGGCCTCCCTGTCTTCTATTGTTATAGCAATAAGAAAAGTAATGAGAGGGCTGGGGAAATGGCTTAGCAGTTGGCGTTTTGCCTGCGAAGCCTAATGGGACAATAAGAATATGCATATCTGGAAGTGGCATCATAAAGCCATTATTATGTATAATTAATACATGTTAATGACAGACTAGTGATGGAAAGCATAAAAATAAAATGGTGTGCTATGCTGGGGGACCGGCTGAACAGCAGCATTCATGACTATTATAATATCTGCCATTCCATGACAGACCCACCATGCCTGCCCTCCAGGATGAACTGAACTCTCAAACTGTGGGGCAAAAAGAGTCCGGCCTCCCTGTCTTCTATTGTTATAGCAATAAGAAAAGTAATGAGAGGGCTGGGGAAATGGCTTAGCAGTTAAGGCGTTTGCCTGCGAAGCCTAAGGATCCCAGTTCAATTCCCCAGGACCCACATAAGCCAGATGCACAAGGGGATGAATGTGTCTGGAGTTCGTTTGCAGTGGCTGGAGGCCCTGGTGCACCCATTCTCTCTTTCTCTCTGCCTCTTCCCCCCCCCCTCTCAAATAAATAAAATATTTTGGAAGGAAGGGAGGAAGGAAAGAAGAAAGAAAAGAAAAAAGAAAAGAAAAGAAAAATAATGAGAAAGCCGGGCATGGTGGTGCATGCCTTTAATCCCAGCACTTGGGAGGCAGAGGTAGGAGGACTGCTGAAAGTTCGAGGCCACCCTGAGACTACATAGTGAATTCCAGGTCAGCCTGAGCTACAGTGAGACCCTATCTTGAAAAAAAAATTAGTCCCAAGGAGTGAGGGTCCCGGCCATATGGTTTGTAGTTCTTTGGAACTGGTTTGCCTGAGGAATGTGGAAAAGTTTGGAGCTACAGGCTAGAGAAACCCTAGAATGCTTTAGGTAAATTTACCAGGCCTGTCTGTAGGAATGTGGGAGACCAGAACACAGACTGGAGGCAGAGCAGTCAGTACTGTGCTCGGGAGCTTTTCTGAGGGGAATAAGGACCCTACTGGGAACTGTACTAGAGATCACACGTGTTACACTCTCGCAAACATCTGGCTGCTTCCTGCCTATGTTCTGGAAACATGAGTGAGGCTGAATTCACAAGGAATGGACTGAGTTGTCTGCAGAGGACATTTCAAGATAGCATCACAGCCAGGCTAAGGCCTGGTTACTGCTTGCTACTCTTAGTCATGTTTACAGTGAGAGTGAGTGGCACGTATGCAAGAGCACTAACAGGTTGAAAGCTGCAGAAAGACCTGTAATTGTTACAGATTAGCACCATGAAAGAGAACTCACTCTCTCCCCCGGAACAAGAGGAAAGGTACCCTGAGGGCCAGATCCAACCTCATCAAAAATCCAACTTGTGAAAATGTAAAACATTTGAAAGGGCAAGATGAACTGAGAATGCAGCTAGAGGGAGTCTCTGCTCTACAACCACCACGGAAGGCAGTGTTTTCCAGATTCAGCCACCAGTACACGCAGAGGCCCCAGGAGCAGCTGTGACAGAAGGAATACCTGTGGCACAAAGGGCAGCTGTGACAGAAGGGGCAGGTGTGGCAGAGGAAGCTGTGGCAGATGACATCTCAGGCTGGCACTGAACTTGGCAGTATTATCCACAAGGTGCTTGTCATGAGGCGGGCATGATACAAGGGTTAAGAGAATTGTGGAGGCTTGCACCAAGGTTCCAGAGAACCTGTGAGACCAGGTCAAGGTGTGGCAGTCTCTGTGTGAAGATGAGGCCCAAGTTGCAACAGAGATGCTAGGATGCTAGAGATGCCAGGACGATGGGCATCTGCTGAGGAAAGTTGTGTCCACAGAGTGGAGCTGGCCCACCAGTGAGGCGACATGTGCTGTAGGTGGCAGAAGAGGGAAGCAGGACCACCAGCCTCCGGAGCCCAGCTGACACATCCAAACCACAGATGTCAGAGGTGGAGTTGCAGGGCTGGTGTTGCCCTCCTGGGATTTGTCTATTGTACTTTGACTTTCCCTGGCTGTGGACCTGTTCCTCCCTTTCGGGTGAGGGGCAAATGACTCATTTCTGACACATGCCTTCAAGCAAACACATCAAGTATTCCACAGGTCTCTGAAAGGTTTCTACAAAGCCACCCTCTCCCGAGGCCTACCGTCTCAGCAGCTCCTGGGGTGACAAGTCCAGCATGCCTTCGTCACTCTGGCTGTCACTGCTCTCTGTACTCTCAGAACTGCTGCTTTTTTCAGATTTTTTATTCTTTTGCTTACTTTTGTGTGTGTGCTTTTTGTGTTTCTTTTTCTGGAGGGGGCAAAAAAGGTGAGAACAGGGTTAGAGAGATGGTTCAGCGGTCAAGGTGCTTGCCTGCAAAATATAACGACTCCAGTACCCATGTAAACATGTCTAGAGTTCATTTCTTACAGTGGCTAGAGGCCCTGGTGTGCCCATTCTCTCTATATATAACTGCTTCTTTCTCTCTCTATCTGCCTCTTTCTCTCTCAAACAAATAAATATTTTTTTAAGGTGAGAACAAAGGGTGTTTTCCTCCCTAATTCAGTGCAATGAAAGGCTAACACATGGGCTGGAGGGATGGCTTAGCAGTTGAGGCATTTGCCTGCAAAGCCAGAGGATCCAGGTTCAATTCCCCAGGACCCATGTTAGCCAGATGCACAAGGGGGCACATATGTCTGGAGTTCCTTCACAGTAGCTAGAGGCCCTGGCGTGTCCATTTTCTCTCTCTGCTTCTTTCTCTCAAATAATAAATAAATAAAATATATTAGAAAAAAAGAAAAGAAAAGAAAAGAAAAAAAGCTAGCACCTGTGCTGGTGGTGGGGGAGGTAGATTGGCTCAGCAGTGAATCCACCAGTGAGAGGCTGAGGGTGTGGCTCAGGAGTACAGGCCTATTACACAAGAGAGGTGATAACGAAAACAACAACAAAAAGCCTAGGCGTACATTTGGCTTACCAAAGTCATGGACTACGGAGATGGCTCAGCAGTTAAAGGCACTTCTTTGCAAAAGCCTGATGGCCTAAGTTCAAGTCCCCAGCATCCACATAAAACTGGATGGGCATTTGCAGAGGCAAGAGACCCTGGTGTGCACGTGCCCACACAGACATGCACACATGCATGCACATACATAAATGAGAAAGAAAACCCTTATTCGGAGTGAGCTTTAGCCTAACCCACTCAGAAGCCAGCAGCTGTGCACACATCTTGAGCACATGACCATATAGCTGATCCCTCGTGACAGACAGCAAGAGCTACACAGATGTAGGCAGGACCCTGTGATACTCAGTTCCCATCTTATTAGTGGTGACCTCTGCCACCTCCTGTGAGCCTGAGGGGTTTGTCAGGCACCTGAGACGCTGCAAAGCAGGATGGTGAGCAGCTGGAAGCCGCCTAGGAGGTAGCCAGAGGCTCAGTCACAGGAAGCCCTGGGAGGACCGCACGGGTTTGCTCTCCAATCTGCCCACACTGACTTTTATTTTTATTTTTTATGTTTTGGTTTTTCGAGGTAGGGTCTTACTCTAGCTCAGGCTGACCTCTGTATACTCAGGGTGGCCTTGAACTCATGGCAATCCTCCTACCTCTGCCTCCTGAATGCTGGGATTAAAGGCGTGCGCCACCACACCCGGCTGATTTTTAATTTTTACTCCATTCAGACCTCCTTTCCTCCTGCAGCCAGTAGCGGAGGTACCTGTCAATTGTTCTTCTCCTGGACCAGGCCACAGTGTGTGTCCCACACTAACTTTAGCCAAGTCATACACCTTAAAGAAGACAAAGATAGCTGGGCGTGGTGGCACATACCTTTAATCCCAGCACTCGAGAGGCAGAATCGCCTTGAGTTCAAGGCCACCCTGAGACTACATTGTGAGTTCCAGGTCAGCCTGGCTAGAGTGAGATCCTACTTCAAAAAAACAAAACAAAACAAAAAAAACCAAAAAACAAAACAAAAAAAAAACCAAGGATGACGTCACAGGAGGTGTCTTGGCTACATGGAATCTGCTTCTCCATGTAGAACGGCAGCCTAATGATCTCAACTGGTAACAGTAACAAAGTAGCTAGGCTGCATGTAGCCAGTGGGAGAGCTCCTGCCTACTAAGGCCCTACGTTTAAGCCCCAGTGACACAAAAGAAAACTTAGAAGAAAATAGTTGAGAAGTGTTGAAAGTAATACTTTCATCTAACATAGAATAATCAATAAATACAGTTTTAAAAAATATTTTTATTTGGCCGGAGGTGGTGGCACACACCTTTAATCCCAGCATTCAGAAGGTAGAGGTAGGAGGGTTGCCATGAGTTTGAGGCCACCCTGACACTACAGATTGAATTCCAGGTCAGCCTGAGCTAGAGCAAGACCCTACCTCAAGAAACAAAAAATAATAATAATTTTTATTTGTAAGCAGAGAAAGGGAGAGAATGGGTGTACCAGGTCATACACTACCCTTGCATCTGGCTTCACATGGGCACTGGGGAGTCTTATCCAAGGCTGGCAGGCTTTGTAGCAAGTACCTTCAACTGCTAAGCCATCTCCTCAGCTCAATAAATAAAGTTTTATTATTTAACAATCAATTTTTAAGATGCATTAAATATCTTTCCTTATACTTTTTTAACCTTCACCAAAACTTTTTTCTTTTTTAAATTTTATTTATTTATTTATTTATGAGAGATAAAGAGACAGAGAGAGAGAGAATGGGCACGTCAGGGCCCCCAGCCACTGCAAATGAACTGCAGACGCATGTGCCACCTTGTGCATCTGTCTTACATGGGTCCTGGGAATCAAACCAGGGTCCTTAGGCTTCTCAGGCAAATGCCTTAACCTCTAAGCCATCTCTCCAGCCCTGCTTTTCAAGTAATTAATTAATTTATTTATTTATTTAGAGACACACAGCATCTCGCTAGGTAGCCCACGCTAACCTCAAAATCTCCATCCTCCTGCCTCAGCCTCCTGAGTGTTAGGATTATAGGCATATGTTACCAAATCTGGTTGAACACAAGTATCTTTTTTTAAAGTACATAAAAATACATAATAAAATAAAAGACATAATAAAAGATATACCTTATAAAAGAAAACAAAGTTTCAAAGGTAAAGGGAAGGTATTATGATCAAAATATATTATATACATGTGTGAAATTTGTCAATAAAAATGTATTTAAAAAAGAGTAAGTTTCTGAAAAACTTACATGCTCCACTGAAAGCTAACACTTCTCTTGAGGCACTGAGAGACCCGTGTCCCCCCTGGCTAGAGAACTCTCTCTGGCTGGCTTATCTGACACAGAGACAGACCCGCAGGCGCCGTGCCGCCCCAGAACACAGGCAGCACTCACCTTCTCTCTCTTTCGGCGGTGTTCTTTCTTGGTCTTGTGCTTTTCTTTGCTTTTTTTGTGTTTTTCTTTTTGAGGTGGTTCAAGTTTCTGACGAGCATCTGGAAAAAATGTAATCAACACATGAACTACAGGAGAAATACAGACCATTATAGCAGTAAGTCTAAAAAGGGCTGACTCGCAGGCCTGGGGAGACTGGATGTTTACCATTGAGGCTGCTTCGCTGATAAGCAAATGGATTAGCAGGATAAACTTTAGAGCTGTATGTAAGAACTGCCAGAAACTTCCATCTAAGACCTGCAGAGTTCCAGCCAACCTGACAGTAGCCTTATCTGCCATATGAAGACGGATGAAGAGAAAGTCTGGCCAGAATGACCTCAAGCCTGCTACCATCTAACAAGATTGGAGACAGACAGAAGCCGACTCCTGGCTCCATGGCCAGCTCTGTGGCACACTGGCACACTGCCTGACCTCTGCAAGCTCCACTTCCTCATCTACACACTGGGGTAAGACCCGTCCTTGTGCTCCAGAGACACTGAGGAGGGGTGAGGACCAGACACACGGCTCCCATAGGCCGGCCAGAGCCGGGGACATCAACTCCAGCTCTTTGCAAACTCACCATCCAGGAAATTGCTGAGCCGGGCGTGGTGGCGCACGCCTTTAATCCCAGCACTTGGGAGGCAGAGGCAGAGGCAGGAGGATCACCATGAGTTCAAGGCCACCCTGAGACTACATGGTGAATTCCAGGTCAGCCTGGGCTAGAGTGAAACCCTACCTTGAAAAAAAAACTAAAATCAAAACCTGAACCTCAGGTCAGCCTGGGCTAGAGCAAGACCCTACCTCGGAAAAAAAAAAAATCTGAACCTGATAGGAAGGAGAAGTTTGTAATGTCAACACTCAGGAAGTTGAGGCAGGAGAATCAAGAGTTCAAGACCAACCTGGGCTATACAGCAAGTTTCTGTCACACACACACACACACACACACACACACACACACACACACACGACTAAAGAAGTTACACAAACTTAGATTCTCTGCTTTGATTCTAAGACATCGTCACCCAAACTTCACAACAGGAGGAGCGATACAAGTTATCAAATCAACTTTTTCCACATGAAGAGAAGTCCTAAGACATTTCAGGTGTACAGATAGATTCCAAACCCACTTAACAAGTGTCTGTATTTACAGTCTTTTTGTGATTGTTGTTTTGCTTTTTCAAGGTAAGATCTCACTCTGACACAGGCTGACCTGCAACTCACTCTAGTCCCAGACTGGTCTTCATGTCATGTCAGTCCTCCTACTTCTGGCTCCAGAGTGCTGGGATTAAAGGCGTGGTGGCCGCACCCGGCCTATAGTCTTAGTTAAATATTTCAAATTTTGACCTCCCACAGTTGTGGGGTTTTTTGGTTGTTTTCTTTTGTTTTTCAAGGTAGGGTCTCATTCTAACCCAGGCTGACCTGGAATTCATTATGTAGTCCTAGGCCGGCCTCAAACTCACAGCGATCCTCCTACCTCTGCCCACCCCCAAGTGGTGGTATTAAAGATGTGTCACACCACGCCCAGCCTCCAAAACTTTTTTTTTTTTTTTTTTTTTGTTTTTCAAGGTAGGGTCTCACTCTGGCCCAGGCTGACCTGGAATTAACTTGTGATCCTCCTGCCTCAGCCTCCCGAGTGCTGGAATTACAGGTGCATACTACCATAGCCAGCTCAGTAACTGACAAAATTTAAGGTGCTTAGACCTCTACAATACACATCTGAAAGCTAGAAGGAAGACAAGGTCAAAGGCATCCAAAGGAAAGCAACAGCCATCTTCCAGGTGCAAAATGTGACTGCATCAAAAATACACTTGTTAGCCGGGTGTGGGGGTGCACACCTTTAATCCCAGCACTCGGGAGGCAGAAGTAGGAGGATCACTGTGAGTTCAAGACCACACGAGACTACAGAGTGAATTCCAGGCCAGCCTGGGCTAGAGTGAGACCCTACCATGAAAAACCAAAAAAAAAAAAAGTCATCACATTCCAAACCTGGCATGGTAGTGCACGCCTTTAATCCCAGCACTCAAGAGGCAGAGGTACAAGGATCGCTGTGAATTCGAGGCCACCCTGAGACTACATGGTGAAGTCCATGTCAGCCTGCCTAGAAAAAACAACAACAAAAAGTCATCACATTGATTTCAGGGGAGACACATGGCGATGCATGAGTGCATGAACTAAGGGGCTCTTGACTCACTGAGGCAGAAGACAGGAGGCAGCCGTGGGCCGAACTCTTCTCTTTCATCAATCTGCATCTTCTGAATGGGAAAGGGAGCTGCAGGCTCAGCAGGCACAGGCGCAGGTGCAGGCTCAGCAGGCACCGGCTCAGTACCTGAAAAATGCCAGCATGTTATGTTCATTCCCCAGTAGTGATGTGTTTGAGTCCTTAACTCTGTCTTTTACCACCAACCACTGGCTCCATCAGTGCTGAGCACACAGTGGGCAACATGGAAGAGTCCGGAAGCTAACTAAACAAGGCTACCTACTGCCAAGTGCATGAGCAGCTGTCACTCAGGAAGCAGGTCCATAGCCATGGACACACACTCCAGATGGCTTCAGTGAGAGCTGAAGGGCACCCTGGAGCAAAGTCCATCTGAGAAGAGACAAAACCTACCAAGGCTGGGGAGATGGCTCAGTGGTTAAAGGCTCTTGCTTGCAAAGGCCAGGGTTTGAGTCCCCAATACCCAAGCCAGAGCACAAAGTGGTGCATACATTTGGAGTTTGTTTATAGTAGCAAAAGGCCCTGATATACCCATTCTCTCTTTCTCTCTCTATAAATAAATAAAAATTTTTTTGAAATGCCAAAGGGATAGGAGCTATGTCCCATCCCAGAAGCCTAGGGAATATTAATTTAATTCAATGAACTATAACCAGAAGAAAAAGTAAAAATAAATGATCACAGGGGCTAGGGAGATGGCTCAGTAGTTAAAGGTACTAGCTTGCAAAACCTGCTAGCCAGGTTCAATTCCCCAGTCACCCATGTAAAGCAAGACAGGCATTGGTTTGCAGTGGCAGGAAACTCTGGCATACACCCCCCCACACACACACACACTGAAATAAACAAATACAAATATTTTTTAAAATTCAGAAATGATCATGTCCATGTTGCTAATCATACTTTTTTTTTGGGGGGGGGGTTCGAGGGAGGGTCTAGCCCAGGCTGACCTGGAATTCACTCTGTATTCTCAGGGTGGCCTCAAACCTGATTCCCCAGGACCCACATTAGCCAGATGCACAAGGGGGTGCACATGTCTTGGGTTCATTTGCAGCACCTGGAGGCCCTGGTGCACCCATTCTCTACCTCTCTCTCTTCCTCTTTCTCTGTCAAATAAATAAATAAGTGTAGAAATGTAGAAACTCTCTTGTAATCCCACTTCCTAGAAATTCATATCTTCCATTTTTATATTCTTGCACCAGAGAATACAGTAATCTGTTTGTATGTTTGTTTGTTTGTTTGTTTGTTTGTTTGTTGAGAAGGAAACCTAGGGCTGCAGGTACTTGACCACGGAGCTGCAGTCCCAGCTCGCTAACATGGTTAAACAGTATGATTAAGCCAGGCGTGGTGGCGCACGCCTTTAATCCCAGCACTCGGGCAACAGAGGTAGGAAGATCATCATGAGTTCAAGGCCAGCCTGAGACTACATAGTGAATTCCAGGTCAGCCTGGGCTAGAGCGAGACCCTACCTCGAAAAAAAAAAAAGTTTCTAATCCCAGAATAAAAAATGAATAAACTGGTATTTGCAATCAACTAAAAAGAAGTGCTGTTTTATATTCCTGTGTGACTTCTTAGCTGAAGGCCTCATGAACTGTATACACTGGTATACCAGACTGACAGGAACGGACAGAGCATTTAGAGACTTAGATGGGATGTTCCATGCACCACTGCTCATGCATCTGAAAGTTCTCCCACCCAGCCCTCAAGTCACCTTTCCTGTGCTTGGAACTCCTAGTGAGGGGAACAGAGCAAGTAGGCCAGTCTTCTGAGCAAATGTGGAGCTCAGGGAATGAGAACAGACCCCTTGCCCAGGTTCCTGTATGCCATGCCAAGCAGTGCTGGGATTGGACCTAGGGCCTGGCCCATAGTAGGCAAGTGGTCTTCCACTGAGTTATAGGCCCATCTCTTTAAAAACTATCTTTTTAGCACTCAAAGGATGAGGCAGGGGAATTACTGTGAGTCCAAGATCAGCCTTGGCTACAGAGTGCATTTCAGGTCAGCCTGGACTAAAGTGAGATTATGCCTCAAAAAAAAAAAAAAAAAAAAAAAAAAAAAAAAAAAAAAAACCAAATAAATAAATAAAACCCAATGACAGAGCCAGGCATGATGACGCTGTACTCTCAGCACTCAGAAGATGGAGTCCAGGCTTCACCAGACCTATCTCAGAGCAATCAGAAAAGAGACTGAAAACTGAAAACCACTGTTTCTCCTTTGACTCCCAGATCTGGGAAGTTCAGTTACCCTGGGTCACAGAGGTCTCCCCCAGGGCAGCCTCTTGGGAACTTTGGGGGTTGACTTCCTCCGCCTCCTCCTGATCATTCTCGCTTGCATCTTGCTCGTCTTCCGAGGATGAGGACTGTTCATCAGAGGAGTTGGCAAAGATGGCCTTGAATAAGTCCATGGATGGGCGGCTACCTTCTCCCTCAGCCTGTGAATCCACGCCTTGGTTTACTGTCTGTGTTACAGAGAAATGAGTCAGGAATGAGGACACAAGGGCGAGGGGACTCAAGCACACACTTGCACACACTCAGGATAACACTTAGGACACGCACAGCCACATTCCGCCCAGCTAAGCACTGACATCCAGTGCTTATGTTTGCAGGGTTTTTAGAATATGCTGGCAAGGCAGGAACACCTGAGACCACCTTGAAGACTGGTCATTAGCAGAACTGCAGAGAGCCCAGAGAAATGAAGCAGAGCACAGGGTCTATGTCATCTTGCAAATCTACGCAAGCCAAGTCAATAATGAAGATGTCAGGCTTAGGCTGGATAGATGGCTTAATGGTTAAGGAATTTGCCTGTGAAGCCCAAGGACCCAGGTTCCATTTCCCAGTATCCATGTGAAGCCAGATACACATGGTGGTGCATGTGCCTGGAGTTTGTTCACAGTGGCTGGAGCCCTGGTGTGCCCATTCTCTATCTGGCCCTCTCTCGCTCTCTCTCTCTCAAATAAATAAATTTAAAAAAAAAAAAAGATGTCCTGCTAGCTGGGCGTGGTGGCGCACGCCTTTAATCCCAGCACTCGGGAGGCAGAGGTAGGAGGATCACTGTGAGTTCGAGGCCACCCTGAGACTACATAGTGAATTCCAGGTCAGTCTGGGCTAGAGTGAGACCCTACTTTAAAAAAAAAAAATGTCAGGCTGGAGGGCAAGCCTGCAATCTCAGCACTTGGGAGACTGAGGCAGAATGCTCATGGGTCTGAGGCCAGCCTAGGCTGCAGAGTGGGACATTGTTTCAGAAAAGGAAACAAGCAACAGTTAAAGGAAGGGTGCCCATAGGAAAAGATGAAGAGAAAGTTGTGACCCCTGCACACAGTGGGAGAGAGCCAGGAGCGCACGAGCACTTGCCAGGAACTTCCCTTGGCAAGAGCAGACTATTCTTCCTAAGACAGTGATGGACGTCCAGATGGACAACAGGAAGAGGAACTTTATAGAAACCAAACTCAGAAAACAAAGAGCAAATACACAAAGGAGACAGTCGCCACTGCCAAGCAGCTTATCACCAGCCAGGGCTCCTGGCTAATCCAAGTGCGAGCAGAGCAGCAGCAGAGACAGGAAACAGGCCCGGGATCCGCCTCCAGACGCTACCTCTGATGGGGCCGATCCGAGACTGGAGTCTGTCAGAGTCACTCGTGCTTGGGTGGGGGGATCTGCTCTCTAGTTCTTCTAGCCCCCACATGCCACCCCCATGGCACACCACCCTGACTGCTGGATCAGAGACAAATACACACCCAAGGAAAATGACACAAGACAGTGGAATTTGTAGTTTCAAGGTAAACTCTTTTTTCATAGGAAAAAATTAAGAAAAGCCAGGTGTGGTGACACATGTCCATAACCCTAGCACTTGGAAGGCTGAGGCAGGAGGATTGCAACTTTGAGACCAGCCTGGACTACATAGTCATAGGCTGCAGCTTGTCTCAAAAATGAATGAATGGGGGCTGGAGAGATGGCTCAGTGGTTAGGTGTGTTTCCTGTATAAGCACAAAAGCCTAAGAGGTCCTGAGACTGCCGGAGTTCAAATTTCCAGATCCCATGTACAACAGCTGGACATGGTCACACATGCTTTGTAGCAGACAGCTTCAGGTTCCCTGAGATGAACTGCCAGACCAGGCACAGTTATGGAGGAAGGGATTTACTGAAGCTTACAGATCCAGGGGAAGTTCCATAATGGCAGAAGAAGCTGGCCTGCTTTTACAGGACCAGGCAGAGAAAGAGAAAAAAACATGAGCCAAAAGCCACAAGCCACACAGCACAGCACAGCACAGCACAGCATAGCACACCTCAGGAAGTCCAGCTAGGCACACTTGGCATATCTTTAGATTGCAATCCTAAACCCACCACCACACCTTAAGAACCGCTCGGTGACACCGCCTCCAGATGCAAACTACAAACTAATCAAACACTGAATATATTGGGAGCCCATCTATTCAAACTACCACATGCTTATAATCCCAGTTTTACAGGGGAGTAGAGACCCGAGAATCGACTGAGCCTTGCAACTCCAGCAACAGTGTGAGAGGGAGAGAGAGACTCCAGCTCACAGAGCAGGCCTTGCACTGACAGGCTAGTGGCCCCTGGCACAGGCAAGCATGTGAGATACAGCAGGGGCACATGCATACACACACCTGCACGAAAATCAAACAGTGACAATAATACTAGAATGACAGAGAAAGTGACGACAGAACCTTCATGAGCATGCCCAGATCTTGTTTTATACCCTATTCCCCACCAGAGAGCTCCAGGACGCTATTTCCCAGTTGGGACTGGAAAGGAGAGGCTCGTCCTGTGCCGACAACAAACCCATGCTCTGAGATGAGCAGGGCACACCAAGGACACAAGCCAGTGTGAGCCTTGAGGGAAGTAATGGTGTCACTAGACCATCTGTCAGATAACAGGACTATGCACCCCTAGTGGGGTAAATTTCTGAGGAACAAGACATTGACACATCTTTATTTTTAATTTTTAATTTTATTTATTTATTTATTTATTTATTTATTTATTTATTTAATTTTTTTTTGGTTTTTCGAGGTAGGGTCTCACTCTGGCCCAGGCTGACCTGGAATTAACTATGCAGTCTCAGGGTGGCCTTGAACTCACGGCAATCCTCCTACCTCTGCCTCTCGAGTGCTGTTAATTTAATTTTAGAGAGAGAGTACGAGAGAGACACACAGAGAGAATTGGGGCCTCAGCCAGTACAATCGAACTCCAGATGCTTGTGTCACCTAGTGGGCATGTGCGACCTTGTGCTTGCTTCACCTTCGTGTGTCTGGCTAACATGGGATCTGGAGAGTCAAACATGGATCCTTAGGCTTTGCAGGCAAGCACCTTAACTGCTAAGTCATCTCTCCAGTCCCCATTTACATATCTTAATGTTCCTAAATTCTCATTTAAAATAATTAGGTAAAAAATTAAAATAGGACTGGAAAGATGGCTCAGCAGTTAAAGATGCTTGCTTGCAAAACCTGCCAGCCCTTCAATTCCCCAGAATCCATGAAAAACCAGACACAAAAAGTGGCACATGTGTCTACCAACAGGAGAACCCTGTCACCACCCCCCCCCCGCCACACACACACACAAACCCACACTGAAAAAATTTTAAGTGAAAAAAGGGAAGGGGGAACCTGAAGAGATAGATGGCTCTGTGGTTAAAGATGCTTGCTTGCAAAGCCTGCTGGCCCAGGTTCAGCTCCCCAGGCACCCATGTAAGCTGGATGTAAAAAGTGACACAAGTGGTATTTATCTGTAGTGGTGAGAAAGGTTCTAACGCCCACCCACAAACACATTTAAATAAATAATGGTAAAATAAGGGTTGAGGATACAGTTCAATGCATGCGGCCCTAATTTAATCCCCAGTGGCACAAATAAATAAATACACACATGTATACTCACATGCACCTGTATGTACATGCAAAAAGTAGTCTTAAGATCTTGGAAGTCAAGACAAGACAGAGGAATTGTTTCCAGACTAAGGACACTGAAGAGACATGTGACAGCTACAGCCACAGTGAAGCCGAGCTGTGTCCTTGCTACTGGGAAGGGCAGTATTCACACAGCTGCTGCAGCTGGGATGCAGCTGAGGATGGACGCTAACCACGCAATGTGTCGGCATCACTTTCCCAAATTTGATGGGTGAGCTGCGGTTCCAGAAGAGAACGCCCCTCCTTGGAGGAAGCTCATGGAAAGAGAGGGACATCTACTTGCAAGGGACACCAAGTGGCTCAGGAGAAAAGTTGTCTGCTGCAATCTTTTCCAAAGTCTTAAAAATTATACAAAAAGTCAGGAGAGAGGGCTGGCCATGAAGCACACAAAATGATTTCAACAGTTCCCAATTAAAGTGACAGCTCTAATGCCTTCATGGCCAGCCACAAGCACCGTGTCTATGCCACATGAAAGGACATAAATGGGATGCCACCTGGCTCCCACCTATGTTCAGTCACTTCTAGCCTTGATGATGTCCATCACAGTAAATGTTCAGACAGAGGGCTATTACTATGTACCTATGATATTCAAGTCTTAGCCAGCCCCAGAACTGGCTACCCCTCTGGGAAATAAAAGAGCTGCAGTAACAAGTAACAACAATGTCTATTTGCAAATCTTCCTCGGGATGGTTTAAAAGCAACCACCATAACCAGAACTGTAAGAATAAAGAAAAAACCATACTTGTAAAAATAAGGCAAATCAACAGAACTTTTGTAATCTCAGCAAAGAAATAGAAGATATAAAGAAAAGCCAAGGGGCTGAAACTGGTAAAATGGTTCAGCAGTGGTTGTAGGCACTTGCTTGCAAAGCCTGCTGGCCTGGTTTTGATTTCCCAGTGCCCACGTAAAGCCAGGTGCAAAATGGTGTACCAGTCTGGCATTTATGTGCAGCAACAAGAAACCCTGGTGTGCTCATGTGTGTGCATGCACACACACAAAACAAACAAGAAAAAATAGATGGGTATTTTAGAAGTGAAAAATACGGTAATCATTTTTTAAATTCATTACTAAAGCTGAGTGCAGTAGTGTGTTCCTACAGTCCCATAGACTCTTAAGATGAGGCTGGAGAAGCACACTGGAACCCAGGAGCTGAAGAACAGCCTGGACAGACAGCAGAACCCTGAGACCCTAAAACAAATAAGGAAAAAAAACCTTCACTGCCTAGATTAATTTAGCAGAATGGAAAGGACACTGGAAGGAGTCTGTGAACTTGAAAGTGAAAAACAGAGCATTAGAAAGTAACCACTTTCAGCCGGGCATGGTGGCACTCGCTTTTAATCCCAGCACTCGGGAGGCAGAGGTAGGAGGATCGCCAGGAGTTCAAGGCCACCCTGAGACTACATAGTGAATTCCAGGTCAGCCTGGGCTAGAGTGAGACCCTACCTTGAAAAACCAGAAAAAAAAAAAAGAAAAAAAAAAAGTAACCATTTTGAACAAAAGAAGAAATTGACTAAAATGAACAGACCTTGTTGGAGGCTTTCAAGAGGCCTACTGATTACATCTGAGTCTCAGGAGTGCCTGGGCAGAGAATGCCCCACAGGTGTTAAATAAATGGGGGGGAGGTATAGAAACATTAGGAAGTGGGGCCTGGGTGGAGGAAGTAGATCCCAGGAAATGAGGTGTGATCCTGGTCTCTCTCTTTCTGCTTCCTGGCCACTGTGGGGTGAAGTGAGCAGCCTCTGCCACCAGCTCTCGCTGTCACCATGTTAATCCCAGACACACAGAGCCATGTGAATGTGACCTGAAACTGAGTCAGAACAAACAGTTCCTTCCCCTACCTGGTTCTCTCAGATATTTTGTCACTTCAATGCAGAAGTAACTAGAGATGGGAATGTGAGTGTGAGAGACAGAAAAAGAATCAGAAATAAACAGTAGTCAAAAATGTCACCTGGCATGGTGGCAAACACCTTTAATCCCAGCACTTGGGAGGCAGAAGTAGGAGGATTGCTGTGAGTTCGAAGCCACCCTGAGAAAATACATAGTGAATTCCAGGTCAGCCTAGGTTAGAGCAAGACTTTACCTCGAAAAACCAAAAATAAATAAATAAATAAAAAATATGTCTCATGTTTGGTTAAAAAAAGAAAAAAAACTCAAGAGATACAAACAGTTCCACAAACCCCAAATTCAAAACAAAAATACCTGCACTTTGCCGGGCATGGTGGCGCACGCCTTTAATCCCAGCACTCGGGAGGCAGAGGTAGGAGAATCACCATGAGTTCAAGGCCACCCTGAGACTACACAGTGAATTCCAGGTCAGCCTGGACTAGAATGAGACCCTACCTCAAAAAACCAAAAATAAAATAAAATAATAAATGTCTAGAATTCTGTATTTGGCAAAAACATCCTCAGAAATAAAGACAAAATGTAAGCCATTCTCAGATGAAAATTTAATCATTGAGACTGTTCTAAAGAAATGCACAAGGAAGTTCCTGAGAAGGAAGTGAGAGGGAGACTTGGAACTTCAGGAATGAAGAAAGAACAGCAAAAATAGCAAACAGCTGAGTAAACAGAGCAGATGGTTATCACCACATCAGCTCTTTTAAAATATGCATGATATCAAAAGCAAAAATATCATCATTGGTTAGAGTGTTCAGTGTATGGACATAAAAAAAAAAAACATACATGGCCAGGTCTGGTGGCGCACGCCTTTAATCCCAGCACTCAGGAGGCAGAGGTAGGAGGATCGCTGTAAGTCTGAGGCCATCCTAAGACTACATAGTGAATTCCAAGTCAGCCTGGACTACAGTGAAACCCTACCTTGGGAAAAAAAATAAAAATACACACCAGGTGTGATGGCACATGCCTTTAATTACACATTCAGAAGACAAAGGTAGGTGATCACCATGAGTTCGAGGCCACCTTGAGACTACATAGTGAATTCTAGGTCAGCTTGAACTAGCGTGAGATCCTACCTCGGAAACTGCACCCCCCCCCCAAAAAAAAACACTATACACATAAAAGGGACTAGAGAGTATAAGCTTTCCACATTTACCTAAGTGATAAGAGTAATTCCTTTTTTAAAACCTTTTTTTAAATTTTTTAAATTTATTTTTGGAGAGAGACACAGAGAGAGACAGAGAGGGAGAGGGAGACAGATAGAGATGGGCGCCAGCAGCCTCTCAGCTGCTGCAAACGAAATCCAGATGTGTGCGCCCCCTAGTGGTCAAGTGCGGCATTGCGCCCTTGTGTCACTTTGCATCTGGCTAAACGTGGGACCTGGAGATTGGAACTGGGTTCTTAGGCTTAGCAGGCAGGCGCCTTAACCGCTAAGCCATCTCTTCAGCCCTAAAACCTTTTTTAAAATTATTTTATTTTTGAGAGAGAGTCAGAGAGAGAATGGGCATGCCAGGGCCTTTTAGCCACTGTGAATAAACTCCAGATGCATGCATCCCCTTGTGCGCATGTGCAAAATTGCACACTTGTGTCACTTTTGTGTCTGGCTACATGGCACCTGGAGATTCGAACAAGTGTTCTTAGGTTTTGCAGGCAAGCACCTTAAGGGCTAAGCCATCTCTCCAGCCCAAGTAATTTTTTTTGTTTTTTGTTTTCTTGTATTTCAAGGTAGGGTCTCACTCTAGCTCAGGCTGACCTGGAATTCACTATGTAGTCTCACAGTGGCCTCGAACTCATGGTGATCCTCCTACCTCTGCCTCCCGAGTGCTGGGATTAAAGGTATGTACCACCACACGCAGCCCCAGTAATTCTTTTTTTTTTTTTAGTTTTAAAGTTTTTTTTGTTTATTTTTATTTATTCATTTGAGAGCAACAGAGACAGAAAGAGGCAGAGAAAGAGACTGAGAGAGAGAACAGGTGCACCAGGGCTTCCAGCCACTGCAAACGAACTCTAGATGCATGTGCCACCTTGGCATCTGGCTTACATGGGTACTGGGAAATCGAGCCTTGAACCAGGGTCCTTAGGCTTCACAGGCAAGCGTTTAACTGCTAAGCCATCTCTCCAGCCCATAATTCTTTTTTTAAAAAAAAATAAATTTATTTATTTGAGAAAAACAGAGGAAGAGAAAGAGAAAGGAAAAGAGAGAGAATGGGTGCACCAGAACCTCTAGCCACTGCAAACAAACTCCTGACACATGTGCCACCTTGTGCATCTGGCTTTACATGGGTCCTAGGGAATTAAACCTGGGTCCTTTGACTTTGTAGGCAAGCACCTTAACCACTAGGCCATCTCTCCAGCCCAATAAAGAGTAATTCTAAGTAAGACTCTGAAAAGGTAAGTACGTACATTGTATTCCCTAGAGCAACTGCTAAGACATATACTGAAATACAGTAAAAAAAAAAAAAAAAAAAAAAAAAAAAAAAAAAAAAGATAAATTCAAGTGGAACACTAAAAAGATATACAAATAAGTTGAAAGAACACAGGAGAGGGGAATAAAGGAACAAAATGAGTGAAGACCAGCCAGGTGTGGTGGCTCACACCTATAATCCCAGCATTTGAGAAGTGGAGGCAACAGAATCAATGGTTCAAGGCCAGCCTCATACAGAGTTCAAGACCAACCTGGGTTACATCTATAGCAAGACTCTGTCTCGGGGGGTGGGGGGAGAAAGAAAGAAAAGCCAAAGAGCCCCAATGTATATTTTCTCTATTCTCTCCACAAAAATTGTATTTATTATTTGGAAAATTTAATCTAATACGGGGCTGGAGAAATGACTTAGTGGTTAAGGTGCTTGCTTGAGAAGCCTATAGACCCAGGTTTGATTCCCCAGGACCCACATAAAGCAGATGCACATAGTAGCACATGCATATGGAGTTTGTTTGTAGTGGCTAGAGAGACCCTGGTGCACCCATTCTCTCTCTCTCCCTCTGAAATAAATAAATAAAAATAAATTACGTTTAAAAATCTCATATGAATACACTGACTTACGCTAAGTGAAAGCTGCTCTAAACACAGGAATCTGTGACCTTTCCTCTGTACCTGAAGCAGGACTTCAATATGGATTCAATCTCTTCTCTAGACAGGCATCAGCTTCCAACCTGCAGGCCAAACCGGCCTGCTTTTTGCTCCCGTAAGTGCATCTTTCCTGGAGCGCAGGCACACTCACTCATGCACTGCCTGAGACTTCCTTCATACCCAGCAGCGGAACTGAGCAGCTCCAGAGACTGCAGGAGGTGTGTGGAGCCCAAGGCTTCACACGAACGTTTGCTGGCGCGGTGACTGAGCAGTGAGACACATCACCAGAGGGAATGCCCTGGCCTCGGCAGCCAGCCAGAGACCACCTGCACTCCATACCTTGTCTGAGAGCGCAGCCAGGGCCTGCTCTTCCTCCTTGTTTCCTGAAGCACTGGAGTCTTGTTTCGGTGGACCCACTTTTGACCTAGCCACACTTAGAAATGCACTAATGGAATCTTCCTTCTTCTCTTGCTCCGATGTATCCCACCGGGAAGGCTTCCTGGATGCTGAGGGGCAGATGAGGATGTCACAAGGGCGTCAGAGAACCAAAGCCAATTCTTCACTCTGGTCTTTCCCTCAGCGCACCTGTGTGAGCCAGGCCCGAGCAAAGCTGGGGACAGGGCAGGGGCAGAGTCCCAACCCCACAGTAATTCTCTTAATGGAGGGAGGGTCTTCATCAGGCAGGCACTTAGCACCAGACCACCCTCGGTCTGTCACCCAGCGTGAGGAGCAGAGAGCCTGCTCAGCACCACACCCAGGCCGCCCCACTCACTGTCGGGCCCTCGGCGCGCTGGTGCTTTTTCACTCGGTGCTGGAGCTGAGGGCGCGGAGGTCTTCTCTGGGACTGTCAGAAAGTTGAAGACTGAATATTTATCACGCTTCACTCGTGGTAAGCCAACTAAAGTTGAGCTGGGGGTGGAAAGAAGAAATATGTAATGACAACCATTGCACAAAAGTCCACTTCACATGAAGCTTGCTTTCTCTCAGTTTTCATCCACCTCCTAACAGAGTAACAGATCCCTAAGATGTTTCCACTTCTCAACGAGCTCAGGAAGTAAGAATGCCAGACTTTTTTTGAGACAGGGTCTCCTGTGTTACAGACTATTCAAGGCTGGACTCAAACTTACCATGTAATCAAGGGTGACTTGGAGCTTGTGATCCTCCTCCTCTGTTCTACAGCTCCTGACACATGCGGTGCTGAGGGTCACCCAGCAAGCCTCTACCAATGAGCCCATCCCCAGCCAGAGGACCTGACTTTAGAACCTGTGAGTTTTTCTTACAAGAGGAAGGACCAGAAGTTTTAACTTCAAAAAGAGATTTACAGGCTGGAGAGATGGCTCAGCAGTTAAGGTGTTTTCCTGCAAAGCCTAATGACCTGAGTTCAGTTCCCTAGTACCCACATAAAGCCAGATGCACAAGGTGGCACATGTGTCTGGAGTTCATTTGCAGTGGCTAAAGGCCCTGGTGCACATTTCTCTATCTCCCTCCTTCACATAAATTAAATATTTAAAAACAGAAAAAATAGATTTATACTAAGAAAATGTTTCCCTGCTAAAAACATACTTACATTTTCAGACAAAGGGTAATTCAATTATTCATGTTTTCTGGTGGTGTTTTTAATAAAAAATTAAAAAATGTTGAACTTTTATGAAAAGAATCAGAAAATATAAGGATCTAGGTTAAGGATATAGTTCAGTGATAGAAAGCTTGCCTAGCATGTACATGGCCCAGGAGTTGATCCTAACATGTGTACACACACACACACACACACAGAGAGAGAGAGAGAGAGAGAGAGGAAAAAATGCAAGTAACATTTTAGATGTAAGCTGTATGTTCAGCCTGGCTTTGGTTTGACTTTTTTGGGGAGGGGGTTGTTTGTTTGTTTTTTGAGGTAGGGTCTCGCTCTACCTGAATTCGCTGACCCTTGAATTCACAGTAATCCTCCCACCTCTGCCTCCCAAGTGCTGGGATTAAAGGCGAGTGTCACTACCCCAGGCTGGTTTGGTTTTCTAAGGTAGGGGCTCACTCTAGTCCTGGCTAACCTGGAACTCACTCTAACTCCAGGCTGCAGCTTCTTAAATTCACAGCAATTCTCCTACCTCAGCCTTAAAAGTGCTGGGACTGAAGGTGTGTGCTATCACTCCCAGCTTATTAAGTTTTTGTAACTAGACATCACTGAGTTTCGCATCTTAAATATGGAATAAAGTTATCTGGACACTTGTTGCTATTTTAAGTAATGGATTAATACAAGGTAAAGGAAATGTGCAAAATTGGCAACTTCAAAGGTTTACAAGTGAACCCTAAGTCCTCCAGCAGAAGGAGCCATACAACAGTATGTAAGACGGGAAGTGAGGGTATAATTTTTGCTGATGTGGACAGGTGTAGCTGACTTACCCTGGGTAAGGGTCAGGGACATTAAACCTCCTGCAGAGAAGCTTGTCGGGGTGCCACTCAAACGTGTCTCGGGTAAGCTTCCCAAACATCTTCATCTTCACGGCAGACTGCTTGTCACTGACGTCATTCTAGGGAGAGACGTGCATCTGTTTCAAGTGCTCACAGAACTGACCTTACAGTCTTCCATTTAAAAAATGTCAAGCTTCCACCAAAAATAAATAAAGTCAACAATAAAAATGTCAAATTGGGCTAGAGAGATGGCTTAGCAGTTAAGACACTTGCTTGAAAAGCCTAAGACGGGCTAGAGAAATGGCTTAATGGTTAAGGCATTTGCCTGTGAAGCCAAAGAATCCCAGTTCAATTCTCCAGGACCCACGTAAGCCAGATGCACAAGGAGCACATGCATCTGGAGTTCATTTGCAGTGGCTGAAGCCCCATTCTCTATCTGTACGCCTCTCTTCTATCTCTGTATCTCTCTCTCTCTCTCTCTCTCTGCTTGCAAATAAATAAAAATTAAATTAAAATTAAAAAAGAAGCCTAAGGACCCAGGTTCAATTCCCTAGTACCCAAGTGAGCCAGATGCACAAGGAGCACATGCATCTGGAGTCCATATGCAGTGGCTGGAGGTGCCCATTCTCTATCTGCCTCTTTCTTTCTCTCTCTCATAAATAAATAAATAATTTTTAATGTAAGGAAGTATGTAAGAGCTCATGCTGTAATGCTGTAACATTTTTGCTTAAGTATCTTGGAAGTTAAAGCATCAAATTGTTTCTTATTCTATATGCCATGTGTATTTTGACCATTTCACTGAGTGATTTTAAATATTTAGCTATGCTAGACATAGTAGCTCACGCATATAATCCCAGCATTCACGATGCTAAAGTAAGAGGACACCTATGTGTTAGAGGCTAGCCTGGACTACACAGTGAGTTTTTGGTCAATCCTGGCTACAGTGAGACCCTGCCTAAAAAATTCCAAAACTATGTATGTGTGTGTATGTATATATATGGATCTGTGTGTGTAAATATAATGTAAAAAATATTTAGCTGCATGGTCTTTTGATTTTAAAATTCAGTAGGGCCTTGGGAGTATATCCTGGTGGTTAAAGCTATGCATAGCATGTGCTAGACCTTGGGTTCAACTCCTAATGCTGCAAAAGAATGAGAGACAATTCACAGACCTCTTGATCTCGAGGCACTTCAACCTGATCCGAGTCGTCTTCCTCCTTGGCGTGAGTGAACCTGGAGGACAAGGTCGAGTTGGAAGACACATACAGCTGGGCTGCCCGAGCAAACTCTTCCCGCTCTCGGCCTCGCTCCCATTCGGTCATACTGGGATCTAAGCATCGTTCCAATGCATCTATGGTACAGGAAACAGCAAAGCTTCACTTCCAGGGAACGCATGGGGCCTAAGTCAGGGAGACCACCTGGTGGACACCACTATCCCCCTCTGGTTTACTCAGAGGAAACATACTCCGCCCTAGTCACTGTGGGCACAGGTATGCTAGATGGGACTTCAACAAGATGCCTTCACTGAATTCTGCCTAAAGAGGCCCTCAAGACTGGGCCTTCTCCATAGAAAACCAGGGGAGAAGCCAGGTGTGGTGGCGCATGCCTTTAATCCCAGCACTTGGAGGGCAGAGGTACGAGGATCGCAGTGAGTTTGTGGTCTGAGACTACCTAGTGAATTCCAGGTCAGCCCAGGCTAGAGTGAAACCCTACCTCAAAATAACAAAACTCAAACAGAAAAAACCATGGGAGAGTCATCCCACGCTCAGCTGAGATCTGGGCCAGCTGTATGCAATGATACTCAGGGCTGTGGCCTCAGGGAGAGAGTATGTGGAGGATGAAAGAGGGACGGGGCTCCAGCTGTGCAACTGTGGTGTTCGTCCAGGCTGGGATGAGACCTTTTGATGCTCCGGCTGCCCTGGGGTCCATGTTCCTGTAAGTGACCCCTTATTCGTGCTCTGTGGGGAAACGGGAACCTCACTGCTTCACCAGGCTGAACTTCAGTGGCATTGACCTGTAGTCTGTCATCGGTGCCCTGCTTGTGGAGGGGACAAGGGCCCATGGGCTTCTCCACAGAAAAGAGCTAATGCTACACGCAAATACCTTGTCTCTACTCACCATGATGAGTCCATCCCAACTACAGTCCTAGGTTAAGGCAGAAACATTCTCTAACCTTTCTCCTTGTGTGTGTGCACATGTGTGTATAAGCATGCATGTCCACGCATGTGCTGGTGTGTGTGGAGAGTAAGCATACATATGTGTACATGCATGTAGAGGCCAAAGGCAACCTGTCATTCCTTAGATGCCGTCCATCGTTTTTGAGACAAGGTCTTATCCCGCCAAGCAGACTACCTGGAGCCAAAGAGTCCAAGCAAACCAGACAGTCAGGGTCTCAGCATCCTAATGCTGGACTACAGGAGCACACCACCACACCTGGCTCTTTTTTGTTTTGTTTTGGTTTTTGATTTTTCAAGGTAGGTTCTCACTCTAGCCCAGGCTATAGTCTCAGGGTGGCCTCGAACTCACAGCGATCCACCTACTTCTGCCTCCCAAGTGCTGGGATTAAAGGTGTGTGCCACTATGCCTGGCTCCTCTTCTTTTTTAACATGGGTTCTGGAGATTGAACTCAGGTCCCTATGCTTGCAGGCAAACACTTTACCAGTTGAGCGGTCCCCCAAGCCACTTTCATTTTTTTGTTTTGTTCTGTTTTCTGTTTATGTGACAAAGTCTTGCTACATAGCCTAAGCTGGCCTTAATCCCTTGGTTCCTTGCCTCAGCCTCCTTGATGCTGGGATGACAGGCCAGCACATGCCACCACTCTCACCATGTTCCTGCTTTC
This sequence comes from Orientallactaga sibirica, assembly GCA_036365145.1. Lineage (NCBI taxonomy): Eukaryota > Metazoa > Chordata > Mammalia > Rodentia > Dipodidae > Orientallactaga > Orientallactaga sibirica. The sequence continues at coordinate 4,205,867 of JAEOAD010001365.1, forward strand.
TAAAAGCAAGAGCATGGGTCTGGAACCTTTGCTTAAGGTGAGCAAAACCACTGGCGGAATGGGGCACATCAGCGTCAGCTCGGCACGAGGAAGAAGGAGAACACCAGCTGTCCAGGCCTCAGACCCACCTTTCTGACCCTTTTTCATGTGTGCTAAGAACTCTTCATATCGTCTTTGCTTCTCTGGATCTTTAGCAAAGGGTTTGAAGTTGCTGGCTCTTGTGGCTGCTCCACCACCCACGGCCATGTGCCAAGAGCAGTGTCCAAGGTCCGGTGTGGAGGGCTGGGTTCTGCTGCCTGCAGCACTCTGGGCCAGACTCCTGGCCTTGGCTTGAGCTATTTTCAGGTCAGATGCCTGCTTCATTTCTTTGATTCTATCTCTATCTTTTTGGGACAGCAACTCTAACACTGAAGTAGTCACACCTAAATAAAAACAATAATAGCAGAAAATATCACAAGTATATTTATATTTCATCATATATATTCAATATTATATATTCACATAATTACAGATGAGTGTTTGTGTGTTTAGTATTTCATCAATATTCATATACCCCATGAACTACATATTAATGAGAGTTGAGCCAGGTGTGGTGGCGCACACCTTTAATCTCAGCACTTGGGAGGCAGAGGTAGGAGGATCGCTGTGAGTTTGAGGCCACCCTGAGACTACAAAGTTAATTCCAGGTCAGCCTGGGCCAGAGTGGTGAGACCCTACCTCAAAACACCAAAAAAAAAAAAAAATTAAATTAAATTAAAAAATAATGAGTTGACAAAAATGGAGGTAAAGATTTGGATGTTTGGGTTGGAGAGATGGCTTAGCAGTTAAGGCTCTTGCCTACAAAGTCTAAGGACCCATGTTGGACTCCCCAGGTCCCACGTAAACCAGATGTACAAGGTGACACAAGTGCAAGGTCACACATGCACACAAGGTGGCACATGCATCTGGAGTTCAAATGCAATGGCTAGAGGCCTGTGTGTGCCAACTCACTCTCTCTCTCTCTCTCTCATTAAAAATAAGAGAAAAAGCCGGGCGTGGTGGCGCACGCCTTTAATCCCAGCACTCGGGAGGCAGAGGTTGGAGGATCGCGGAGAGTTCGAGGCCACCCTGAGAGTACATAGTTAATTCCAGGTCAGCCTGGACCAGAGTGAGACCCTACCTCGAAAAACCAAAAAAAAAAAAAAAAGAGAGAGAAAAAAGCTGGGCGTGGTGGCACATGCCTTTAATCCCAGCACTCAGGAGGCAGAGAGAGGAGGATTGCCATGAGTTCGAGGCCACCCTGAGGCTACATAGTGATTTCCAGGTTAGCCTGGGCTAGAGTGAGACCCTACCTCAAAAAACCAAAAATAAAAATAAAAATAAAAATAAAATAAAATAAGAGAGACAGGGGCTGGGAAAATGGCTTAGTGGTTAAGGTGTTTGCCTGTGAAGCCCAAGGACCTCGGTTCGATTCCCCAAGACCCATGTAAGCCAGATGCACAAGGAGGCACATGTGTCTGGAGTTCGTTTGCAGTGGCTGGAGGCCCTGGCCTGCCCATTCTCTCTTTCTGTCTGCCTCTTCTTCCTCTCTCTCTCTCTCTCTCTCAAATAAAGAAATATAATAAAATATTTTTAAAAATAAATAAATATAAGAGACAGGAGGTGACTGTCGAAGCCAATATTAAAAAATAGAAAAAAGGTCTGGACATTTGTGGGCTAGGGCCAAAAGCAGAGAGCATGTGTATGTACACAGGGGTCCCAGCCCCTGGGTGAGCACTGATCCCCAGTGGGCTCTGATTGTGGCCTTCACAGTTGTCCACACAAGCCTCGGCTGAGGACACAGCTATCCACTCATGTCACACGTGTTCACTGGGAACCAATTTCACAAGCAGGTACAGAACTGGCCCGGGTGAGGTAAGCAATGCAGGAGAAGTTGCTCCTCTCACTAATGAGGGGATGGTTAGGAACGAAACCGAAGGTAAACATCAGAGGAGAGCCATGGAAAACAGGGTGATGTGCTGGATGTCATGGCGTATGCCCGTAATCCTAACACTCTGGAATTTCTGGCCAGCCTGGACGCTAGAGTAAGAAGACTTTGTCTCAATAAAAGCACAGCTGATAGACTGAGGGCGGCTGGGGTGGGTAGCTGGTAGCAGAGAGTTGGATAATAATTAGCTTATATGGTGGTCAAGCAAGGCCTCTCCAAAGAGGTAATACTGGAGCTATGTCCTTGCTAACAGTAAGAAACCAGGCTTGCAAAAGTACGAGAAAAAAAAAAAAAAAAACCATGGCAGAGGCAACAAAAAATATATAGGAACTGAGGTGGTATCATGGTTGGCAAGTTCAAGGGCAGAAAGGAGGATCCTGGGAACCAAGCATTCAGAACATATGAATTATGGGGGACCCCTAATTCAAACCACCACACCTACTAAAAAAGTAGAAAGAGAGGACGGACACCTTGAGGTTGCCTTCTGGCCTCCCTATGTACAACACTGCACATGCATGCCCATATACACATATACATGGCCCTCAACACCCATGCATGTGAGTTAAAAAATGCAGACCCAGCTGGGCATGGTGGCATAGACCTTTAATCCCAGCATTCTAGGAGGCAGAGGTAGGAGGATCACTATGAGCTTGAGGCCAGCCTGAGACTACAAGTGAGATCAGGTCAGCCTGGGCTAGAGTGAGACCCTACCTCCAAAAAAACAAAAACAACAAAAAACAACATTAAAAAAAAAATTTCGGGCCTGTAATCCCAGCACTCAGGAGACTAAAACAGAAGATAATAGATCTGAGGCCAACTTGTGCTCATAGTGAAACCTTGTCTCAAATAAGAAAAGTAGCTGGGTGTAGTGGCACACCCTTTAATCCCAGCACTCAGGAGGCAGAGGCAGGAGGATCACCATGAGTTCGAGGCCACCCTGAGACTACATAGTGAGCTGGAGTGAGGGCCTACCTTGGAAAACCAAAAAAAGAGAGAGAGACAGAGAGAAAGAAAAAGAAAAAAGGAGGGCTGGGAGATAGCTCAGCACTTGCTGCTTAAGCGTGAGGACCTCTTGTGGAGCTCAATTCCCCAGAACCCACATAAAAAGCGGGGCATGGCCAAGCAAGTCTGCCATGGTGTAGGATGGAGGGAGACCAGAGAACCATCAGGGCTTGTTGACAGACAGCAGCTCTGTGTTGAGGAAGAGAGCATACCTCAAGGAAATAAACACATAACCTTCTCCGCTGGCCCGCCACACACTACACACACCACACCACACACACACATCTCACCACACACCACACACTCCATATCACACCAAACACGACACACACACCATACCACACACATCACACCACACACACCACATAGATACTCTACACACATGTGAGAAAACAGGGAAAGGAGCATACATTTCACATGTGTCCATGGCTTGTGAGACAGAGTACAAAAAGCATGTAAAGAAGTTGGGTGGGAGCTGGAGAGATGGCTTAGCGGTTAAAGCGCCTGCCTCCTAAGCCTAAAAACACTGGTTCCAATCTCCAGTGGTTCCAACCTCCAGGTCCCACTTTTAGCCAGATGCAAAGTGATTCAAGGGCGCAATGCCGCACTTGACCACAAAGGGGGTGGGGGGCACATGCATCTGGATTTTGATTGCAGCAGCTGAGAGGCTGCTGGCGCGCCCATCTCTATCTGTCTTCCTCTCCCTCTGTCTTTCTCCAAAAAAAAAAAAAAAAGTTGGGTGGGAGAAAACTTTTCCCATAAAACAGACTATTTTAAACATAATGACTTCAATCTCCTCCATGGCACATACCTTGAATAGGTGTCTCTCCGAGCAGCTCCCCCCTCTTGGAGGCATTCAGCTGGTGCCTACTCTGTGTCCCTGGGTCTTGTCCTGCCTTTCCAGATGACTCAGATAACACTTGAAGTAAGTGAGAGTTCTCAGAGGTTGCAGCAACCATAGGTCTAAAATAATGCACCGGTCGATAGTCCTTTGGCAACTGAGGGGGTGGATATAGCTAAACAAAACAAAATAAAACTCAGGAAATCCAGGCTGCAAAGTGGCATTAGATTGAACCAAAAACCCCATTACCTCTGAGCATCACTAACCCCGCACCACTGCAGGTCAATCAGCAGGTGTCCAGCACTGCCACAGCCCCTCCAGGTGTTCAGCTGGCATCCACTCGACCCTGGAGGGTCACCAGAACCACACTGTCCCAATGGTCACACAGTCTGGACATCCCCTCTGCTCACTTTCTACACAGATGGTCATATGCATGCATTACACGATGAGAGCAATAAAGATGGAAGAGAGAACGTGGTGCTGTGGCCCACACGCAGACCAGGCCACTTGAAAGTGGAAAATCAACAAATGCATAATTCAAGGTCTTGAAAAAAATCACTTTACTGGGCTGGGGAGATAACACAGGAGATAAAGCACTTCTCATTCACGCCTGAGACCCTGACTAGGGATGTCCCGCACTCAGCACTCACGTAAATATTCCTAAATATGCCGGAGATGGTGAGGGGGGAAGGGAGCTGGCTAGCTCAATCAGCAAACCTGGGCTCGAGGGAGGGATCATGCCTCAGCCAATAAATGGAAAGCCATTGAGGAAGATACCCAGTGTCAAACTCTGGTCTCCACATCTGCACATATGTGTGCCCAGATACATGTGAACACGTTTATACACATGCACACACAGCACAGCACACATACATACACATTTAAAAAAACACCTTGAAATTAGGTACTTTTAAAATTCAGAATGTAAGCCAGGTGTGGGGCACACACCTTTAATCCCAGCACACAAGAGGCTAAGTCTGAGGTCAGCCTGGGGCTATAGAGTGGTTCCAGGTCAGTCTGGGCTAGATGATGCTCTGCCTTGATCAAATAAGTAATTGTTATTATTAGACCTTACTTTTTGATTCAGAAGCTGACCAGAGCTGGGGATTTAGTTTGGCTGTACAGTCCTTGGCTACCAGGTATGAGGCCCGGGTTCCAAGCCTCAGTAGCCCCCCAGAAAAACAGGCTGGGGTGAGGAGTAGCTCAGTGGTAAAGTACTTGCCCAGCATGAATAAGGCCTTCAGTTCAATCCCCTTCACTGAAAATGCAAAAGCTGACTAAACTAAAACTTGCATGTATTTGGGATATTTGAGAATTTGTTATTATGGAGATTCTGATGATGGCAGAATAGCTATTACAGGGCTGGAGAGATGGTTAAGTGATTAAGGCACTTGCCTGCAAAGCCCAAGGAGCCAGGTTCGATTCCCCAGTTCCCACATAAAGCCAGATGCACAAGGTGGCACATGCATCTGGAGTTCATTTGCAGTAGCTGGAGGCCCTAGTGTGCCCATTCTCTCTCTATCTGCCTCCCTCTCTCTCTCTCAAATAAATAAAAATATTTAAAACAAACAAAAGAACATCTGTTAAAAGGAACAGGCTTAAAAAGCCAGGCATGGTGGCGCACGCCTTTAATCCCAGCACTCGGGAGGCAGAGGTAGGAGGATGGCCATGAGTTCGAGGCCACCCTGAGAGTACATAGTGAGTTCCAGGTCAGCCTGGGCTAGAGTGAGACCCTACCAAAAAAAAAAAAAAAAAAAGAGGAGCAGGCTTGTCTTTGTGGTGTGCTGGGGATCACACTCAGGACTTACGCGGCAGACAAGTGGCCGACCACTGCGCTACGTCCCCAGACTCCTGCACTACACACTACATGTCTCCCTTGCTCTTGGTACATCAAGCGTATGTTAACAGTTCCACTTAGGTTGGTTTCTAGATTTTAAAGCTTCCTAAAAGTAGGGATCAAATCAACTCTGGGCTCGGAGCAGATGACAACCTGCTGTGGCACCTGGTCCCAAGTGCACTGGCCTGAGGAGGCATTGTCCCTGTACAGATACCTGCATGCCAGTACTCTGACATAATTAGGGAGTGCAATTACCAGTGGCAGGAAACGTGTGTGTGTGTGTGTGTGTGTGTGTGTGTGTGTGTGTTACTAAGGATTGAAGCTAGGGCCTCGTAAAATCTAGACAAGCGCTCTACCCTGAACTGACTCCCCAGAAGGTCACGCTCACCTGCGAGTAACTGAACTGGCTCTGACACATTGGGGATTTTTGTTCTGCTTTGTGACGCTAAGGGACAGAACCTCGTGTATGCCAAACAATAGCACTAACCACTGAGTACATCCCCAGAAGTCGCTCTGTATTGTATTAACCTGATCACCTCCCTGATACACACAGATTTCCCAGTCAGCCAGAAAACACTCTCACAGCGTGTCCACACAAAGGCCCAGTGAGCACTGCGCATGCAGACCAGTGGCGGTGCACAGGACTGCCCCGGGACAGAGAGGGAGGTGGAGGGAGGGGCCTGGCGGAAAGGAAGGGTGTGCTCACGAATCTCTTCTTTGATGAGAGGGACCGAGAAAGAGAATTGACATGTCATGGCCTCCAGCCACTGCAACAGAACTCCAAATGCATGCCCCAACTTGTGCGAATGCACAACTTTGTGTGTCTGGCTTAGGTGGGATCTGGGGAGTTGAACATGGGTCCTTGGGCTTTGCAGGCAAGCACCTTAACCACTAAGCCATCTCTTCAGCCCTCATGACTCTTCTTTACATCCTCCACAAAATTCAAAGTATTTCTCTCCTTCTGCCAAGTCATTGCTCTGTCTGGCCTATGGACCCTTTTGACCACATAGAAAAGAAAATATGCCCATCTGTGAAAGGCTGGGAAAGCAGCCCTTCTCTGAGTTGACCCTGCCCAAAGCCCTGTCCAGCAGGGAGCCACTAAGGAACCCAAATTTGGCCATTTAAGGAACTTCACCCTCCTGTCTTGCATTGGTGTGTTTAGCACCCTCACTGGATAGCAGCCACTTGGGCCTAAGTTGTGTGTGTGTGTGTGTGTGTGTGTGTGTGTGTGTGTGTTCTGTCTTGGTGTGGTGAGATCTTAACTCAGGGTTTTTCATGTAATTTGGCCCACTACTGAGGACCCCAGTGGGTCGTGTTTGTTCTTGAACACTAAGTAGAACCCGTCACCATTTTAAACCGTGGTTCCTTTCCATCCGTGTAAAACCTCTGCATTTTCCCTAATGTTACTTGTATTTCTGATACTGGCCGCAGCTAATGATGTGTCCAACGCTTACATTCTGTCCATTGTCACAGCACTGTAACTAACACCCACACATCACGTCTGATGAAATGCACAATGGGGTGTTTTAGCCTGCACTGCCTCTTAGCCTCCTCGATTCTGAAAAAACCACAGGCCACATCTTCCAGGCACTTAACAAATATTTGCTGAATAAAAAGTGAAAGGCTGATAAAGTCTGGAACAACAGAAATAAGGAGTGCCAGCAAGGAACTGCCAGGCGCCCTTCTGAGCTGGCTGGCACTCACACCTGCCGGGCACAGGCCTTCGGGGGAGAAACTGGCCCTAAGAGCACATTTGACATGTGGCCATAACAAAATCTCACAAAACAAGACCACATGGAGAGAGGCAGACTTCCCTGGGAACTGACTTGGCTTGTACATGGTTTCTCTCCTTTATGTTCAGCCCCTGCTAAGAAGCTCAGGGAAGCCACTCACAGTACTGTGGAACATTCTAGAGCAACCAGGACTGGGTTCCAATGGCTTTTTCAAAGTTTGCACCTTTCCCCTAATTCATGCCCTTACCATTACATCAAGTTCTCGCCCACCATTTTCTAATGTATGTCTCTCTCATTTCTTATTATTGTCTAGGTAAGGGCTCTGCCACTGAACTGCGTCCCAGCCCTGCTTTTAAAGGAAGTAATGTCTTTTTTATGGAAATAAACACTCACTTGTAATTTGGATTTAAAATTAGCAATTACATGTTTTCAACCCAAGTTTCTAAAGTAGAACGTGCTCATTCATCCTTTATCATCTCTCTCACTTTCTCCCCCTCCCCCCAAACATGACCTCATGTAGTCCAGGCTGGTCTGGACTCATTTTATAGCTGAGGATGACCTTGAACTCCTAATCCTCTTGCTTCCACCTCCTAAGTGCTGCAATTGCAACCATGTGTCACCACACCACACCTGCCTATGTGATGCTATGGATGGAACTCAGGACCTAATGCCTGCTTTACGCACCCTACTAACTGAGCTACCTCCCCACCCCTTCCTCCTCTTTTTTTTTTTTTTTTTCAAGGTAGGGTCTCACTGTAGCACAGGCTAGAATTCACTACATAGTCTCAGGCTGGTCTCAAACTCACAGCAATCTACTTACCTCTGTCTTCCAAGTGCTGGGATTAAAGGCATGTACCACCAGGCCTGGCTTCTTTTTTTTTTTTTTAATATTTTATTTTTATTTATTTATTTGACAGAGAGAGGGGGAGAAAGAGTGAGAAAAATGGGCACACCATGGCCTCTAGACACTGCAAACAAACTCCAGACGCATGTGCTACCTTGTGCATCTGGCTAACGTGGTCCTGGGGAATCAAACCTGAGTCCTTTAGCTTTGCAGGCAGGTGCCTTAACCACTAAGCCATCTCTCCAGCCCTTCTTTTTTTTTTAAGACAACATCTCACTATTTAGCCTAGGCTAGCCTCAAACTCTCAATCCACCTGCCTTAGTCTCCCAAGTGCTGGAATGAAAGGCATGTACCAGGCTTTTTGAAAACAGAATTTCCACTGGGTGTGATGGTGCACGTCTTTTAATCCCAGCAGTTGGGAGGCGGAGGTAGGCAGACTGCCATCACTTTGAGGCCACCCTAAGACTAGTGAATAGTAAATTTTAGGTCAGCCTAAGCTAGACTGAGACCCTACCTTGAAAAACAAAATTTCCTCCTTTTCAATTAATATGTAATAATAACTCACATAGCAGCAAATTTATTTTTATTTTTTATTTTTTTTCAAGGTAGGATCTCACTGTAGCACAGGCTGACCTAGAATTCACTTTGTAGTCTCAGAGTGGCCTTAAACTCACAGTAATCCTCCTACCTCTGTCTCCTAAGTGCTGGGATTAAAGGTGTGCACCATTGCACCAGGCTATTTATTTATTAATTTATTTAATACAGGGTGACAGTAAACTACCCAGATTGGTTCCAAACTCATGCTTCACTTGCCTTAGCCCCTCAAGTGCTGGTATTACAGATCGGCACCAACACACCCAGCTTTCTTTAGAAGAATTTTGAAGAAATAACAAATGTGCATAAAGATACATTCATAAGAACATTCATACAGCCCAAATGATCATTGAAAAATGTAAATACATAAATAATAGAAAAATAAATATTCTAAGCACCAGATCTGTAACATTAGGGTTTTCTTACTTTTTTTGAAGATAAAGGTTTAGAAGCCAAGGAAAATCCATCCAAAATTTTGCCAACATATCGAAGATCTCTCTCTGGTTCTACAAAATGATATCACTGATTAAATGTACAAGTAGAGGTGATTAGTGAGCAAAAGATATGAACTTCTGTCCGAGACCATAAACAGTGCATGTCACTGGTGAGATCACGGGCTATTCGGGGAGACAGAATGCCCCGAAGCCCTCACACCTCTGTTGACACAATGACTGGCCTGAACCGCCCGCCCTGAGCTGATTAGCTGCTTCAATCTCCCAAGAGAGCTCCCAACACTGATGGTCTTTAGGAAAAGACATCAGGTCCTGGGCCTACAGACATTATGCAGTGCGAGACCTCAAGAAAAGCCACAAGGAGGACCATGCCTGGCACAGGCACAGGAGAAACCCTACCCACAGAGGCCTGTCTCAGAGGAGCCCCAGGGTCACTTCCCAATTTCCTTAGCAACAATCCAAATAAAGCTCAGGACAACAACCAGCTCAGCCTGTGATCTAACCCTGGACTATTGTCTTTCACAGATGAAATGCTAACAGCAGATAAAGAAATGGAAGACCTATGCCCTCTGACTCCTCAGAGAAGGTGGTGGTCCAGTGGTCACAGAGATAAAGGTAATCCACAGGATTTCCTGCAGAGTGGGTATAGATGTCCTAAGATTCATTATAGCCCTATCAATAATTGCTAAAAAAAAGTTAAAGTCAACCACAGATATTGGACAACATGAAGATCTATTCACTCACATGTATATACATACGCATACTATCCAATTAAAATGTGCTGACTTTAAAGTGAGTGCGAGTGGGGAACAACTCTCTGCATAGAACTGCAGTGGCCCTGGGAGTGAGGGGACAAGGACACTGGGAGAACAAGGCACAGACCGAAGGGCCAGGGGAGGGGTGCACAGTTTAGGCTTCAGGGGGGAGAGGTGGGACTCCATCAACAAAAAGTGAAAGATGTGCCTCAGAAAGCAGACTTAAATACACATTATCATATACCACTATAGGATTGACAGGCTGATGTTGCATACTTAGTTAATTGATATATAATCAATAGATATTATCAATTCATTCACCCATTTCTAAAGTATGCTCAATTAATAATTAGTATATTACATTATGTAGTTAACATGTAAATAGTTATTAACATATTAATACTATGGCATAATAATAAACATAAACTTACATATTAATTATGATACAAGGCAATATTTACAATACATGAATGCTTTGTATCTTTGGGGAGCTGAGGGCAAAGAGACGAAACATAGGGCACTTTACTTGTAAGGAAAGTACTACATAACTGAGCTATCTTCCCAACTCTAGCTATTTTAAAACCAATTATTGGTAGAAAACTCAGAAACTACAGGCAAGTAGAAGTAGCAATGCTTACTAACACTGACCCACACTCTGCTGACATCATGTGTGAAAGCCTGGGCTCTTCATGTGGAAAACCAGAGAGCAGTCACACTTACAGATTCCCTGCTAAGTGTCCTGCTGTGTGCCAAATCTCTCAGGCTATCTTTGAACTGTGATCCTTCTGCCTCAGCCTTCCAAGGAGCTGGGATTACAGGTTCTGCCACCAGGCCCAGTCAATGTGAAGATTGCTTTTGTTTTTGTTTTTGTTTTTTTTAGATTTGGGAGAGACAGAGAGAGAGAGAGAGAGAGAGAGAATGGGTGCACCAGTGGCCTCTCAGCCACTGTGAACAAACTACAGACGTGTGTGCTCCCTTGTGGGCAAGTGTGGCATTGTGCCCTTGCATCACTTTTTGCGTCTGGCTAAATGTGGGACCTGGAGACTGAACAGATGTTCTTAGGCTTGGCAGGCGGGCACCTTAACTACCAAGCCATTTCTCCAGCCCAGATTGTTTTATCAGACAGAGACTAAGAAAGGAAGGGACAGAATTGGCACACCAGGGCCTCCAGCCACTGTAATTGAACTATAGACATATATGCCATCTTGTGCACATGTGCAACCTTGTGCACTTGCATCACATTGTGTGTCTGGCTCACAGGGGACCTGGAGAGTCAAACATGAGTCCTTAGGCTTCACAAGCAAGCACCTTAACTGCTAAGTCATCTTTCCAGCCCGATTTTTTGTTTTGTTTTTTGTTTCCCTCTAGCCCAGGCTGACCCAGAATTCACTATGCATCTCAGGATAGCCTCGAACTCATGGCAATCCTCCTACCTCTGCCTCAAAAGTGCTGGGATTAAAGGCGTGCACCACCATACCCTGTTTATATGATTCTGATGATCAAACAAGGGCTTTGTGCATGCTAGGCAAGCACTCTACTGAGCTACACCCCAGCCTTAAGTGTTATTTATTCAGCCTGTGAATCCACGTGCCAAACACCCAGTTATGCCATTTACTCCTCACAACCTCTGAGATGATTTTAACCTCCTTTACAAAGGAAGGCTCTCATGTCCAGAGAGGTTAGGAGCTTTGGCCAACATCATCCAGTTGGGCAGTGCAGGACAGGGATCCAAATCCAGGTCTGATTGTCTCCAAATTCCATGCTACCATACTCCACACTAGCCATGCCCTGCACCATTTCTGGAAAATAAAACTGAAACGCCAATGTAGCCACAGGTTTTGAATCACCACAGACTTAAATCCTGAGGTGCTGAAAGAAGCCAGACACTCCCAGATGCAGAAGATTACAGCTTTGGGGCCGGCTCAGGCTACACAGGATGACTTTATGTCAAACAAACCAACAAAAGATGTGCTGAGAGGTGTCCAAGTCGGATGGCAACAAGAACCCCTGGGGCCTTAAAGGAAGACATACTGGGCACCAAGCTCACCAGGCCTCCCACTGTTGGTGTTCCTGCCACCTGGTCCACAAGCCTGCTCTTCTGACCTGCTGTTTGAGTTGGCTTACTTTAGACACCTACCATTTCCTAGGACTCGGAGTCCTTCCTACTGACCCTTTGCCAGCTCTGACAAGCAGTGTGGCACCTGTGCACACAGTCACCCTCCTCTGGTCCCAGTCCCTGCCATGCTCCTCAGTGTGGCTCACCTTCACTGCTGGATGTGGTCTCAGCCAGCCTAAACTCAGCCTCTCTCTTATCTGCCACACTGAGCCAGGCTAGCCTAGGACTCACTCTGTGACCCAGGCTGGCCTCAAAATCCTCAAAATGCTCCTGTTTCAGCTTCCTGAGTGCTGGGATTAGGGACATGAGTCATCACACCCAGCTCCCACTTTGTTTCCCTCTACTCAACGGAGGCCACCATTCCAGTAGGACCTTGCAATCCCTTCTTCCTCAGATCCCGACTACCGGTCCTCTGTCTGGTGCTGGTCTGAATTACCTTTCTGACTCTTGTACTGCCTGGGTGCTGTCCAGCCGTAGAGCCCATCTCCAGGCTCCTCGTCCTTCAGCACAGTGTCGTACTTGGACAGGGCTTCGGTGGCATAGATGTCGTCATCTTCCTCCTCCAGAGCACCGACACCGAAAGCCTGCAAGACACCAGGTTTCGAACAGAGAGATCAGTGTCAGCGTCTGTCTGTGCCAAGAGATGTGATTGACCAGAGCCACATTAGCACCTCAGGGTCACTGCTAGAGAAGCAGGCGGGAATCCCAGGTGAGCAGAGTTCAGTCCCTGGGACAGCAGTGACCAGAGGCAAATGTTACAACTGCGGCCCCAGCAGCGGCCCCAAGCCCAGGTAGGACACAGGACACCACACAGCACTGCAGAGGCTGAAGTGAAGACTTTTTTTTTGTTTTCCGAGGTAGGGTCTCACTCTAGCCCAGGCTGACCTGGAATTCACTATGTAGTCTCAGGGTGGCCTCAAACTCACGGCAATCCTCCTACCTCTGCCTCCCAAGTGCTGGGATTAAAGGCGTGCGCCACCTCGCCCAGCCTGCAAATGGAATTTTAAAAATGTTAATTTACTCATTTGATAGAGAAAGAGAATGTATTAATGTGCCAATGCCTCTTGCTGCTGCAAACAGACTTCAGATGCATGTGCCACTTTGTGAATCTGGCTTTATGTGGATACTGGGGAATCTAACCTAGGCCATCAGGCTTTGTAGCCAAGTATCTATTACTGCTGAGTCACCTTTCCAGCCCCAGGAATAATATGTGAACATGTTGTAATTTGGTATTAATCCCTCTCATTTTATTTAATGTTTTCTTTCTTTCTTTCTTTCTTTCTTTCTTTTTAAACTTAAAAAAATATTTTATTATTTATTTATTTATTTGAGAGAGAGAGAGAGAGAGATACAGAAATAGGCAGGTAGAGAGAGAGAATGGGTGCGCCAGGGTCTCCAGCCACTGCAAACGAACTCCAGATGCATGCACCCCCTTGTGCATCTGGCTTATGTGGGTCCTGGAGAATCGAGCCTCGAACCGGGGTCCTTAGGCTTCATAGGCAAGTGTTTAACCACTAAGCCATCTCTCCAGCCCCCATTACTTTCTTTAGTCCTTTCCATGTAGTCCTTCTATTTTGATGTCTTATTCTCATTTTATTTAATGTTTTATTTATTTATTTGCAGAGAGAGAGAGAAGAGAGAGAGAATGAGTGTGCCAGGGCCTTCAGCCAGTGCAAACAAACTCAACATGTGTGTGCCCCCTTGTGCACATGTGTGACATTGTGTGCTTGTGTCACTGTGTGGCTTGCTTATGTAGCATCTGGAGAGTCAAACATGAGTCCTTAGTCTCACAAGCAAGTGCCTAAACCACTAAGCAATCTTTCCAGTCCTTAATATTTTTTTATTTATTTATTTATTTATTTATTTATTTATTTATTTATTTATTTGCACAGAGAGAGGGAAATAGGAGAGAGAGAGACAGGGAGAGAGGGAGAAAGAATGGGCATGCTAGGACCTGTAGCCACTGCCAGATACATATGCCACCTTGTGCATCTGGCTTACATGGGTACTACGGAATAGGAAACTCCACTTGACTAGTACCAAGAGGCAGTCAACGCAGACCTGGACAGCAAATCATAAAGGCCAGAGCAAAAGAGGGAGTGGTTTCTTACTGGGCTCCCCCAGGGCAGGATAGCAGTCCTATCCAGGGAGCACACCACCACAAGAGCACAGAACAGGCTCTCAGGAGCCCATCCCCAGGGAGCACACCCCCACGAGAACACAGACTCTCGGGAGCCCATTATTAGAATCAGGACGGTATGTTTCACAAGTATTCAGATGTGAACCTCCAAAAATAGAAGCTGGGGCTAAGGGTACACTCAGTGGTACAATGTTTGCCTAGTAAGTCCACGGTCCTTTGTTCTACCCCCAACACTGGCAAGAGCAAAAGAGAAAAGGAGCCGGGCGTGGTGGCGCACGCTTTTAATCCCAGCACTTGGGAAGTAGAGGTAGGAGGATCACCATGAGTTCAAGGCCATCCTAAGACGACATAGGGAATTCCAGGTCAGCCTGGGCTAGAGTGAGACCCTACCCCGAAAAAAAAAAGAGAGAGAGAGAGAAAGGAAAGTATGGCCACTCCAAAGTCTTCCTTCACTCAGCGACAGTGCGGGCCTGTGACAGGGCAGGTCTGCGTGGAAAGCACACCCAGCGACCATGGTTCTACCTTCAAAGACAGAAGCACTTTTACCTGGCCAGAAATTCCCAGTTTTCTTCCTTTACTCGGTCCAACATCTCCAAGAAGATTGCTGGGCCCCTCAGACCCTCCACCAAAAAGATTAAAATGTTCTCCCGAAGTTCCAAACAGTGCTTGGTGGGGATCCAGGCCCTTGTAGGCCAGTCCGTGGACATTATCTTTCAGTGTAAAATCCACAGGTGTGACATCTTTAGGCGCAAAGGTCACATGGTCGGGCAGGTAGTCATCATCTTCATCCTAGGGTAAACATTTACATTGGGACAGAGGTGAGCCACTGACCTAAGGAAGGCTGCTGCACAATGCAGACATTAATCCAAACAGCACCATTCCGGAACTTGCGCTTAATGCTGCAGCACTGACCAAGTCACATCCCTCAACCAATGATGCCAACACAGACAAGCAGAGCAGAGGCTGAGCCCAAAGACACAGGGCATGCTGGGCATGTGCAGGGCACTAGGATAATCTATAAATAAGACATGGAGCTGGGCGTGGTGGTGCATGCCTTTAATCCCAGCACTCAGGAGGCAGAAGTAGGAGGATTGCTGTGAGTTCAAGGCCAGAGAGACTACACAATAAATTCCTGATCAGCCTGGACTAGAGCGAGACCCTTCCTCGAAAAACCTAAAAACAAAAAAGACACGGGACACCTATCATGCTGGCATGTTGCTGAACACGCTATCTGACGTAGCAGAAATAACTAGGGCATGAATATTGCATGACAACATGATCTGACTTCTCAAATTGTCTTTGGTCTTAATACTGCTTTTTTATTTCCATCTTTTGAGGCAGAGTCTCTCTCTAGCCCAGACAGACCTAAAACTCACTATACAGTCCAGCTGGCCTTGAACACACAGTGATCCTCCTACCTTAGCCTCCTCAGTGTTGGGATTATAGGCATGAACCATCATGCCCGGCTCATTCATACTTTTTTGTTTTTGGTTTTTCCAAGGTAGGGTTTCACTCTAGCCCAGGCTGATCTGGAATTCACTATGTAGTGTCAGGGTGGCCTTGAACTCATGGTGATCCTCCTACCTCTGTCTCCCGAGCGCTGGGGTTAAAGGTGTGCACCACCACACCCAGCAGAGAGAGAGAGATAATGGGCACTCCAGGGCCTTCAGACACTGCAAACCAACTCCAGATAATGCACCACTTTGTGCATCTGGCTTTACGTGGGTACTGGGGAATCAAACACTGGTCATTAGGCTTTGTAGGCAAGCGCCTTAATTGCTGAGCCATCTCTCCAGCCCTCATCTGCCTGTTTTTTGAGACAGAGTCTCATTATGTAGCTCAGGCTGGCCTAGAACTTGAGATCCTCCTGCCTCAGCCTACCTAGTAATAGGACTACAGGCATACACCAATATGCCTGGTATTTTTTATCTTTGTGTAGTGCTGAGGATCAAGCCAAAGGCCTTGTGCCTGCTAGGCAAGTGCTCCACTACTGAGCTAACCCTGCCCATGACCCTAAAATTTCACGATCAGAAGGTGACACGTTCTACTCGTCACAAATACCTCGGATCCTTCAGAGCCTCCAGGCGGCAGTGCACAGCCATAGATCTTCACTCCAGGATCTATAAAAATGATGGCAAAGGCATTAGTTTGGAGCAACAGAAAATAAAAACCAGTCACGGATACTGTCCTGGGCCCGTGGCTGTGTGGTGAAGGTGCTGCAGACTTAGGGCACAGGCAGGTCAGCAGGGACTGTCTTCCCCCAACAACAACGTGCTCAATGAGGGCCCTCGGGTGCCCCATGCCACGCAGAACCCGAAGAACAATATTGTCGGCCTCTAAGAGTTCACTCACAGTGTGACTGGGGTCACAGAGGAGAAAACAATCATGATAAGCTGAGGATGTAGCTCAAAGTGCCGGGGGGGGGGGAAGTAATAATACTTCACTGTGACACAGGTTGGGTGTGATTAAGAAATGAACTTTTGGGCTAGAGAGATGGCTTAGCGGTTAAGGCACCTGTCTCCTAAGCCTAAGAACACTGGTTCCAATCTCCAGCGGTTCCAATCTCCAGGTCCCACGTTCAGCCAGATGCAAAGTGACAGAAGGGCGCAATGCCGCACTTGACCACAAGGGGGTGCGCACATCTGGATTTCCTTCACAGCAGCTGAGAGACTGCTGGCGCGCCCATCTCTATCTGTCTTCCTCACCCTCTTTCTCTGTCTCTCTCAAAAAAAAAAAGAAAGAAAGAAACTTTTGGGTTGGAAAGATGGCTTAATGGTTAAGGTGCTTGCTTGTGAAGCTTAAGGATCCAGGTTCAATTCCCCAGGACCCACGTAAGCCAGATGCACAAAGTGGCACACGCATCTGGAGTTCATTTGTAGTGGCTAAAGACCCTGACACACCCATTCTCTCTCTCTCTTTCTCTCTCTCAAGTAAACAAAATATTTTAGAAAAAGAAAAAGAAAAAAGAAACGAACTCCACACTTCTGGTGTGGAATGTGAATTAGCATCATTCTTCAAATGCTGTCACTCATCACACATATGAGGTCTTAACACACACCACCACCACAACCAGCAACTCTGCTCCTAGGGGCATGAAGCCATTCAGAAAGGATGCTGTGGCCAGGTGAGGCACACACCTGTACTCCAAGAGCTCAGAAGGCTGGAGCAGGAAGATGACAAGACTGAGGCCAGCCTTGACGCCAGAGTGCAGAGCCCGAGCTGCGCAGTGAGGCGCTGTCTCACAGAACAAAGCAAACATCGGTTTGCTGTGGGTTAACAACTATCAACAGGCTTACCGGGCTTTTGTCGGCGTGGCCTTCTCTTTACTCGAGGACCGACTCCTTGGCCTTCCTTCCAACCCATTTTTCTTAGCAATTCAACACCAATGGATAATCTAGGATATCAATGCATCATCAGCACACTGACAACGGACCTCTCACAGCAGCAGCAGGAAATAAACCACTCCTGGGTCCCAGCCTCCACCTGTCCTGCCCATGCCTACCCGTCATCCGCATTAAATGGGACAACCTGCAGGCCTGTTTCCAGCCATCGCTGCCTGGGGTTGGGGCAACCAGAGCTGGACAAGGTAGTAGTTAGATGTCCACCTTCCCAGGCCTTCCAAGTGGCCTGTAGGGACTCACAGGGTCACGTACCCAGTAGAATGAGGTGGGCAGGCTAGAGCCCATGAGGAAGGAGGCAGGAGAGGGAAACCACCTCAGTCCCTAACAACCCTCAGCTCCAGGAACCTCGCAGCTAGTCAGTAGCGGGAGCTCTGGGGCACTCCATGCAGTGCTAAGGTGAGGCCCCTCTTCATGAAGACATCTAATCTGAGGACATCTGATCCTTGTGAACAACTTATCCCCAAGTGAGACAGCCATGTGTGTGCAGAGCATCCACGCCACGCACACAACAGTGGGAATCACACTCTTCTCACTTGGCTGGCGTGATGAGGTCATCAAGTAGAGTGGCTCCAGGAATAGGGGCCGTTGCCGCTGCCAGCTGCCTGGCCTTTTCTCGTATTCTGTCTTTGGTTTTAGAAGCAAAATCATCTGTGGTAACAATTGCTTTGGGTGCTATCCCAAATTCACTAAGATCCTTTAAAAAAGAAAACAGAAACAGAATCAGGATAATTGGAAAGTGGTTAAAATGTTAAACATGATACATCACAAAGCACTTTGTTTATTTGTTTGTTTGTTTCAAGGTAGGGTTTCACTCTAGCCCTAGGCTGACTTGGAGTTCACTGTATAGTCTCAGGGTGGCTTCAAACTCACAGCAGTCCTCCTACCTCTGCCTCCCGAGTGCTGGGATTAAAGGCGTGCACCACCACGCCCAGTTCACATAACATTATTTCTTAAAATAAAAAACATATTAAAACTACAAAATTTGGCACAAGATCAGTAGAGTATCAGACTTGGAATGTACAATCTCATCTTCAAATAAGAATGCTTGAGCCAGGTGTGGCGGCACACTCCTTTCATCCCAGCACTCAGAAGGCAGAGGTAGGAGGATTGCTGTGAGTTTGAAGCCACCCTGAGACTACGCAGTGAATTCCAGGTCAGCGTGGACTAGAGTGAGATCCTACCTTGAAAAAACAAGTAAGTTCATGCTGTGGCCAAGGGCAGTATCAAGAGCTATCAAACAGGAAGCAAAGGCTGTGCCCTGCTGTCCACATGCCAGGTCTTCAGTCATGTGATTTGCATTTTCTTTCCTTTTTTATTTATTTTTATTTTTATTTATTTGTGGCGTATGTGTTTATGCAGGTGTACACAAGCCACAGCATGTGCTCGCATGGAGGCCAGAGGACAACTTTTGGGTCGGTCCTTGCTCCACCTCATTTTGAGGAGGGCCTCTCATTCACTGCTCCTTTCAAGAGCTTCTGGGAAGTTTTCCTGTCTCCATCTCCCTTCTCATCATCAGCGCACTGGGATTACAGAAGCCTACCACAGCCTCCAGTGTTTATGTGGAGTTTGGGGATCTGCACTCAGCAAGTGCTTTACCCACTGAGCCATCTCCCCAGTCCATGCTTCTGCATTTCCTTGAGCAGATGCCATGAGTGCCTGCCCAGGCTTACAACAGAGAGGCCCTTCTGGGGACAGGAAAGGTGTCGTAACAACCAAGGACACATGTCCCACCACTGACCTACCTCTTCATCCATAAAATCCTCAGGCCCAAGAACAGATTTGTCTGCTCTGTTCTGTCGTGATGACACGAAGGTAGAAGGTGTCCATCCTGGAAAAGAGTTCAGAACAGCACGGTGTCACGGCATCTTGTTTGTTGTACGTTTATGGACACAGTCTCATGAACAGTCTATGAAGCTCTGGCTGGTGTGGAACTTACCATGTAGGCCAGGCTGGCCTTGAACTTCAATTTATCCTCCTACAAGAAACAATTTGGGGGCTAGGAAGGTACCATAATGGTAGATGGCTGCTTAGCATGAAAGAGGTCCTGGGTTTAATCCCCAGCACCAAAACAAGGGGGAAAAAAAGCATTACTGAATATAATATGGAATTTATTATACTATATCATGTGAAATTTTAATTGCTTTTTCTCCAGGTCAAAACCAAGCAATGGGCTGGAGAGATAGCTTAGCAGTTAAGGCACTTGCCTGCAAAGCCTAGGGACTCATGTTTGACTCTCCAGACCCCATGTAAGCCAGATGCACAGTGACACAAGTGCGCAAGGTTGCACATGTACACAAGAGGGCACACATGTCTGGCGTTTGACTGCAGTGGCTGGAGGCCCTGGCACACCAGTTCTCCCTCTCTCCCTCTCTCTCTCCCTCTCTCTCTCTCTCTCTCACACACACATACACACACACACATTTAAAAAAAAAAAAAGGCCGGGCGAGGTGGCACACGCCTTTAATCCCAGGACTTTAGAGGCAGAGGTAGGAGGATCGCCATGAGTTCGAGGTCACCCTGAAACTACATTCCAGGCCAGCCTGAACTAGAGTGAGACCCTACCTCGAAAAACAAAACAAAACAAAAAAAAACAGTCTGTTGGGCTTGCCTCAAAAAAAAAAAAAAAAAAAAATCCCCAAGCAGCAAGCAGTGATGCTACTTGTGGTCCATTTCAGGAGAGAAGCTGCTGACTCCTGGCAACTCGGAAGCTGTGCTGGCTCACTGACCTCTCTGACCCGTGGTCACTCATGTGCAAAACCCCTGTGGCCCTGTCTGTCCTCCTCAGTGTGTGAGTCACATGAGGCAGTCAGGGATCAACTGACAGAATCTGCACAGGAGAGCTCAGTGTACCGCAAAATGACATGGAAGTCACCTTCCTGCTTTGTCACTGGCTGGAACATATCCATTCTCTACAGAAGGGAAGAAACCCCTTCACCTTCTGGATGCAAAGAGCAGTGACAAGTTTACTCTGGAAATAGCCCAAGCATTCAAAGAGCACATTTGTCTCTACAGTGAAGGGACTGAAATGTTGAAGGAACTTAAAAAAAAAAAAAAGGCCGGGCGTGGTGGCGCACACCTTTAATCCAAGCACGTGGGAGGCAGAGGTAAGAGGAGCACCACGAGTTTGAGGCCAGCCTGAGACTACACAGTGAATTCCAGGCCAGCCTGGGATAGAGCAAGACCCTACCTTGGGGAAAAAAAAAAAAAAAAAAAAAGCAAGAGGGGAGCTGGACATGGTGGCTCCCACCTATAACCCCAGCACTTGGGACATCAAGGCAGGAGAAACTCCAGTTCTGAACCAGCCTGAGCTACATGGTGAGACCTTGTCATAAACCAACCAAGTGAACTAACCACCAGCCAGGAGGAGACAGTCTAGCTCCTCCACGCATGTGCCTGAGCAGTGTAACAGATGTCAGGAGGAGCACCATACCTTCCTTCGAGCCAACAGTGTTGAAGTACCCCGCAGAGAAACCTCCGCTGAAGGCTCCGTGAAACCGCTTATACCTTCCTTTCTCATCCCTGACGGTCTGGTCCTGAAGAGGAATGGGTTTCTTTGGTCTTTCACCTGAAAACAAACCAAAAAAACATTTAGTGAAAGATCTAATGAGGATAATGAATTAAAGAATTCAGGAAAAATGCCATTTCTTAAACACACTGAATTGTTCATTATAACTCCACATACATGAGTTTAAATGATGTGACTGCCAGTACACTTTCATAGCTCATATCATTCAGAAAATACTAAATTCATCAAGCTTACTTAAAAATACACTGTAGGGCTGGAGAGATGGCTTAGCAACTAAGGCGCCTGACTCCGAATCTCCAGGGCCTGTTCGAATCTCCAGGTCCCATGTTTAGCTAGACGCAAAAGTGACGCAAGCCCGCAATGTCGCACATGCGCTCAAGGGGGCGCACGTGTCTGGAGTTCGTTCACAGTGGCTGAGAAGCCCTGGCATGTCCATTCTCTCTGCTTCTCTCACTCTCTGTGTCTCTCTCTCAAAAAAACCCACATATATATGTTGTAGTGAAATGTCCTGCTTTCCCCACTGAGTTATTACTAGTAGCAGTTAATAATAACACTGGGAGAGGGGTCAAAGCAGGAGTGAAGCTTCCGGGCAGTAAAGGAGGCAAGCTGCTGGTGAGGCACAGGCCTGCAGCCATGTTCAACAGCGCAAGTACTATTTCGTTTGGGTGATGGGATTTTAACTCAGGGCCTTGTGCATGCTAAGCATGTGCTTTACCCTGAGCAAAAGGAACATGTGTGTGTATTATGTGCTGTGTGTGGTGTAAGCACACGCCTGTGCCCTGGCAGCACCTATGTTCTTGCCTGTGGAGGGTGCTTGTCTGCAGGTCTGGCAGGGACCATCAGTGATCCGTTCCATCATTCATCCACCCACTCTTTACATACGTGTGTGTGTGTGTGTGTGTGTGTGTGTGTGTGTACTTATTTATGAACACAGGGAGAGGTTATGGGCTCACTGGGGCCTCTTGCTGCTGCAAATGCACACCACATGAATGCACACTTTGTGCCTCTGTCTTCCACCAGCCCTGTTTGAGCCAAAGTCTCTTACTGGTACCAGAGTTTGCTCTTTTTTGCGAGCCTGGGTGATTCCCTGGTCTCCCTGCTCCCCTTTGCAGGACTGGGGTTACAGGTGCACGTGGCCACACCCAGTTGTTGAATGTGGGGTCTGGAGATTCCAACTCGGGCAGTTTCAGGTCCCCATACTGGCATAAGAAGGACACTTAACCACTGAGCTATCTCTCCAGCCCCCACCTCTTCTAGAACAGCACCCCTGGCTAGAGCACTTCCTTTGGGCATTACCTTTTTCCCTGAAATCTTAAGAAGTTCTTTAATTTCTTGCCGGGCGTGGTGGCACACACCTATAATCCCAGCACTCATAGGGCAGAGGTAGAAGGATCGCCATGAGTTCGAGGCCACCCTGAGACTACATAGTGAATTCCAGGTCAGCCTGAGCTAGAGTGAGACCCTACCTCAAAAAAAAAAAAAAAAAAAAAGTTCCTTAATTTCTATATAGATCTCCTTTTCTACAGTTAATGTTATTTAAACTTATTCCTTTTCATACTTTTTTTTTTCAAAAAAAAAAAGAGGGCTGGATTTGTTATATCACACAAGCAAAGGGAATTTGTTTTGTTTTGTTTTGTTTTTTTGAGGTAGGGTCTCTCACTCCAGCTCAGGCTGACCTGGAATTCACTATGTAGTCTCAGGGTGGCCTCAAACTCACAGCAATTCTCTTACCTCTGCCTCCTGAGTGCTAGGATTAAAGACGTGTGCCACCACACTTGGCATGTGCTGGAGAGAGACCCTACCTCAAAAAAACAAAAAATAAAAATACAAAAGGTCCATGTACAACTAGGACTTAGCTAATTAACTCAGATCTTACTTTTGAAACACACAGAACATCATGTCTATAACCCCAGCAACTCAGAATGCTGAGGTAGGAGGATAGCTGTGAGTTTGAGGCCAGCCTGGGCTTCAGAGTGACAATCTGTCTCAAAAGCCTCTACCCCAAAAAAGCTATGCTTGAAAACTAGGCAAACTGAGTTGAGACTTCTCTCTCTATTACTTGTTAGTTTTGTAGTCTTGAACAAAAGACTTCATCTTGCCAAAAATCAGCTTTTACAACTAAAAAATGCCCATCTTTGTGTGATAGTCACAAGAATCACACATCGTGTGTTGGCTGGGCCTCAGCTCACTGGTATAACACTTGCCTAAGATGCATGAAGCCCCTCACTGCATCTTCAACACCACAGAAAAACAAAAAGCCCAAGTGTGATAGCTCACAACTATAATCCCAGCACTAAAGCCAGCCAGCCTGAGCTACAGTGAAAGCCTGCCTCAAAAAAAAAAAAAAAAAAAAAAAAAAGGTTGGGGCTGAGGAGATGGTTCAGCAGTTAAAAACATTTGCTTGCAAAACCTGCCAGTCCAAGTTAATTCTCCAGCATCCACATAAAGCCAGATGCAGAAAATAGCACTTGCACCTGGCATTCATTTACAGTGGCAAGAGAACACACATACACACTATATATATTTATATATATATATTTAGGGGCTGGGAAGATGGCTCAGGGGCAAAAGGCACTTGCTTGTAAAGCCTATCTGCCCACATTCAAACCTGGGTCCTTTGGCTTCACAGGCAAATGCCATTTCTCCAGCCCCCAGATTCAATTTCCAAGCCACCCACCTAAGATGGATACAAAAAGTGGCACACGCATATGGTGCTTGTTCACAGCGGCAAGCGTGCCCCCTCGCAAACACACATAGGCAAATAAATTATTTTTAATTTTAAAACAGTTGTTTTGAAGTCTACAATGCCTGGCCATGATGAGACTTAATACCATCTACAATGCCTTTTTTTTTTTTTAACTTTAAAGATCTAAATTACAACTTGGGTCCCATAATGCAATATTTCTCTCAATTCTTAGAAATATAGTACTTAGTGCTTACCTCAAGAGCACATATACTCTGAAAAAAAGGAAAAATATGCAGAAAAGATTAGCACGGCCCCTGAGCAAGGATAACATGCAAGTCTATGATGTGTGCCATAGAAGAAAAGGGAGGGAGAGAGGGAGCTGTGGAGAAAGGGGAAAAGGAATGAGGAAGGAATGAAGGAAGAAAAGAAGAAAGGAAGGAAAGAAGGGAGGAAAGAAGAAGGAAGGAGAGAGGGAGGAAGGAAGGAAGGATGGATGGAAAGAAAAGGGAGGGAGGGAGGGAGGGAGGGAGGGAGGGAGGGAGGGAGGGAGGGCGGGCAGCAGCGCTCCATCTGCACTTGGCCTGACTCCTGACTAGGTCAGGGTTTCTCAACGTCAGCACCACTGGCAGTCTGTTCTGGATAATTCTGTCTTTCTTTTCTTTTTCTTTTTCTTTTTTTGGTTTTTCAAGGCAGGGTCTTCTTGCTCTAGCCTAAGCTGATCTGGAATTCACTCTGTAGTTTCAGGCTGACCTCGAACTCATGGCGATCCTCCTACCTCTGCCTCCCAAGTGCTGGGATTAAAGCGTGCGACACCATGCCTGGTTTCTGAATAATTCTTTGTTGTCCTGGGTACTGCAGAAATTTTAGCAGTATCCCTGGCCTGCACCTCTGCCCTCCCCCACACATACACACACTTCTACCATAAGTCTGACAAACTAAAATTGCAACTGTCCCCAGCTAAGAACCACTGAGCTAAGGTGAAGAGGGCTGGTTCAGCCTGTGCCATGTGCAGCACCTGCAGTGCTCCTGACCTGGAAGGGCAGATAGTATCTGCAGACAGCTAAGTGGGACCAGTGGCAGCAGGTGACAAGGACCAGCAAGGCTCCTGAGGAGATGGCGCCATCTCTAAGCAGGGTGATGGGACACTCCAGAGAGAAGGTAGCATTTTAGCCAGCCTCTGTTGTAATCGCTGCTGCTGGTAACAGCTAATTCCTTCCTTATCAGGGTCTGATAAATGGCTTCATATATCACACCTGGATAGGAGCACTTATTAAGCAACTGCCCTAAGCTCCACAGTTAATAAGCACAAAGCTGAACCAGATCTAGGCTCTGTCTCCAAGCTAGGGGTGCCACTCACATTGTCCCTTACTTACTCCTGGACAGAAACTCAAAGAAGCCTCACCATTGGCAGGAACTTGGCTCTAGACCCTGGTGCTGAAAACCACATACAGAGCCTGGCAGGGGCGGCCTGCCTGTAAAGCGCATGCTCCTGACAGTGCGTGTGCAGAAGCAGGCCTGAGCCACCTAGAGCAATGACCAAAATCCTGCTACCAGTCGTGAAATCAAGGAAAATCTAGGCTGGAAGTCTCCTCCCTGCCTACAAGCTGACACAGTGCTAGAAAGTGTCATGCAGGCTACCGGGGGAGGAGGGCAATCTGGCCCAGAGGTACAGCATGCACAAGTCCCTGGATTCAATCCTCAGCAACAAGAACAAAAAGGTCAAGTGTATTGAGATAGCCTAGCAGTTGAGCTAGGTTGAAGTGTGTAAAAGAAGTGCAGACAGTAAAAGACCTTTGAAAGCACAAGGTCTAAGGTATGCTCTAAGCAGACAGAAGCCTAGGTAGGTTTCAGTATGACAGTTACAGCCACAGACCTCAAACAAATTTGGGTACAGGATGAGTGGTGGGTTCTAAGGAAAGAGCAGGTAAGTGCAGGTGACCTCTTCCTCCAGGTCAGTCACTGTCACTAAGCTCACTGGCTAACTCTTAATTCTGTCAGGACTGGCAACTTTAATTAAGGTTTAATTAAGGCAAAGGAGTGGTCCTCTGCCAGTGTTTGTGTAACCTGTCACTGAAACTTCAAAGCAGGAGTAAAAGTTAGTATTGGTCTAGTATGTTACACTGTACAATGCAGTCAGAGCAGGCAAGCTTCAAAGTGCTTAGAAAACAATGAATGGGAGAGAGTGCTGGGCACGTGGGAGGCCCTGGGGTCATCCTCAGAGGGAAGGAAGGAAAGGAGAGGAGCAGAGAGCTCCAGCTTGATTGTGCAAAGACTTCTAATACTGACAAGTTCATGTTTCTCAATCCAGGCTATTGTCAAGGCTCTGGGCTGCCCACCAGAACTAGATGGTAAGACCACATGCTTTGGTTGCAGAACACTGAGAAATCAGAGTCACACTGAGCTAGAAACCTCTCTGCCTACTAGCTGTCATGTGCTAGAAAGTGCTATGCAGGCTGCTGGGGAGAAAAGTCCTCATCAGTCTTAACCAGCAGTGGACCCTGCAAGCTGCACAACTGGTCAGGTAGACAAGATGTGCCCACTAGTACAATAGTGGCTTGTCTGTTTTGGATTTGAGGCCATCTTCACAGACGGGAATCCATGCCTGATACTGAACTTAGTCAGAAAACAATACTGGAAAAGTTATAAGCCCTAGGAAGAAAGCCACTACTGTTGTTTGACTCAATGGATATATCATGCCCACCAAACTGCCCCCTAAATATTTATGTTTATGCCTGTATATTAATGCTGCTCTCACTTGGTTAGAGAGGTTCTCTTTTCAGATGGTGGTGACTGCTGAGGTGACTCAAAATTCGTCAAAATGCTGAGAAGTGACAGTTGAGTGCTCATCACTAAATAAGGCATCTTTATCACACCTCCCAAGGCTTAGGGACCATTGTGGAAGAAGCAGCAGAAAGAATGTAAAGCCAAAGCACTGGGAGGAGTGGTTTGGAATGCTGTCTTCCACACAAAGGGCCAGTTGCATTCATAACCTCATAGCTGCTGCTGCTACCTGCATGAGACCTGCCTAATACTGACTCAATAATACGTTGTAGCCTGGCGTGGTGGTGCACGCCTTTAATCCCAGTACTTGGGAGGCAGAAGGAGGAAGATCTCCATGAGTTTGAGGCCACCCTGAGATTACATAGTGAATTCCAGGTCAGCCTGAGCTAGTGAGACCCTACTTTGAAAAAAAAAAAAAATGTTAGCCGGGCATGGTGGTGCATACCTTTAATCCCAGCACTCAGGAGGCAGAGACAGGAGAGTCGCTGTGAGTTCGAGACCACCCTGAGACTAATTCCAGGCCTGGACTAGAGTGACACAACTGACCTGCCACACAACATGGACTCACTGGTGCAATAGCGGCTTCACTGCTATGACTGTGACCAACCACCTTCTGATTGGCTCTGAGGCCTGCTCCACAGGAGGGAATTCGTGCAAGGTACTGTAAACCTGTCAGAAGCTTGTGGCTAGCAAGGTCATAAGCCTTGGGGGTAGGGGGTGGGGGAGCTACTACTGCTGTTTTACTAAGTGACATATTGTGCCCATAAAACTGCTTCTAAATATTTACATTTATGTCCATAGACTAGTGCTGCTCTCTGCTTTGGTCAAGGAAGCTTGTTGTTTTTTTTTAAATATTTTATTTATTTATTTATTTATTTATTTATTTATTTGTTTGTTTGAGAAAGAGAAAGAGGCAGAGAGAGAGAAAATGGGTGCGCCAGGGCCTCCAGCCACTGCAAATGAACTCCAGATGCATGCGCCCCCTTGCGCATCTGGCTTACATGGGTCCTGGAGAATTGAACCAGGATCCTTTGGCTTTGCAGACAAACGCCTTAACCGCTAAGCCATCTCTGCAGCCAAGGAAGCTTGTTTTTTCAGTGGGCAGCAGTTATTGCAGAGGATCCTAACTGGGCAGAGTCTGGCTGTGAATGAGTCGCTGGTGAGAGCTCAGCTATACATGGGATCCATATCAACCCTTCCAGTGCTCACGGAACACTGCAGAAGAGGGGAAGGAAAGAATGTATGAGCCAGAAGATGAGCAGGAGTGTCGTGGAATGTTGTCTTCCATACATGACATGATCATCGCAGTCAGAAAACTCAGTGGCTGTGCCCACCTGTGGAGAACCTGCACAAGACTGAACCTGCCAACATTCCACCACGGGCGGGGGAGGGGCTGGTGAGGCCCCTCTCCTCACAGAGGAGCTATTGGTTGCTGACAGTAAATAACCCCCTATTCATGCTTATGAAAGTAACCCTAATTAAACTAGTAGGTCTCTCTTTCAAACATATACACATACAAACATCCAAAAAAAAAAAAATCACCTGGGCTAGATAGAGAGAGAGCCTACCCAAAAAACCAAAAAACAAACAACAAAACAATCAAAACAGAAGGTCTAGTTGGGAAGTAGAAGGGAATCAGCAGGGGGGGGCGGGGAACAGGAGAATGTAAGGGGGTATGATCAAAATTTATTATATAAGGCTAGACGTGGCGGCACACTGAAAAAAATGCATTATATAAATGTATGAAATTGTCAAAAAATAATTTGTTTTTATTTAATTAATTAATTTATTTATTTATTTTGGTTTTTCAAGGTAAGGTTTCACTCTAGTCCAGGATGACCTGGAATTCACTATGCGGTCTCAGGGTGGCCTTAAACTCACAGTAATCCTCCTACCTCTGCCTCCCGAGTGCTGGGATTAAAAGCGTGCGCCACCATGCCCGGCTTAATTAATTTTTAAAAAGACTATTTCTAGGTCAGAAAAAGAAAACTATAGGTCTATAAATCAATGTCTTTTCCTTCTACTTCAGAAACATGGCTTAGACCAATTTGCTTTATTTAGTATTTGTTGTGCACCATCAAAACAGGAAGAATTAAAAAAGTAAAGGTCAAATAGTTGATGACTTAACAACATATCTTTTCACAAGGAAATAACTGAGACCAGAAATGAACAAACGCTCTAAGTAACCCACTCAGGCTTGCTTGACCCCTGTCCTTGCATAGCTACATTTTAACTAGTCTTCTTTGCAAGACCCTATCTTGCCTCCTCTGGCTTCCCTGTTGGCTTGTGTAAGATACCCCTATCTATATCACATATTTTAGCCCTGGCCAACCTTGTAATTTTGCTTTCTACTAGATGTTAAGTTCCTGCAATAAAAGGTCTTTATCAACTAGTAATTTGAGCTCACAGGGTGGTGTGCTTGGTCAATAAGATTAATATGATCCTCATTGTGGGTTCAAGGCTAACCTGAGAATACATAGTGAATTCCAGGCCCCTCTGGGTTAGAGTGAGACTCTACCTCGAAAAACCAAAGAAGCAAAAAATTCCTCACCAACAGGAAGTCTGCAAGTGACCTTGTTACCCAAGGAGTCCACCATCATCATTCCTTGTGGTAGTTTGAATAGATGGCCCCCAATATATTCAGTATTTTATTAGTTTGTAGCTTGGATCTGCAGCCACCTGGCTGGAGGAGGTGTCATTGGGAGGAATTTAGGGTCCAGTTCTAAGGTGTGGGGGTGTATTTGAAGTTCCAATCTAAAGATATGCAAAGTGCCTAGTTCCTGGAGTGTGCTATGTGGCTTTTGGCTTGTGGCTTTTCTCTCTCTCTCTCTCTGCCTGGTCCTTTAAGAGGGGGGCCAACTTTTTCTATCATTATGAAACTTCCCCTGGGTCTGTAAGCTTCAGAAAATATCCCTTCCTCCGTAACAGTGCCTGGTCTGGAAGTTCATCTCAGTGAACCTGAAGCTGTCTGCTATATTCCTCTAGCTTCTCCACACAGCTAACACTGCCATCAGGCATTTTTGGACACCCAATGCTGAACAAATCATTAGATGGAACAGATCAGAAACACTAGGGTAACCTTGATTCACCTTGCCATTCCCCCTGCATTCCACTAAGTATAGTAAACCCTGCTTTCCAGGTATGTGTCATCCAGACCACTACTAACTGTGCCACTTTATTGCTAACTCCCTGCTTCACTCTGGCCCAGCCCCAACCAGAGTATTCCCAAAACTGAATCCAAAGCAATATTACAATAAGCATCCATAGCAGGAGTGATGGCGCACTCCTTTAATCCCAGAACTCGGGAGGCAGAGGTAGGAGGATCGCCCTGAGTTCGAGGCCACCCTGACACTACATAGTGAATTCCAGGTCAGCCTGGGCTAGAGCGAGACCCTATCTTGAAAAACAAAAAGAAAATTAAAAATAATAATAATGAAAAGCATCCATCCCTGTGTAAATCCTGTCCTTAGTATAGAAGCCAAACTCCAGTAGTCCCAGAACTTGGGAGGCTGAGAGTCCGAGGCCAGCTAAGACAGGAGGGTCGCTGCCAGTTCGAGGCCGGCCTGAGCTACCAAGGGAGACCCTTGTGTCAGAAACAAAAGTGTCAGAAACAAAAGTGCGATCCAGCCTGCGGGCTCAGGGCTGGAGCCCCTGGGTAGCTTGCACAAGGCCTTCAGTCCCACCATCAGGACCCCAATGAACAAAACTGAACTTTGGCAAACAGCCCCGGGCCGCCCCCATGTGCTAAGTGAGCTCCCGCTTCCCGGCCGCGGCCGCGATCCTGCGTGGGGAGCGCTGCCTGACCCCGGCCCGCCCCGCCTCCCCAGGGCGCCGCACACGCCCCCGGCGCGCAACGCCGACTTAGTTCTTCGCTTGCGTCCCGAAGCCCCCAACCCACACCCTGTGCGGCCAGTCCTGCCCGCACCTTCTTCCAGAGGCTCCAGGCCCGTCCCATAGCTGACCAGGTCCTCGTCGCTGTCAGTGTCCAGCGCCGCCATCCCGCTCCCTTCCGGGCTCCGCCCCCTCGCTACGGCGGCCTAGACGGGCCAAAAGCCCTCGCGTTTTCTTTTTCTTTCTTTCTTTCTTTCTTTCTTTCTTTCTTTCTTTCTTTCTTTCTTTCTTTCTCTCTCTCTCTTTCTTCTCTCTCTCTCTCTCTTTCTTTATTTTAATTAATTTATTTGAGAGCGACAGACAAGGAGAGAAAGAAGGAGAGAATGAGCGCACCAGCCCATTCCAGCCACTGCAAACGAACTCCAGAAGTATATTCCACCTTGTGTGTGCATCTGGCTCATGTGGGTCCTGGGGAATCGAACCTGGGTACTTAGGCTTCACAGGCAAGCTCTAAGCCATCTCTCCAGCCCCAGCCCCAGCCCTCGCGTTTTCTAACGTTAAGCCCGCTGCCTTGGAAAAAAAAAAAAAAAGTGCCACCTCTACCCAGGGCCTCTTTGTCCGGTCCTATGAGACTCAGACCCGGGCTGGAGTGGGCATGTAGTAGCCTAACGTCCCACCTTCGCTCTGTGATTTGCCTGTGTATCAGGAGAAGGCTGGAAGAGACTGGAAGTTATTCTAGGGTCCAGCTGCCAGGCGGGTTCTCTGAAATGGACATCCTATACCTTTAGGCTCCAGGTCCTTCGCCCCTGCCTCCCTTCCCAGCGAGCAATCAATACCGGGGTCTGTCTCATTTCTCCCTTCCACCCACCCCCGGGAGAGTGCCAGTGCCCCCCACCATGGGGGTGGAGGTGGGAGGGGAGGCAACTGGCAGAAGTATATGCATTAAAAACCAATCGGGCCAGGCATGGTGGCACACACCTTTAATCCCAACACTTGGGAGACAGAGGTAAGAGGATTGCCATTGAGTTTGAGGCCACCCTGAGATTACACAGTGAATTCCAGGTCAGCCTTGGTCAGAGTGAGACCCTACCAAAAAAGGGGCTGGAGAAATGGCTTGGCGGTTAAGGCACTTGCCTGCAAAGCCAAAGGACCTTGGTTAGATTACCCAAGCCCCTCCTAAACCATATGCAAAGGTGGCACATGCATCTGGATTTCACTTGTAGTGGCTGGAGGCCCTGGTGCACCCATTCTCGCTCTCTCCCTTTCAAATAAATAAATATTTTTGTTTGTTTTTGTTTTTCAAGGTAGGGTCTCACTTTAGCTCAGGCTGACCTGTAATTCACTATGTAGTCTCAGGCTGGCCTCAAACTCTTGGCGATCCTCCTACCTCTGCCTCCCCGAGTACTGGGATTAAAGGCGTGCTCCACCACACCTGGCTCAAATAAATAAATATTTTTAAAGAAGAAGAAGGAGAAGCAGCAGCAGCAGTAGCAGTAAAGAAGCTAAATAAACATGGTGGTGAACTCCTGTAATCTCAGCACAGGGGAGGCTGAGGCAGGAGGATCACAAGTTGGAAGCCAGCCTGAGCTACATAGTGAAACACTGTCATAAGTAAATAGGAAGATGCAAAGGAGAAAGAAGTATGGTTTGGGTGGTGCTGTTCAGTGGTGGAGCAAATGCTCAGGATGTTTCAGCCCTAAACTTGATCTCCAGAGCCCCCAGCTTCCATCTCCAGGACTGACAAGAAAGAAAGGGGGCTGGAGAGATGGCTTAGGGGTTAAGGCACCTGCCTCCTAACCCTCAGAACACTGGTTCCAATCTCCAGCTGTTCCAATCTCCAGCTGTTCCAATCTCCAGGTCCCACGTTTAGCCAGATGCAGTGACGCAAGGGCACAATGCTGTACTTGGCCACAAGGGGGCGCACACATCTGGATTTCGTTCACAGCAGCTGAGACACTGCTCGCGCGCCCATCTCTGTCTTCCTCCCCGTCTCTCTCTGTCTCTCTCTGTGTCTCTCTCCAAAAAAAACAAGATAAAATAAAAAGTTTAAAAAAAAAAGAAAGAAAGGGAAGGGAAGAAAGGGTGATAGGATGACAGGGGGCAGCAATAATAAGGGAAAAAAACTGAAAAAATGAGAGAGAATGAATGAGTAAAAGGGACTGGGGAGAATGAGTAAAGGGGCTGGGGAAATGGCCAGGTGGGTAAAGTGCTTATGTGAGGGCCGCAGTTGAGATCCCTTAGCACCCACATTAAGCTAGTGGAAGTAGCAGGCATCTCAGGCCAGCCAGTCTGGAATATATAGCAGCATGTAAGACGTTGTCCTCTGATCCCAACATCCCCGCTCACACATGAACAAACACACACTCGAGTAAAAGGAGGAGAAGCTGGGTTAGGAAGATGACTCAGGAGACAAACACTTGCCATCCCAGACTGGATGCCTGAGTTCAGGTGCCCAGACCCCACAAAAGCCAGACTCAGCAGCATGCTGGGAGGCAAACAGAAGACTCTCCCAGAAGGGAAAACCAGCCCCGCAAACACAGCGGTGAGCAAGGAGTGATCCTGCCTTAAACAAGGTGGAAAGTGAGGACTGACACCTGATACTGTCCTCTAACCTCCAGTGGCATATCATTGCACCTGCAGGCCAACACTCACGTGAAGACACACGCACGCATGCACGCATGCACACACTCATCATACACACAGACGTGGAGAAACAACACGTGTTCTAGGATCGTCCTCTGGCCTCCACACATATGCATACATGAACACATAGGAAAAAACCAAATGATTGCATAAATATTTATTTATTTATTTTTAAATTTTATTTATTTATTTGCAAGCAAAGAGAGAGATAGAAGAGAGACAGACAGAGAGAGAATAGGCTCACCAGGGCCTCCAGCCACTGCAAACGAACTCCAGATGCATGAGCCCCTGGGGCATCTGGTTTATGTGGGTTCTGGGGAATCGAACCTGGGTCCTTCGGCTTCGCAGGCAAATGCCTTAACCGCTAAGCCATTTCCCCAGCCCTAAATATTTATTTTTAACTGGTACCATGTAATGCTTTGATACAGGTACACATATTGTGCAATGGTTTTTTATTTCATTGGTTTTTTTACATCTAGTATTTACATCTAGTATGTTCAAAAGTTACAACTATCACTAAGGTCTTTTAAAAATATGAAGACAAGCCGGGCATGGTGGCGCACGCCTTTAATCCCAGCACTTGGGAGGCAAAGGTAGGAGGATTGCTGTGAGTTCAAGGCCACCCTGAGACTACATAATTAATTCCAGGTCAGCCTGGGCCAGAGTGAGACCCTACCTCGAAAAAAAAAAAAAAAAATGAAGACAGAGCCGGGTGTGGTGGCACACACCTTTAATCCCAGCACTTGGGAGGCAAAGATAGGAGGATCGCCATGAGTTCAAGGCCACCCTGAGACTACATAGTGAATTCCAGGTCAGCCTGGGCTAGAGTGAGACCCTACCTTGAAAAATAAAATAATAATAATAATAATAACAATAATGAAGACAGGGCTGGAGAGACACCTTAGAGGTTAAAGCACTTGCCTGCAAAGCCAAAGGATCCAGGTTTGATTCCCCAGGACCCACATAAACCAGATGCACAAAGTGATGCATGCATCTGAGTTTATTTGCAACAGTTGAATGTCCTGCAAGCTGATTCTCTCCCTCTCTCTCTCTTTGTCTCTCAAGTAAAAAAATGAAAGAAAAAAAAAGTTCCATTTAGCCAGATGTGGTGGCGCATACCTTTAATCCCAGCACTTGGAAGGCACCAGTAGAAGGATCGCTGTGAGTTTGAGGCCAGTCTGGGCTAGAGTGAATTCTAGATCAGCCTGGGCTAGAGAGAGACCCTAACTCAGAAAAACACCAAAACAAAAAAAAAAGTTCCAGTTATTATATTAGGTTTTTTTTTTATTAGCTTTAAATTTTTAAAGTTTTTTAAAATT
The DNA here is from genome assembly GCA_036365145.1 of Orientallactaga sibirica. Taxonomy (NCBI): domain Eukaryota; kingdom Metazoa; phylum Chordata; class Mammalia; order Rodentia; family Dipodidae; genus Orientallactaga; species Orientallactaga sibirica. The sequence goes on from JAEOAD010001365.1 coordinate 4,240,334, forward strand.
CATTTGAAAGGGTGATAGGATGACAGGGGCAGCAATAATAAGGGAAAAAAACTGAAAAATGAGAGAGAATGAATGAGTAAAAGGGACTGGGGAGAATGAGTAAAGGGGCTGGGGAAATGGCCAGGTGGGTAAAGTGCTTATGTGAGGGCCGCAGTTGAGATCCCTTAGCACCCACATTAAGCTAGTGGAAGTAGCAGGCATCTCAGGCCAGCCAGTCTGGAATATAGCAGCATGTAAGACGTTGTCCTCTGATCCCAACATCCCCGCTCACACATGAACAAACACACACTCTAAAGAGTAAAAGGAGGAGAAGCTGGGTTAGGAAGATGACTCAGGAGACAAACACTTGCCATCCCAGACTGGATGCCTGAGTTCAGGTGCGCAGACCCCACAAAAGCCAGACTCAGCAGCATGCTGGGAGGCAAACAGAAGACTCTCCCAGAAGGGAAAACCAGCCCCGCAAACACAGCGGTGAGCAAGGAGTGATCCTGCCTTAAACAAGGTGGAAAGTGAGGACTGACACCTGATACTGTCCTCTAACCTCCAGTGGCATATCATTGCACCTGCAGGCCAACACTCACGTGAAGACACACGCACGCATGCACATACTCATCATACACACAGACGTGGAAGGCACTTGAGAAACAACACGTGTTCTAGGATCGTCCTCTGGCCTCCACACATATGCATACATGAACACATAGGAAAAAACCAAATGATTGCATAAATATTTATTTATTTATTTCTAAATTTTATTTATTTATTTGCAAGCAAAGAGAGAGATAGAAGAGACAGACAAGAGAATAGGCTCACCAGGTCTCCAACCACTGCAAACAAACTCCAGATGCATGAGCCTGGGGTGTCTGGTTTATGTGGGTCCTGGGAATCGAACCTGGGTCCTTACGTTAGTTTCGCAGGCAAATGCCTCTTAACTGCTGCCATTTCCCCAGCCCCTACAACATTTATTTTTAACTGGTACCATGTAATGCTTTGATACAGGTACACATATATTGTGCAATGGTTTTTTATTTCATTGGTTTTTTACATCTAGTATTTACATCTAGTATGTTCAAAAGTTACAACTATCACTTCAAGGTCTTTAAAAATAGTGAAGAGGTCGGGTAGGCACACACTTACTAGCACTGGAGCAAAGGTAGAGGATCGCCATGAGTTCAAGGCCACTCCTGAGATTACACAGTGAATTCCAGGTCAGCCTTGGTCAGAGTGAGACCCTACCTTGAAAAATAAAATAATAATAATAATAATAACAATAATGAAGACAGGGCTGGAGAGACACCTTAGAGGTTAAAGATAGCCTGCAAAGCCAAAGGATCAGGTTTGATTCCCCAGGACCCACATAAACCAGATGCACAAAGTGATGCATGCATCTGAGTTTATTTGCAACAGTTGAATGTCCTGCAAGCTGATTCTCTCCCTCTCTCTCTCAAGTAAAAAAATGAAAAAAAACAGTTCCATTTAGCCAGATGTGGTGGCGCATACCTTTAATCCCAGCACTTGGAAGGCACCAGTAGAAGGATCGCTGTGAGTTTGAGGCCAGTCTGGGCTAGAGTAAATTCTAGATCAGCCTGGGCTAGAGAGAGACCCTAACTCAGAAAAACACCAAAACAAAAAAAAAGTTCCAGTTATTACATTAGGTGTGTTTTTTTAATTAGCTTTAAATTTTTAAAGTTTTTTAAAATTCATTTTTTTTGTTTTGTTTTTTCAAGGTAGGGCCTCACTCTGGCTCAAGCTGACCTGGAATTCACTATATAGTCTCAGGCTGGCCTCGAACTCTCAGTGATCCTCCTACCTCTGCCTCCTGAGGCTGGGATTAAAGATGTGCGCCACCACGCCCGGCTTAAAATTCATTTTATTTACTTGACAGAGACAAGGAGAGAATGGTCATGCCAGGGGATTCAGCTGCTGCAAACAAATTCCAGATGAATATGCCACCTTGTGCATGTGGCCTACATGGGTCCTGGGGAATCAAATCTGGGTCCTTTGGCTTTGCAGGCAAGCGCCTTAACTGCTAAGCCATTCCTCAGCCCCTAATTTAATTTTTTTCAAAGTAGGGTTTCACTCTAGGCCAGGCTGGCCTGGAATTCACTTTGTAGACTCAGGCTGTCCTTGAATTTACAGTGATCCTCCTACCTCTGCCTCCCGAGTGCTGGGATTAAAGGCGTGCCGCCACCACACCCAGCCTATCCTGTATTTTTTGTTGTTGTTGTTCTGTGTGTGTGTGTGTGTGTGTGTGTGTGTATTTGAGGTAGGGTCTGGGCTTAAGTGGAACTCACTCTGTAGCCCCAGGCTAGCCTTCAACTCACAACATTCCTCCTACCTCAGCCTCCAGAGTACTGGGTAAAGGCATGTGCCATCACTCCTGGTTTCTTTTCTTTTTCTTTTCTTTTCTTTTTTTTAAGGTAGGGTCTCACTGTAGCCAGACTGACCTAGAATTCACTATGTAGTCTCAGGGTAGCTTCGAACTCACATTGATCCTTCTACCTCTGCCTCCCGAGTGCTGGGATTAAAGGCGTGTGCCACCACGCCCAGCCTACTTTTTTCATTTATTCATTTATTTAAAAAGTGTTGAGGATTGAGAGGGGGAGGGGACGTGATGGAGAGTGAAGTTTCAAAGGGGAAAGTGGGGGGAGGGAGGGAAGTACGCTGGGATATTGTCTACAATTAAAGAAATTGTCAATAAATAAATAAATAGAAAAAAAGGTGTTGAGTACTATTATATACAAGGCAAACGCTGGTATTAACAATGTCTATTAGAATAAATAATGATTCTTGTATGTTCTAATGGCTGGTGAAATTAAATGGCAGGCGCTGTCCACTTGAAGCTCTTAAAACACCCAGAGTCCGGCTAGATAATATGCGCTGTAGTTATAATTACACTTTGTTTCATGGCTACTCAATAACACCCCACTGAGGTGTCCAAAACTAGTCACAAGTAAGGGTGAAGAAGAAGGCTGATAAGTATAAAGCCAGATCTAGATTCTTTTTGTTGGATTATTGGTGAACAGTTGAAATGGTATATAACTACATTAAGTATCAAGCAGATATGTGTCTCAAATGCCGTATTACATATGTGTGCATTGTTAATAACAGATAGAATAAAAGAAAATCAATGTGGAAATTTTATTAAGGAAATAGTAGTCCACATTACTTGTATGTAACTTTCCTACAACTTATTAAACTGAAGTGTTTATCACTTTTGTTTCTTGTGTATATTTTACAAATGGGAAGTTTGATGCAGCATGAAATCACTTATTTTGCAATCAAATTTGGAACTGTTGAATAATCTTGGCTTTATTCTATCTCTTTTACATTCGTTCATGCCCGTCATCCCAGCACTTGGGAGGCTGAGGCAAGAGGACTGGAGTCCATTTTGCGCTATATAGCAAAACCCAGGCCAGCTTGGGCTGCAGAGTGAGACCCTATCTAAAACAAAGAAACAAATGGACAAAAGAAAGAAAGAAAGAAAGAAAGAAAGAAAGAAAGAAAGAAAGAAAGAAAGAAAGAAAGAGAAAGAGAGAGAGAAAGAAAGAAAGAAAGAGAGAAAGAAAGAAAGAAAGAAGGAAAATACCGGGACTGGGGAGCTGGTTCAGTGGTTAAAGGTGCTTGCTTGCTAAGCCTGCTGGCTTGGGTTCAATTCCCCAGCCACCCCATGTAACTCTGGACACAAAAGTCATGTAAGCCGGGTGTGGTGGCGCACGCCTTTAATCCCAGCACTGGGAGGCAGAGGTAGGAGGATCACTGTGAGTTCGAGGCCACCCTGAGACTACATAGTGAATTCCAGGTCAGCCTGAACCAGAGTGAGACCCTACCTCAAAAAAAAAAAAAAAAAAAAAAAGTGAAACAAGTGTCCAGTGTTCATTTGTAGCAGCAAGAGCCCCTTTCACATGCACGCCTAAATAAAAAATAAGGGCTGGAGAGATGGCTTAGCTGTTAAGGCATTTGCCTACAAAGCCAAAGGACCCCTGTTTGACTCTCTAGGACTCACGTAAGCCAGATGCACAAGGGAGAGTATGCATCTGGAGTTTGTTTACAGTGGCCGGAGGCCCTATCATGCCCATTCTCTCTCTCTCTCAAATAAATAAAATATTCTAAAATTTTTTTTTTTTTTTAAGTAGGGTGCCACTCTACCTCAGGCTGACCTGGAATTCACTATGTAGTCTCAGGGTGGCCTCGAACTCACGGCCATCCTCCTACCTCTGCCTCCCCAGTGCTGGGATTAAAGGCATGTGCCACCACACCCGGCTTACATGACTTTTTGTGTCCAGAGTTACATGGGGTGGCTGGGGAATTGAACCCAAGCCAGCAGGCTTAGCAAGCAAGCACCTTTAACCACTGAACCATCTCCCCAGCTCCCCAGTCCCGGTATTTTCCTTCTTTCTTTCTTTCTCTCTTTCTTTCTTTCTTCCTTTCTTTCTTTCAAGATGGTAGGTGATGGGAAGACACAGTGACAGGGAAGGACTGGAGTCAGCAAGTGTGAGCTAGGAGAGATCTTGGCCACCAATGTGGGAGTGTGCCTTTGGCCACTTCACACTTCTGAGTCTGTCTTTTCTAAGTGAAGATTGTTTAATCCTTTTATTTGCAGAAGGGTGGTGAGATAATATGAGTTAAACTTCCTGGTCACAGGTAAGTTTCTATTATTGATAAGTTATCAGTATTACGGAAATAGCATGGTACCCCTGCACTGCATAACTTGTCATTACTGATGCTATGAAATCACATCAAAAGTTATCAGTATTACGGAAATAGCATGGTACCCCTGCACTGCATAACTTGTCATTACTGATGCTATGAAATAACATCAAAAGTTATCAGTATTATGGAAATAGCATGGTACCCCTGCACTGCATAACTTGTCATTACTGATGCTATGAAATCACATCAAAAGTTATCAGTATTACAGAATAGCATGGTAGCATGCATAACCCCTGCACTGATGCTATGAAATAACATCAAAAGTTATCAGTATTATGGAAATCACATGGTAAAGCATAACTTGTCATTACTGATGCTCAAAAGTAATATCAGTTATCAGTATGGAAATACATGGTACCCCTGCACTGCATAACTTGTCATTAGTGATGCTATGAAATCACATCAAAGTTATCAGTATTATGGAAATAGCATGGTACCCTGCACTGCATAACTTGTCATTACTGATGCTATGAAATCACATCAAAGTTATCAGTATTATGGAAATAGCATGGTACCCTGCACTGCATAACTTGTCACTACTGATGCTGTGAAATCACATCAAAAGTTATCAGTATTACGGAAATAGCATGGTACCCTGCACTGCATAATTTGTCACTAGTGATGCTATGAAATCACATCAAAAGTTATCAGTATTACGGAAATAGCATGGTACCCCTGCACTGCATAACTTGTCACTAGTGATGCTATGAAATCACATCAAAAGTTATCAGTATTACGGAAATAGCATGGTACCCCTGCACTGCATAACTTGTCACTAGTGATGCTATGAAATCACATTGTTATCAGTGATGGTACCCTGCACTGCATAACTTTGTCATTAGTGATGCTAAAATCACATCAGTAGTTATCAGTATTACAGAAATAGCATGGTACCCTCTGCACTGCATAAGTAACTTGTCACTACTGATGCTATGAAATCACATCAAAAGTTATCAGTATTACGGAAATAGCATGGTACCCCTGCACTGCATAACTTGTCATTACTGATGCTATGAAATCACATCAAAAGTTATCAGTATTACGGAAATAGCATGGTACCCCTGCACTGCATAACTTGTCACTACTGATGCTATGAAATCACATCAAAAGTTATCAGTATTACAGAAATAGCATGGTACCCCTGCACTGCATAACTTGTCATTATTGATGCTATGAAATCACATCAAAAGTTATCAGTATTATAGAAATAGCATGGTACCCCTGCACTGCATAACTTGTCATTACTGATGCTATGAAATCACAAAAGTTATCAGTATTAAGGAAATAGCATGGTACCCCTGCACTGGATAAAAAAACATAAGTTATCATTATGGAAATAGCATCTGCACTGCATAACTTGTCATTACTGATGCTATGAAATCACATCAATGGTACCCTTCAGCAATACAACACCCTCACTACTGATGCTATGAAATCACATCAAAAAGTTATCAGTATTACAGAAATAGCATGGTACCCCTGCACTGGATAACTTGTCACTATTGATGCTATGAAATCACATCAAAAGTTATCAGTATTATGGAAATAGCATGGTACCCCTGCACTGCATAACTTGTCATTACTGATGCTATGAAATCACATCAAAAGTTATCAGTATTACGGAAATAGCATGAAATCACACTGCATAACTTGTTACTAGTGATGCTATGAAATCACACAAAAGTTATCAGATTACGGAAATAGCATGGTACCCCTGCACTGCATAACTTGTCACTACTGATGATGAAATCACATCAAAAGTTATCAGTATTATGGAAATAGCATGGTACCCCTGCACTGCATAACTTGTCATTACTGATGCTATGAAATCACATCAAAAGTTATCAGTATTATGGAAATAGCATGGTACCCCTGCACTGCATAACTTGTCACTAGTGATGCTATGAAATCACATCAAAAGTTATCAGTATTACGGAAATATAGTTATCAGGAAATAGCATGGTACCCCTGCACTGCATAACTTGTCACTACTGATGCTATGAAATCACATCAAAAGTTATCAGTATTACGGAAATAGCATGGTACCCCTGCACTGCATAACTTGTCACTACTGATGCTATGAAATCACATCAAAAGTTATCAGTATTACAGAAATAGCATGGTACCCCTGCACTGCATAACTTGTCACTAGTGATGCTATGAAATCACATCAAAAGTTATCAGTATTACGGAAATAGCATGGTACCCCTGCACTGCATAACTTGTCACTAGTGATGCTATGAAATCACATCAAAAGTTATCAGTATTACGGAAATAGCATGGTACCCCTGCACTGGATAACTTGTCATTACTGATGCTATGAAATCACATCAAAAGTTATCAGTATTATGGAAATAGCATGGTACCCCTGCACTGGATAACTTGTCACTAGTGATGCTATGAAATCACATCAAAGTTATCAGTATTACAGAAATAGCATGGTACCCTCTGCACTGCATAACTTGTCATTAGTGATGCTATGGAAATCACACATCAAGTTGATGCTATGAAATCACAAGTATCAGTGGAAATAGCATGGTACCCTGCACTGCATAACTTGTCACTACTGATGCTATGAAATCACATCAAAAGTTATCAGTATTATGAAATAGCATGGTACCCCTGCACTGGATAACTTGTCACTACTGATGCTATGAAATCACATCAAAAGTTATCATTATGGAAATAGCATGGCCTGCACTGCATAACTTGTCATTCTTTAATGCTATGAAATCACATCAAAGTTATCAGTATTATGGAAATAGCATGGTACCCCTGCACTGCATAACTTGTCACTACTGATGCTATGAAATCACATCAAAAGTTATCAGTATTATGGAAATAGCATGGTACCCCTGCACTGGATAACTTGTCACTACTGATGCTATGAAATCACATCAAAAGTTATCAGTATTAGCATGGGCGTGGAAACCTTTAGCGTTATCAGTATTAGCTTGTGTCCAGAGTTACATGGGGTGGCTGGGGAATTGAACCAAGCCAGCAGGCTTAGCAAGCAAGCACCTTTAACCACTGAACCATCTCCCCAGCCCCAGCTCCCAGTATTTCCCCGGTATTCCCTCCCTCCCTCCATCCATTTCTCTTCTTTCTTTCTTTCTTTCTTTCTTTCTTTCTTTCTTTCTTCCTTTCTTTCTTTCTTCCTTTCTTTCTTTCAAGATGGTAGGTGATGGGAAGACACAGTGACAGGGAAGGACTGGAGTCAGCAAGTGTGAGCTAGGAGAGATCTTGGCCACCAATGTGGGAGTGTGCCTTTGGCCACTTCACACTTCTGAGTCTGTCTTTTCTAAGTGAAGATTGTTTAATCCTTTTATTTGCAGAAGGGTGGTGAGATAATATGAGTTAAACTTCCTGGTCACAGGTAAGTTTCTATTATTGATAAGTTATCAGTATTACACATGAAATATAGTGCCCCATCACTCCAGGATCCCTGAACCAAAGTGGCTCCTTTTAAACCCTAGCCCTCTGTTTAGCATGCCTCCGGGCCATGGATTATGTAGAGAGGGTAAGGGATGGAAGTGTGTTGAAACTGGCTTGAGTTTGAGGCTCTCTTCTGACCATAAGAAGGAATTTTTGTTTGTTTTCGAGGTAGGGTCTCACTTTAGCTCAAGCTGACCTGGAATTCACGGAGATCCTCCTACCTCTGCCTCCCGAGTGCTGGGATTAAAGGCGTGCGTTACCACACCCAGCAGAAGGAAGTTTTTATATCAGTCATTTCCCCAAACACCTGTCTCAGAGCCCAGCTGGTTAGGATTACAGATTTTCTTTCCTTTTAAAAATAATTGAACTCTAGCTGGGCGTGGTGGCGTATGCCTTTAATCCCAGCACTCGCGAGGCAGAGGTAGGAGGATCTCCGTGAGTTCAAGGCCACCCTGAGACTACAGATTGAATTCCAGGTCAGCCTGGGCTAGAGTGAAACCCTACCTCGAAAAACAAAAAAAAAAAAAAAAAAAAAATTGAACTCCAGATGCATGCATCTGGCTTATGGGGGTCCTGGAGAATTGAATGGGGATCCTTTGGCTTTGCAGGCAAATGCCTTAACTGCTAAGTCATGGCTCCAGCCCCACCAGGTGAATTTTAAAAGATATTTATTTATTTATTAGAGAGAGAGAGAGAGAGAGAGAGAGAGAGAAAATATGTGTGCCAGGGCCTCAAGCCATTGCAAACGAACTCCAGATACATGCACCATCATGTGCACCTGGCTTACATGGGATCTGGAGAATCAAATCTGAGTCCTTAGGCTTTGCAGGCATGCACCCTAACTGCTAAACCATCCCTCCAGACCAAATTTTTATCATTTTTTTTTCTTTTTTCGAGGTAGGGTTTCACTCTCGTCCAGGCTGACCTGGAATTCACTATGTAGTCTGAGAGTGGCCTTGAACTCAAGATGATTCCTACCTCTGCCTTCCGAGTGCTGGGATTAAAAGCGTGTGCCACCACACCGGGTCAAATTTTTAAATGTTAATGAACATTTACCTAGCTGTTACCACTTTTACTTTATTTTTTAAAAAAGATTTTATTTTTAGAGCAGGGTGTGGTGGCGCACACCTTTAATCCCAGCACTCAGGAGGCAGAGGTAGGAGGATCATCATGAGTTCGAGGCCACCCTGAGACTACATAGTGAATTCCAGGTCAGCCTAGACTAGAGTGAGACCCTACCTCGAAAAACCAAAAAAAAAAAAAAAGATTTTATTTTTATTTATTTGTTACAGTTAGAAAAGGAGAAAGAGAGAGAATGGGCGTGCCGGGGCTTCTAGCCAATGCAAACGAACTTCAGACGCATGCGACACACCATGGGCAGCTGGCTTACATGGAACCAGGGTCCTTAGGCATTGTAGGTATGCGCCTTAACCGCTAAACCATCTCTGCAGCCCCACTTTTTTTTTTGTTTGTTTGTTCTTTTGAGGCAGGGTCTCACTCTAGCTCAGGCTGACCTGGAATTTACTACTTATTCTCAGGGTGGCCTCGAACTCACAACGATCCTCCTACCTCTGCCTCCCAAGTGCTGGGATTAAACCAGCCCCACGTTTACTTTAAAACTCTGCAAACACCTTTAATATACTTTTTTAAAAGCTATGGAAACGTTTGCTTCTATTGAAAGCCAACTGTATCCTTTGTGGCTTCTACAGCAACCCACCCCCAAATCTCAGCAGCAGCGGTGCAAAGGGCGGGGGGCGTGGTCTGTGCCAGGGTGGGGCGTGGCCCCGTGGGTTGGTGGTGGGGAACTCAGGGGGCGTGGCCCCAAGGGTTTGGGGCTCCGCTGCAGGGTTGCTGCAGCGGGTTCTACCTGACCTCCCACCCCTCGCCAGTAGGGGTGGATCAGAGGATCCCCGCTTCCCCGACGCTAAGCGCACCCATACCCCTCGGATGCGAGGTTTGGACCAGGTACCCAGCCCGAGGAAGAATCATCCCGCTGCCTCGCTGCGCAAACGAGAAAACTGAGGTCCGGAGTATTGGCCAAAGCAACACCCTCCCAAGGCCCTCGTCCCTCTCGAGGTTCCCCGTGGGTGGCCCCTTCTCCCCGCACCAGCCGGATCTCCGTGGGGTAGCTCAGCGAGGGTGCTTGGTGGCGCAGCATCCGCGTCTCGGGGCGCGGGCCGGGGCGGTTCCCCTCCTGCAGGACGCTTTCCAGACCTCCCTGTCCAGGGAGGATCGGCGTGGGGGGTACTCCGGTGTCCTCACCCCTGAGGAGCGTGACTCTTGACCAGACTGACCCGCGAGAAAGAAGCCACTTCCCAATCTGGGGGACACTGAGGTCCCTGCGCCAGCAAGGCGCTCCCAGGCTAGACCCAGCACAGATTAAGGCACCGGGGGTCCCCGCGCCTCCGGGCAGGGGCAGGGGCGTGTCGGTCTACCCAGGGGGGTGAAATGGGACCGACGGGGGCGTGGCCTACACGGAGGGCGTGGCTCCGGGATGGGGCGTGGAGGGGGCGGGTCAGCCGTCCTCCTGGGGCCCCGAGCTGCCCAGGCGTCTCAGTCCATCCTCTGCGCTCGGGCTGCCGGCATGACTGATACTCTGCTGCCCGCGGCTCCCCAGCCGCTGGAGAAAGAGGGCGACGACTACTTTCGCAAGGTGAGCGACCCCGCGCTGGCGGGTTGCAGACCTCGGTCCCCCCTACCCACTTTCCCATGCACCCACCCCGGCTGCGGAGGGGGACACGGGGGGGCGCGCGCGCGCACGGCCGCGGTGGGCCAGGCCCGGAGAGGGAAGGGGCGCACGGGGCGGGTGCAGGGCGCGCCCAGGGCTGGGGTGGGGGGAGGGGATCGCGGGGACCCAGGTGGGGCTCCGGACTCGAGCAGGTGGCAGCAGCCCGGCTGCCGTCCGGGGCAGGTGCGAGGGGCGCAGGTGCGAGCCGAGCCCAGGGTCGCCGCCCGCGCGCACGGGAAAGGACCTACTCCGGGCTGTGCGGTCGCTCCAGGCTTGGTGGCGCGTGGCGACCCGACCTTCCCCCCTCTCACCAGCTTCCACCGAAGCGTTTGGCCGGGCCGGGCTGGGGACGGGGTCGCTCAGGCGGAGAGAGCTAGATCACTCCTGGTGTGTTGGCTTTTTTTTCTTTTCTCCCTCTTTTGCCTCCCAAGTGCTCTCAGTGTTCGCCCCATTGACTTCTTAAGGGGGTAGGGAGGGTGGCTGGGGGAAGGGTTCGTCCCACGTTTATCTCCCGGTTGCCCTGGAGAGAGCCAGAGCGCGGCGGTGTCGCCCTTTCTCATTGTGTGCCAAAGCGGATTTATCCACATCTGGTTGTCCCAGACCCGGGGCCGTGGTAAGTCCTGGGAGTTCCTGGGCCCAACTCACAGTTGCCTGCCGCCCAGGAGACGACCTCGGAGGAGCTCAGTCCTTCCAAGGAGATCCTAGCCCGCGCCCACTTGGGACGCCGCCGGGATACCCGCAGGCTGCAGGACCTGCACTGCAAGAACGCTCTAAGCTGGGAATCGGTGACACTTTCCTCACCTTCCCTGCAGATCCCTAGTGTGAGTCTAAAAATAGCCTTTGGAGTTTGGCCAAGGATCAGGATTGTCGTTGATTTTTATAACAGATAGGATCGAAGGCACAGCGCGTCTTTACGAACAGGGAAGTGAAACTGCTTCCCACAAAACAATCAATTCTTAATTGTTCAAGGCCTACCCATCCACTTCGTAAATGATCTTGGCTACTTCCTCCTCCCGTGGCACCCTGACGACTCCGGGCTTTTGGTCAACTGGTGAAGTGTGACAAGGCAGGAAGGGAATCTGGAGACAGGTGGGGACAGAGTGGGCAAAATTTCTTTTTTGTAAAGTTGTTTTTAGCCTCAAAAAGACCATCCCCTCCCCCCCCAGTTTTGAAGTATATTTAAGTTCAAAGTTGTCATCATGGAATTACAGCATTATAACTTCTAATTATGTGTGGCATTTGGGACAGAGGATCACAGGCTAGAATTGCAGAAGGAGGCTTGGCCTGGGAATCCCGAGATGTCCATCCTAGGGCCCCAGGGCTTGACTGCCACCCCCACAGGATTGCTGTGGCCTCAAGCAAGCTGCTTCTCTCCGGAACTTCACATCCATCTGGATTGTTGTGTCTTTGAGCTGGTGGCTTTGTGGACCTGTGGCTGCTTCTGCTGGGGGGAAAAGATGAGTGAGGACGATGCTCCCCGGCCTTGGGGGACAGGTTTTCCTGTGGGACCCCTCCCAGGGCTGTTAGTCGCAGAGGAGTTACATGCATGGGGTAAGGGAGCGGAGAGAGAATTGGAGATTGGGTGTTTCCTTTTTGATAGATGCAGCTTCTCTGATGGTGGCTGACTGCAAAATAAGGTGAATCACCGCTTTGCAATTAGAAACATCTAATTGAAAACGGAACCTTGTCACAAACCATTGCACTGTGTTAAGTCATCCCAGTCAGGAGAGAGTCCTTTGTGTGAAGGAAAAGAAAAGGTGTTGACGTGGAACCTTTTCCTGATCTGTAACCCCAGCCAGTTTGATCTAAGACAGATGATCTCTGAATGCAAGGTGGGTGTCATACAGAGGGTCAGGAAGACACTTCTGATAAGAGGGAACAGCTGCAAAAGGCCTGGAGCTGCGGGTCCTTGAACTGTCAGAGTGGGGATACAAGTGGGATCTAGGCTGTTCAGGGTAACCCATCCTATCCAGAGAAGTTTGGACATCTGTGAGTTTAAAACAGTGAGGATATATATATCTTTCTTTTTTCTTTTCTTTTATTATTATTATTTTTTTTTTTTTTTGAGGTAAGGTCTCACTGTAGCCCAGGCTGACCTGGAATTCACTCTGTATTCTCAGGGTGGCCTCAAACCCATGGTGATCCTCCTACCTCTGGAGTGCTGGGATTAAAGGCGTGGCCACCATGCCCATCCAAGCAGTGAGATTTGTACCAGAAATATCATTTCACAACGGAGTGCTCAGTGGTGGTTGAGGGGGAGAAGGGTTGAAAGGATTTAGTCCCCTGTGCACTGCGTCATCTCTATCCTCTCTTCTCCCATAGAGACTGCTGATGACTTCCGTGTAAAGGGCTTTGTTGGCCTGGGGGTGGGGAGGTGGAGCTCAGTGTAGAGCATTTGCCTAACAGGCACACAGTCCTGGCTTCCGTGCCCACCACCACAAAAATGAATGAATGGGGTTGGAGAGATGGCTTAGGGGTTAAGGCGCCTGCCTGCTAAGCCTAAGAACACTGGTTCCAATCTCCAGCGGTTCCAATCTCCAGGTCCTACGTTTAGCCAGATGCAGTGACGCAAGGGCGCAATGCCGCACTTGACCACAAGGGGGCGCACGCATCTGGATTTCGTTTGCAGCAGCTGAGAGGCTGCTGGCGCACCCATCTCATCTCTGTCTCCCTCTCTCTCTGTGTCTCTCTGTCTCTCTCTCCAAAAATAAATAAAATAATAAAAAAAATGAATGAATGAAGTTCTGTGACAGTGTTCCCCTGCCCACCCATCCTTCCCACCAGCTTGCTCCCCTAGCTCAGACCATGGGTTCAGTGAGGACGTTCAGATGATGAGAGGGACGCAGCAGTCAGGCCAGCTGCTGCCTGGGGAGGTGACTTTGGACTTGGAACGGGAGGAATCATACCTGACTTCAGCCGTAAGGAGAGAGAGGAGAGACAAGCCTGCAGGGTGGCAGCGTGAAGGAAGCCAAGAAAGTCTTTTCAGCAGACAGATAAGGATGACAGCGTAGCCGATTACTGTCGAGTTCTCGATTTTTCAGGGTGGTGTTTGAGAGTAAGTGGAGGGCCGGGCGTGGTGGCGCACGCCTTTATTACTGGCACTCAGGAAGGCTGAGGTGGGAGGATCGCTGTGAGTTCCAGGCCACCCTGAGGCTACGTAGTGAATTTCAGGTCAGCCTGGGCCAGAGTGAGACCCTCCCTCGAAAAACCAAAAAGAAAAAAAAAAAAAATGAAAGTGAGTGGTTGGAGGATGGGGAATTAAAGAAGATAGTTTCTGGAGAGGGAAGATGAAAGGCAAGTACGCACGTGTGTGTATTTTCCTTTTGAGATAGGGTCTACCGATGCAGCCCAGGCTTGCCTTGAAATTGCAGTTCTCCTGCCTCAGCCTTGGTCTCCCAGGTGTGGTGGGGTTGGAGGTGGGGAGTGTTGGTGGAACCTAGAGGTGTGTTCGTGCTAGGCAGGCTCTATACCATTAAGCTACATCCCCAGCTCCTTGAATATGGTGTGTGTCTGCATGCATGTGTGTATATATAATGTTTGTGGTGCTGGGTTAGAATCCATGCCCTAAACACATACTGCTATTGAGCTACAAACTGCCATGTCTATAAATTTACAATTTTTTGGAGGCAGGGTCTTATGTAGCCCAGGCTAGCCTTGATCTCCTAATTCTCCTGCCTGTACTTCCCAAAAGCTGAGATTTATAGGCCTGGGTCTCCACGCCCTGCTAACGCCTAGTTTTGATTTGTGTTTGTTTTTTGTTTTGCAGCCCCTTAGGGCCTGTGCCTGCTAGTCCAGGGCTCAAACCTAGCCTTCTAGAGCCCTCTAAAGCCGAAAGTGAATTAAAACAAACAAACAAAAACAAAGACCATGCTTGAAAAAGAGTCTCTTTCCTGTAGTTTACTGAGAGGCACTGAACTGATTGGGTTGGCTCACAGGCCATGTTCAGAGCATCAGCTGTGTGTGTGTGTGTGTGTGTGTGTGTGTGTCTGTGTGTCTTAACTCAGAAAATGAAACCTAATTGCCCACAAGTCCCTATGCCAGCTGGCCTTGGACCCTCCATGTGTAAGATAATGGGGTACCATCTTAAATCAGGATCTTGGAGCTGTACAGAGCTGGAGGACACAGGATAGCCCCAGGTCAGGTATGGGCACCCCCCCCCCCCAAGACAGGCCTTGACGTCTGGGTCCTGGTTGACAGCTCTGAACAGCTCTGATTGTGGTCTGGTAAAATACCATGACTCTGTCCTCCTGGCTTCTCACTAAATTATAATGCTTAAATTAAAGTGCAGTTCTGTAAGATTACTATAAATTCTGTATTTTTTAACTCCTGTTTTAAAAGAAGAATCAGTAGACTTGCCCCCTCCCCTCTTCCATGTTTATACTTTTCCTACTGAAGATCAAAGAAAGTGTGTTTAGATCTGTAGGTAAATGCAGAGCAATGTAAGTTTCCAGAAGACTGTGTGCTGATAACAGCCCTTCTCTGGGACTTCCCAGGGGCTAGAGTCCTAAAATCCCCAGGAAAGCCTGTTCCAGCTAGGGGAAAAAAACCCTGGAGAAAACCTTTCCCCAGGACTCTCAGCGCCGTGCCCAAGGAGATCGAGATGGGCAAGCACAGTACAGCATTGTCACTTGTTATCTCACCCTTTGGGAACACCAGTGTCCTGAAATGAAGTTAGCGCTATTGTTTTTACTCCAGAGCTGTAGGAGACATTGTTTGTTGTTCACTAAACCTGCTGGCTGGACTGGGCCCCAAGGTTCATTGTGTCCTGGTTTATGGCCTCTGTTTACTCTGTGCTTCCTGGAGGCTCCAGCAGAGAGAGGAGGAGAAGTAACTTTCTTTCTTTCTTCCTTACTTTCTTTTTCTTTTAAACCCAGAATCTCCTCTTTCTTATTCTTTTGCAGCATTCATCTCAGTGAGGTCTGGTTTCACTTAGACTCTTCCTTTATCTTTTTTGTTTTGTTTTGTTTTGGTTTGGTTTTTCAAGGGAGGGTCTCACTGTAGCCCAAGCTGACCTGGAATTCACTATTTAGTCCCAGGATGGTGTTGAACTCACAGCAATCCTCCTACCTCTAGCCTCCCAAGTGCTGGGATTAAAGGCATGCGCCACCACACCCGGAGTTAGTTAGAGCTCTTGAGGGTGTCATGTATGAGCACATGTGGATGGGGAAGTTTTATTTTATTTTGTGGTGTTTGGGATTGAATCCAGGGCTTCCCGCATACTAGGCAAGCACTTTACCATTGAGCTCCATCTCCAGTCCTCTTTTTTTACTTCTGAGTATGACATAGTGTCTCACTATATTTTCCAGGCTGGCCTTCACCTCTCTATAGGCCAGGTAGCCATTGAATTTTTATTTATTTATATATGTATTTATTTATGAGAGAGCGAGAGAGAATGGGCACACCAGGGCCTCCAGTCATTGCATGAGCTCCAGATGCATGCATCACCATGTGCATCTGGCTTACATGGGTAATGGGGAGTTGAACCTGGGTCTTTAGGCTTTGCAGGCAAGCACCTTAACCACTGAGCAATCTCTCCAACTCAGTCATTGATTTTTTTTTTTTGAGGTAGGGTCTCACTCTAGCTCAGGCTGACCTGGAATTCACTATGTAGTCTCAGGGTGGCCTGGAACTCAGGGCAATCTTCCTCTCTGCCTCTTGATTAAAGGGATTAAAGGCATGTACCACGACACATGGCTGTCATTGAATTTTTGCCTCAGCATCCCAGGTAGCTGGGATTTTAGGCCTGTACCACCAGGCCTAGCTTCGGAGAACCTTCTGATGGTCATGGGGAATCAGTAGCTCTAGTTTTAGGGGATACTGTTGTGTCTCTAAAGTTATTTGGACCCATACCGTTGGAACCATAGTACTTTGCCAGGTGGGGAGGGAAGGGAAAAGCTGTATACGGTGCAAGCTCCTGGGTTTGTTCCTAGCACTGTAAAACAAAAACAAACCAAGAACACCATGGTGATTTGAATGCAAGTGTATATGTTCCCCATAACATTAGGTTTTTTTTTCTTTTATTTTTCTGTATTTTACTTTTTTTAGTTATATATATATATTATATATATATATATAATATATATATAATTTATTTATTGGGCAGAGAGAGTGAGAGAAAGAGAGGCAGATAGAGCAAATGGGTGGGACAGGGCCTTATGTGGTCCTGGGGTATTGAACTTGGGTCTTTAGGCTTCGCAGGCAAGCATGGTAACCACTAAGCCATCTCTCCAGCACTGCCTGAGGTTTTTTTTTTTGTTGTTTGTTTGTTTTTTTCAAGGCCCAGGCTGACCTGGAATTAACTATATTCTTAGGGTGGCCTTGAACTCACAGCGATCCTCCTACCTTTGCCTCCCGAGTACTGGGATCAAAAGCTTGAGCCACCCACCATGCCTGGCATGCCTAAGGTTTTTGTTTTTTTTTAATTGTTTATTGACAACTTCTTTAATTGTAGACAATATCCCATGGTACGTCCCTCCCTCCCCCCACTTTCCCCTTTGAAACTTCACTCTCCATCATATCCCCCCCCCCAATCAGTCTCTCTTTTCAGTGTGATATCATGATCTTTTCCTCCTATTATGATGGTCTTGTGTAGGTAGTGTCAGGCACTGTGAGGTCATGGATATTCAGGCCGTTTTATGTCTGGAGGAGCACAAATTAAGGAGTCCTATTCTTCCTTTTGGCCCCCGCCCCAAGGTTGGGTTTCACTCTAGCTCAGGCTGACCTGGAATTCACTATGTAGTCTCAGAGTGGCCTTGAACTCATGGTGATCCTCCTACCTCTGCCTCCCCAGTGCTGGGATTAAAGGCCCGGCTAATGCCTGTGGTATTTTTGATTCAGTGTGCTACTTAGCTCTTGAGAGCCATGCTGGAGGAGGTGTGTCATTGGGGGTAGATCCTGAGTCCAGCAGCCCTACTAGGTGAGTTCTGATCTGGCTTGCTGCTCTCTGCTATGGATGGAGTGAGCCAGCTCCGCCTCCTCCCCCCCCCATGGTGATGCTTCCCCTGGAATCGGTAAGCCTCAGTACCTCTCATCAGCTGTTTCTGGTTGGGAGTTTGTCCCAGCAATGAAAAGGTAACTGCAACAGACATATAGAGCCAAAATAAATAACCAAAGGAGCTCCCTCCCCTCCCCTTTCAAATACTACCATGGTGGAAGCCGGGTGAAAGGCCCCTGGGTACAAGCTGAGCATGGCCTTGGGGAAGGTCTCAGCTGCTGTGGCGCATACAACAGCCTAGGGGGCCTGTCCTTACATTGAGGGATTCTGACCTGGAAGAGTCCCTAGGCAGAAATAGAATTTTCTGCTTGACTCCAAGGAGAGTCAGTGTGATGAGCTATTACACTGTAAATGTCCCTGGTTTCCCGGGGCTATTTGGACGGTTGCCATGACACCACCTGATGCTGTTGGGTTTGGGCTTGATGGACACTCCTCCTCTGGCTCAGGCTGTTGGAGAACGGTGGAATTGACTGCAGGTGCACCTCAAGCCACCTGGGTGTCTGGCAGAGCAGCCCACGGGGCTTGAGTGCTGGGAGTAAGGTCTCCCTGCAGCACCTGGGGCAGAGAGACAGCTGCGGATGGTGTGAGTCCCTCTGGCCTTTCTGGACCCCCAAGTTCACTATGGCCTTCCCCCTTTGGGAGAAATAAGAGAACAGGGCAAGTAATCAAAAGAACTTCAGCCGGGTGTGGTGGCGCACGCCTTTAATCCCAGTAGTTGGGAAGCAGAGATAGGATTGCTGTGAGTTCGAGGCTGCCCTGAGACTACATAGTGAATTCCAGATAAGCCTGAGCTAGAGTGAGATGCTACCTCGAAAAACCAAAAAAAAACAAAAAACAAAAAACTTCAGATGTAGTTTATTTTTCTCCAACATCGTCACATTACACAGGTCAACTTAAGTTGTCATAAAGAGAGTAATCACAGCAGTGTACAAGTTCAAGGTCATTTGTTACACACAGCCATGCTAACTTGATAAGGACTGTTAGCGTGGTGCGTCAGTCCTGTTGTCTGGAATTAGCAGGTCACGGGTTGTGTCTGGGATGCACCTGATTGGTGGAGACTTTGGTGATTTCAGGGGTAGTGGGAGGCCCAGTGAGACCTTTGCTATCCAACGTGATGAAACGTTACCAGGCTTGGCTAGTTGGGCTTGATGAGTGCACGCACTGCACAGTAATTGCAGCTCTTAGAAGGTGGAGGCAACAGGATCAGGAGTGTAAGGTCATCTTCAGTTACATGGGCTTGTGGAGGCCAGCCCGTTTAAGACCCTGTCACGCTGTCCCAAAAAAAAAAAAAAAAAGCTGGGCTAAAGTAGGAAAATGACCATCAGCTCCAGATCACCTGGGGCTAGAGTGCGTTCAGGTCAGCCTGGGCCACAGTGAGACTCTGCCTCAAAAAAAAAGAAAAAAAGCCAAGCATGGTGGCATATGCCTTTAATCAAAACATTCTGGAGGCAGAGGTGGGAGTTCGAGGCCACCCTGAGACTACATAGTGAATTCCAGGTCAGCCTGCGCTAGAAGGAGACCCTACCCCAAACCTCCCCCCCCACAAAAAAAAAGCCAGGTGTGGTGGTTCACGCCTTTAATCCCAGCACTCTGCAGGCAGAGGTAGGAGGATCATTGTGAGTTTGAGGTCACTTAGGGTGGCCTCGAACTCACGTCAATCCTACCTCTGCCTCCCAAGTGCTGGGATTAAAGGCTTGTGCCACCATACCCGGCTCAGCTTTATTTATTTATTTTTTTCATATTTAGTCATTCATTCACTGGCTTTGTTTTTTTGTTTTTTTTTTTTTTTTTTTTTTTTTTTTGAGGTAGGGTCTCACTCTAGCTCAGGCTGACCTGGAATTCACTATGTAGTCTCAGGGTGGCCTCGAACTCACAGCAATCCTCCTACCTCTGCCCTATGAGTGCTGGGATTAAAGGTGTGCGCCACCACGCCTGGCGACTCATTGGGTTTTTGAGTTAGGGTCTTGCTGCAGCTCAGGCTACACACTGGGAATCCTCCTGTCTCAGCCTCCTGACTATTGGGGATTCCAGGCCTGCGCTGTTTCTTCCTTTATTTATTTTGGACATAGAAAATCTAGATTCTCCCCATCCAGTGTCCAGCGTGAGCTCGGCCACAAGTGAAATGAGAGGCTTGTGTGCGTTGTAGGGAATCGCGTGCTATTTCTGTGCTTTCTGGCTGACAGCTCTGGCAAACTCATAAACAAACAATTCTGTTTTTCAGGGTTTGGTGGTTGAGTAAGGGATTGCGTAATCTAGAAGGCATGAGAAGGGCAGAGAAAAATAACCCTGCTAGAAAGGCAACTAAACACACCTGCCTGCTGTGGCTGGTGCAGGGGTCCCCTGGCCCTGTCTGTCACTCTGCACCCAGTTTTACTCCTGATGGATAGATATATCCCAGACTTGTACTTTGCTCTACAGTTGTCAGGAACATACCTATGTCTGGCTTTATCTATGTGGAAGCGAGGGCCCTCTTGTTCCTGGACTGGAAGGGAGGCAGGTGCCTGACGGTGCTGGGAGTGGGGCCTTGGTGAGGGAGGAGTGTCTTTCCTGTAGCCTGGCCTCTACAGGAGTCTCTCCTCTCTTCCAGGTGCCTCTGGTCTTTGCCTAGGTATTGCTTTTTTTTTTGTTTGTTGGTTTTTCGAGGTAGGGTCTCACTGTAGCCCAGGCTGACTTGGAATTCACTATGGAGTCTCTGGGTGGCCTTGAACTCATGGCAATCCTCCCACCTCTGCCTCCCGAGTGCTGGGATTAAAAACCAGGCCCCGTAGATATTGCTCCTTTTTTTTTTTTTTTTTTTTGTTTGTTTGTTTTGCGAGGTAGGGTTTCACTCTGGTCCAGGCTGACCTGGAATTAACTATGTACTCTCAGGGTGGCCTTGAACTCTCGGCGATCCTCCTACCTCTGCCTCCCGAGTGCTGGGATTAAAGGCGTGCGCCACCACGCCCGGCCTTTTTTTTTTTTTTAACAGGCAAACAACATGAGCATACTGTAAGGACATGCAAGACAAAGAGAAAGCCTCCAGTTGTTTAGCTAAACTTGTTCTGATTAGGGCATTTTTAGTTATTGGTGCTAGAAATTCCAATGGAAAATAGCTTAGGCAGATGAACACATACCATACTACTCCTCTCCCTATGTGGATTATTTATTTTATTCTTTTTTAAATTAAATTAAATTAATTATTTTTGTTTTGTTTTTTTCGAGGTAGGGTTTCACTCTAGTCCAGGCTGACCTGGAATTCACTATGTAGTCTCAGGGTATCCTCGAACTCACAGCAATCCTCCTACCTCTGCTTCCCAAGCGCTGCGATTAAAGGTGTGCGCCAACATGCCCGGCTTTATTTTGTTCCTTTTTAACCTTTATTTCATCCATTGACAATTTTATACACATACATACATACATACGTAGTGTATTTGGTCATGTTCGCCTTCCGCTACTCTTGTCCCTGCCTCTCGCTGAGTCCTTTCTTCTTCCCTAGTTGTTTTCCTGTGATTTTTTTTCTGAGATCCACTATGTTTAATTATGGGAGGGGGCTATTTACTGTAGAACCCAGGAAATAACCAGTGGCTACGCCACTGAAGAATATGTCTCCTCCTCCCCCAGCAACCATTAACTGTCAATAACTCCTCAGGCGGGAATGGGGCCTCATGAGCCCCCCATCATCCGTGACAGAATATCGATGGGCCCAAAGTTGTACAGGTACCCACAGCCGCTGTGAGGTCATGCCCAGGAGTGCATTCCACAGCACTCCTCCCCATTCTCAGGGCTCGATGAGTTTTGAGTATTCCCACTTCGGTTCGTAGTTGCCACTTACTGCAGAAAGAAGTTTGTCTGACTGAAGAGTGACCAGAGCAGCACTAACCTACGGGCATAAATATAAACATGTAGAGGCAGTTTGATGGGCACAACATACCCATTTATCCAAACAACTGGGGTAGCTTCCCTCTTAGGTCCCGACATCTCGTTAGCTACTGGCTTTAAAAAAAAATATTGTAGCTGGACGTGGTGGCGCACGCCTTTAATCCCAGCATTCAGGAGGCAAAGGTAGGAGGATCGCCATGAGTTCGAGGCCACCCTGAGACTACATAGTGAATTCCAGGTCAGCCTAAACTAGAGTGAGACCCTACCTAAAAAAAAAAAAAAAAAAAAAAAAAAAAAAATTGTAAAATTTATTTTTATTTATTTGAAAGAGAGAGGCAGAGAGAATGGGCATGCCAGGGCCTCCAGCCACTGCGTACAAACTCCAGATGCATGCGCCACCTAGTACATCTGGGTATTGGGGAATTGAACATGGGTCCTTAGGCTTTGTAGGCAAGCACCTTAACCCCTACGCCATCTCTCCAGCCCAGCTACAGGCTTTTAACTAGGCATGAATTCCTTCCCGTGGAGAAGGTCTCAAATCCAATCAGAAAGCAGTTGATTATTTCCATAACACCCACACCGCTATTGCACTAATGCCTGGCTGGTCAGTTGTATAGTATTTTATTTATTTAAAAAAATTTGTCCGGCATGGTGGCACATGCCTTTAATACTAGCACTCGGGAGGCAGAGGTAGGAGGATCGCCATGAATTCGAGGACACCCTGAGAAATCCTACCTCAAAAAACCAGCCTAGCCTGGCCTTAAACTTGAAATCCTTCTGCCTTCCAAGTACTGGAATCACAGGTGTGTACTGTGCTTGACACTGTATAGTGAACTTGACCTCAGCAATAAAAATGGAATAGGGCTGGAGAGATGGCTTAGCAGTTAAGGCGCTTGCCTGTGAAGCCTAAGGACTCATGTTCAACTCTCCAGGTTCCACGTAAGCCAGATGCAGTGACGCAAGTACAACGTTGCACATGTACACAAGGGAGCACATGCACCTGGAGTTCGATTGCAGTGACTAGAGGCCTGGCATGCTAATCCTCTCTCTACCCCCCGACACATAAAAAAAGGCTAGTCTTTTTGGCTTGCCTAAAAAAAAAAAAAATTGGAACAATAATTATTGAATGTAGAATAATGGATAAGTCTCAAGATGTGATATTGAGCAAAATAAGCCAGACATGAAACAATTTGTACTATTTACACAGTTCTAAAATAGGCAGAAATCTATGGTGATAAGAGTGTTAATTGCCTGGGATGAGGGAAATATTCCAGACTTTGAGTGGAGGGATGTTTGTCCAGGTGTGTAAATTTGTTCAAATGCATTGACCCGTGTATTAAAATCTTTATATATACATTTTAAAATACATTTATTCATTAATTTATATATTTATGAGAGCGGGAAAGAGGCAGATAGAGAATGTGCGTGCCAGGTGGGCATGTGCCATCTTGTGCATCTGGTTTACGTGGGAACTGGGGAATCAAACCTGGGTCCTTAGGCTTTGCACGCAAACACCTTAACTGCTAAGCCATCTCTCCAACCCCCTAAAATCTGTATATTTTATTATGAACTGACTCCTGCAACAGAAGTCCAGAAGAATGGCTGCAGGCCTGGCCTGATCAAGAGCTGCTCTGGTCTGCTTCCCCTAGGTGTCTTCCATTCTAGGAAGACACGCCCCTACTGCAGTGACCCAGTTTGGCACCTTCCTAGGTTAAAGGCCATAAGACCAATGATGGCCTCTTTATTTCTTCTCTCTTTCTCTGCTTTTCATTTTAGGTCACACGTGGGCACCAGCCAACACTCCCAGCAGTGGCCCTTGCTGGTGAGCTCTGATGGGCACGTTTCACTTGTGTGCTTTTCTCTGATCCAGCAGTCAGATTTTTTTTCCAACTGGCCAGGCATGAGTCAGAGGTCCCTCCCCTTGGAATGTGGGTGGGAGAACAGGGATGGACCACACTGACCGTCTTGTGCTTCCAGTTGTGGATATGGACATGGGTCACTGTTCCCCAAACGATGTGGGGTGATGCTGGGCAGCCCTCACTCAGCCAGGAAGCACATGGGAGTGGTGCCTGAGGCTTGCACAAGTGAGGTGCCCCAGCAGCAGCCCCACACAGTAAGCACTACTGCTGTGGCTTTCCCACAGCCCGTCTTAGAGGGGCAGGAAAGACGTGGTCTAAAGCCCCTCTACAGCTTCTACAGCCTCTGAGCTCCTGGCTTGTTGGGTCCAAGCTGCTGTGCCAGCATCTAATCTGGATGCCTGATCCTTGGGGGAGAGAGAGGTACCAGAGCTAGCAATGACAAGGAGCATCACTCAGTACTTGTTTGTTTTGGGTGTTAGCTTGTTGTTTCATGGTTTTTTTTGTTGTTGTTGTTGGTTTTTTGTTTGTTTGTTTGTTTTGAGGTAGGGTCTCACTCTAACCCAGGCTCACCTGGACTCAAGGCAGTTCTCCTACCTCTGCCTCCCAAGTGCTGGGATTAAAGGTGAGCAATGCCCGGCTCTTGTTTCATGTTTTGTTTTTTCTTTTCAAGGTAAGATCTCGCTCTAGCCCAGGTTGACCTGGAATTCACTATGTAGTCTTAAGGTGGCCTCACACTCACAGCGATTCTCCTACCTCTGCCTCCCGAGCACTGGAATTATAGGTGTGCGTCACCACGCCACGCACTCACTGTCGAATTTTGTCTATAGTGACCCTTAAAGTCCCACAGGTCACCTTGGTGCAGTGAGCTCCAGGCCAAGCTGGTGTGATAGCCGAGTCCATGCAGAAGTGAATGAGGCATTGAGCGGTGTGGAAGCTGTTTGTTCAGGGCTGGGGACTTGCTGTTAGACAAGACCAGAGGGCTGGGGTTGTAGCTCAGTGGTAGAACACTTACCTAGCTACCTAGCATACATGAGGCCCTAGGGTCCATCTCTACTATGGCCAAAAAAAAAAAAAAAAAAAAAAACCCTGCTCACTTGATCAAATATCAGATTTTAGCTCAGTGGTAAAGTATGTGCCTGGTATGCTTGAGGCTTTGGGTTCAATCCCAGCACCATCACCAAATTATATATATATGCCTTTGCTAAGTGGGGAGGTTCTTTTCCTAGGAAAAAAAAAATGCCCGCACTTAGCAGAGGCCTGGGTAGCTTCGTCCCTGGTGATGCTAGGAGGTCTGACAGTCTTTCTTGCCCACATTTATTTCTTTGGAAGTTTCCAGGCAGCCAGGTGGGTGTTGGTGTGGTGTACAACAGACCCAGCATTCCTTCATGTCAGTAAGAAGCAATGAGGTTTTGGGTCCAGTGACGCAGTCCAATTTAATCCCAGCATTCCAGTGCCTTATCTGTTAACTGGACCCCATATCTGTGGGCTGGTTCAGGCATAGTGATTCCAGAAGTTGGGTGAAGTGTCAGAGCAGAAGTGCTTATCCATATGCTGGGATGAATGGTTGCCTATCAGCTCTGTGAAGACACATCCAGGACTTAGCTGTTAAAGCTTCTTTATAAAATTACACAGCACGGGTGAGCTGTGTCATTCTGAAACAAATCAAACCAGCCCTTCTTAGTAATTTCAAGAAGTGGAAAGGAAAAAGACAATTATTTTAGATCTTTACTATTAAATTCAATTGGGGGAGACATTTTATTTTTTTATTTTTTGGTTTTTCGAGGTAGGGCTTCACTCTAGTCCAGGCTGACTTGGAATTCATTATGTAGTCTCAGGGTGGCCTCGAACTCACGGTGATTCTCCTACCTCTGCCTCCTGAGTGCTGGGATTAAAGGCGTGCGCCACCACGCCCGGCTGAGACATTTTAACAACATCTGAGAAAAGACTGTTTTATTCTCTTCTCTCTGCACCTTTTGGAAGACATAGTATTCTTATATACCTCAGGCTGTCCTTAAACTTGCTATGTAGCCCAGGCTGATCTTGAATGAATGACCCTCCTGCCTTAGCCTCTTAAGTGCGGGGAAAGAGGTTCCTGATTTCA
Source organism: Orientallactaga sibirica (assembly GCA_036365145.1). Taxonomy (NCBI): domain Eukaryota; kingdom Metazoa; phylum Chordata; class Mammalia; order Rodentia; family Dipodidae; genus Orientallactaga; species Orientallactaga sibirica. The sequence goes on from JAEOAD010001365.1 coordinate 4,266,022, forward strand.
AATTTAAATCAGAGATTCTGTAGTGTTTTAAAAATACTTTAAGCTGGGTGTGATGGCGCATGCCTTTAATCCCAGCACTGGGGAGGCAGAGGTAGGAGGATCGCTGTGAGTTCAAGCCACCCTGAGAATACAGAGTGAACTCCAAGTCAGCCTGAACTACAGTGAGACCCTACCTCGAAAAACCAAAAAAAAATAATAATAAATAAAGATAAAATAAAATTTAAAAAAGATAAAAATACCTTAAGTTCTATTCTCACTCAGATTCAGAATATTTCTGCCATTTAAACTTGGGGATGGGGAGGGAAAGTATCCTTACGAGACAGGGAAAACTATGTTAGAGGGGCTGTGTGGGGACAGAGTGGTCACGCACTGGGATCTGAGAACGAGATAGCTCTGTGGAAGGAAGCATTTCTCACCCTCCTCTCCAAAGGCCACTGATTCTGGGGCCCCTGAGGAGGCTGGGCTGTAGATAACCAGCCTCTCCCTTCCCGAGGTCCAGGCTAGGGGTGTGGGAGCAGAAGGCTAGGTGTGGGGGAGCTGAGCAGCCGTGACGCAGCTGCAGAGAAAGGGCAACCTCGTCATCGAATACCACCTGCCAGGCCACTCCTTGGGAGTAGCCACAGTGGGCAGAACCTGCAGATAAAACTCCTGAGGAACGCGGTCCTGACTCCCCCATCCCCGACTAGAGAGAGCGCCTCTGGGTGTCAGTGAAACTTGCTGACTGGTCTCAGACTTGTTGGATGAGACACTATCACCCAAATACCCCAGGAGGGGCAAAGGGCATGGATCCGTGTATAGCCCCTCGACTAGGAAGGCCCTACGTTCAATTCCCAGCTCTACAAAAAGAAAAGTACCCCAGGAAATCATAGGCAGAGAGTACAAACAGATAATTCACTGAAAAAGAAATCTAAGTGCTCAATAGTATATGAACAAATATTTACCTTCACTAGTAAAGCATGAAAATTGGAAGAATGAAATAGCTCTTTTTTTTTTTTTTTTTTTTTTGAGGTAGGATCTCACTCTGGTCCAGGCTGACCTAGAATTAACTATGTAGTCTCAGGGTGACCTTGAACCCATGGCAATCCTCCTGCCTCCTGATTGCTGGGATTAAAGATGTGTACCACCACGCCTGGCGAGCTAGCTCTTTTTTTAAAAAAAATTTGAGAGAGAGAAAGGAAAGAGAGAGAATGGGTGCTCCAGGTCTCTAACCACTGCAAATGAACTCCAGACATGTGCCACTATGTGCATTTTGCTTATGTGGGTTCTGGGCAATGGAACCTAGGTTCTTAGGCTTCACAGGCAAGCACCTTAAATGGTAAGCCATCTCTCCAGCCCCAACATAGCTCTTTTTGCAAAAATTAAACACAATACTTTTTTTTTTTTTTTTTTTTGGTTTTCCGAGGTAGGGTCTCGCTTTAGTTCAGGCTGTCCTGGAATTCACTATGTAATCTCAGGGTGGCTTCAAACTCATGGCAATCCTCCTACTTCTGCCTTCTGAGTGCTGGGATTAAAGGTGTGTGCCACCACGCCTGGCTCAAGTACATTTTATACATGTATGAAATTATCAAAAAATAAATTTAAATTATTAAAATCTTGGAAGCTAAGTGTGGTAGTGAATAGTTTTAATCCCAGCACTTGAGAATCTGAGGCAGGAGGATTATTTCAAGTTGGAAACCACAGCCTGAACTACATAGACCCCCCCCACCAAAAAAAAATCACAAAACAAATGTAAAAATTCTCTTTTGAACCCAACAAGTAAGATAACCTGGTTTCAAAATGGGCAAAGGGCATTGGAGAGATGGCTTAGTGGTTAAGACTCTTGCCTGCAAAGCCTAAGGACCTAGATTTGATTCCCCAGGACCTATGTAAGCCAGATGCACAAGGTGGCACATGCGTCTGGAGTTTGTTTGCAGTGGCGGGAGGCTGTAGCATGCTCATTTTCTCTCTCTCTCCAATAAATAAATAAAATATTTAAAAATAAAACATATTTTTAAAAAATGGGCAAAGGATCAGAACCAATGATTCTACAAAGATCTATCAGTGGCCTCAAGCCTGTGGAAGGACTCAAACACCTTCTGGACCAGACTGCAGACATAGGAACCAAGCACGAAAGACATGGGGCAAGAGTTCTTACCAGTTTAGTCAGGGTCCAAGGTCCCTGGTCATAGCCTCTGGAATGAGCAGAGTGATTGGGTGGGGAGGTGTTAGGGACGGAACCCAAGTTCTTGCATGTGTTGAGCATATCCTAACTGAGTCATATCCCCAGCCCAAGTCCGTGAAAATGTGTGTGAGACATCACACCTATCAGGATGGCTATAATAAAAAAAGATAGGGCTGGGGGTGTGGCTCAGTGGTAAACCTGTTACTAATGTAAAATGGTATAATGACTTAAAAAACTGATCTGTTAATTTCTCAAGTGGTTAAATTCAGGATTTATAAAAATTTATATATGTAAACAAATGAAAATACAGACTTGGGCTGGGCACATAGCGTAGTGGTGGGGCACTCACTTAGTATGTACAGACCCTGTCTGATTGAATCCCTGGACTTATTAAAAAAAAAAAAGACTTAAAGTAGAGACTTAGGGCTGGGGACATGGCTCAGCCATTCAGGTGCTTGTCTGGCCAGTTTAACGATCAGAGTTCAATTCCCCAGTACCCATGTAAAGCAAGTTGCACAAAGTGTTGCATGCATCTGGAGTTCATTTGCAGTGGCTGGAGGCCTTGGCACACCCATTCTGTCTGTCTCTGCTTGCAAATAAATAAGCAAATATATGTATGTATGTTTTTAAAAAGTAGGTAGGCAAGAGGGATGGTGGCTCAGGGGTTGTGGTGCTTACCTGCAAAACCTAAGAACCCCAGATCTAGTCCCCAGTCCCCATATAAAGCCAGATGCACAAAGTAGCATATGTGTCTGGAGTTCATTTGCAGCAGGTGGAAGACCTGCCATACCCATTCTTTCTGTTTCTCTTCTTTCTCTGCTTGCAAATAAATAAATAAATAAATAAATATATATTTTTTTAAGTAGAGACTTAAGTCGGGCATGGTCGCACATGCCTTTAAGAAAAACAAAACAGAAATAACAACAAAAAAAGGTAGAGACTTAGAAACAACCTAATGTTCAAAATGAAAGGAAATGGCAACTTCTTTTTTCTTCCTTTTTTTTTTTTTTTTTTCAAGGTAGGGTCTCACTCTAGCTCAGGCTGACCTGGAATTTACTCTGTATTCTCAGGGTGGCCTCGAACTCACTGCGATCCTCCTACCTCTGCCTCCTGAGTGCTGGGATTAAAGGCGTGCACCACCATGCCCGGTCTTTCTTTTTTGAGACAGGGTTTTATGCAGCCCAAAGGATAGCATTAAACTTGTGATTCTCCTGCCTCCACTTCCCCAATGTTTGGTTAGGTTACAGGCGTGTACCACCACTTTGATTATGTGGTGCTAGGATCAAACCTGGGGCTTCATGAATGCTGGGAACACTGCCAACTGAGCTACATGCCATCCCCTACTTCCGTCCTTGAGGAATACTGTGTCATGAAATAATTTTTCTTTTTTTTTGGTTTTTCGAGGTAGGGTCTCACTCTAGCCCAGGCTAACCTGGAATTCACTCTGTAGTCTCAGGATGGCCTTGAACTCTCAGCGATCCTCCTATCTCTGCCTCCCCAAGTGCTGGGATTAAAGGCGTGCGCCACCACGCCTGGCTGAAAATTTCTTTTTTCTTTTTTTTTTGTTTTTCGAGGTAGGGTCTCACTCTGGCCCAGGCTGACCTGGAATTAACTATGTAGTCTCAGGGTGGCCTCGAACTCTTGGCGATCCTCCTACCTATGCCTCCCGAGTGCTGGGATTAAAGGCGTGCGCCACCACGCCCGGCTGAAATAAAATTTCTTGATAGCATAGTGGTCAAACATAGCGGCCAACTGCAGGCACCTTTGTGTAAGAAAGTGTTCATGTAGCAGGCCCGATGCTGCTCTTAGGGAGGGCTGCTTGCAAAGTTGGCCCTTGCTGGCATCTGGGAGTTGGCTCTTGGAGTCCTCCCCCATCTCCTAAGTGATAAGGTTGGTGCACTGTGCCCAGACGGGGTTCAGACAGTGTGGTTTATCGTTGGGCACCTCATTTCCTGTTGGGGGTCTGGAGATTTAGCTCATGCTAGATTAGAGGTGCCTTTGTGATGTGTAAGTGTCCAGGCCCTCGATTCTCCAGTGGGCTAGCCTGGGCACAGACACTGCATCTCATTGCTGCTGGAGGGATGTGCTTGCTCTGTGTGACTTGTCACGGTGGGAGGGGCCATCCCGAAAGCCTGCACATGGGTTTTTTTTGTTTTGTTTTGTTTTTTTTGAGGTAGGGTTTCACTCTAGCTCAGGCTGACCTGGAATTCACTATGTAGTCTCAGGGTGGCCTCGAACTCACGGCGATCCTCCTACCTCTGCCTTCTGAGTGCTGGGACCAAAGGCGTGCACCACCACGCCTGGCTTCACATGGTTCTTTTGGACTGCCTCTTCCCCCTTGTGAACCAGGCACACACCCTTATTAAGCCACCCAGATAAAGCCATAATCCGGAGTCCCTTAAGTCCTTCTAGCCATCTTCCAATGTGAGGGTAGACTGTGAGGCAGGGGGATATCGCTCAACACAGCCCTGGGTGTGTAACATAGCAGGCATGAAAAGTAAACTAGAAGAGCTCACTGCTGCTTTGGAGCTGTGTCATCCTGAGTGACTTTTATGTCCTTCCCTATCTGTTTCCAGATGTTGTGCATGCTGCTGTATCTTTATTCTCTGTTCTAGTAAACGTTGAACTCTTTATTTTTTTCCCCTCAGGGTTGTAATCCCCTTGCACAAACAGGCCGGAGCAAACTGCAGAACCAGAGGGCTGCTTTGAACCAGCAGATCCTGAAGGCTGTGCGGATGCGGAATGGAGCCGAGAACCTTCTGAAGTAGGTGTCTCTCTCTGGCTTGGTGGCCTTGGCTGGGCTCCAGCTGTCACGTGTCTTCCTATCTCTTCTCTGCACTTCCCTGCTGGGCTCTTGCTTTCCACTTTGGGGTTCCTCCTCAATCCTGAAACCTGGAGCAGGTCCTTTTCTTGCCTAGAGCTTGACTGTGTTAAAGACAGAGATATTTTGCCCAACCTGTGTGTTTGGAAGAGGCATGAAAGCCGGCGAGCTGTCAGGCATCTTGTTTGGAAGTTCGGTTATTATCTTGGTGTGTGTTTGCCATCTGGACTTGACTGTGCTGTCTGTCTGTGGGCTAGCACTGCGCCTGGTGTGGTTGCTGCTTGGTAAGTTCGTGTTGATTGTCCAAGGGAGGAGAAATCTCTGCTGGTCAGGACTTCTAAGTGAATCATGACTTGGGAGATGGAAAAAGTACCTGAGTTTAGGTCCTTATAGCCTATGTTTTAGAAAAAAGTCCTCCTCTCTCTCTCTCTTTTTTTTTTTAATACTTTATTTTTATTTATTTGACAGAGAAAGCGTGGGGGTGGGGGAGAGAGAGAGAGAGAGAATGGGCACGCCAGGGCCTCCAGGCACTGCACATGAAGTCCAGACACATGTACTCCCTTGTGCATCTGGCTAACATGGGTCCTGGGGAATTGAACCTGGGTCCTTTGGCTTTGCAGACAAACGCCTTAACCACTAAGCCATCCCTCCAGCCCCCTTTTTTTTTATTTTTTATTTATTTTTATTTTTTTAATGTTTAACTATTTAATTAATTAATTTGAGAGAGAGAGAGAGAGAAAAGGCAGATAGAGAGAAAGAGAGAACGGGAACACCAGGGTCTGTAGTTACTGGTCCTGGGGTATTGAACCAGGATCTTTAGGCTTCGCAGGCAAGCACCTTAACCGCTAAGCCATTTCCCCAGCCCTCCTTTCATTTTCTCTTTCTCTTATGTGGTGCTAGAGATGGAAGCATGGCCTTGTGCATGCTAGGCAAGTCCTCTACCATAAGTTCTTCATCTTGGGGTAAATTCATTTCTGAATTGATACGATCGATCTCTGAGATGCTAAGTGTGGGAAAGAAAGGGGTAACAGCATATCCTGACCCATGTGCGTGCGTGTGTGTGTGTGTGTGTGTGTGTGTGTGTGAATCCATCCCAGACTGGCCAAGGATAATCTTGAACTTTTAAAAAAATATTTTTATTTGGGTTGGAGAGATGGCTTAGTGGTTAAGACACTTGCCTATGAAGCCTAAGAACTCATGCTCGACTCTCCAGGTCCCACATAAGCCAGATGCACAGTGATGCAAGCGTGCAAGGTCTCACATGCGCACAAGGGGGTGCATGTGTCTGGAACTCAATTGCAGTGGCTAGAGGCCCCAGTATGTGAATTCTTTCTCTCTCACATTAAAAAAAAGGCAGTCTGTTGTGCTTGCCTCAAAAAAAATTATTTATTAACTTATCTGAGGGGGTATGGACATACTAGTGCTGCAAAGGAACTTCAGATGCATTCTCTGCTTTGTGCAGCTAGCTTTGCGTGGGTACTGGGGAATTGAACACAGGCCGGCAAGCTTTGCGAGCAAGCAACTTTAACCACTGGGCAATCTCCCCAGCCCTTACCTTGAACTTGTGTTCATCCTTCCTTTACCTCTTTTTGGTTTTTTTCAAGGTAGGGTTTCACTCTAGCCCAGGCTGACCTGGAATTCAGTCTTAGGGTGGCTTTGAACTCAAGGCAGTCCTCCTCGCTCTGCCTCCCAAGTGCTGGGTTTAAAGGTGTGTGCCGCCACACCCAGCTCCTTTACCTCTTGAGTGCTAGAATTAAAGTTATATATCACTATACCCAGTTTATGCAGTACTGGGGATTGAACCCAGGGCCTTATCCATGCTAGGCAAGCTCTCTGCCAACTGAGCTACATCCTGTTCTGCGACATGTGTTTTTTTATATGTGCACAGAAAGGACAAAGAAAGAAACTTTATTAATAGAGTTGGTTCTTGGGAGGAAGACTAGGGGTATAGGACAATTTCTACTCTCTTCCTCCCTCGGTCCCTCCCTCCCTCCCTCCCCTGTGTAAGGAAGTGATGTTTTCTACGGCATACTGAAGTGGAAATATGACAAAGGTTGACCCAGGGTGTCATAGCCTTAGGGACATGATGGTGTAGTTGACGAGGCCTCTTTGACCAGGGGACTGGACTCAATTTCATCTTTTTTTTTTTTTTTTTTTTTTTTGGTTTTTCGAGGTAGGGTCTCACTCTGGCCCAGGCTGACCTGGAATTAACTATGTAGTCTCAGGGTGGCCTTGAACTCACGGCGATTCTCCTACCTCTGCCTCCCGAGTGCTGGGATTAAAGGCGTGCGCCACCACGCCCGGCAATTTCATCTTTTTTATTTTTTTTTCGAGGTAGGGTTTCACTCTAGCCCACGCTGACCTGGAGTTCACTCTGTAGTCTCAGGATGGCTTTGAACTCATGGTGATCTTCCTACCTCTGCCTCCCAAGTGCTGGGATTAAAGGCGTGCGCCACCACGCCCAGCTGAACTCAGTTTTTCAAAAAAATATTTTATTATTTATTTATTTATTAGAGATAGAGGGAAAGGGAGAGAGGGAGAGTAAGAATGGGAATGCCAGGGTCTCCAGCCACTGCAAACGAACGCCAGACGCATGTGCCTCTTTGTGCATCTGGCTTACATGGGGCCTGGAGAATTGAACCGGGGTCCTCAGGCTTCTCAGGCATGTGCCTTAACCACTAAGCCATCTCTCCAGCCCTGGACTCAGTTTTTATAAGCAGAACTAGGACAGTTCTGAGTGTCTTGCTGGTGGCAGCACCAACACATAGCCTTTCGGGAGCTGCCCAAACCTGGCTCAGTCAAGCTTATTGTCAAGTTAGCAGTTGTGGAGCTGGTGGGTGGGGGCGGGGGGGGGGGCTGGTTGTTAATGATTCTCCTAGCAACCCACCAGTTTCAGAGTGCCCCCCTCTGGAGAAGGTTGTCAGAGGAAACCCTGAAGGTATTTATTAATCTTGACAGTTTCCTGAAATCAAATAGGTTCTTGGGCCAAGCCTTGCTCTGGCCCACAGTGTCCTGGATGACCAGTTACTTGGCTGTCACGATTGGCAGAGGGTCATTTCTGTCTTACCTTGGGCCTATCAGTCCTCTCTTCTGATTTCTTTGTGTTCTGTTGAGGCTCCCAGAGAAGGTACAGCAGTTGGAATGTGGGCAAGAGGGCTTTTGAGAAAACAAATACAGGCTTGGAAGTGAGGTTCCCAGAAATCACTGTGCCAGGTTTAAAGGCTACCATGGATAAGCAGATGCTGTGGGCAGGCAGGGCTTGTGTCCCTAAGTCTCCTTCCCTGATCCCTATCAGCCGAGAGTCCACGAACTTCCTGGAGTTTGAGGGGGAAGAGAGCCATGTTTTTAAAGGTGTCTTTTCGGGCCAAGCACAGGCAATATTCTCTCTTCTAACTCCTTCCCTCCCTTGTGAAAAGATGAAATAGAAGGAAGATGTTTCTCTGAAATGGTCTTTGTGCAACTTAAAGTAAGTTGCACACAGTTCAGTGTTAACTGCCTAGTTCTTTGGTCTAGAGCAGGCGGTTGCCTTCCACGGGCAGTTGTCCTAGACCAGGGGCGCCTCACTCCGTGGCTTCCGTGAGTCTGTGTACTTGCAGTGAGTATGGGGCTGGCCTCTGTGCTGTGTGACAGGGCGTGGTGGGGGCATGGCCAGGACTCGGTGCACGCTCTCTCTGGAGTGGCAACTACATTATGGAGGACAGCCTGGGTAGCTAGATCTTCTATTTGTTTATTTTTTCCTTCTAGGAGAGAAACTAGATGTCTCTCTCTCTCCTTCTTCCCTCCCTCCTTCTCTTTTCTATTTGAGAGAGAGGGAGAAAGAAAATGGATGTACCAGGTCCTCCAGCTGCTGCAAACGAATTTCAGATGCATGTGCCACCTTGCGCATCTGGCTCCTGTGGGTCCTGGGAAACTGAGTCCTTAGGCTTTGGAGGCAAACACCTTAAGCACTAAGCCATCTCTCCAACCCTATAACTTTTTTTTTTTTTTTTAAGTTTTTTGAGGTAGGGTCTCACTCTAGCTCTGGCTGACCTGGAATTCACTACATAGTCTCAGGGTGGCCTCGAACTCACAGTGAACCTCCTACCTTTGCCTCCTGAGGGCTGGGATTAAAGGTGTGCACCACCACTCCCAGGTTTTGTTTTTGTTTTTCTGATGTAGGATCTCACCCAGCCCAGGCTGACCTGAAATTCACTCTGTATTCACAGGGTGTCCTTGAACTCACAGCGATCCTCCTACCTCTGCCTCCTGAGTGCTGGAATTAAAGGCATGCGCCGCCACGTCTGGCTTATAACTCTTTTTTTAAATGATTTTTATTTATTTTCAAGGGGGCAGAGACACAGGGTGAGAATGAATATGGGCACACCAGGGCCTCTTGGCCATTGCAAATAAACTACATGTTCATGTGTCACTTTGTGCATCTGGCATCACATGTGTACAGGGGAACCAAACCCAGGCTGTCCAGCTTTGCAAGCAAGCGCCTTAACTGCTGAGCCATCTCCCAGCCCCCTTCACAAATCTTTTGACGGTTGAATTTTTAAATATTGACAACCAGTGGTAGGGCAGAGAAAACAGCACACTGACAGCCACGTGAACAAGTCACACAAGCCTCTGGTCCAGGTGGTGAACTCCTGGTGTGAGGGTCAGGGGTCGCTGGAGCTGCCTTGGCCCTAATGAGCATGTCGTGCCTGCCTGCGTCAAGTCTGTGGCTGCACAGTGGGGTGTGTGAGCACTCCTTGGCCTTTGGGGTTGGCACCTGCTCCTATGCTTCGAGATAGGCTGGGAACAGATCTCCACCAGCTAGCCACACAGTACACAGGCAGATAGAAGAAGGGAGCACCAGGGCCTCCAGCCACTGCAAATGAACTCCACTTGCGCCACCTTGTGCACCTGGCTTTACATGAGTCCTGGGGAATGGAACCGGGGTCCTTTGGCTTTGCAGGCAAGCACCTTAACCACTAAGCCATTTCTCCAACCCCCTGAGACAAAGTCTTACTAAGTTTCCTCCTGCCTCAGCCTCTCAAGTCAACTGGCATTACAGGCCTGCATCACCACGTTCAGCTCAGGGAGGGGGCCTTGAGATTGAAGCCAGTGATTCAATCAATCGTGTCTATATAATGAAAATTTATAAGAATTCCTACACGATGGGGTGCAGGAGCTAGTGAACACGGAGGTGCTGAGAGGCTAGGCTGCCAGGAGAGGTCGCCCAAGGCTCCATGTGTCTCCCTCTGGCACCTTGCCATGGGGCTGGTCCTCGGGTGCAGCTGTCTTGAGTTTTATGTCATTACAGTGGATCATCAGACCTGACCAGGGAGCTGTAGGGACCTCTGACTTCTGGGTGGTCAGTTAGAAGGTTCAGGTGCCATCTGTAGAACGTGTGACTGCCGTCTGAAGTGGAGACAGTTCAATGGGACTTTGTCTGCGGGGTCTGAGCTGTTGTGCATAGAGAGCTACACTGCCTCCCACGTGCCTTCGGATCGCAGCCAGGGCGGCAAGTCTGGCTGGGAAGTCACACTGGGGCACAGGTGGAAGCAGGCAAGCACTCAAGGTGTGTTTTAGCAAAGGGATTTTCAGGTGTGAGAAAGCAAAAGCGGAAGATAAGGACACCCTCCGGGAGTGAGCCTGGGGCAATGGCCAAGGTCTGCTGCCTCTGGTGTCTGGACTTACATTTTTGTTTGTTTTCAGGTAGGGGCTTGCTCTAGCCCAGGCTGATCTGGAATTCACTATGTAGCCATCGGCTGGTCTCAAACTCACTCAATCCTCCTACCTGGGGGTAAAGGTGTGCACCACCATGCCCGGCTGGATTTACAGGTCTTATTCCACCATTTCTCCTCCATCCCTCGGGCAGTCCAGGGTGACATCTTTCCTGGAATACGTCTCCGCCTTCCTTCCTGCTAGAGGCACACTGGGATTATAGGTGCTCACACTACTGTGTCTGCTTTCTGTGTGTTCTGGGTCTGAACTTAGGCGCTCACACTTGTGCAGTTAACACCTTATCCAGCAAGCCCTCTCCCCAGTCCCCTGTGTTTTCTTCTAGAAATTTCAGAGGTGAAACATGGTGATCTTCATGTGACTTTTGTACATGGTGTGAAATTCATCTTGCAGTTAATTTCCCCCTCATTATACAGAAACAATTTCACATTGTACCCCTGAGATTACTGTCCTTATATATCCCAGATCGGCTTCCACCTTGTCATCCTCCTGCAGAGCTGGGATTTCAGGCCTGTGCCACCGTGCCTTAGAGATAGGTACAGATACCCTCGCAGATGGACACCCTCGCAGATAGCCCCAAAGGCCTGCTTGTAAAGTTGGCCCTGGGCTGGTGTCTGAAAAGTTGGCATGTTAGGAGGGCTCCTGCCCCCTCAGTAACCAAATATGCCTGGTTTCTGTCAGCCTCCTGCTCCCTTCAGGAACTCGGAGTTTTGCCAGGCAAATGGATGAGTCTTTTGAGCCCTTGTGAAAGTTCTGCACAAAGCACCCTTAGTGAATTTCCCTGGCAGATGACACCTCACACAGGCGGCCACACCCGTTGTTGCTGGAGGAATCAAGATGTCTGTGTGACTCCACTGGGGGAGGAGCAGTCTCTGCCTGCTTCCCTGGGACTTCGTGCCCCTTCGTCCCTTGAGTCCTAGCAAATCACTGTGGCCTGAGGTGGCCTAGGGGAAATCCCGATCCCCCCCATGTCCAGTTGCTTCAGCAGCACTTACTGAAAAGATTACTCCCTACCATTTGGACCAAACAGCCTTAGCATTTTCGTCAAAATCAGTTGATCTTAACTGTAGGGTCATGACTACACTGTCCATGCTATTCCACTTCCTGTCCTCATGCTAAACTTCATTGTACCATGGCTTGGCAATATGTGTGTTTTTAGTTTTTTAAAATTATGTTTTATTTATTTTGAGGAAGAGAAAGAGGCAGAGAGAGGGAGAGAATGGGCGCACCAGGGCATCCAGCTACATGCATCTGGAGTTCGTTTGCAGTGGCTGGAGGCCCTGGTGTGCCCATTCTGTATCTTTTTTTTTTTCATCTCTGTAATTCTTTATTTAAAACATGCTCTATCTATCTGCCTCTTTCTCTCTCTGTCACTCTCAAATAAATAAACAAAATTAAAAAAATAAAAATAAATAAATAAAAAGACTGTTGCTTTGCAGGGATCTGTTAGGATTCATGCCTGGAAGCGGACAGCCACTGGCTACATCCCTTTCCTTTGCCAGCAGGTGTGGTTCAAGATAGGACAGTGCTCAGGGTCTTTGAGGTAGCTTATCTGATCACATCTAGCTGTCACCTGTAGTGCCCCCCCCCAGCTTCCCTGTAGCAGGTGGGGGTTGGGTCCGCTCACCTGGCAACTCAGCTGGCACACTTAACCAAGAGCCCTTCTCTTTCTCTTTCTTGGAACAGAGTAGCCACGAACCAGAAGGTGCGGGAACAGGTGCGCCTGGAGCTCAGCTTCGTCAACTCAGACCTGCAGATGCTGAAGGAGGAGCTGGAGGGGCTCAACATCTCCGTGGGCGTGTACCAGGGCACAGAGTGAGTGGGCATCGCCATCCAGATGCTTTCTGGGCCCGAGAGCGTACCTGTGTCCAGGCCGCTGTGCCGAGAGTCCAGCTGGAGGCTGTGGACTGAAGGCCCAGCGATCTGCACTGGGGAACAGGAGGATGAACAGGCTTGAGGGCTAAAGGAATGAACCTGTGGAGTTGGTAGGAAAAGAACCAGAGTGTTGAGCAGATAACCGTCTGTCCCAGAACTGCTTGGGATGTGATTTTACGGGAGGGCTGCATTTCTGGGTCCAGGTGGGGAGATCGCATCTCTTGCATGGTTGGGGTGTGGCTGTGCTGTAAAGATCTGGAAGTGCTGCTGTGGGTAACCGTTAGAGCCAGCCTTCCACATGGGGCCCGCGTTGGCCTGCGTCATCCCTTTCAGCCTCTCACCCGGCGCAGGACCTGGGTCTGAGTCTTTCTGCTGAAAGAATGACACAATTATGAAAAGGACCTCGATGAAGATCTTCTGCATTGAAAATTAGCAGAGCCACCTGAGTTCCTTGAGAGACTGGTGTAAAAATGATGTACCCCATTAAGTATTTGAAGGATGAATTTGTCATTTGGAAGCATTTCCTAAGGAGTGTTTGAGGTAGGCATAGCCTTTAGAAAAATTCAGAAATTATTCTGCCCACAATAGTTGAGCTATTTCTTTGAGGGGGGCAGTGCTCATGTTTAAGAAGAAATAACTAGCAGGGCATAGAAGCTATAATCCCAGTTATTGGGGCACCTGAACAGGAGGTTCAAGGGTTCAAGGCCATCCCAAGCTACCTAACATGACCCTATATCAAAGTTAAAATATAAATGAGCAAGGGATATTTATATCTGTATGTATCTGGATAGATAGTTTAGTGGTAGGGCACTTGCCTAGAATTTGCCAGGGAGAGAATGGAGATGTGGCTCAGTGGTAGAGTGTCTGTCTAGAGTCCACCAGGAGTGTCGGGAGCGTGTGGCTCAGTGGCAGAGCAGTGACTCAGCACACATGTGGCCATGTGTTCATTCCTGAGTACTGTAAAGTAGATGAACACCCTCTCTCCCCCAAGTAATACAACCCCCTCCCCCCCAAATAACCAAGATGCTCTAAGGAAGGGCTTATGTGCTTTTTGTATGGGAAATGGGACTTCTCAAAAAGTGGATTAGCTCAGGGGAAATGACAGAAAATAGCTCCCTGCATTAACAGAAGGAAGTCCCTAGGGGACTTTTGCCTTAGAATGTACATTTCCTGGTCCTCATCCTCTGCTTGGCACCTTTGTCAAAGCTAGGGACCAACATCCCGTCCCTGGTCCCCGGCAGAAGTCCTGCCGGCTCTTTGTGCTTGGCTGGCCTGCCTGTGGGCTTTCACTGCAATCCATAAACCCAGTTGGAACAAAAACAGAAAATGCAACATTTACCCCCCTATGCTCTGGTGGTACAAATTCCAATTTGTTCAAAGGGTCCAAGAAGCAGGCCAGGCAGGGCCAAACTTGACAACAAGGAGGCTGTGAGTCTGAGCTCACGTTGGCTGTGTCAGATGTAGGGGTGTCCCACAGATGTGTGCACTTACTGCCCCTGACTAATCACTGTAGCTCCGGTCACTGGAAAGAGGAGAAGGGACATGTGGGGATTCCAATGACACTCTGTGTACCCTTCATTCCAGCAGTTTTCAGAGTCGATTGTTTTTTCCTGGTAGTGTAAGTCTTTTAACTCTTCTGTGAGATAGGTAAGAGAAAAAATGATCTCTTTACAGTTAAAAAAAAACTCGGGGAGACCAGGGTCCCAGGAAGTAACGTAATCGGCAGCCTGAATATGGGTGCCATGGTGTTGGGGTCCTCAGCATACTCATGGGAAGAGCACATGTTGACTACAGCCCTGTGTTGAGTGAGCACAGGAGATCATTGGGGTCCTAGAAGAGTGAGGGCTAGCCTGCCTTCATCAGTTTCCACCAGGTCCAGCTTTCTGGGCAGCTTTAGGGAGGCCACATACCCGGCTTATGCCTCGCCTGCTTTTAACTGCCACCATTGGCAGTTTCTGTTTACAGTCATTGTCCGCTCACCCCGCCCAGCATTCCAGGCCTTGTCTCTAGGTTGAGTTCAACAGCCCACAGAGCTCTCCTGTTACATGTCAAAGAGCTAAATCCCTATTTGCAAAACACAGCCTGCATTCCATGCACTTCCTGCCTACGGCCCATGTCTTTCCTGCTGGTCTTGCTCCTAGGAATGTAGGCCTGGGGGGCACTCCCGGGCTGATCCTGTGAGGTGACCCAGTGGCCACTGGAAGTGGGGGGTGGGATTGTGCAAAGAAACACCTGGTGGAGGGGGGCCTTGAGCCCAGGGTTACGAGTAGGGGATGTTGAGCCCCTGTGGTGAGGAGAGGGATAGAGAATGTGGACAGGAGGGAGGCCCAAGGGAGCAGGTGGTGTTCCCAGGTAGGAAAGCTGTGAACAAGGACACTGAGCCCAGGCCTGGTGCACAGAGTGGAGGCTGGGACTGAGGAGTCAATCTGGGTGGAGGCAGTAGGAGGCTTGGAGTGCCAGCCAGGGGCATCCAGCAGTCATAGGGGCCCAGGATCCATTAGAACAGAGCTGTCTTTGTAGAACAGGAACCTGCAGGTCACATGTGTGCTGATTGGCTGGGAGGACAAGGGTGGGAAACTGAGCTGGGCTGCTGGGGGCGAAGCCATGGGGTGAAGAGGGTTTGAGTTGGGTGGGGGTGAAAGTGCTCCTCGCTCTGTGTCTCGCAGGGAGGCGTTTACCATCCCCCTGATCCCTCTTGGCCTGAAGGAAACCAAAGAAGTTGACTTTTCAGTCGTCCTCAAGGTAAATCCGAAAGCTGTGGGCCTTGGGTTCATTGGTTAAAATAGAGATCAAGAAATCGTACATTCCTTGAAATTGTGTCTCCCTCACAGAAACCTTAGGCTTCATGCTTCAATTGTCAGTTGACATTTAACATGAAGTTTGTTTTTTAAAATTTATTATTTATTTATTTATTTGAGAGAGAGAGAGATACAGAAATAGGCAGGTAGAGAGAGAGAGAGAGAGAGAGAGAGAGAGAATGGGTGTTCCAGGGCCTCCAGCCACTGCAAACGAACTCCAGATGCATGCACCCCCTTGTGCATCTGGCTTACGTGGGTCTTGGAGAATCGAGCCTTGAACTGGGATTCTTAGGCTTCATAGGCAAGCGTTTAACCGCTAAGCCATCTCTCCAGCCTGTCAGTTGACATTTAATGGGTGACCCTGAGACCTTTTTTCAGCCGGCAAGAGGGAGAATTTGTTCATTCACATCTTCTAAGTGCTTTCTCTAGTCTTTGGTGACTAGAATGACTGTGAATATATGGGCACTCCATAGTCTTTTTCCACTGTAAGTGAAATAATTATTTTTGTTTGTTTGTTTTGTTTTTCAAGGTAGGGTCTCACTCCAGCTCAGGCTGACCTGGAATTAACTGCAGTCTCAGGGTGGCCTCGAACTCAACAGCGATCCTCCTACCTCTGCCTCCCAAGTTGCTGGGATTAAAGGTGTGTGCCACCACGCCTGGCTTGAAATAAATATTTTTTTAAAAGAGCAATTGGTTAATACCGTGAAAACGTCTATGCTGGACCTCTGTTCTCAGAGACTGTGACAGAAATAATCCCTCTGCCCAGGGCCTTCTTTTAAATGCTTCCTTATTTAAATCCAGGCTGCAGGCCCTGTGAAAGGCAGCTGGAGAAAGGCAAGCTGTAGCGTTTCAGGACTCAGGGTCACCAGCAAATTTATTCTTTGGGAGGAGAATGGCCACCTTCTTCAGGCTATGTGAATTCTTAGATGTGACTTGTGACTGCTCTCTGAGACTCATGACAATCCATGGGTTTGTAGAATTTCTGTTCTTTGTTTCTGAAGATTTGGCATAGTGCCAGAGCGCAGGACAGGCATCTTAAAGGAGAGGGTGGAGAAACATGGGGATTTTATGGCATCTGTAAAGATCCATGTAAGTTACATGTCAAATCCCACATGAAAGCAAGTGGGAGAAAAAAAATTCCATGTTGTGGGCATGTTGAGCTGAGGTTTCCAACAATGTCATTTTAGCCTAAAGCATCATGGACGTCAGTCTTGCAGAAATGAGAAGAGTTGGGGACTTTCTGTTTTTTCCCTTCCATGTTTGTGCTTGGGAGAAATAGACGTAAGCGGTTTGGTGGACTTGTTCCCTAATTGGCAGCATGTATTGTAGGGAGCACTACAGTGAGTGTCTGATGAGTGAGTGTCTGTGTGTGTGTGTGTGTGTGCGTGCGTGCGTGCGTGCGTGTGGCATGCCTGCGGGAGTGGGGATGTGTGTGGTGGCCAGGCCAGAGGTCAAGGGTGGCTGTCTTCCTCTTCCTCAGTTGCTCTCTACCTGTCTCTCATGGAATCTGGAGCTCAGCAGCTCAGCAGCTCAGCCAGTTTCCAGGGACCCCATGTGTGTCTGCACCCTCCACCCTGGGTTCTGCCACACTCGGGTCCCCATGCTTGGCTGTGAGCCCTTTACAGACAGAGCCATCTTGCCAGCCTCTCATTGTTGACTTTTATGTATTAACTTTTTGGCTACTTTATTAATTTTTTTTAAAAATTATTTATTTGCAAGCAGAGAGAGAGGAACGGGCACACCAGGGTCTCCTGCCACCACAAACAAACTCGAGATGCATGCCTCATTTTTGCATCTGGTTTTATGTGTGGGTACTGGGAATTTAATCCAGGCCATCACGCTTTGCAAACCAGTTCCTTTAACTGCTGAGCCACCTCTCCAGTCCTAAATTCTTTTTATTTTTATTTATTTATTTAATCATTCATTCATTTAATACTTTATTTTTATTTATTTATTTGACAGAGAGAAAGGGGGGAGAGAGAGAATGGGCACGCCAGAGCCTCTAGCCATTGCAAACGAACTCCAGATGCATTGTGCATCTGGCTAACGTGGGTCCTGGGGAATTGAACCTGGGTCCTTTGGTTTTGCAGGCAAACACCTTAACCACTAAGCCATCCCTCCAGCCCCCCTAAATTCTTTTTAATTTAGTAATTTTCCAGTTGATGCTCTTGGGTTTTCTAAACAGTTTTTTTCCGAGAGAATTTTGTGCCTACCTATTGAATATTGTATCTTTTGTTGTTGATATGTTGAGTAAGGAGTGTCCAGAATTATGCTGTGGAAACAGCAGCAGTGGTGGAAATCCTTGCTTTATCCTTGGTCTTCACAGTACATTTCAAATAGATGGTTTCTGTCTTACTGAGGACATTCTTACTAAATATTCAAAGTCAGAAATAACCGGATGTGGTTGTGCACACCTGTAAACACACACTTAGGAGGCTGGAGCAAGAGGCCAGCCTGGGCTGCATAGTGAGACCATGTTTCAGGAATGTCGGGAATACGCTTAGAATTCTGTCATGATCCTTTTACTTTTGTGAAATGAACATAAGGTTCTCTTTGAGCTTCTTGACTTCCCTCCTGTTAAAGTACTGCCCGAGTCCACAACGTTGTCAAACACTGTCGGGACATGTTGCTGCGTGAGGGAACTGGTTCTGCCCCCCAGCATCTCCCGCAGGAAGGGTAGCCAGGTGTCCCTGCTCCTAGGGACGACATGGGGGCCCCACACCAGTGTCATACAGATCATCCTCTCTCCAGTGAGTGTCACTGATAACACATGATAACTGTTTAGAGGTGCTTGAGCCTAGCAGTTTGAGACCCTCCAAGGCAGTATAATATGACCCTGCCTCAAAAACACACAACAACAGGGGCTGGAGGGATGACTTAGCAGTTAAGGCACTTGCCTGCAAAGCTAAAGGACTCAGGTTCGATTCTTCAAGACCCACATAAGCCAGATACATAGGGTGGCGCATGTGGCTGGAATTTGCTGCGGCCGGAGACCCTGGCTCACCCATTCTCTCTCTGCCTCTCCCTCATAAATAAATAAATAAATAAATAAATAAATAAATAAAATAAATAAATGAAAGGTGTGAATCACCATACCCGACATTAAAACAAACAAACAACAACAACCAAAACCAGAAGTCGGATGGGGAAAGGGAGAAAGCATGAGCAAAGCAGACACGGTAACACACACCTGTGATCCAAGCACCGGGAAGACAGAGGTAGGAGGATCAAGAGTTCAAGGTCATTTTCACCTACATAGAGAGCTGGGGCCAGCCTGCACTATGCAAGACTTTGTGTCAAAAAAAAAAAAAAAAAAAGTAAAGAAATAAAAAGTTTAGACCAAATTCCAAACATAGGATTTTTCAAATTCTAGCTGGGTTTGTTTTATTTTTTAAAAAAATTTAAAATATTTTATTTATTTATTTGAGAGGGGGGGGGGAGAGAGAGAAAATGGGCAGGTTAGGGGCCTCCAGCCACTGCAAATGAACTCCAGATGCATGTGCCATCTTGTGCAGCTGGCTTAATGTGGGTCCTGGGGAATCAAACCTGGGTCCTTTGGCTTGCAGGCAAGTGCCTTAACCACTAAGCCATCTCCCCAGCCCTGCTGTGTGATCTTTAATTGTGGGAACTTGGAAACCAGTGGCTTCAGTTGTTAACAGGTGGGAGTTAGGTTAGACTTCTGCAACATATTGGCGAGCATATAGCACATCTGCTCATTTTATGTGTTTAATTTATGAATTGTGTACCCCTCACATTAGAGCAATATAGAATCATCAAAAGCCATGTTATATAGCCAGGTGTGGTGCCGCACACCTTTAATCTCAGCACTCCGGAGGCAGAGGTAGGAGGATCACCATGAATTCAAGGTCAGCCTGGGCTAGAGTGAGGTTGTACCTTGAAAAAAAAAAAAAAACCTATACAGAATGTTTTATGGCCTATAAACATGCTGTGCACATATTTCTGGGTTACTAAAAATGACACAGGTAAGTTATATATTTAGTATAAGCCTGTTTATGTAAGCTAAGTGCATGTGTGCATGGCCTAAAGTCGGTGTCTATGCATCGAACACACAAAAAAGCCAGGGGAGAGCCGGCCGTGATGGTGGCGCATACCTTTAATCCCAGCACTTGGGAGGCAGTGGCCTCTAACCATGAGTTGGAGGCCACCCTGAGATGACATGGTGAATTCCAGGTCTGCCTGGGCTAGAGTGAAACCCTACTTCATTTAAAAAAAAAAAAAAAAAAAGCCAGGGGAGGTGTATAAAGAAGCTGGTGGACCCCCACCTGTGCTCAGGAGGCTGAGACGGGAGGGAAGTGGGCTGGAGGCCGTCTGGGATACGTAGTAAGACGCTTGTGATGGTTTTAATGAAATGGCCCCATAGGCTGATGTGCTTTGAATTCTTGGTCCCCAGCTGTGGAGATTGGGGAAAGTTGTGGGGCTTCCTTACAGGACTAGATCTGTCTCTAAGGGTGGTCTTTGGGGTGATAGAGCCCAGCTCCAAGCGCAGGACATATTCTACTTCCTTCCCACTGTCATGGAGATGTGATGCCCAGCTGGCTGTTTGCTCCTACTTTGCTTTCCCTGCCACCATGAAACTTCCCCTCAAAATTAAGCTAGAAATAGGACTGGAGATATGGTTTAGCAGTTAAGGTGCCTGCCTCCTAAGCCTAAGAACGCCGGTTCTAATCTCTAGGTCCCACGTTTAGCCAGATGCAAAGTGATGCAAGGGCGCAATGCTGCACTCTGGATTTCGTTAGCAGGCTGCTGGCGCGCCCATCTCTATCTGTCTTCCTCTCCCCCCTCTCTGTCTGTCTCAAAAACAAACAAAAAAAAAAAAAACTAAGCTAGAAATACAGAAATAAACCCTTCCGTATGCTGCTTCTGAGCCGGGGTTTTGTGCCAGCAAAAAGTAACTACAAGCCGGGCGTGGTGGCTCACGCCTTTAATCCCAGCACTTGGGAGGCAGAGGTAGGAGGATTGCTGAGAGTTCGAGGCCATCCTGAGACTACATAGTGAATTCCAGGTCAGCCTGGACCAGAGTGAGACCCTACCTCGCAAAACCAAAAAAATAAAATAAAAAAAAAAAAGAAGTAACTACAGCCAATCCCAGGAGGATCGTTGTGAATTAGAGGTCAGCTTGGTGCTACAGATCTGAGTTCTGGTTAGCCTGGGCTAGAGTGAGATCCTACCAAGAAAAAAAAAAAACAAAAAGCTGGGCGTGGTGGTGCACGCCTTTAATCCCAGCACTTGGGAGGCAGAGGTAGGAGGATTGCCGTGAGTTCGAGGCCACCCTGAGACTACATAGTTAATTCCAGGTCAGCCTGGACCAGAGTGAAACCCTACCTCGAAAAAAAAAAAAAAAAAAAAAAAGAAGGGAGAGAGATAACTGTTACAACCCTGTGTCAAACAACAACAAAAACACTTTACAGACATCTGGGGAAAGCAGACTTGAGCAAGTGTTCTGTCTTGTCAGCTTTCTTGCACAAGAACCAGCATTTATGGAGAATGCTCTGTAGGAACATGCTCCCGGCCCCTTACATACTCTCTCTTCCCACCCCCATAATCTTTACTGTCTTCCAATATAGGTTGAGCATCCCTAATCTGAAAGTTTGAAAATGTTTAAAATTCCCCAACTGTCTGAGCAATGACATAGCAAACAGAATATGCCACCCTGTGAAACTTCCTGCACCAATCACCCAAGAATCCTGTTTAAGATCACCTTCAGGCTATGTGTACAAGATGTATAGAAAACATAAATGCATTTCATGTTTATGCTCGAGTCCCCACATACCACATTATTATGTATATGCAGATATTTGAAATCTGAAAAAGCTAGACTCAAAAAACACTGACAGTCCCAAGCGTTTTGTATAATGGATATTCACTCAGCTTGTGGAGTACTGCTTCTAATGCACGTTGCTGGGGTTCATCTCCCCTTGGGTCAGTATGAACCCCATGAAAGGGAAGGGCTTTTGAACGGTGCTTGGTATGTAGCACTTGGCCAGGTGCCCGTCAATGCTGGCTGGACTGAATGAACTCCAGTCGTCATCAGACACCAGGTTGTAGCGGATCCAGTTGGGAGGTCTCACTGGGATGTCTCACTAGTGGATTGCCATACTAACTAGCACAGAGGTTCTGTCACATCATGGCATCCCCCAGACCCACGACTCCTTGATACACAAGCCTCAAACTCCATGTAGCCAAGGATGACCTTGAATTTATCCTCCTTCCTCTGCTTCCCAAGTGCTGGGTTGACATGTGTGCACCAACACGCCCAGTTTACAAAGACGTTTTTCAGTGAATAATTTCAAGAGGTAACACTGTGGCTCCATAGGTAGAGTGCCTGGGGAGCATGCACAAAGCCCTGAGTTCGATCTCCAGCACTGCAGTCTGTTCGGTGGGAATCCACCTGTAATCTCAGCACTGGAGGTGGAGGAAGGAGGTTCAAGAAATTCAAGGCCAGCCTGAGCTACATGAGACCCGGTTTTAAGCCCTCCCCTCCCCACCAAAAAAGCTTTTTTCAAAAGCAGCAGATGCACCATCCCAAAAATCTCTATAAACAAAACTACGAAAAGAACTCGTCCAGCTCATAAATGGCTGTGTGCGCAGCCCTGCGTAGCTTTTTAAAAGTGGGTATCATCCGCTTAGATACAATTTTATGGGCTTTTAAATATTCTTGTTGTTGTATTTGAGGCAGGGTCTCACCCCTGCTCACACTGACCTGGAACTCTCTCTGTAACCGCAGCTGGTCTTGAATGCTCACGGTGGTCCCTCAACTTCAGCCTCCTGAGTGGTGGGACTAAAGATGCACCATGACACCCAGCCATGTTTATTTTGGGGGGTGTATTTTGAGACAGGGTCTTGTGGTGTATCTCAGGCTGGTCTGGAATTCACCATGTAGCTCATGCTGGCCTCAAACTTATGTGTCATCCTTCTACCATCTCTGGCTAGAATTACAGTTTAAAATCCCTTCATTTTTCTTATGCTGTAATGGAAACCAGGACCTTGCACACACTGAGCACATGCTCTGCCACGGAGTGGCACAAGTGACACGTTGGATCACTTGTGTCACCCGCAGGACTTTATCCTGGAACATTACAGTGAGGACAGCTGTTTATACGAGGACGAAATCGCAGACCTTATGGACCTGAGGCAGGTGAGTGCCGTGCAGAACCTGGGAGGTGTTGGCTTGGCTTCCTGAGCTTCAGGACACCCATGACTGCATGCTGGTAGCCTTAGAGAATCCAGGACACTCGATGGGCCTGTCAGCACCATCCGCTGCACTTGCAGTTCAAGAAAACCGTAGAGGTGGAGAGGCTTGCCCACTGTGAGGTGGGGGGCTGGATCCCAGGATCCCTGACTTCATCTCCATGCAGCCCTTTCCACCCGTCCTCAGGCCCACACGCCACAGCAAGAGTGACAGCACCTGTTCATGTGTGTGGGGATGTGTGCTGGGCCAGGTCCCCCTCACCTGTGCACACCTCTGGGCTCGTCTTCTTTCAGGCTTGTCGGACCCCCAGCCGAGATGAGGCCGGGGTGGAGCTTCTCATGTCCTACTTCGTCCAGCTGGGCTTCGTGGAGAGCAGGTTCTTCCCGCCCACCCGGCAGATGGGGCTCCTGTTTACCTGGTAGGTGTGAGGCCTTCCTTGCAGGGCGTCCCTGGGTCCGGAGCCTGTCACTTCAGATCTTCTGTGGTGCAGTCCCTCCTGACTGGCATTTATGCAGTTGGCTCCAGGTGCTGGGCACGGCCCATGAATTGGTGTTGGTTTATGCAGAGGCCCAGGGGAGAACACTCCAGCAGACTGTAGCCTGTGTATCAGAACAGATGGACACGAGAAGAGGCTGTGTGTGCACGCACACACGCCGTGTCCTTAGGGAAACACCAGGGTTCTCAAGCAAAACTAAAGAGAAGGAAAATTGTTTTGTTTACATTTCTTATTTTCCTTATTTTTGTTTCTTTTTTTTTTTTTTTTCTTCTTTTTTTGGTTTTTTGAGTTAGGGTCTCACTCTGATCCAGGCTGACCTGGAATTCACTATGTAGTCTCAGGGTGGCCTTGAACTCATAGCGATCCTCCTACCTCTTCCTCCCAAGTGCTGGGATTAAAGGCATGCGCCACCACGCCTGGCTTCCTTTTCTTATTTTTATTTTATTTATTTATTTATTTTTAAATATATTTTATTTGACAGAGAGAGACAAGGAGAGAGAAAGAGAAAGAGAATGGGTGCTCCAGGGCCTCTAGCCACAGCAAACGAACTCCAGATGCAGGCACCCCTTGTGCATCTGGCTAACATGGGCCCTGGGGAATCGAACCTAGGTCCTTTGGCTTTGCAGGCAAACGCCTTAACCACTAAACCATCCCACCAGCCCTGTTTATTTATTTTTTGAGATGCAAGATTCTAATCCCAGAGGGTACTGGGTTGTCTGGTGAGTGAGTTGTGTTTTATTCTAATTGTAAAGGCAGAAAACAGAAACTTTTTTTTTTTTTTTTTTTGAGGTAGGGTCTCACTCTAGCTCAGGCTCAGGCTGACCTGGAATTCACTATGTAGTCTCAGGGTGGCCTTGAACTCATGGCGATCCTCCTACCTCTGCCTCCCGAGTGCTGGGATTAAAGGCATGCGCCACCATGCCCGGCCAGAAACTTTTTTTTGTTTGATTTTTGGTGGGTTTTTGTTGTTATTGTTATTGTTGTTTTGTTGTTGTTGTTGTTGCTGTTTTTTTCAAGGTAGGGTTCACTCTAGTCCAGGCTGACCTGGAATTCACTATGTAGTCTCAGGGTGGCCTAAATTTACAGCAATCCTCCTACCTCTGCCTTCCAAATGCTGGGATTAAAGATGTGCACCACCACGCCCGGCACATAAGGCCTCTTTAAATTTGGTTCCAGAAGTGAAATTTGTCCATGTGCACCTAGACACAAGTGACATTTTCAGCACACGTTTGTTGTAATAGGTATGACTCCTTCACTGGGGTTCCGGTCAGCCAGCAGAATTTGTTGCTGGAGAAAGCCAGCATTCTCTTCAACATTGGAGCCCTCTACACCCAGATCGGGACCCGGTGCAACCGGCAGACGCAAGCTGGGCTGGAGAACGCCATGGAGGCCTTCCAGAGAGCTGCAGGTATGTGTCTGACAGGCTGCCACACTGCCCTTGTCCCCGGCAGACGGCATGGGGACCTAGCTAAAGAGTTCTTGCTTGAATCCTGTGCAGACCCATGCTTGGCCTTGAATGTCTGCCTAGAATCCAACAGTGAAGGGCTGAGGACGCGCTTCGTGTAGAATGCTTGGGTGGCATGTGTTAGAACCTGGGTTTGACCCCAATAGAGCGGGGGAAGGGGGAGGGAGAGCAACCCTGTATGTATACATGCCTATGATAAAGTTTAATTTATAAACCAGCCCAGTAAGAGATTAACAAATACCAGGTAACAATAAAATAGAACAATTGCAACAGTATACTGTTATAAAAAGTTACAGATTGCTTATTCCTGAAATTCTCCATGTAATTGCCCAAAGGTAACTGAAACTGAAGCAAATGAAAACCTTAGGCAGCCGGGCGTGGTGGCACACACCTTGAATCCCAGCCCTCGGGAGGCAGAGGTAGGAGGATCACGGTGAGTGAGTTTGTGACCACCCTGAGACTACATAGTGAGTTCCAGGTCGGCCTGGGCTAGAGTGAAACCCTACCTCGAAAAACAAAACAAAAAAAAAAAAAAAAAAAAAACCCAGGTAAAGGTCACTGTGTCACTGTCTGTGCCTGTTTGTTTTGTTTTGTTTTTTTTAAATTGTTTTTTGAAGTAGGGTCTCACTCTGCTCCAGGTTGACCTGGAATTCACTGTATTCTCAGGATGGCCTTGAACTCACGGTGATCCTCCTACCTCTGCCTCCCCAGTGCTGGGATTAAAGGCGTGCACCACCACGCCCGGCCCCCTGCCTTTTTTCTTTTGGTGGTGCTGGGGATGGAACCCAGGGCCTTGCACATGCTAGAGAAGTGCTCGATCACTTAAGCCATTAATCATTTTAGAGAGAGTCTCTCTAGCTGTAGCCCAGGTTGGCCTTGAACTTGCTGTGTAGCCCAGGTTTGGATTTAAACTTGAGGTCCTCCTGCCTCAGCTTCCTGAGTGCTGAGGTTACAGCATGAGCCACCAAGCCCAGCTTGTTTTTACCATTTTAACTTTGTCAGCCCTCAACTCATCCGAGTATGAGCCAGATGCGGGTTAGAGGAGAAACGCAGCCCTGCAAGGGGGCTGGAGCCATCAGAACTGGGGCGGGAGGCAAGCCTGGCCCCGCAGTGGTACCTGTGGAGTCTGCATTGCTAGCCTTTGCCAGGTCCGTGCCTGGGGCTGTTGTGAGCTATTTCTTCCTAATGGAAACGTTACCTCTCTGAGGAGAACTCAGGAGGAAAAGAAGCTGGGGTTGCTGAATTTTTTTTTGTGGGGGGGGTCATGGTTTTCGAGGTAGGGTCTCATTGTAGCTCAGGCTGACCTGGAATTCACTCTGTATTCTCAGGGTACCCTTGAACTCATGGCGATCCTCCTACCTCTGCCTCCCAAGTGCTGGGATTAAAGGTGTGCGCCACCACACCCAGCACTTTTTTTTTTTAATAATTTTTTTTTAGAAGTTGCATTGTGTATTGCAATTCTATTCTATTCTATTGTTCTTTTTTTTTTTTTTTTTGGTTTTGCAAGGTAGGGTCTCACTCTGGTCCAGGCTGACCTGGAATTAACTATGTAGTCTCAGGGTGGCCTTGAACTCTCGGCGATACTCCTACCTCTGCCTCCCGAGTGCTGGGATTAAAGGCGTGCGCCACCATGTCTGGCCAATTCTATTCTTTTTTAAAAGATTTATTTTTATTTATTAAAGAAAGAGAGAGGGAGAGATAAAGAGGGAGTGAGAATGGCCATGCCAAGGCCTCCAGCCACTGCAAACGAACTCCAGACACAGGTGCCACCATGTGCATCTGGCTTATGTGGGACCTGGAGAATCGAACCTGGGTCCTTAGCCTTCTCAGGCATGTGCCTTAACCGCTAAGCCATCTCTCCAGCCCAGCTGAAAAATTTTAAAGGTCGCAAGACCCCTCCCCAAGGCCGTAGACACAGTAAATAACTGAGCGGGGAGAGCCTGACCAGGCCAAGCCGCCTGCAAGTCCTATGGTGTGCTCCAGAAATGCAACTTCCGGGAGTAGTCACTACACTCTGATGGGCTTTCTTGGTAATGCAGCTGCCCCTTTGAGTCACCCACACTTCTGTAAGCCACCCCCTCACCCATGCTTTATAAGTAACCCCAATCAGCTCATTGTTTCACCCAAATCGGTTTTGGTGCAATCATGCTTTGGTCTATGGTCTGTGCGCTGTCTGGGGTGAATAGACGTGTGTTTGTGTCCCCAGGGCTAACATTTCATGCAGTGGGCACACCCAGCATGTGGATGGTGGGTAATGACAGCAACTCAGTGTGGAGACCACGTTGTGACTCTCCGAACTGCTGCCACTTTGAGACAATGTCTTGTGTGTGTAGCCCAGTCTGGCTTTGAACTCTCTGTGTGTCCCTGGCTGGCCTCAAGCTCATGATCCTCCTGCCTCCCAAGGGCTGGGATGGCCGGCCTGCATCACACTCTCATTTCCCCCTGTGCTGATCATCCCTGCTTGTATCCTTCTGGAAACACTGCTCTGCAAGCCTGTGAAGAGCTAGTTTGGTCATTTTGACTCACAGCAGGAAGAAAAGAGTATGTGAACATTTTTGGTCCCTTGTGATTAAATGGGATGTTAAGATTCCTTTTCTAGACACAGTTTTTTTTCCTTCTTCTTTTTTTTTCTTTTTCCTGAGGCAGGGTCTTGCTGGCCTTGAACTCTGTGTCTCCATGGCTCAGTCTCCTGAGTGCTTGGATTTCAAGCAAGTGCTATAGTGGTTGGTTTCTGAGGAATCTTGAGCAGGCACACTTTGTAACCTGCCTCCAAGGCTGCAGAATTACACAGAGCGAGGTGTGGGAGAAGGGAGCATGAGGGCAGGGAGAGGGGAACAGACAGCCTGGAGCAGATGTCACCCCTCTTTGGGGCAGCAAAACCAGAGGAACCAGTTGGATGGGATGCAGGAGGCAAATCCTTTTCTCCTCCACACTGATTGTCCCTCAGTGGTCAGGACAACTAGTTTTTTTAAGTATCAGAAAGGGAGCTGAGGGGGCCCAGCATGGACATGCCCATTGCAGTGGGCCAGGAAGAGTCTCGCCTTCCTGAATGACCCAGGTCTCATGGGTGAGCCCCCCATTCACTCAGCCTACTTTTTCCCTCCTGTTTCACCCCATGCCCCGTCTTCAGTGAGCCAGGCAGTTTTCTTGCTCAAAGCATGCATAAATACTTTAGAACCGAATCCAATTTAATTTTGAAAAATATTTATATGTGAATCAAGAGAGAAAATATAAATGGGTACCCCAGGGCCTCCTGCCACATACATACACACACATACATACACACACACACACACACACACACACACACACACACACACACACAGAGTCTGTTTAGCTTAGGCTGGCCTCCTGCCTCACCCTCTTGAGTGCTGGTATTATTGGTATATGCTACTACACCCTGCATCTCCATATATTTATTTATTTTTATTTATTTGAGAGCAACAGATAAAGAGACAGAGGTGGGGGATGCAAACGAATTCCAGATGCGTGTGCCACCTTGTGCATCTGGCTTCCATGGATCCTGGGGTATTGAACTGGGGTCCTTTGGCTTTGCAGGCAAGTGCCTAACCACTAACCCATCTCTCTGGCCCCTCCATATTTTTATTAAACAGTAATGTCCCCTTTCTCCTTCCTGCAGCAGCTATTAATTTCTACTCTACTGTATATCTCTGCTTTTGACTACTGTTTCAGGCACCTCAGTAAATGGCATTGTATCATGTTCATTTGACTTACTGATTTTACGTAGCATCATGTTTCCATTAGTGTTGCTGGGTGTGTCAGCGTGTCGTGTCTTCTCATTCATGGTGCTGAGGGGGTCAAACCTGGGGCCTTGTGCATGCCAAGCACACACTCTACCACTGTGCGCTATCCCCAGTGTCTCTTTCTTTTTAGGGCTGCAAAGTATCCCACTGCTAACCCATCAGTGGGTGTTCGGAGTGTGTCCATGTGTTGGCTGTGTGGCTAATGCTGCGTTGAATATGAGTGTCCAAGTCGTAGTTAATTCCTTCATTCAGTTCTTTGGGCGCGTGCATAGGAATGCAGTGGCTGGGTGATGTGCTTGTGAGAGTCAGGTTTTTGTTTATTTGGGACAGAGTCTTACTACATAGTATAGGATGACCTTGAATTCTCCATCTGCCTGCCTCCGCTTCCGTAGAGCTGGGATTATAGGTATGTGCCACTAGGCTAGCAAAATGTAGATTTTTCAAGTTGTTTTAGGGCATCAGAAAAAAATGCGTGTGTGTGTGTGTATAAAGTTTTATATATGGGGCTGGAGAGATGGCTTAGTGGTTAAGGCATTTGCCTACAAAGACAAAAGACTCAGGTTTGATTCCCCAGGACCCACGTTAGCCAGATGCACAAGGGGGCACACTTGTCTGGAGTTTGTTTGCAGTGGCTGGCGGCCCTGGAGCACCCATTCTCTCTCTTTCTCTCTCCCTGTCTCTCTCTCTCTCTGTCAAATAAGTAAATAAAAATAAAATATTAAAAAAATTTTTATATATAACTTTTTTTTTTTTAGGTAGGGTCTCACTCTGGCCCAGGCTGACCTGGAATTAACTGTGTAGTCTCAGAGTGGTCTCGAACACACAGCGATCCTCCTACCTCTGCCTCCCAAGTGCTGGAATTAAAGGTGTGTGCTGCCACGCCTGGCTTTTTTTTTTTTTTTTTTTTTCAAGGTAGGGTCTCACTCTAGCTCAGGCTGACCTGAAATTCACTCTCTATTCTCAGGGTGCCCTCCAACTCATGGTCATCCTCCTGCCTCTGCTTCCCGAGTGCTGGGATTAAAGGTGTGCGCCACCACGGCCGGTCAAACTCAGGGTCTTATGCCTGGTGTGTTTGTGCTTTACCACTGAGCAACAACTCCAGCCCCAGTTTTATTTATTTATGTGCATATATTTTTGCTTTTGTCGTTCCCTGTAGCAGCATGGTAAAGTAAGTTTGATTCCCAACTCCAATTCAGCAAAACTTATGATTTTAGGTGTTTTAAACTACCTGAAAGAGACATTTACTCACACTCCAAGTTATGACATGAGCCCCGCCATGCTCAGCGTGCTGGTCAAAATGATGCTCGCCCAAGCCCAAGAAAGCGTGTTTGAGAGAGTGTGTCTTCCTGGGATCCGGAACGAGTTCTTCATGCTGGTGAAGGTGGCTCAGGAGGCTGCTAAGGTAAAGCTTTCTAGTTCCTGCGACTTCTGAGGAGGGGCCAGATCAGCTGATACGGGTACCTGGGAGCAGCAGGGGTTCCCACGACAGCAGCTTGTCCAGGACCCTGGGCAGCGTGCCTTTCTCAGCCGAGGCTGCTGGCAAGTCCTGGTGTTTCAGGTCTGGATCAGCGATTCCCTCGGTAGCTTGGCCTGAAGAGCAGCGTCATGACAGTTGACGGATGCCTGTGTTGAGTGACATCGTGGCAGAGCAGTCCCTTGGCTTTGTGCCCATGTTCTGCTTCAGCTGGGGCTCGGGAGGGCCCCTGTGCTCACTTCTCCTTCTGTTTCAGGTGGCAGAGGCCTACCGGCAGCTGCATGCAGCCATGAGCCAGGAGCCCGTGAAGGAGAACATCCCTTACACCTGGGCCAGCGTGGCCTGTGTGAAGGCCCACCACTACGGGGCCCTGGCCCACTACTTCGCCGCCACCCTCCTCATTGACCACCAGTGTGAGAATCGGGGCTCAGGGCTGTGGGCTTGTTACCTCGGGGGGATTCTGGGCTGAGTAGGAGCTGTCTTGTCTTTTTTTTTCTTTATTCTTAAAATTTTTTGTTTATTTTTATTTATTTTATTTGAGAGTGACAGGCAGACAGAGAAAGAGGCAGAGATAGAGAGAGTGAATGGGCATGCCAGGACCTCCAGCCACTGCAAACGAACTCTAGGTGCATGTGCCCTCTTGTGCATCTGGTTTATGTGGGTCCTGGGGAATCGAGCCTTGAACCAGGGTCCTTAGGCTTCACAGGCAAGGGCTTAACCACTAAACTATCTCTCCAGGCCTTTTTTTTTTTTTTTTTTTTTGGTTTTTCAAGGTAGGGGTCTCACTCTAGCCCAGGCTGACCTGGAATTCACTATGTAATCTCAGGGTGTCATGGCCATCCTCCTATCTCTGCCTCCCAAGTACTGGGATTAAAGGCGTGCACCAACACACCCGGCTCTATCTACCTTTTCTGAGATGGGATCTCTCATTGGCCTGGAGCTCTCCAATTAAGCTACCTTGACTGGTCAGCGAGCCGTGGGAGTTGTCCTGCCCTTCCCTCCCATGTTTGGATTCCTAGTGTTCCTTCCGATAGCTTTACATGGATTCTGGGCTCCAGCTCTGGTCCTCGTGCTTGGGAGGCAAGCACTTTGCTGCTGACCCATCTCTCCAGCCTCTGTGATTAAACTTGTAAATAAAAGCAGGGACCACAATAACAAATGTGTCGAGCCCTGTTAGAACTTGATTCAAGAAGGTGCCTGCTTGCCAAGCCTAACAACCTGGGTTCTATTCCCCATTACTCATGTAAAGCCAGATGCACAAAATAGTGCGTGTGTCTGAAGTTGGTTTGGGTGGCAAGAGGTCCTCGTGTGCCCATTTTCTCTCGCTTGCAATAAATAATAAAACAAAAATATATTAAAAGAGAACTTGATTCAGAGTTTGACAAACCTTTCTTCCTTTTTTTTTTTTTGTTTGAGATCAGGTCTTGGTGTGTAACCCAGGCTAGCCTGACACAATCCCTCTGCCTCAGTTTCCCAAATACTGAGATTATCAGTACTCATTTCTATACTTTGCTTTTTGCATTAATTTTGGTACTTTAAAAATTGTATAAAACAGAGGGCTGGAGAGATGGCTTAGTGGTTAAGGCAGTTGCCTATAAAGCCTAAGGACCCAGGTTCGATTCCCCAGGACCCACATAAGCCAGATGCACAAGGTGGCGCATGAGTCTGGACTTTGTTTGCAGTGGCTGGAGGCCTTGGCATGCTCATTCTCTCTTCCCATCTGCCTCTTTCTCTGTCTCTCTCTCTCTCTTTCTCTCTCTCAAATAAAAAAAGGAGAGGGGCTGGAAAGACAGCTCAGCAGTTAAGGAACTTACCTGCGGAGCCTAACCACCCGGGTTTAATTCCTCAGTTCCCATATAAAGCCTGATCCACAAAGTGGCACATGCCTCTGGAGTTTGTTTGCAGTGGCTAGAGATTCTGGTGTGCCTATTCCGCCCCCTCCTTCTCTCTTTCTACTTGCAAATGAATAACTATTGTGAGGCTGTGGCGTAGCTTAGTGGGAGAACATTTCCCTAGCATGTACATGGTCTGCTTTCTTCCCAGCACCACACACAAAAGATTAGCATGAAAACACTCAATTTCTTCTGTAGTGAGTTCTTGGTTCCTTCTTCAATACCAAGCAAGGCCAGTGTCTCTGATTCTTTACCCCAATGCTGGCACTGCCATTTATTATTAGTGATCTATGCAAGCTGCTTTGACATGAATACATTGTTCGTGTGGTGCTTGTCATGGCATTACTCCAAGCAGCTCTGAGAGCAATTAAGGGGGCTAGCATATAGAACCAGATTGTCGGCATTCACACCTTAGCTCTGTACCTAACTAGCTGTGGGACCTCAGACAAACCACCTTGCTGCTCTGTGGTTCAGTGGTGTCATCTGTAAAATGGAGCTAGAGTGAGAGCCTACTTCCCAGGGATGTTGAGAAAGCTCGGTACAAGTATATAGCAATGCTAACTCAAGCCTTGCTTGTTAGAGGCTCATGAGCGTGTTAGGCCAGAATATAGTAGCATGTAGTCCTTCATCCGGGTAGCTAGGTGGGTAAGTAGAAGTGCAGTGTGGTCACTGGGCATAGGAGAGGCAGCTGTTGAGCCCATCAGTGCAGTCCTGGAAACCTTCTCACAGGTGGTGGCGTTGGTGTTGGTCTTTGCCAGCTGTGTGTGCGTGGAGGGAAAGCACGGCTCAGAGCAGGCAGCACCTGAGCACAGGGTCCGAGGCCCAGAGAGTGGAGATTGGGTGAAGGTCAAGAGGTGTTGCCATGAGGCTGTGCCTGAAGCAGAGGAGTGCTGTTACTGCCCCTCACAGACACGGGGGTCCCACGACCTGTGCATCTGGACAGCTGTAGGATCAGAGCTGTGGCAGAGGGCTGTGTGCAGTGAGAAAATCCCAGGAGGGAGTTGGGGGTGCTCCAGTCCAGTTCTTAAATTTTTTTTTAGTTATGACATGAGCCCCGCCATGCTCAGCGTGCTGGTCAAAATGATGCTCGCCCAAGCCCAAGAAAGCGTGTTTGAGAGAGTGTGTCTTCCTGGGATCCGGAACGAGTTCTTCATGCTGGTGAAGGTGGCTCAGGAGGCTGCTAAGGTAAAGCTTTCTAGTTCCTGCGACTTCTGAGGAGGGGCCAGATCAGCTGATACGGGTACCTGGGAGCAGCAGGGGTTCCCACGACAGCAGCTTGCCCAGGACCCTGGGCAGCGTGCCTTTCTCAGCCGAGGCTGCTGGCAAGTCCTGGTGTTTCAGGTCTGGATCAGCGATTCCCTCGGTAGCTTGGCCTAAAGAGCAGCGTCATGACAGTTGACCGATGCCTGTGTTGAGTGACATCGTGGCAGAGCAGTCCCTTGGCTTTGTGCCCATGTTCTGCTTCAGCTGGGGCTCGGGAGGGCCCCTGTGCTCACTTCTCCTTCTGTTTCAGGTGGCAGAGGCCTACCGGCAGCTGCATGCAGCCATGAGCCAGGAGCCCGTGAAGGAGAACATCCCTTACACCTGGGCCAGCGTGGCCTGTGTGAAGGCCCACCACTACGGGGCCCTGGCCCACTACTTCGCCGCCACCCTCCTCATTGACCACCAGTGTGAGAATCGGGGCTCAGGGCTGTGGGCTGGTTCCCTCGGGGGGATTCTGGGCTGAGTAGGAGCTGTCTTGTCTTTTTTTTTCTTTATTCTTAAAATTTTTTGTTTATTTTTATTTATTTTATTTGAGAGTGACAGGCAGACAGAGAAAGAGGCAGAGATAGAGAGAGTGAATGGGCATGCCAGGACCTCCAGCCACTGCAAACGAACTCTAGGTGCATGTGCCCTCTTGTGCATCTGGTTTATGTGGGTCCTGGGGAATCGAGCCTTGAACCAGGGTCCTTAGGCTTCACAGGCAAGGGCTTAACCACTAAACTATCTCTCCAGGCCTTTTTTTTTTTTTTTTTTTTTTTTTTTTTTTTTTTTTTGGTTTTTCAAGGTAGGGTCTCACTCTAGCCCAGGCTGACCTGGAATTCACTATGTAATCTCAGGTGTCATGGCCATCCTCCTATCTCTGCCTCCCAAGTACTGGGATTAAAGGCGTGCACCAACACACCCGGCTCTATCTACCTTTTCTGAGATGGGATCTCTCATTGGCCTGGAGCTCTCCAATTAAGCTACCTTGACTGGTCAGCGAGCCGTGGGAGTTGTCCTGCCCTTCCCTCCCATGTTTGGATTCCTAGTGTTCCTTCCGATAGCTTTACATGGATTCTGGGCCCAGCTCTGGTCCTCTCGTGCTTGGGAGGCAAGCACTTTGCTGCTGACCCATCTCTCCAGCCTCTGTGATTCAACTTGTAAATAAAAGCAGGGACCACAATAACAAATGTGTCGAGCCCTGTTAGAACTTGATTCAAGAAGGTGCCTGCTTGCCAAGCCTAACAACCTGGGTTCTATTCCCCATTACTCATGTAAAGCCAGATGCACAAAATAGTGCGTGTGTCTGAAGTTGGTTTGGGTGGCAAGAGGTCCTCGTGTGCCCATTTTCTCTCGCTTGCAATAAATAATAAAACAAAAATATATTAAAAGAGAACTTGATTCAGAGTTTGACAAACCTTTCTTCCTTTTTTTTTTTTTTGTTTGAGATCAGGTCTTGGTGTGTAACCCAGGCTAGCCTGACACAATCCCTCTGCCTCAGTTTCCCAAATACTGAGATTATCAGTACTCATTTCTATACTTTGCTTTTTGCATTAATTTTGGTACTTTAAAAATTGTATAAAACAGAGGGCTGGAGAGATGGCTTAGTGGTTAAGGCAGTTGCCTATAAAGCCTAAGGACCCAGGTTCGATTCCCCAGGACCCACATAAGCCAGATGCACAAGGTGGCGCATGAGTCTGGACTTTGTTTGCAGTGGCTGGAGGCCTTGGCATGCTCATTCTCTCTTCCCATCTGCCTCTTTCTCTGTCTCTCTCTCTCTTTCTCTCTCTCAAATAAAAAAAGGAGAGGAGCTGGAAAGACAGCTCAGCAGTTAAGGAACTTACCTGCGGAGCCTAACCACCCGGGTTTAATTCCTCAGTTCCCATATAAAGCCTGATCCACAAAGTGGCACATGCCTCTGGAGTTTGTTTGCAGTGGCTAGAGATCCTGGTGTGCCTATTCCGCCCCCTCCTTCTCTCTTTCTACTTGCAAATGAATAACTATTGTGAGGCTGTGGCGTAGCTTAGTGGGAGAACATTTCCCTAGCATGTACATGGTCTGCTTTCTTCCCAGCACCACACACAAAAGATTAGCATGAAAACACTCAATTTCTTCTGTAGTGAGTTCTTGGTTCCTTCTTCAATACCAAGCAAGGCCAGTGTCTCTGATTCTTTACCCCAATGCTGGCACTGCCATTTATTATTAGTGATCTATGCAAGCTGCTTTGACATGAATACATTGTTCGTGTGGTGCTTGTAATGGCATTACTCCAAGCAGCTCTGAGAGCAATTAAGGGGGCTAGCATATAGAACCAGATTGTTGGCATTCACACCTTAGCTCTGTACCTAACTAGCTGTGGGACCTCAGACAAGCCACTTTGCTGCTCTGTGGTTCAGTGGTGTCATCTGTAAAATGGAGCTAGAGTGAGAGCCTACTTCCCAGGGATGTTGAGAAAGCTCGGTACAAGTATATAGCAATGCTAACTCAAGCCTTGCTTGTTAGAGGCTCATGAACGTGTTAGGCCAGAATATAGTAGCATGCAGTCCTTCATCCGGGTAGCTAGGTGGGTAAGTAGAAGTGCAGTGTGGTCACTGGGCATAGGAGAGGCAGCTGTTGGGCCCATCAGTGCAGTCCTGGAAACCTTCTCACAGGTGGTGGCGTTGGTGTTGGTCTTTGCCAGCTGTGTGTGCGTGGAGGGAAAGCACGGCTCAGAGCAGGCAGCACCTGAGCACAGGGTCCGAGGCCCAGAGAGTGGAGATTGGGTGAAGGTCAAGAGGTGTTGCCATGAGGCTGTGCCTGAAGCAGAGGAGTGCTGTTACTGCCCCTCACAGACACGGGGGTCCCACGACCTGTGCATCTGGACAGCTGTAGGATCAGAGCTGTGGCAGAGGGCTGTGTGCAGTGAGAAAATCCCAGGAGGGAGTTGGGGGTGCTCCAGTCCAGTTCTTAAATTTTTTTTTTTTTTTTTGATTTTTCGAGGTAGGGTCTCACTCTGGTCCAGGCTGACCTGGAATTCACTATGTAGTCTCAGGGTGGCCTCGAACTCTCGGCGATCCTCCTACCTCTGCCTCCCGAGTGCTGGGATTAAAGGCGTGCGCCACCACGCCCGGCTCAGTTCTTAAATTTTTTTCACTTATTTATATGAGAGAGTTAGAGAGACAGAATGGGTGCACCACGGCCTCCAGCCACTGCAAACGAACTCCAGACACATGCGCCCCCTTGTGCATCTGTCTTACGTGGGTCCTGGGGAATCAAACCTGGGTCCTTTGGCTTTAACCACTAAGCCATCCCTCCAGGCCAGTTCTTGGACCCCCAGAGTGGCTGTTCCAGTGAAGTGGGGCAAAGGGAGCGTAAGTGAGCTGAAAGCCCCTCATGGATTGGCCATACCATGTCCTGAGCCGGGGCTGGACGTGTTGTCCTTACAGTGAGACGGAGCGCCGATGACGACCACCAGGAGAAGTGCCTGTCCCAGCTCTACCACCGCATGCCCGACGGGCTCACGGCTCTGGGCACACTGAAGAACGACCAGCAGCGATGTCAGCTGGGTACGTGAGACCCTGTCCTGGGACCGAGTCCTGTCACTTCCGGCAGTCCCATTAAGCAGTTGCTCCAAGATCAGGTGTGGGGAAGTACTGGGAAGAGTCATGACCACTCTGTGGTTCAGAAATCGCCAGGTGCGACCCTGGCATCAGGGCTTACAGAGCCGTGTCTCTCGGTGCCCAGGTCCTTGGCCACCTCTCAGTACGGTAGCCACCCATGGGTGGCCCTGTGCCATGCTCCTCCAGAAGGGCTGCTGAGTATTGGGGTGACAGGCATTCACCACTGCACCTGGCTTCCATTTTCCTTTCCTTAGTTTCCCAGGCTGACCTGTGTAGGCCAGGCTGGCCTCAAACTTGCAGCAGTCCTCCCACCTCAGGCTTGCATTGTCAACCTTCCCACTTTCTCTTCTTCCTTTCCTTCTTCACTTCTTTCCCAAGACTTTCCTATTAGGGGCCAAACCCAGGGCTTTGTGCACAGTAGGCAAATGTGGTCCCCCTAAACTCTATCCCCGGTCCATTTTTACACTGTTGTAGAGACAGGTTCTAGGCAGGTAGCCCATGCAGACCTTAAACTTGCCATCTTCCTGCCTCTGCCTTCTAAGTGTTGGCATGGAGGCCTGCACCATCATTCCTGGTTCTCATGGTCCAGTCCCCATCTCAAAAAGGCTTTAGCTGTCAAGGAGCTCATTGAGAGTGGCCATTGTGTGGGGCACTTTAGAGTTCTCTGACGCATTCATGTGCCGCCTGGGTGGCGGGTTTCCGTCTACAGGTAAAGCCCATTTGCGCCAAGCCATTGGCCACCACGAAGAGTCACTGAGGGAGGCCAGCCTGTGCAAGAAGCTGCGCGACATTCAGGTGCTCAGGGACGTGCTGTCCGCTGCCCATCAGCGCACTCAGCTCAAGTACTCCCAGCACCGAGCAGACGATGACCTCCTGAACTTCACCGCAGCGCCCGATGTCGTTCGTGAGTGGCGGGGATGATGGGCTTACGGGGAACCTGTGGAGGCCGGAGTGTACCACGGCTACACAGCGTGGTGTTACTTGGTCATTGGGCAGGGGCCACAGCAAGGCCAGGTGCTGGGCTCTGGGAGAGTGCTGTGGAGTAGGAGCTGAGCGCTTCTCTTAGGCCAGGGATGGTGGTGTATGCCTAGAATGCTGGCACTGAGAGGCTGAGGCAGCAGGATTGCCATGAGTTTAAGGCTAGACTGGGTTGCAGAGTGAGTTCCAGGACAGTTTGGGCTGTGAAAATGACACACACACACACACACACACACACACACACACACACACACACACACACAGTTCAAGGCTAACCTATGCTGCGTAGCAAAACTTTAAGTAAAAAAGATAAGAAAAAGGGCTGGAGAGATGGCTTAATGGTTAAGGCGCTTGCCTGCAAAGCCTAAGAGCTACCATGCCGCCTAACTTTGTAGTTTCCTTTTCTTTCCAAGGGTGCAGACACAGGGTTTCGTCAGTTGGGTCACACACACCGCACCCTCCCCCACCTAGAGCAAAGGGTCTTCCTTGGCATTAAGACACTTGCCATCCTTGACCTGTTCTATTTCCCAAGCCCTGCTTCTCCATGCCTTTTCCAAACTTTTCTTGCCCAGCCCAGCCTAGCCCTGGCCTCTTCCCGGGGTCCGGGAAGATCCTCCATGCCTCATCAGAAAGATAAACCTTCCAGAGAGATCCTGCTGGGAGACATGGCCGCCATTTCCCTACACACAGCAATTGCCCAGGTCAACTGTGTACTCAGCCCCACAGCAGTGTGAAACACCTGAGAGATCCTTCAAAATGTGGGTGTCCTCAGAAGATGGAGAAAGGGGGGAAGAAAGAACAAGAGCCAGCCTGGGCCATATAGTACGTCTGCCTCTCAGGACAGCTGCAGACAGAGAAGGCTCAGCTCACACTCAGTGTCCTGCTGTGTGCATAGAACTGAGATTCTGTATGGATGGGGGCGTGTGTCTGCCCACGCTCAGCAAGCAACGGCACACAGGCTGCATGTCTTCAAGTCCTGTCACACTCTCTACCGAAAGGTGACGTCAGGTCCCACTGCTAGGGCTCAGTCCTGTCTGCACGAAGCCCCGCGCTGTTTATAACATGCCACCTACTGGGTTCTGTATTGGGGTCCCCACACTGACCTCTGGGTTCCATGAGATTGCCAAAGAGGCTCATTGCAAAGGATACTGGGAGGGAGGCGGGTGAAGAGGCCCGTGGGTAGAAGTATGGGGAAGCGACATGTGGCCCCTCTGGGTGCACTGTTCACCTGTGTGACTCTCAGCACTGGTCGTTGGGGTTTTCTGCAGCCTTCACTCAGCACATAGGCCTGGTGGAAGCATGGGCTGAAATGGGACTGGACTAAAGGGTGTGGTCTAAGGGAACCCAGAAATGCCTGTCCGCCCTGCGTCCTGCTTGGTCCCCTGCAGCATTCCTCCCTCCAGGGCATGGGAATGCCAGGGGCTATCCGACTAGGGAGGGTCAGAGAACTTTTTAAATTTTTTAAAAAATGTTCCGGGCGTGGTGGCGCACGCCTTTAATCCCAGCACTGGGGAGGCAGAGGTAGGAGGATTGCCGTGAGTTCGAGCCCACCCTGAGACTACATAGTGAATTCCAGGTCAGCCTGAGCTAAAGTGAGACCCTACCTTGAAAAACCAAAAAAAAAAAAATAAATAAAATAAACTAAAAAAAAAAATTATATGTATATTTGAGAGAGCAAGAGAGGGAAAGAGACAGAGAGAGTGAAGGGGAGAGGATGGGCACTCCAGGGCCTCCAGCCACTGCAAACGAACTCCAGACACATGCGCCACCTTGTGCATCTGGTTTTCGTGGGTCCTAGGGAATCAAACCGAGGCCCTTTGGCTTTGCAGGCAGTTGCCTTAACCGCTAAGCCATCTCTCCAGCCCGGTCAGAGAATTTCTTTGTACTCCTCTACTAGACAGAAAGATAGGGGAGTTAAGAGCTTTTATGATTTCTTGGTAAACAGAAGTTTTAGCTCCCATTGTGCCTGAATTAGGGAGGGAGTTGAGCCTGGAGCTGTGGATGGAAACAAAGACAAAGGTATTGTGGTGTGTGGCCTCTCCCGCTTCCTGCTCCTGCTCCTCCGTCCTTGGTCTCTGGAGTCCCTCCTATTCTCCGGAACCAGCCACTTAGAGACCGGGCTCTTCTGGCAGTGTCAGCTCATGTCTCTTAAGCAGTTGAGATGTCCAGGCATGAAAACCCATCTGTATGTAACCCTCGTCAACTGTTCTCCAGCTGTGAGGGGAGTGCTAATGACGCCTGTGTTCAAGATGGGGAAGGAAGTTGGCAATAGGGTCCCGCTGGCACAGCCCTTATCTAGAATCCACCAGGCTGAGGGCATGGCTCATTGGTAGAGTGGAGCATTTGTCTAGAATCCACCAGTCAGGGGGCTGGGAGACTAGCTTAGCAGTGCAGAAAATAAGGAAAGGTGAAGAAGTCAAGGCTAGGACATACAAGTTCTTGTCCCAGGTGACTCAGCAGGTGGAGGCAGTTGTGACACTCAGAGATTGTTCTCCAGCGCTGTGGTCGCCTGTGGTCAGGAGGTGCAGACTTAACTCCATGGAAAGAGGAAGGCTTGTAGCTCGGGAGCAGACAGAAGCCTGTCTGAGCTCAGCACCTTGTAAATGTGTATAAGAAGCCATGTGGGGCTGGAGAGATGGCTTAGAGGTAAAAGCTATTGCCTATAAAGCCTAAGGACCCAGGTTCAATTCCCCAGGACCCACATAAGTCAGATGCACAAGGTGGTGCCTGTGTCTGGAGTTCATTTGCAGTGGCTAGAGGCTCTGGTATGCTCATTCTCTCTCTCTCTTTACCTGTCTTTCTCTCAAATAAGTAAATAAAATTAAATTAAAATTAAAAATATATGTGTGAATGATTTGCCTGCTTGGGATCCTTTGTTAGAAATGCTTTAAAATTTTTAAAAATTTTTATTTATTTATTTATTTATTTATTTATTTACTTATGAGAGAGAAGGAGGCAGAGAGGATCACCATGAGGCCACCTGAGACTACAGAGTGAGTTCCACGTCAGCCTGGGCTAGAGTGAAAAACCAGGCTTGAGTGGTCTTCTGTCACCTGTATTGCTTGTTAGAA
Organism: Orientallactaga sibirica; assembly: GCA_036365145.1. Taxonomy (NCBI): domain Eukaryota; kingdom Metazoa; phylum Chordata; class Mammalia; order Rodentia; family Dipodidae; genus Orientallactaga; species Orientallactaga sibirica. Next base: position 4,306,577 of record JAEOAD010001365.1, read on the forward strand.
CCAGAGGAGGGGACACATGCGGACGAGAATGCCAAGGGGATACGGTTGGTCTCTGGAGAAAAGACGGCGCACTTGTGTTTTCATGGATGACTTTCTGCTACACAAACATTTACCTTTCGGTTTGTAATCTTTTCTAGCGAAAACTGAGCAAGAGGTTGGAATTCTGTTGCCCCAGTTCTCCAAGGTGACAGTAGTGGACTTCTTCCAGAAGCTGGTACGTTGAACACTTACTTCATGAATGGCCGGGGGATGGCGTTTGCCGGTCTTCATAACACTGCAACAAGTGCCATGTCCAGGAGGTTTGGCATTTGGAAGCGAAGACTAAGGATTAGCTGATTAGGAATCTGGTGAGGGCCAGGCTTCATGCTGTGCCAAATGTAGAGGAGCACATAGAAGGGTTAGAGAAATAGAAAGGAAGAAAGAAACTTTTTTTTTCTAAGAAAGAAACTTTCTTTTTTCTTTCTTTTTTTTTTTTTTTTTTTTTTTTTTTGAGGTAGGGTCTCACTGTAGCCCAGGCTGGCCTGGAATTAAATTAACTATGTAATCTCAGGGTGGCCTAGAACTCACGTGATCCTCCTACCTCTGCCTCCTCGGTGCTGGGATTCAAGGCATGTGTCACCACACGCAGCTAAGACAGAAACTTTCTCAAAGATGATTTCATTCCCAATACCCTAGAGAAGGTAGAGAAGATGGCAGCTGAACGTATATGGCCAGTGGTGATATGGGAACCTGGGGTGTCTTTGAGAGCGATAGAACCAGCTGTGTTTGGCTCTTGACTGGGCTGTAATTCAGGAGCCAGGGTGCCAGATACACACAGTCACACAAAGCTTCTGCCTAATTAGTGGCCTACTAGGTTCTTGTCTTAGGAATTTCAATGAATAACACTCAAAGACCAGGGGATAAACCTTAGAAAGATTTCATTACAGAGCTCACTGAGATAGAGCTTAAGAGAAGGAAAGAATGCAGAGCTCCTTTACAGCAGGAGGGGGTTTGCAGAAATGGAAAAGCCCCCCTAGAGACCCGGTTTGGGGTCTTTCGTGGGCATTTACAGGATGGGCTGCAGTGGCTGGTCCAGCCCTGAGTCCAGGTGTCTAAGCACTGCCAGGTTCTCGGGAAAGGGTGTTGCTCCTCTACGTCCCGTTCTCCCAAAGACCAGAGGCACCAATTCACATCCTCTGGTGAGGTTTTAGGGGGAAAAGATTCTCCCTTATAGGCCCAAGGACTTTTCTTGCTTTTACTTTCAGGGGCCCTATCACCCCTAAACTGTGTCAGTAGCATACATTGCCTTGGATAGCACCATTAGCCTGGAACAAGGCCTGGGGAAGTGTCCATGGACCACAGGGAACACTCCCCAGAGCCAGGTGCAGTGGAGCACGGCTCTAGTGCCCGGTACTTAGATGGCTGGAAGCAGGTTTGCTAGACTCTCTGAGTGTCTGAGGTGCAGTGGCTCAGCTTCCCCCTAAAGACTTTCTCTTCTAAGGGCCCGCTGTCGGTGTTTTCTGCCAACAAGAGATGGACACCTCCTCGAAGCCTTCACTTCACAGTGGAGGAAGGGGACCTGGGGTTCACATTGCGGGGGAACAGCCCAGTCCAGGTGCACTTCCTGGACCCTCACTGCTCTGCTGCAGTAAGTATGCACTTCCTTGAGAGCTGGTTTGGAGGGCCCGGCAGGGGAGCACAGCCACTCCTATACCTTTGACCAAAGAACGGTGCTCCTCTATTGGAGGAAGCTCTCCTCTTCCACTGAGCTGCAGCTGCGGGAGGGCAGGGACGCACATTCTACACTCAGTGGTGAAGGAAGAAGGGTACGCCTGCAGGTCAATGCTGGTAATAAGTGCAGTGACAAATGCTGCAGTCAGCTTGCCCTCACATTCAAGCCTGAACTTGTTTTTTTTTAATGAGAAGGAGAGAGAATTGGTGCATCAGGGCCCCAGTCACACTGCAACTGAACTCCAGACACGTGTGCCACCTTGTGTGCATGTGCAACCTTGCATGCTTGCGTCACCTTGTGCCTCTGGCTTACGTGGGACCTGGAGAGTGGAACATGGGTCCTTAGGCTTCCCACGCAAGTGCCTTACCTGCTAAGCCATCTCCAGCCCTCAAGCCTACACTTTTTTTTTTTTTTTCTTTTTTTTTTTGTTTGTTTGTTTTTTGAGGTAGGGTTGCACTCTAGTCCAGGCTGATCTGGAATTCACTCTGTAGTCTCAGGATGGCCTTGAACTCACGGTGATCCTCCTACCTCTGCCTCCTGAGTACTGGGATTAAAGGTGTGCATCTCCACACCTGGCCCATGCCTATGCTTTCTAATGGAGCAGGGAGACCCATAAGAAGCGTCACCTGGGGCTGAGCTGGGCTGATGACCCAGCAAGTAGCTCAGACACCATGTCTGGAGGATAGACTTTTGGGTTTGTCCACATCAAAGTCCTGGCTCTTAAGTGAAAGCCTTTCTGGATACTCTCATGCTCATAAAGAAAAGAAAGAATTTTTTGATTTCTTAAAGCAAACTTAATCCAAAGGCGGGGCTGCGCATGCCTCTCCATATTGGAGCGCATGACTAGTAAGTGCAAGGCGGAGGCTCCACCCCTCCCACTGCAGGAAATCAAGAGATGGCTCAGGGAGATGGTTCAGTGACAAAGCGCCTGTCGCATAAGCAGGAGGACCCAAGTTCACGCTCTCAGCACCCATTTAAAAGCTGACCAGGTTACCAAGAGTGGTGGTGCACGCCTTTAATCCCAGCACTTGGGAGGCAGAGGTAGGAGGATTGCTGTGAGTTTGAGGCCAGCCTGAGACTACATAGTGAATTCCAGGTCAGCCTGGGCTTCAAAAACAAAACAAACAAAAAAACTTGACTGTGGCAGCCCTATACTTGTAATCCCAGTGATGGGAGGGAGGTAGAGACAGGTAGATCCCTGAATCATTGAACTCCAAGCTCAGTGAGAGACCCTGTATCAGAAACTAAGATGGGGCTGGGGAGATGGCTTAGTGGTTAAGGCATTTGCCTGCAAAGCCAAAGGATCCCGGTTTGACTCTCCAGGACCCATGTAAGCCAGATGCACATGGGGGCACACGCATCTGGAGTTTGTTTGCAGTGGCTGGAGGCCCTGGTGTGCCCATTCTCTCTCTCTCTCAAATAAATAAATAAAATATTTTTTTAAAAAAGAAACTAAGGTGGAGAGTGACTGAGGAAGATACACAATATCCAACCTCTGGACTCCACACTCATGTACGCGCACACACACACACACACACGCATACATACAAACATAGACCCATACATACCCTCCAAAAGAAAATGAAAAGACAAAACAAGCTTATGCCACTGGCAATCTGGGAGGAGTCAGAGATTTAACGGAAAAAACCATCCATCTTTATTCCAAAACTTCTGTTCAGCTTGCAGGAGCCAAAGAAGGAGATTATATTGTTTCTGTGCATGATGTGGACTGTAAGTGGCTGACGGTGAGTGAGGTCATGAAAGTGCTGAAGAGTGGTGGTGACGATGAGGTTGCGATGAAGGTTGTGAGCCTCCTAGACTCCACGTCGTCCATGGTGAGTGTGAACACACCTGGCAGTGAATTGTGGGTGGTGAGGTCTGTGGGAGTTCAGCACCGAAGTCTCTAAGGCCGCCCTCCGTTCAACATAGCAGGAACCACTGAATTTGGACCAGCACTTTCTTCTGCTTGTCATTCTGGAATGACTTTTGATAGGTCAAAGAGATAATTTGAAAGCTTTTAATTAAAAAAAAAAAGCTATTGCAAACAACCTCCAGAAGCATGTGTCACTCTGTGTACCTAGCTTTACACGGGGAGGGTGGGGAGTCAAACCTAGGCTGATACGGCTTTGCAGACAAGTGCCTTTAACCACTGCACCATTCCCTAGATCTTAATTTTTAAATTTTAGATTAATCAGCCCATTAATTTTTCTGATTAAACTATGTTTCATGACAGAAGTAACACATAGTTATGGTAAATTATGGTCAGCTAAAGCTGATGTAGCGCTGCACGCCTATAATCCAAATACTCAAGAGGCTGAAGCAGGATGTGAGACTAGATAGATACACACGCACACGTGCACACACACACAGAGAGATGGTACAACAAGGCTTAAGAGGACGTGTCCCTCCCTACACCTCAGAGAACACACTTGTTTCCCGTGGGGCTTGGGGAAGCATTGGCTGTTTCTGCAAGTTCCATTCTTGATTTTTTAATTTTTCTCCCAGTAGGAAGATTCCTACCATAGGTTCTGCTCTGCACTTGGCCACACTTAACAATGTACCTTACATAGATAACAACCTTTGTTCATTCACTAGTACTTTGAGTATGGCTGTGCAGCTGTTCTACTCAATCTTTCCTTAAAATAAAAGACCTGAGCCGGGCATGGTGGTGCACGCCTTTAATCCCAGCACTCAGGAGGCAGGGGTAGGAGGATCACCATGAGGTCGAGGCCACCCTGAGACTAAATTCCAGGTCAGCCTAAGCTACAGTGAGGCCCTACCTCGAGAAACAAAACAACAACAACAAAAAGATGCAAGGCAGATGGCTTCTGGAGAAAAGAGGTATATTTAGCTCACAACTTCTGGAGGCTGAACTCCAGCTTTGGTGGCCCCACTCTTGACTTGTGTGGAGGGTCTGCTGGTTGGTGGATGGCCTCAGGGCAGGAGAATGTGCAGAAGGGAGAATGCACGCTGAAAAACAAGAAGCAGAAGCTACTGGGCTCTCCTGAAGGGACATTCCCAGCTGACCCCAGGGCCTCTGTCAAACATCACCTCCCAGCACAGCACAACACAGCACAGCACAGCACAGAGGTTCCAGCTTGCCGCATGTGAACCATTGAGGACGAACCACAGCCCGATGATGGCATGCTTTCCCATGTGGGAGTTCTGGCACCAGGAAGCTGGCACAGAAAAAAGCCAATCCACAGCTGTGGTTTTGATAAGCACTCTACAGACACATAATACGTTAGGTGTCTGGTATTGGGGACGGACGGGCTGGAACTCAGACATGAGTGGTGAGGGTGAAGAATGAGACAGGAAGAGTGGGCTGGGCAGGGGACCAACAGGTGCACAGACCCTCCAGAGGGACAAGAAAGTTTCGCAGGCATTACACCATGGCAAGGGCAAGGATGGCATGAAGGAGGGAGGCAGGGTTTTGTTGGCAGTGGTTGGAGGTTGGAAGCCACTCGGCCTTTACTGAAAGGCAATGACGTGGGTTGATATTTGTTTTAGAAGGTGTTGGCTGCCTGGAGGCCAGCCCTAGAATCCTCCTGGCCCGTGGTCAGTGGCATGGGCTTGGGGAGAGCAGTAGAGGCAGAGAGAGGGGCATGGATGCTCCTGAGATAACAGTTGGGGGTGGAGCTGGTGTTGGTTTGTGTCAAGATGGCCGAAACTACTAGAATGCAGGGTGAGGAAAGTGGAGGAGAAAGAACAGAAATGTCTTGCTTTAGAGCTTCGGGTGCCCGTGGCCCTGCAAAAAGAAACTTGAGGCCCACAGTTGGATGTTCTCATTTTCACAGGAGCAGTGATTGCAGTGAGTGATTGCTTTTAAACATCACATCTGATTCCTCCTTGGCCTGGTTCAAAGACAGGGCAGTAGTGTTCCTGGCACTGTCTTCTGAGAGGACTGAGCCTGCTCCGTGGAGTTAGGACTCCCCTGCAACCTCCAGGCCATACGCAACCTCCAGGCCATACGCAGCCTGTTTAACATTCACTCAGACCAATTTCTGTTCCTGGTGGGGATCTTGATGGCCTGCCCTGAAACTGGATTTTTGTCCCAACAATATTTTAAAAAATACTTTTATTTATTATTTATTTGCAAGTAAAGTGAGAGGAGAGAGAGAGAACGGGATGGGTGCACCAGGGCCTCTTGCCACTGCAAATGAACTCCACATATATGCACTACTTTGTGCATCTGACTTTATGTGTGTACTGGGGAATCAAACCCGGGCCATCAGGCTGTGTAAGCAAGCGCTTTCAACCACTGAATCATCTCTCCAGCCCCTTGGGAGGCCAAGGTAGGAGGATCACCATGAGTTCTAAGCCACCCTGAGACTACATAATGAATTCCAGATTAGTCTGAGCTAGAGTGAGACCCTATCTCAAAGAAGGAAAACAAAGTCATCACTGATCACACAAGCTGGTTGGATGTGCATCCTGTCCTCCAGCAAGTCACAGAATAGCTCTGAACGTCAGGACAGTGGGGACAACAGGCCTGTGTCCTTGGGGTCTTCACCAGGGTACCAGTTAGTTTAGGCGAAGCACTCACCATAATGATGATCGCAGTGCCTGTGCTGGTTGTGGATTGTCTTTGTTAAGGAGGGGGAACTTCAGAGAATGACAGTCAGCCACTGTTTGTTTGTTTATTAATTTATGAATGGGACAGACATAGAGACAGAGACAGATAGAGAATGGGCACACCAGGGCCTCCAGCCACTGCAAATGAACTCCAGATGCATGCGCCACCTTGTGCATCTGACTTACGTGGGTCCTGGAGAATTGAACCTGGCTCCTTAAGCTTTGCAGGCAAGCGCCTTAACTGCTAAGGCATCTCTCTAGTCCTCAACCACTGTTTTTAACTGACTTTCCTTCAAACAAAATCAAATAGTAAGCCAGGTGTGGTGGCACACTCCTTTAATCCCAGCACTCAGGGTGAGGTGTGAGAATTAACATGATTTTGAGGCCAGCCTGGGCTACATAGTAAGCTCCACATAAGCCTGGGCTACAGTGAAACTCTGCCTCAGGCATTACACCATGGCAAGGGCAAGGATGGCATGAAGGAGGGAGGCAGGGTTTTGTTGGCAGTGGTTGGAGGTTGGAAGCCACTCGGCCTTTACTGAAAGGCAATGAGCGTGGGTTGATATTTGTTTTAGAAGGTGTTGGCTGCCTGGAGGCCAGCCCTAGAATCCTCCTGGCCCGTGGTCAGTGGCATGGGCTTGGGAGAGCAGTAGAGGCAGAGAGAGGGCATGGATGCTCCTGAGATAACAGTTGGGGGTGGAGCTGGTGTTGGTTTGTGTCAAGATGGCGAAACTACTAGAATGCAGGGTGAGGAAAGTGGAGGAGAAAGAACAGAAATGTCTTGCTTTAGAGCTTCGGGTGCCCGTGGCCCTGCAAAAAGAAACTTGAGGCCCACAGTTGGATGTTCTCATTTTCACAGGAGCAGTGATTGCAGTGAGTGATTGCTTTTAAACATCACATCTGATTCCTCCTTGGCCTGGTTCAAAGACAGGGCAGTAGTGTTCCTGGCACTGTCTTCTGAGAGGACTGAGCCTGCTCCGTGGAGCAGGGACTCCCCTGCAACCTCCAGGCCATACGCAACCTCCAGGCCATACGCAGCCTGTTTAACATTCACTCAGACCAATTTCTGTTCCTGGTGGGGATCTTGATGGCCTGCCCTGAAACTGGATTTTTGTCCCAACAATATTTTAAAAAATACTTTTATTTATTATTTATTTGCAAGTAAAGTGAGAGGAGAGAGAGAGAACGGGATGGGTGCACCAGGGCCTCTTGCCACTGCAAATGAACTCCACATATATGCACTACTTTGTGCATCTGACTTTATGTGTGTACTGGGGAATCAAACCCGGGCCATCAGGCTGTGTAAGCAAGCGCTTTCAACCACTGAATCATCTCTCCAGCCCCTTGGGAGGCCAAGGTAGGAGGATCACCATGAGTTCTAAGCCACCCTGAGACTACATAATGAATTCCAGATTAGTCTGAGCTAGAGTGAGACCCTATCTCAAAGAAGGAAAACAAAGTCATCACTGATCACACAAGCTGGTTGGATGTGCATCCTGTCCTCCAGCAAGTCACAGAATAGCTCTGAACGTCAGGACAGTGGGGACAACAGGCCTGTGTCCTTGGGGTCTTCACCAGGGTACCAGTTAGTTTAGGCGAAGCACTCACCATAATGATGATCGCAGTGCCTGTGCTGGTTGTGGATTGTCTTTGTTAAGGAGGGGGAACTTCAGAGAATGACAGTCAGCCACTGTTTGTTTGTTTATTAATTTATGAATGGGACAGACATAGAGACAGAGACAGATAGAGAATGGGCACACCAGGGCCTCCAGCCACTGCAAATGAACTCCAGATGCATGCGCCACCTTGTGCATCTGACTTACGTGGGTCCTGGAGAATTGAACCTGGCTCCTTAAGCTTTGCAGGCAAGCGCCTTAACTGCTAAGGCATCTCTCTAGTCCTCAACCACTGTTTTTAACTGACTTTCCTTCAAACAAAATCAAATAGTAAGCCAGGTGTGGTGGCACACTCCTTTAATCCCAGCACTCAGGGGTGAGGTGTGAGAATTAACATGATTTTGAGGCCAGCCTGGGCTACATAGTAAGCTCCACATAAGCCTGGGCTACAGTGAAACTCTGCCTCAAAAAAATAAGCCGGGTGTGGTGGTGCACGCCTTTAATCCCAGCACTTGGGAGTCAGAGGTAGGAGGACTGCTGTGAGTTCAAGGCCACCCTGAAACTACATCGTGAATTCCAGGTCAGCCTGGCATATAGTGAAACCCTACCTCGAAAAACAAATAATAATAAAATATAAAAAACAAAATCAAAGGGTGAAAGCTGGTTTGTGGCTCAGTGGTAAAATGCTTGCATAGTACATGCTGGGTTCCATCCTTAGTACTGCATGTGTACATACATACGTGCATGGACATGCACATATGCACCAGGGTCTTTTGCTGCTGCAAATGAATGCCAGATGAACGCACCACTTTTTAAAAAGTACAGTGGTTATAGGGATAGGGAGATGGCAGACTGAGGGTAGATGTTTGCAGCCCTCGTATCTGTCTCCAGGATCTAAGGTTTCTTTTCTTTTTTTCCTTTTTTTTTGTTTTTGTTTTTGAGGTAGGCTCTCACTCTAGCCCAGGTTGACCTGGAATTCACTCTCTAGTCCCAGGCTGGCCTTGAACTCACAGTGATCCTCCTCTGCCTCTCAAGTGCCGAGACTAAAGGCGTGTGCCACCACCTCCAGCTCTTTTTATTTTTTTATTTTTTGGAGGCAGGGTCTCACTGTGGTGTAGGCTGGTCTTGAACTCACGGTGATCCCTCTAGTTCAGCCTCATGAGTGCTGGGAATAAAGGCTTGTCCTTACATTGAAGAGCCCAATTCCATATAGGAGTCAGTCACTGAAACCTAGACTAGTGTCTGCTTCACTTTAAAGGAGCTAGGGCTGGAGAGATGGCTTAGCGGTTAAGGCACTTGACTGCAAAGCCAAAGGACCCAGGTTCAACTCCCCAGAACCCACATAAGCCAGATGCACAAGGGGCGCACACATCTGGAGTTCGTTTGCAATGGCTGGAGGCCCTGGTGTGCCCATTCTCTCTCTCTCAAATAAATAAATAAAAATAAAAGATTACTCTTAAAGTAGAAGTTAAAGGATGCTGAGGTGTGGTGTGTGTCTCGGAACTTTTTTTTTTCTTTTTGGTTTTTCGAGGTAGGGTTTCACTGTAGCTCAGGCTGACCTGGAATTCATTATGTAGTCTCAGGGTGGCCGCGAACTCATGGTGATCTTCCTACCTCTGCCTCCCGAGTGCTGGGATTAAAGGTGTGCACCACTATGCCTGGTGTGTATCTCAAACTTTTGATTTTCAAGACAAGGTCTCAGGGCACCGAGGGTGGCCTTGAATTCCTGATCCTCCTGCCTCCACTTCCCCAGTGCTGGAATTACAGGTGTGCACCCCTGTAATTTTTATTTATTTACTTATGTGAGAGAGAGGCAGATCAAGAGAATGGGCACAACAGGGCCTTCAGCCAGTGCAAAAGAACTCCAGACACATGTGCCATCTTGTATAGCTGGATTAAGTGGGTACTGGGGAATTGAACCTGGGTCCTTAGGTTTTGCAGGCAAGCGCCCTAACTGCTAAGCCATCTCTCCAGCCCAGCAAAACAGCATTATACAAGATAGCAAGCAAATTATTAAGATTGAGACTGGGCTGGAGAGATGGCTCAACAATAAAGGCACTTGTTTGCAAAGCCTGACGGCCAGGGATCATTTTCTCAGTACCCACATAAAGCCAGATGTACAAAGTGGCAAGAGGCCCTGGCATGCCCATTCTCTCCTCTCTGCCTGCAAATAACTAAATAATAATGCTTTTCTTTCTTTTTATCTGCAGCATAACAAGTGTGCCACGTACTCTGTGGGGATGCAGAAAACCTACTCCATGACCTGCTTGTCCATGGACGATGACGATAAAACTGATAAAGCCAAGAAAATCTCCAAAAAGCTTTCCTTTTTGAGTTGGGGCACCAGTAAGAGCAGACAGAAGTCGGCCAGCACGCTTTGCCTCCCGGCAGTGGGCCTGGCGAGACCCCAGGTCAAGAAGAAGCTCCCCACCCCCTTCAGCCTGCTCAACTCGGACAGTTCTTTGTACTGACGGGCCTAAGGAATATCTGGGCCATAACGGAAAATCCCAAAGTACTCTTTTTAAGTCTCCTTTTCTCACAGCATAACTTGTATTTGATATGCTTTTATGAAAGGAACTAGAAACCTCCAGGAATTTGTGGGACGCACACGTTTGAGGAGTTTCAGTGTACTGCTGCGATTATTTATTCTCTACAGTAATGTACAGAGGACAATGTTCAAGTGTGTCAGGGCTACAGGCCTGTGGGCCAATCAAGAGTTTAATTGCGGTCACCTGCCTTAGCTCTTTCTGCGTCCGGGTCTGGGTAATAATGATTCCTCAACGCAGAGCTGAGCGGCCCTTTGGATGAAGGCCCATCCGGGATGTTAGAATTTGTTCCAAACCACTGTGTCCACGTTTTCATTAACTGAAAACGGTAACGTCTCACTGTTCTTTCTACAGAAAACGAATGCTATGTCCAGATAGGGTCTTGTGCCAAATTTGTCTTTTTATCTTTGGCAGTGCTCGGGACTGAACCACTGTCAAGAAATAAAAACAGCTCTGGAGCGGCTTCCTCCAGTTTGATTCCACTGACAAGCTGCTGCTGCAGCGGCAGTGTTAGGAGATACTGTCTACAGGGTAGATACATGCTGTTTGATACTCAAAACGTTGCTCCTGTCGCTTAAAGTAGAAAGTACATAACTATATATTTTCAGTCTTGGGTAAGAAAGTAGTTGTATATATTTTTAAGGTAATGACGCAAAGTGTTCAAGTTTAAATCTCTGAAAGATGAACACTCTTTATCTACTTGGTTTTCTTGGCTACACATTGGATGACACTGTGACGAAGGAAGGAACTGTTACACGCTTGTCGGTGCACACTTGCTTGTTTACACTCAGCCCCAGAACTCCAGGTACGTGAGGTTAGCAGAGATGCCTCCAGCAGCAGCCCTGACTCCAGGAACTTTGGAGAGACAGTGCTTCACTTTCCACGGTCACATCCACTGTCTGGAGCTTCACACTGTCTATGATACGTGCAGACCAACGTCACTCCTGGGATATGTTCTAACTAGCTTTTTGCTGAGACTTGAGAGTCCCTGGCACTCTTTTTTTTTTTTTTTTTCTGTTTTTTGTTTTTCGAGGTAGGGTCTCACACTAGTCCAGGCTGACCTGGAATTCACTATGTAGTCTCAGGGTGGCCTCGAACTCTCGGCGATCCTCCTACCTCTGCCTCCCGAGTGCTGGGATTAAAGGCGTACGCCACCATGTCCGGCTCCTGGCACTCTTTGATGATGTCCACAGAGCCTTTTAAATCTTACCAGAATGTGGGCAATACCACCAGAGGCCCTTGGGACCCACACACTTAGTGCTCAGACAGCAAGGTAAGGGGACTCCTCAGCACCATCAGTTCTTATTTATTTATTTTTTTGGTTTTGTGAGGTAGGGTCTCACTCTGGTCCAGGCTGACCCGGAATTAACTATGTAGTCTCAGGGTGGACTCGAACTCACGGCGATCCTCCTGCCTCCCGAGTGCTGGGATTAAAGGCATGCACCACCACGCCCAGCAGTTTTTATCTTTCACTATTTGTCATTAGGAGGAAACCTCTTTTTCTTCCTTTGTGTGTGTTTATATGTAGATATGTGTGGTGTGCGCACTTGTGCATGTGTGTAGACCAGAGTTTGAGATCACGTGTCTTCCTCAATTACTCTGCACATTATTTACTGAGGCAGTGTCTCTCACTTGAACCCAGAGCTCATATATTGGGTAGTTTAGCCAGCCAGCTTGTCTGGGGGAATCCCCCATGTGCACTTGGCATTTACGTGGGTTCTGGGGACCCAAACTCTGGTCCTCACCCCAGGCAGCATGAGGTTTACCCCCTGAGCCATTTCCCCAGCCCCTTTGTAGCTTTGTACATATGAAAATGAGATCCTGTAGATTGTGGCCTAAAGGAAGAGAAGTAGATGTGAGGCCAGCTGTCACCTGGGTTGGGTGAAGAAGGCACGGAGTTGCTGTGCAGCTGCTTGTCCAACCACGGCTCGAGTTCTTGAGTGGACGCATTACTCAGTCTCTGGGTGCTTGGAAACCTCTGAAGCAGAAGGGGAGCTTTAACCTTTCCAACCCCTGGGATCTGCTGCACAGTTCGAGCCAGGGATGGCTCAGAGAGCACAGACCGCCTCTTCCTGAGGAAAGGGTTCTTGCTGGGCTCTTTGGCTTGCTCTTGAACCTGAAATGGAAAGCGTGAAGCACTTGAGCGCCCTCTGGAGGGAGGGCGGGCAGTTTTCTTAAAGCAGGTTTTCCAGTTGATTCACTTCATGGCCTCAAAAGTTTTCATAAACCGGGCGTGGTGGCACATGCCTTTAATCCCAGCACTCGGGAGGCAGAGGTGGGAGGGTCGCCGAGAGTTCGAGGCCACCGAGACTACATAGTGAATTCCAGGTCAGCCTGGACCAGAGTGAAACCCTACCTCGAAAAAGCGAAGAAAAAAAAAAAAGGTTTTCATATACTGTGGATACACATTTTTAAATATTAACAAAACTGTTTAGAGATGGGTCATATCATCAAAATAAAAAGAGACAGAGAAGGGGTATGACAGAGAGTGGAGTTGCAAAGGGGAAAGTGTAGGGGGCAAAGGGAATTAGCATGCTTTATTGTCTATAATTATGGAAGTTGTCAATAAAAAAAAAAGGGATGGGTCATATGACCACACTAAGAGAGTAAAATAATTCACACAAAAAAAATTGAGTTTACAATTAGCTGGGCATAGTAGCACATGCCTTCAATCTCAGCACTTGGGAGGCAGAAGTAGGACTGCTGAGTTTGAGGCCAGCCTGGGACTACAGTTCCTGGGCTAGAGTGAGACTCTACCTTGAAAAAAACCGAACAAGGCTGGAGAGATGGCTTAGCAGCTAAGGTGCATGCCTGCGAAGTCTAAGGACCCCGATTCATTTCTCCAGGTCCCACGTAACCCAGATGCACATGGTGGCACATGCACCTGGAGTTCATTTGCAGTGGCTAGCAGCCCTGGTGCACCCATTCTCACTCTTTCTCCCTCTCTCTCTAAATAAATAAATAAATAAAAATTTAAAAAAATCTTAAAAAAAAAAAAAAAAAGAAAAACCCAACAACAACAAAATTGAGTTTACAGAATCTTTAAGTTAAAACTAGTGAAAAACATGAGGAATTCACATACCTTCTTACAGTCTTTTAAGAAATATTTCAGTTGTGTGGGATTAAATGTATACACCTAAGCGACCTGTTTCCAACAGGGCCTATGGAAGCTTCCTATCAGAAGAGAAATTTTGTCCAAATGTGGTAGCATGTGTCTGCAACCCAGCAATCAGAAAGAAAGCTGAGGCAGGAGGATCATGAGTTTGAAGCCAGCCATTAACCACTAAGTCATCTCTCTAGCCCAGTAGCACTATTTTTAAAAGTCCTCCAGGGAGGCTGGAGAGAGCAGTTAAGTCTTCCTGCAAAGCCAAAGGACCCAGATTTGATTCCTCAGTACCCATGTAAAGCCAAATGCACAAAGTGGTGCATGCATCTGGAGTTTGTTTGCAGTGGCTAGAGGCCCTGGCACACCTATATTCTCCCTCCCCTCTCTGCATGCAAATAAATAAATTAAAAAATAAGATAAAGGGGCTGGAGAGATGGCTCAGCAGTTAATGACTTGGGTTTGATTCTCAAGTACCCACATAAAGTCAGATGCACTGAGTGACGGCATCCATCTGGAGTTTGTTTGCAGTAGTTAGACGCCCTGATGTGTCTGTTCTCTCTCTCTCTCTTTTTTTTTTTTTCAAGGTAGGGTCTCACTCTGGCCCAGGCTGACCTGGAATTAACTATGTAGTCTCAGGGTGGTCTCGAGCTCACGGCAATCCTCCTACCTCTGCCTCACGAGTGCTGCAATTAAAGGAGTGAGCCACCACGCCTGGCCTCTCTCTTTTTCTGCCTTCTCTCTCTGCTTGCAAACAAAAAATAAGATAAACAGATCTACATACAGAAGTGCTGAGGTTTAACCCAGCAAGGTGGTGCATGCCTGCAATTCCCGCACATGGTATGTGGAGGATCAAGGGACCAAGACTAGACAGGGTTAGAGGACATGTCACTCCTGTGTTAAGAGTGCCTGTCTAGCATGCACGAGGCCCTGGGTTCGATCCCTAGCACTACATAAAACAGGTGTGAAGGCATGAACCTGTAATTTCAACTCAGGACACAGAAGCAAGAGGATCAGAAGAGTAAGGTCATGAGATTCCTGGGTTGCAACTAAGTTACTGTAGCTACAATGGGAAAGGATTTAAGGCCAGGTGAGGCTTAGCAGGAGGACAGGGTTATTGTGAAACAGGAATTCAGCACTTACCAACTGGACAATGAGGCAGGATGCTTCCCCCTGACTGGCCACTGGAAGCAACACCATCCCCAGGTCTAGCACAGTAAACTTCTGGACTGCTGGGAAGTATTGTTCACTCATCCTTGTTTTTTCAACAACTACAATGCTTTGAAGAGTACTGGACTTCAGAGGGAAAAAGAAGAATAAACAATTGGGCAACAAAATTCCATTAAAAGTTTAGAATGTGGGGCTGGAGAGATGGCTTAGCAATTAAGTGTTTGCCTATGAAGCCTAAGGACCCTGGTTTGAGGCTCAATTCCCCACTAACCACATAAGCAAGATGCACAAGGTGGCACATGCATCTGGAGTTCGCTTGAAGTGGCTAAAGGCCCTGGTGTGCCCGTTCTCTCTCTCTCTCTCTGCCTGTTGCTAATAAATAAATAAAAATAAACAAAAAATTTAAGAATGTTACCACGTTGTGCTTATTCCAAACAATGGAAACTTTACGACAATGTTCAATTTCAGTTTCTTAAACTCAGTACTTACATTTCTAACACGAACCAATCTCTTTCTGTAGCTATTTCCAGCCACCAAGTCAGCTTCAGTAATATAAAGAATGCAGGATCTGCTGGATAGGTAAAAATCTCCCGGTGTCACACCATCCTCAAAGATGAGTTTAATTTTTCCTTAAAATATAGACAACAAAATGAGTTCTTTTAACCCAGCCAAGTAAGGCAGCGATGGGTAGAATGTGAGTTGTTTTTTGCTTTTTTTTTAAGACAAGATTTCATCATTCAGGCTGGCCTTCAAGAGGTCTTGGAGCACCCTCCTGCCCTCAATCACCAAAGTGTTGGGATTACAGGGGTACACTACCACGCCTGATTTTTTTTTCTTTTAATGACTATGTATGCAAGTGACAAAAGGCAGCCCACTGACCTTGCATCTCCTGAGCCAACTGTGACCCGCGCCATTTCTCATTAGCCACAACGTGCCCCAAAGGCACGTGCACTGGGCCCGTGCCATCAGCGGGGCTCCTGTCCATGGACGGCCTCTAAGGCGGGAAATGCAAGTCCAAGTCCGCTCTGGAGCAGGCTCTACCGCACACGGTTCCACCAGAAGCCGGGATCTCTTCAGCAGGGTCCTCTGGCATCTGCAATTTTGCAATTTTTTTTTTGGGGGGGGGTGTGGTTCGAGGTAGGGTTTCACTTTAGCCCAAGCTGACCGGGAATTTACTATGTAGTCTCAGGGTGGCCTCGAACTCATGGCGATTCTCCTACCTCTGCCTCCCGAGTGCTGGGATTAAAGGCGTGCGCCACCACGCCCGGCTTTTTGTTGTTGTTTGGACACAGTGTCTTGCTGTGTGGCTCTGGCTTACTAATTGCTCCATTACCCCGGCTAGCCTCGAACTCGCGGTTATTCTCCCGCCTCCACCCACCCACCACCTAGAGCGGGGATGCAGGCATATGCCAGCCACCACGCCTGGTGAGAACCGGGGAACTGCTGTCTTGGCTCTGCCCCTCGCTTGCAGTACCTGCGTGGGCCCGGGCACCTCGCGTGGATCTGCGCCGTGGCCAGTCTAAAGTCTAAAGTCCGCCAGCTGTGCCCGTCTCGCTTTTCAATGTCCCCGCCCTCCATCTAGCATCCGATTGGCTGATGTGTCACAGATGGACACCGGAACTAGCCAGTAACAGCACAGAGTGCTCAGGCTGTCTCTCCATTGGCGGGGATTTGAATGAGGCACCGCTAGTTGCCAAGAGCGACTCGTAAGTAGAAGTATCCTTGGCTCTCATTGGTCGAAGGCAGACGCAGAGCCAATGGGATGCGGGGTTGTTGCAAAGTCAGCGTGGAAAGAACAGTGTCTCGATTTGGACCCGCGGTAGCCGAAGTGGTGTGTGGGGACTTCTCCCGACGTCATTGAGTGGTCCCCGCTTTTGGAAGGGGTCCTGGCGCCAGCGGGTCCAGGTCTCGAGGAGCTCTTCCGGACATCAGCGAGGGGTCTCAGCATCCCGGCAGCAGCGAGTGGTCCAGGTCTTGAGGAGCTCTTCCGGACGTCAGTGAGGGGTCTCAGCATCCCGGCAGCAGCGAGGGGTCCAGGTCTCGAGGAGTTCTCTGGACATCAGCGAGGGTTCTCAGCATCCCGGCAGCAGCGAGGGGTCCAGGTCTCGAGGAGTTCTCTGGACATCAACGAGGGTTCTCAGCATCCCGGCGTCAGCGAGTGGTCCAGGCCTCGAGGAACTCTCCGGGCAGCAGCGAGGGGTCTCAGCATCCGCGGACGCCCCCAACATTGGCCCACCCTCTGGCATTGGCCAGCGCTCTCTGTGTTAACGAGCTGGACTTGGCGAGTGGTCCCACACTGTGGAGTTTCTGCGTGTAAATCCAACCCCTGGACGGGCAAGCCGGCGGCAAAGATGCTGCGGAGCTTTCGAAGGAATTGCAGGAGCCAGTTTGTGAGTAGCCCTTCGTCCGCCCTGCGCTTCGGGCCAGTGGCAGGGCCGTAGCTGGGGCTACGGGGTGAGAGATTGGGGTGATTTCGGATTTGTCCTGAGAGCGAGTCGAGGCGAGGCGAGGCAGCAGCACTGGAGGGGGGTGTGCTCACTTTGAGAAGCCTTGCTTTTTCGTCTTCTAAAGATAAAAATGGCATTTGTTGCTTGTGGTGTTTGCCTGCTGTGTAGGGAGAAACATGATTGGGGGCCATGCTGTGGGACAAATGACGGGGCAGGTCTCAGTATCTTAATTGCTCATCTCTTTGACCAGACAACTGTCAAGAAGCAACTCTAGGGAGAGTTTATTTGGTCCATAGTATGAGAGGATATAGGCCATAGTAGTGGGTGGCTCGATGGCAGGAATGTGCCACAGGTGCTTGGTCATGTCTGAGCACACCAGGACAGGGAAGGCAAAAGGGGAATGCTGGCTCTCAGCTGCTTTCCTTATGTTAGCTCATGGGATGGTACTGCCTGAATTCAGGCAGTTAATCCGCTCTGGAAAAGCCCTCACAGACACATCTCCAGGCCTGCCTCTTTAACGCCCTAAGCGTTCATTAATGTCACCATGTTGGCCATGGAAATGAAAGAGTTGGGAGAGCTGCCTTGAAGAGGAGAGGAAGAGAGCCGCTCCCCCACCACGGGCAGCTGTGAAGGCACACCCTGGTGGGTGCACCTGTCTGGCCAAATGGGAAGTGGGAGCAGCAGAGGAGGAGTGGAGTTCCCTCCCAGTGGGGCTAGGATGGTCAGTGCTGGCATCCCTTCAGCTTGAGAAGTAATGGTGGTGACACGACCCAGGTGATTTCCTCCTCCCGGTGACCTGTTCTGGGTTTCATTTGCAGAAACACATCATCCCTGGCTTAGTCCCTGCTGCCAGCCTGGCCCCAAAGCCAGCGGTGCCTCGAACACCTCCTCCGCGCAGCCCTGACCCGTCTCCAGAGAGACACAGGTGAGTGTCAGTTCAGCCATTCTGAGGTCAACCCTGTGCTTGGCCAGCAAGTACCGAATGCTGGGACTGTTCAGACTGGCCAAGGAGATGACAAGTGGATTGTCTAGAATCACATCCTTGAAATAGTCGTCGCGGTTCCATAATGTACTTAACCTGGCTTCTCTGCAGGATAAAGGACTTGGGCTGTTGCCGTCAATGTATCCCTCGGATTTCATGATTGGAATTAGTGCTTTCAAAGTACAGGACCCTGAAGCCCAGCACTTCAGGTTAACCTTCCTTCCTCACTCCATCCTTCTCGTCCTCCATCCCCCTCTCTTTCTCCTGTTTTAGTTTTCATTCTTTTTTCCTTTCTTCCAGGGAGTGGAACTCAAGGTCTTGTGCATGCTGAACTACACCTCCGGCCAGGATAATAGTACTTTTAAGAGAATTTTGAATTACACACAATCTTTTTTCTTTTTAGATACAATTTTCGTTTTTGATGTTTCCAATGCAGGGTCTCGCTCTAGCCCAAGCTCACCTGGCACTCACCTTGTAGCTCAGGCTGGCTTGAACTCACAGCAGTCCTACCTCAGTCTCCTGAGTGCTGGGGCTACAGGTATCAGCCACTATGTCTGTCTTGACTATTTTGTTTTTCAAGGTAAGGGCTCAGTCTAGCCCAGGCTGGCTTGGCATTAATTATGTAGTCTCAGGGTGGCCTTGAACTCACAGCAATCCTCCTACCTCTGCCTCCCAAGTTCTGGGATTAAAGGCGTGCACCACCATGCCCGGATTTTTTTGGCGGGGGAGGGAGGGTAGCTTTCACTGTTTTTTTTTTTTTTTTTTTTAATCTTTTTAATTATTTATTTGAAAGAGAGAATGGGCACTCAGGACCTCCAGCCATTGCAAATGAACTCCACATGCATGCGCCCCCCCCCCTTGTGCATCTGGCTTACGTGGGTCCTGGAGAGTCGAACTGGGATCCTTTGGCTTTGCAGGCCCCTTAACCACTAAGCTATCTCTCCAGCTCAGCTTTGACTTTTTTTTTTTTTTTTTTTGGTTTTTCGAGGTAGGGTCTTGCTCTAGTCCGGCTGACCTGGAATTCACTGTGTAGTCTCAGGGCGGCCTCGAACTCATGGCAATCCTCCTACCTCCGCCTCCCAAGTGCTGGGATTAAAGGCGTGT
Source organism: Orientallactaga sibirica (assembly GCA_036365145.1). Taxonomy (NCBI): domain Eukaryota; kingdom Metazoa; phylum Chordata; class Mammalia; order Rodentia; family Dipodidae; genus Orientallactaga; species Orientallactaga sibirica. Next base: position 4,325,831 of record JAEOAD010001365.1, read on the forward strand.
GTCACCACGCCCGGCAGCTTTGATTATTTTTAATTCATAAGATACATTGACTTGATTACTAGCAGTCAACAAGCACCAATTTCATTCCATTGTGGCACCTTCTTCTTAGTTTTCTTTGATACTAGAATATTCTTTACCTCTTGATGGAAATAAACAAAACATAAAAGGGGGAAAAACCCAACTCTTTGAATGGCTGGGGTTGTAGCTCAGTAGTGGCGCATTTGCTTAACTGGCGAGTCCCTTAGCTAGTAAGAGATCCTGGGTTCCATCCCTAATATCTGAGAGGAAAAAAACAAGCCTGCTGTGTTTACTTTTTGTTTTCTTCAACCAAGTCTTGACCGCATGAATGACTTTTTATTATTAATTACTTTGAGCAAGTCTGGTAAGCACTGAACAGTGTCTCTGATCCTGTCAGTCACCCTGTGAGAGGGGTCCTGTGGTCATCTCTGTGCTGGGTCACTGTGACGGTCAGGTGTCCATCACTGGCCCAGGTTGTGAAGGCTGGCTGTGGGGCAGCGGCAGTCGGCTGTGTCCAGCTTTTCAGTGTTGGTGTTGTGTCATTGGGACTTAAGTGTTCATGTGGCCATAGTCTTGCTCGAGGGCGAGCTTTCTACTTAACTGCTCAGAAAACACATGAAATGTGCTACTTCGTGGTGAGCATGTTAGAAAGTCTTCCTCAAGAAGAGCATGGTGAGGCCGGGTGTGGTGGTGCACGCCTTTAATCCCAGCACTCAGGAGGCAGAAGTGGGAGGATTGCTATGAGTTCAAGGGCACCCTGAGACTACCTTGAAAAACCAAAAAAAAAAAAAAAAAAAAGTGGCACACACTTGTCATCCCAGCCCTTGGGATGGGGATGAAGGATCAAGAGTTCTCAGCCTAGGGGCTGAAGAGATGGCTTAGCGGTTAAGCACTTGCCTGAGAAGCCTAAGGACCCTGGTTCAAGGCTCAGTTCCCCAGTACCCATGTAAGCCAGATGCACAAGGTGGCACATGCATATGGAGTTCATTTGCAGGGCCTGGAGGCCCTGTTGCACCCATTCTCTCCCCTCTGTCTCTTTCTGTGTCACTCTCAAATAAGTAAAAATTAAAAATTAAAGATTTCTCAGCCTGGGTGATGGTGAGTTTCCAACTCCACATTTGTGGGGAGATGGCCCACGAGCTAGCTGTCAGCCTAATGCTGAGGTGCACAGGTCGAGCTCCCACCTCTTCCGTGGTGACGTTGGGGCTCTGTCAAGGGACACACTTGTAAGTGTTCATGTTGCGCTCCACCTGCGGGTGGCAGAACAGTCTTTCTTGCCACCCGATTGTGGAAGCCATTCTGCCTGGCTCCCACTGGGAAGCCTGAGTGTACCTGTGGTCATCTCTGTGCTGGAGTCACTGTGAGGTCAGGTGTCATCACTGGCCCAGGTTGTGAAGGCTGGCTGTGGGGCAGCGGCAGTCGGCTGTGTCCAGCTTTTCAGTGTTGGTGTTGTGTCATTGGGACTTAAGTGTTCATGTGGCCATAGTCTTGCTCGAAGTGAGGCTTTCTACTTAACTGCTCAGAAAACACATGAAATGCTCACTTCGTGTGAGCATGTTAGAAAGTCTTCCTCAAGAAGAGCATGGTGAGGCCGGGTGTGGTGGTGCACGCCTTTAATCCCAGCACTCAGGAGGCAGAAGTGGGAGGATTGCTATGAGTTCAAGGGCACCCTGAGACTACCTTGAAAAACCAAAAAAAAAAAAAAAAAAAAGTGGCACACACTTGTCATCCCAGCCCTTGGGATGGGGATGAAGGATCAAGAGTTCTCAGCCTAGGGGCTGAAGAGATGGCTTAGCGGTTAAGCACTTGCCTGAGAAGCCTAAGGACCCTGGTTCAAGGCTCAGTTCCCAGTACCCATGTAAGCCAGATGCACAAGGTGGCACATGCATATGGAGTTCATTTGCAGGGCCTGGAGGCCCTGTTGCACCCATTCTCTCCCTCTGTCTCTTTCTGTGTCACTCTCAAATAAGTAAAAATTAAAAATTAAAGATTTCTCAGCCTGGGTGATGGTGAGTTTCCAACTCCACATTTGTGGGGAGATGGCCCACGAGCTAGCTGTCAGCCTAATGCTGAGGTGCACAGGTCGAGCTCCCACCTCTTCCGTGGTGACGTTGGGGCTCTGTCCAAGGACACACTTGTAAGTGTTCATGTTGCGCTCCACCTGCGGGTGGCAGAACAGTCTTTCTTGCCACCCGATTGTGGAAGCCATTCTGCCTGGCTCCACTGGGAAGCCTGAGTGTAAGCCATCACCTTGGTCAGGATTTTTTTTTTTTTTTTTTTTTTGGTTTTGAGGTAGGGTTTCCTCCTAGCCCAGGCTGACCTGGAATTCACTATGTAGTGTCAGGGTGGCCTCGAACTCATGGCAATCCTCTACCTCTGCCTCCCGAATGCTAGGATTAGAGGTATGCACCATCATGCCCGGCTGTTGGTCAGTTTTTAAAACTTTGAATATGAGGCTGGAGAGATGGCTAAGGGATTAAGTGCACTTTCTCTGCAAGCATGAGGGCCTGAGGCCAGCAGGGTTCTAATCTCAGATTTCAGGTAGACAGATGGGTGTGGAGACACACACACACACACCTGTAACTTCAGTTCCACAGGGAGCACAGACCCAGAATAAGAGGCAGTTCTACAAGCTCCAGAATCAGTAAAGAGATTCCAGCTCAAAAGGTGGCCAGGTAGAAGAGCAGTGGTGTGGGACACCTGACATTCCACTCCAGCCACCTTGGAATATTACCCAGCACTTGGGATGCTGAGGCAAGAGGATCTGGAGTTTGAAGCCAGCCTGGGCTCTGCTATGTCGTAAGTTCCAGGCAAGCCTGAGCAAGTGAGCACTTTTCTAAACAAAAAAACAAGGCTGGAGAGATGGCTCAGAGGTTAAGGTACTTGCTGGCAAAGCCGGGTGGCCAGGGTTCAATTCCTTAGGACCCATGTAAAGCCAGGTGCACAAGGTGGCCCATGTGTCTGAGTTTGTTTGCAGTGGCTGCAGGCCTAGTACATCCATTCTCCTCTCTCCCCACCCTCTTCTGTCTCTGCTTACAAATTAAAAAAAATATGAAAAAAGAACCATAAAGCAACAGTATTTAATTCCATATCTCATTCACATTTTCATTTAAATTATTTTTCTGTTTATGCTTTTGGTTTTTCTTTCAGTTTCATTAATATTTTCCAGCAATGTGAGATAGGCTGTTACTATAATTCAGTGTATTTTTCATCTCTAATATTGTCAAATATAAATTGGGGTCTTTTTAATAATCCTCAGTCTCCATGTAGCTTTTAAACATGAAACACAGCTTGACACTCTTAATTTTCTTTTCCGCTTAATTTTCATGTGTATGTTCAATTCATAGAAGATTTCAATTAATTGATTTTCATCATTTTAAAGGAATTCATTTTTGCATCTGTACCTGCCTGGTTTCTTTGGTGACAAGATGTGAGCGTTACCTTGTTGCATGCTGGGTATTTTGCTGGGTGGCACCATGAACTTTCCTGGGCGCCGCGTTGGTCTTGAGTGTTGGTCTGGTGAGCGCATCAGGGCAGGGCTCAGCTGCTAGTTACTCCTCTCTGCTGAGCTCCGTGCACAGGAGGCCTTTCCAGTCTGGTGGGAAGAGACCTGTCCCAACATGTCAGCCTCTGTCCTGCTGCTCTAATGCGGACAGTTCTTCCTACAGCCTCGGATAATTGCCTCACATGTGGGTGCTTAGGAATGTTCTGCTGAGCACGTGAGGACCTTCTGCAGTTCTCCCTCTGATACTCTGTCCTGCAAATTCTGCATGCCCCAGTGTCCTGAACACTCCAGCTTGAGAGTGTAGGGGAGTCTGCCAGGCACTCCCTATTCCCTTCCTGTGCTGTATGACGGAAATTTCCCCAGGCAGTAAACAGGGACATTTCAAAGACTGTTCTTTTCTTTTCTTGGCGTTTTTAGTCAATAATATGACTCTTATTACTTTTCTTATATTTTTGAGTATTTTGTAAGTATCTGTAAATTCCCTTTAAACTTATGCCTGGTGGGCGGTTTTGTTTTTTCTAGAGCATTTCACTGTGTAGCTCAAGCTGGCCTTGAACTTGAGATCCTCCTGCCTCAGCCATGCCCAGCTATGACTGGGCCCGTTGTCAGTTGAGAAGGTGCATCATGGTCAGTTTCACCTTCAGCTTGGTGGTCACGCCTCCCCCTTTCTGTCCGTAGATCTGCTCTGGCTGCGTCGTTTCATAATATTGCTGACAGACAAATCATCGCCATTCCCAGCCTGGCCAGAGATTCCTGTCGGACGGCGAAAGGACATCTTCGTTGAGCCCTGTGCCACCAACTTGGAGCTCAAGCTTGGGTAGGGACATATCACTGGCTGTGTGCTTTTCTGCCAGAGCAGAGGAGGGAGCCGCTCAGCATGGTCACTATGTGTGGGCATGTGTCTGTGACAATCAGACTCATCTGATCTTCATCACTCAAGTGGCATTGACCAGAAATATTATTTCATTTTTCTGAGATAAGGTTTTCTCATGTAGTCCAGTGTGGTAGGTTTGACTGTTTGGCTCCACAGACTCAGTCTTTGTTTGTGTTTTGAGGTAGGGTCTTGCTCTAGTCCGGCTGACCTGGAATTCACTGTGTAGTCTCAGGCGGCCTCGGGAGCTCATGGCAATCCTCTACCTCCGCCTCCCAAGTGCTGGGATTAAAGGCGTGTGTCACCACGCCTTGGCAACTGATTATTTTTAATTCATAAGATACATTGACTTGATTACTAGCAGTCAACAAGCACCAATTTCATTCCATTGTGGCACCTTCTTCTTAGTTTTCTTTGATACTAGAATATTCTTTACCTCTTGATGAAATAAACAAAACATAAAGGGGAAAAACCCAACTCTTTGAATGGCTGGGGTTGTAGCTCAGTAGTGGCGCATTTGCTTAACTGGCGAGTCCCTTAGCTAGTAAGAGATCCTGGGTTCCATCCCTAATATCTGAGAGGAAAAAACAAGCCTGCTGTGTTTACTTTTTGTTTTCTTCAACCAAGTCTTGACATGAATGACTTTTATTATTAATTACTTTGAGCAAGTCTGGTAAGCACTGAACAGTGTCTCTGATCCTGTCAGTCACCCTGTGAGAGGGGTCCTGTGGTCATCTCTGTGCTGGGTCACTGTGACGGTCAGGTGTCCATCACTGGCCCAGGTTGTGAAGGCTGGCTGTGGGGCAGCGGCAGTCGGCTGTGTCCAGCTTTTCAGTGTTGGTGTTGTGTCATTGGGACTTAAGTGTTCATGTGGCCATAGTCTTGCTTTCGGTAGCTTTCTACTTAACTGCTCAGAAAACACATGAAGTAATGCTCTGCCGTGGTGAGCATGTTAGAAAGTCTTCCTCAAGAAGAGCATGGTGAGGCCGGGTGTGGTGGTGCACGCCTTTAATCCCAGCACTCAGGAGGCAGAAGTGGGAGGATTGCTATGAGTTCAAGGGCACCCTGAGACTACCTTGAAAAACCAAAAAAAAAAAAAAAGTGGCACACACTTGTCATCCCAGCCCTTGGGATGGGGATGAAGGATCAAGAGTTCTCAGCCTAGGGGCTGAAGAGATGGCTTAAGCGGTTAAGCACTTGCCTGAGAAGCCTAAGGACCCTGGTTCAAGGCTCAGTTCCCAGTACCCATGTAAGCCAGATGCACAAGGTGGCACATGCATATGGAGTTCATTTGCAGGGCCTGGAGGCCCTGTTGCACCATTCTCTCCCTCTGTCTCTTTCTGTGTCACTCTCAAATAAGTAAAAATTAAAAATTAAAGATTTCTCAGCCTGGGTGATGGTGAGTTTCCAACTCCACATTTGTGGGGAGATGGCCCACGAGCTAGCTGTCAGCCTAATGCTGAGGTGCACAGGTCGAGCTCCCACCTCTTCCGTGGTGACGTTGGGGCTCTGTCAGGGACACACTTGTAAGTGTTCATGTTGCGCTCCACCTGCGGGTGGCAGAACGATCTTTCTTGCCACCCGATTGTGGAAGCCATTCTGCCTGGCTCCCACTGGGAAGCCTGAGTGTAAGCCATCACCTTGGTCAGGATTTTTTTTTTTTTTTTTTTTTGGTTTTGAGGTAGGGTTTCACTCAGCCCAGGCTGACCTGGAATTCACTATGTAGTGTCAGGGTGGCCTCGAACTCATGGCAATCCTCCTACCTCTGCCTCCCGAATGCTAGGATTAGAGGTATGCACCATCATGCCCGGCTGTTGGTCAGTTTTAAAACTTTGAATATGAGGCTGGAGAGATGGCTAAGGGATTAGTGCACTTTCTCTGCAAGCATGAGGCCTGAGGCCAGCAGGTTCTAATCTCCAGATTTCAGGTAGACAGATGGGTGTGGAGACACACACACACACACCTGTAACTTCAGTTCCACAGGGAGCACAGACCCAAGAATAAGAGGCAGTTCTACAAGCTCCAGAATCAGTAAAGAGATTCCAGCTCAAAAGGTGGCCAGGTAGAAGAGCAGTGGTGTGGGACACCTGACATTCCCACTCCAGCCACCTTGGAATATTACCCAGCACTTGGGATGCTGAGGCAAGAGGATCTGGAGTTTGAAGCCAGCCTGGGCTCTGCTATGTCGTAAGTTCCAGGCAAGCCTGAGCAAGTGAGCACTTTAAACAAAAAAACAAGGCTGGAGAGATGGCTCAGAGGTTAAAGGTACTTGCTGGCAAAGCCGGGTGGCCAGGGTTCAATTCCTTAGGACCCATGTAAAGCCAGGTGCACAAGGTGGCCCATGTGTCTGGAGTTTGTTTGCAGTGGCTGCAGGCCCTGGTACATCCATTCTCCTCTCTCCCCACCCTCTTCTGTCTCTGCTTACAAATTAAAAAATATGAAAAAAGAACCATAAAGCAACAGTATTTAATTCCATATCTCATTCACATTTTCATTTAAATTATTTTTCTGTTTATGCTTTTGGTTTTTCTTTCAGTTTCATTAATATTTTCCAGCAATGTGAGATAGGCTGTTACTATAATTCAGTGTATTTTTCATCTCTAATATTGTCAAATATAAATTGGGGTCTTTTTAATAATCCTCAGTCTCCATGTAGCTTTTAAACATGAAACACAGCTTGACACTCTTAATTTTCTTTTCGCTAATTTTCATGTGTATGTTCAATTCATAGAAGATTTCAATTAATTGATTTTCATCATTTTAAAGGAATTCATTTTTGCATCTGTACCTGCCTGGTTTCTTTGGTGACAAGATGTGAGCGTTACCTTGTTGCATGCTGGGTATTTTGCTGGGTGGCACCATGAACTTTCCTGGGCCTTGCGTTGGTCTTGAGTGTTGGTCTGGTGAGCGCATCAGGGCAGGGCTCAGCTGCTAGTTACTCCTCTCTGCTGAGCTCCGTGCACAGGAGGCCTTTCCAGTCTGGTGGGAAGAGACCTGTCCCAGCATGTCAGCCTCTGTCCCTGCTGCTCTAATGCGGACAGTTCTTCCTACAGCCTCGGATAATTGCCTCACATGTGGGTGCTTAGGAATGTTCTGCTGAGCCGCATTAGGGACCTTCTACAGTTCTCCCTCTGATACTCTGTCCTGCAAATTCTGCATGCCCCAGTGTCCCTGAACACTCAACCGAAATGTAGGAGTCTGCCAGGCACTCCCTATTCCCTTCCTGTGCTGTATGACGGAAATTTCCCCAGGCAGTAAACAGGGACATTTCAAAGACTGTTCTTTTTCTTTTCTTGACGTTTTTAGTCAATAATATGACTCTTATTACTTTTCTTATATTTTTGAGTATTTTGTAAAGTATCTGTAAAAATTCCCTTTAAACTTATGCCTGGTGGCGGTTTGTTTCTGAGCATTTCACTGTGTAGCTCAAGCTGGCCTTGAACTTGAGATCCTCCTGCCTCAGCCATGCCCAGCTATGACTGGGCCCGTTGTCAGTTGAGAAGGTGCATCATGGTCAGTTTCACCTTCAGCTTGGTGGTCACGCCCTCCCCCTTTCTGTCCATTAGATCTGCTCTGGCTGCGGCCGTTCTGTACTACGTTGACAGGACAGACCGTCGCCATTCCCCAGCCTGGCCAGAGATTCCTGTCGGACGGCGAAAGGACATCTTCGTTGAGCCCTGTGCCACCAACTTGGAGCTCAAGCTTGGGTAGGGACATATCACTGGCTGTGTGCTTTTCTGCCAGAGCAGAGGAGGGCCGCTCAGCATGGTCACTATGTGTGGGCATGTGTCTGTGACAATCAGACTCATCTGATCTTCATCACTCAAGTGGCATTGACCAGAAATATTATTTCATTTTTCTGAGATAAGGTTTTCTCATGTAGTCCAGTGTGGTAGGTTTGACTGTTTGGCTCCACAGACTCAGTCTTTGTTTGTGTTTTGAGGTAGGGTCTTATGCTAGCCAAGGTTTTCCTGAATTCACCATATAGTTTCAGGCTGGCCTTGAACTCACCTCAGTCCTCCTACCTCCTGTCTCCTGAGTGCTGGGATTAAGAAAGAAAGGAAAGAATGAGCATGCCAGGGCCTCTAGCCACTGCAAATGAACTGCAGATGCATGTGCCACTTTGGGCATCTGGCTTTACATGGGTACTGAGGAATTGAACCTGGGTCATTAGGCTTTGCAGGCAAGTGCCTTAACTGCTGAGTCATCTCTGCAGCCTGACTCAGTCATTTTTAAATTTTTAAAAAAATTTTGTTGAGAGAGAGAAGAGGCACAGAAGAATGGGCCTATCAGGGCCTCTAGCCACTGCAAACAAACTCCAGATATATGTACCACCTTATGTATCTGGCTTATGTGAGTTAGAACTTATGTGGGAATTGAACCTGGGTCCTTTGGCTTTGCAGGCAAGTGCCTTAACCACTAGGGGTCATCTCTCCAGCCCTGGTTCAGTCATTTTTATTTTTATTTTTTTATTTTTGGAGAGACAGAGAGGACAGAGAGGGAGAAGGAGATAGACAGAGAATGGGCACGCCAGCAGTCTCTCAGTTGCTGTGAAGCAGGAAATCAGATGCATGCACCCCCTTGTGGGCAAGTGCAGCATTGCACCCTTGTGTCACTTTGCATCTGGCTAAATGTGGGACCTGAAGATTGGAACTGGGTTATTAGGCTTAACAGGCAGGCGCCTTAACCACTAAGCCATCTCTCCAGCCCTGGTTCAGTCATTTTTGATTAAAGTTCCTACTTGAAGCTGGGCATGGTGGTGCATGCCTTTAATCCCAGTACTCAGGAGGCAGAGGTAAGAGGATCACCAGAGTTCAAGGCCAGCCTGAGAATACATACATAGTGAATTCCAGGTCAGCCTGAGCTAGAGTGAGACCCTACCTTGAAAAACCAAAAATAAAAATAAAATAAAAAAATAATAAAGTTCCTACTTGAGCCCCTAGCAGGCAGATTTCTGCTAGAAAGAGGCGTGTCACTGAGTATGGATCTGAGTCCAGCCCTAAGGTGTGTGGAGAGCCATTTGAGTTCTGGTGGTTTACGTCATTAATGGTGTTCCCCTGGGCTCTGTAAGACTAAATGAACCCTTTCCTTCCACAAGCTGTGTGGTTGGATGTTCACCCCACCAACAAGGAGTTGGGGTCACAGCAATGCGCTGTGTTTTGGGATTTTATATCTAAATCTGACCCAAGCCAGTCACATTGTACATGGTCTCAGCTAGGTAGGAGGTTGAGCCAATAGGATCACTTGAGTATAGGAGTCCTGGCCTGAGCAATGCAGCTGGACCCTGCATCCAAAAGAACAGGGCTGGAGGGATTGCTCAGTGGTTAAGGTGCTTGTCTTAGGCAGCCTAAGGACCCAGTTTTGATTCCTCAGGACCCACGTAAGCTAGGCGCACAAGGTGGTGCATGTGTCTAGAATCCCTTTGCAGAGGCTAGAGGCCTTTGTGCACCTATCCTTATTATTTTTAATTCATAAGATACATTGACTTGATTACTAGCAGTCAACAAGCACCAATTTCATTCCATTGTGGCACCTTCTTCTTAGTTTTCTTTGATACTAGAATATTCTTTACCTCTTGATGGAAATAAACAAAACATAAAAGGGGGAAAAACCCAACTCTTTGAATGGCTGGGGTTGTAGCTCAGTAGTGGCGCATTTGCTTAACTGGCGAGTCCCTTAGCTAGTAAGAGATCCTGGGTTCCATCCCTAATATCTGAGAGGAAAAAAACAAGCCTGCTGTGTTTACTTTTTGTTTTCTTCAACCAAGTCTTGACCGCATGAATGACTTTTTATTATTAATTACTTTGAGCAAGTCTGGTAAGCACTGAACAGTGTCTCTGATCCTGTCAGTCACCCTGTGAGAGGGGTCCTGTGGTCATCTCTGTGCTGGGTCACTGTGACGGTCAGGTGTCCATCACTGGCCCAGGTTGTGAAGGCTGGCTGTGGGGCAGCGGCAGTCGGCTGTGTCCAGCTTTTCAGTGTTGGTGTTGTGTCATTGGGACTTAAGTGTTCATGTGGCCATAGTCTTGCTCGAGGGCGAGCTTTCTACTTAACTGCTCAGAAAACACATGAAATGTGCTACTTCGTGGTGAGCATGTTAGAAAGTCTTCCTCAAGAAGAGCATGGTGAGGCCGGGTGTGGTGGTGCACGCCTTTAATCCCAGCACTCAGGAGGCAGAAGTGGGAGGATTGCTATGAGTTCAAGGGCACCCTGAGACTACCTTGAAAACAAAAAAAAAAAAAAAAAAAAGTGGTGGCACACACTTGTCATCCCAGCCCTTGGGATGGGGATGAAGGATCAAGAGTTCTCAGCCTAGGGGCTGAAGAGATGGCTTAGCGGTTAAGCACTTGCCTGAGAAGCCTAAGGACCCTGGTTCAAGGCTCAGTTCCCCAGTACCCATGTAAGCCAGATGCACAAGGTGGCACATGCATATGGAGTTCATTTGCAGGGCCTGGAGGCCCTGTTGCACCCATTCTCTCCCTCTGTCTCTTTCTGTGTCACTCTCAAATAAGTAAAAATTAAAAATTAAAGATTTCTCAGCCTGGGTGATGGTGAGTTTCCAACTCCACATTTGTGGGGAGATGGCCACGAGCTAGCTGTCAGCCTAATGCTGAGGTGCACAGGTCGAGCTCCCACCTCTTCCGTGGTGACGTTGGGGCTCTGTCCAAGGGGACACACTTGTAAGTGTTCATGTTGCGCTCCACCTGCGGGTGGCAGAACAGTCTTTCTTGCCACCCCGATTGTGGAAGCCATTCTGCCTGGCTCCCACTGGGAAGCCTGAGTGTAAGCCATCACCTTGGTCAGGATTTTTTTTTTTTTTTTTTTTTTTTTTGAGGTAGGGTTTCACTCTAGCCCAGGCTGACCTGGAATTCACTATGTAGTGTCAGGGTGGCCTCGAACTCATGGCAATCCTCCTACCTCTGCCTCCCGAATGCTAGGATTAGAGGTATGCACCATCATGCCCGGCTGTTGGTCAGTTTTTAAAACTTTGAATATGAGGCTGGAGAGATGGCTAAGGGATTAAGTGCACTTTCTCTGCAAGCATGAGGGCCTGAGGCCAGCAGGGTTCTAATCTCCAGATTTCAGGTAGACAGATGGGTGTGGAGACACACACACACACACACACCTGTAACTTCAGTTCCACAGGGAGCACAGACCCAAGAATAAGAGGCAGTTCTACAAGCTCCAGAATCAGTAAAGAGATTCCAGCTCAAAAGGTGGCCAGGTAGAAGAGCAGTGGTGTGGGACACCTGACATTCCACTCCAGCCACCTTGGAATATTACCCAGCACTTGGGATGCTGAGGCAAGAGGATCTGGAGTTTGAAGCCAGCCTGGGCTCTGCTATGTCGTAAGTTCCAGGCAAGCCTGAGCAAGTGAGCACTTTTCTAAACAAAAAAAACAAGGCTGGAGAGATGGCTCAGAGGTTAAAGGTACTTGCTGGCAAAGCCGGGTGGCCAGGGTTCAATTCCTTAGGACCCATGTAAAGCCAGGTGCACAAGGTGGCCCATGTGTCTGGAGTTTGTTTGCAGTGGCTGCAGGCCCTGGTACATCCATTCTCCTCTCTCCCCACCCTCTTCTGTCTCTGCTTACAAATTAAAAAAATATGAAAAAAAGAACCATAAAGCAACAGTATTTAATTCCATATCTCATTCACATTTTCATTTAAATTATTTTTCTGTTTATGCTTTTGGTTTTTCTTTCAGTTTCATTAATATTTTTCCAGCAATGTGAGATAGGCTGTTACTATAATTCAGTGTATTTTTCATCTCTAATATTGTCAAATATAAATTGGGGGTCTTTTTAATAATCCTCCAGTCTCCATGTAGCTTTTAAACATGAAACACAGCTTGACACTCTTAATTTTCTTTTCCGCTAATTTTCATGTGTATGTTCAATTCATAGAAGATTTCAATTAATTGATTTTCATCATTTTAAAGGAATTCATTTTTTGCATCTGTACCTGCCTGGTTTTCTTTGGTGACAAGATGTGAACGTTACCTTGTTGCATGCTGGGTATTTTGCTGGGTGGCACCATGAACTTTCCTGGACGCACGTTGGTCTTGAGTGTTGGTCTGGTGAGGCGCATCCAGGGCAGGGCTCAACTGCTAGTTACTCCTCTCTGCTGAGCTCCGTGCACAGGAGGCCTTTCCAGTCTGGTGGGAAGAGACCTGTCCCAGCATGTCAGCCTCTGTCCCTGCTGCTCTAATGCCCCGGACAGTTCTTCCTACAGCCTCGGATAATTGCCTCACATGTGGGTGCTTAGGAATGTTCTGCTGAGCACGTGGGGACCTTCTACAGTTCTCCCTCTGATACTCTGTCCTGCAAATTCTGCATGCCCCAGTGTCCCTGAACACTCAACCGAAATGTAGGGAGTCTGCCAGGCACTCCCCTATTCCCCTTCCCTGTGCTGTATGACCGGAAATTTCCCCAGGCAGTAAACAGGGACATTTCAAAGACTGTTCTTTTTCTTTTCTTGACGTTTTTAGTCAATAATATGACTCTTATTACTTTTCTTATATTTTTTGAGTATTTTGTAAGTATCTGTAAAAATTCCCCTTTAAACTTATGCCTGGTGGGCGGTTTTGTTTTTTCTGAGAGCATTTCACTGTGTAGCTCAAGCTGGCCTTGAACTTGAGATCCTCCTGCCTCAGCCATGCCCAGCTATGACTGGGCCCGTTGTCAGTTGAGAAGGTGCATCATGGTCAGTTTCACCTTCAGCTTGGTGGTCACGCCCTCCCCCCCCCCCTTTCTGTCCGTAGATCTGCTCTGGCTGCGGCCGTTCTGGCTACTACGTTGACAGGACAGACCGTCGCCATTCCCCAGCCTGGCCAGAGATTCCTGTCGGACGGCGAAAAGGACATCTTCGTTGAGCCCTGTGCCACCAACTTGGAGCTCAAGCTTGGGTAGGGACATATCACTGGCTGTGTGCTTTTCTGCCAGAGCAGAGGAGGGGCCGCTCAGCATGGTCACTATGTGTGGGCATGTGTCTGTGACAATCAGACTCATCTGATCTTCATCACTCAAGTGGCATTGACCAGAAATATTATTTCATTTTTCTGAGATAAGGTTTTCTCATGTAGTCCAGTGTGGTAGGTTTGACTGTTTGGCTCCACAGACTCAGTCTTTGTTTGTGTTTTGAGGTAGGGTCTTATGCTAGCCAAGGTTTTCCTGAATTCACCATATAGTTTCAGGCTGGCCTTGAACTCACCTCAGTCCTCCTACCTCTGTCTCCTGAGTGCTGGGATTAAAGAAAGAGAAAGGGAAAGAATGAGCATGCCAGGGCCTCTAGCCACTGCAAATGAACTGCAGATGCATGTGCCACTTTGGGCATCTGGCTTTACATGGGTACTGAGGAATTGAACCTGGGTCATTAGGCTTTGCAGGCAAGTGCCTTAACTGCTGAGTCATCTCTGCAGCCTGACTCAGTCATTTTTAAATTTTTTAAAAAAAAATTTTATTTGAGAGAGAGAAGAGGCACAGAAAGAATGGGCCTATCAGGGCCTCTAGCCACTGCAAACAAACTCCAGATATATGTACCACCTTATGTATCTGGCTTATGTGGGTTAGAACTTATGTGGGAATTGAACCTGGGTCCTTTGGCTTTGCAGGCAAGTGCCTTAACCACTAGGGGTCATCTCTCCAGCCCCTGGTTCAGTCATTTTTATTTTTTATTTTTTTATTTTTGGAGAGAGACAGAGAGGACAGAGAGGGAGAAGGAGATAGACAGAGAATGGGCACGCCAGCAGTCTCTCAGTTGCTGTGAACGAAATCCAGATGCATGCACCCCCTTGTGGGCAAGTGCAGCATTGCACCCTTGTGTCACTTTGCATCTGGCTAAATGTGGGACCTGAAGATTGGAACTGGGTTATTAGGCTTAACAGGCAGGCGCCTTAACCACTAAGCCATCTCTCCAGCCCTGGTTCAGTCATTTTTGATTAAAGTTCCTACTTGAAGCTGGGCATGGTGGTGCATGCCTTTAATCCCAGTACTCAGGAGGCAGAGGTAAGAGGATCACCAAGAGTTCAAGGCCAGCCTGAGAATACATACATAGTGAATTCCAGGTCAGCCTGAGCTAGAGTGAGACCCTACCTTGAAAAACCAAAAAATAAAAAATAAAATAAAAAAAATAATAAAGTTCCTACTTGAGCCCCTAGCAGGCAGATTTCTGCTAGAAAGGGCGTGTCACTGGGTATGGATCTGAGTCCAGCCCTAAGGTGTGTGGAGAGCCATTTGAGTTCTGGTGGTTTACGTCATTAATGGTGTTCCCCTGGGCTCTGTAAGACTAAATGAACCCTTTCCTTCCACAAGCTGTGTGGTTGGATGTTCACCCCACCAACAAGGAGTTGGGGTCACAGCAATGCGCTGTGTTTTGGGATTTTATATCTAAATCCTGACCCAAGCCAGTCACATTGTACATGGTCTCAGCTAGGTAGGAGGTTGAGCCAATAGGATCACTTGAGTATAGGAGTCCTGGCCTGAGCAATGCAGCTGGACCCTGCATCAAAAAGAACAGGGCTGGAGGGATTGCTCAGTGGTTAAGGTGCTTGTCTTAGACGCCTAAGGACCCAGTTTTGATTCCTCAGGACCCACGTAAGCTAGACGCACAAGGTGGTGCATGTGTCTAGAATCCCTTTGCAGAGGCTAGAGGCCTTTGTGCACCTATCCTTTTCATCTGTGTCACTTTGATCTCTCTCTGTTTGCAAATAAATAAATAAAATGTTTTTAAAAATATGCTTTGTCTAAAAAGAAAATGCTACCTCTTAAGAAGAAAAGAAAATCTTGCCTTTATTTTGAGATGTTTAAATATGGCCAGTTTTCTTCTGGGATGAATTATACTTTGTCTGAATAGGGTTTAATGATAAGAAAATAGTTCTTAAATTCACCGGAAAGACAGAACATAGACTATGAGAGGAAATCTAGTGTTCATGGGCCTGTGGAGTCTAGTAGACAGCTCTACAGTCTGACTGGGGAAGGAAAGGGTTCAGCACTGCACTGAGCTTTGCCCAAGTCATACTCGGAAAGCAGTTCCCATTGTCTGGAAGGCTGGTCTGCATAGTGCCAAGGGGAGGTGACTGCTACTTTGTTTTTTTTTTTTTTTTAAGGTAGGGTCTCACTTTAGCCCAGGCTGACCTGGACTTATGTAGCTTGAAACTCACGGCGATCCTTCTACTTCTCCCTCCCAAGTGCTGGGATTAAAGGTGCGCAGCACCATGCTTGCTTGTTAGTTACTTTTAGGTTTTTTTTTTTTTCTTTTTTTTGAGGTAGGGTCTCAATCTGGTCCAGGCTGACCTGGAATTCACTCGGTAGTCTCAGGGTGGCCTTGAACTCATGGCAGTCCTCCTACCTCTGCCTCCCAAGTGCTGGGATTAAAGGCGTGTGCCACCATGACCAGCAACTTTTATAGGAAGTATTTAAAAGGTCAGACAGTAGACTTTGGCCAGGAATGGTGGCTCACATCTGGAATTCTAGCACTTGGGAGCTTGAGGTGGGAGAATCATGAGTTCAAGGCCAGTCTGAGCTGCGTAGTGAGACCTTGTCTCAAGAAAAGAAAGGGAAGAAAAAGGAAAATGAGTGTAAATATCAAGTCAAATGTTAACTTACTTATTTTATCTTTTAATGTCCTCACACAGGTCTGGTTGGCAGAATGGGTCTGGAAGAACTTCACCGTCCTGTGCGACGTTAGACTACGGTGAAGAAGGGGAGACTGAAACGCAGGGGTCATCCAGCTGCAAGGACCTGGAGGAGGACAGCGCCTGGAGAGATGCGGGTGGTCACGGCGACACTGAATGCGCTGTCCCACACAGACACCAGGTGACCCGCCCACCACTGCTCTCCATGTTCACACACGTGCTGTAGAGTGCACACGAACACAGGTGTCTTCTATCCTGTTCTGAATTGGATTCCTTTTGCTTTGCCAGTCTCCCCAGCCTCTTTTTCTGTTTGGTTCACTCTTCACTCTTACTTTTACCCAGTTAGGCTAAAGTTCAAACTGAACGTTTGCATCCATTGCATCCATATTCCTAATGTAGATTTCTTTTTCTTTTCTTTCTTTTTTTTTTTTTTTTGGCTTTTCAAGGTAGGGTCTCGCTCTAGCCCAGGCTGACCTGGAATAATTCACTCTGTATTCTCAAGCTGGCCTAGAACTCACAGTGATCCTCCTACCTCAGCCTTCCGAGTGCCCGGCCCTAATGTAGGTTTCTGTGAGAAGCACAGTCTTGCTGTCTCCTTACAACCCTACAAGCTCAAGTCCCATCACGTACCCAGGATGTGTGTGTACCCTGCCCTCCCTGCAGTGCACCACTGACAACACGACCACGGTTACTGCCGTGTCTCTCCATGGTGGGAAGTTGAGTATGTCTGTTGCATGGTGAATGAGGCTGTCTGTCCCTGGGAAGCAGCTAGAGGTCATTTCCCTTCCCCCACCTCAGATGATAACTACATCAGGAGGTATGTCTGCTGATCCCCCTAAGTGGGCTCCCTTGGAGACATGCGCAGAGCCTGGCAAACTGGTGGCTTTAGCTCTTGGCTCTGCAGTGCTCCTCTGCCAGGCATCTCGCTGCGAGCTACGGAGGCACCCTCCCACTGCACTGCACAGCACAGCGCAGCGCAGCTCAGCCAAGCTGATCTGCAGCAAGGTTTTCCTGCAGCCTGGGGGTAGTGAGGGGAGGGCCCTGCAGAGCACCAGTCTCTGCTTTTGTGTCCCTGCGCTCCAGAACCCTGCCAGTCAGAGTGCCTCAGAGGGACAGTTCCCTGGCCTGGCACCATGCATTGTTCTGTGAAGAAGCTAATGAGACAGTGGTGGGCAGACTTCCCTTACATCAGCAAATGGCCACTGGTGAAATCAGAGCGAATGGCATGGCTTGGAGCAGGTCCCCCTGTGGGTTGGCACTTGTGTCACACAGACTTTCATGAAGCAGCAGCAGTACCTATGAGGATGGCATTGGGGACTGTCCTGAGAGACGTGAGGCGCCCCTTTCTCTGAGCTGGTCCCCTCAGGAATGTAGAAGGGAAGCCAGCAGCATGGCAGGACCAGGGGCTCTCCACAGCCTGGCATAACTGTCTTAGCTCTTCTGCCCAGACTGCTCACAAGGGAGGGCCCTGGTTCCTTCCCTCCCACCAGGCGTAGCCCTTTCCAGCTAGGTGCCCAGGATGACACGGCAGTGAGGAAGGTCTGAAGTAAGACAGCCGAGTGGTCAGAACGCAGAGGCAGGTAACACCCCCTTTGTCTCTTGTAACGAAAGGTGCCATTGTCCCAGGAAACGCTCAGTGGCGAGGATGGTGCTTCTGAGCTGGATGGACATTCACGCTCCTCCTCTTCTAGAGCACAGAGTGCACAACAAAAAGGTAAGAAACAATTAAATGTAGGAGCTGCTTATGGTAAATACTGGTTACCAATCCTGGAGCCACCACAGTTCCTTGTTGTGGCTCTGGGACTCTGACTAGGAATGTATTTGAAATTTATTCTTCACCACAGGTGACTATTCCCCATTCAGCTGCCTGGATGTTAGGATAGCCTTGAAAATAAGGGTGCTCACTCGGAACACTGTCTGTCTGTTCTCCGAGCCCTGAGAACTCACCGGGCAGAGATTCTTTATTTACTCTTCAGCAGAGGGAGGGAGGGGCGGGGAGAGATAGAGAGAGAGCGCGCGCGCACCCTTTAGAGAATGGGTCTGGCAGGGCCTCGTGCAAACAAACCCAAATTCCAGATGCATGTACCAATTTGTGCATCTGGCTTTTCATGGGTACTAGGGAATTGAACCTGGGCTGACAGACTTTGCCAGCGCACAGGGAACAGAATTCTAACCCAGGCCATGACAGCATACTGTGCCTTTTCCTCTGCTCCTGTGAATGAACATGTCACCATACTAGCTGAGGGTCCGGCCACAGTGGGACATCACTGAGGGGTCTGAGGTGTGGATATGCTCTGGTACCATGGGGGCTGTGCACTACCACTTGTGTATGTTTTATTTGGTGTAGTGAGAAGAAGATGGGCAAGGCAAAGCCAGGCTCGTCCTGGGACTTGCTCACCATGTGCTGCAGTCAGATTCACATTGCCAGCAGAAATCACCTGATCAAGAGCAGCTTTTTGGGGGAAAAAAGGATTTATTTTGGATTATAGACTCGAGGGGAAGCTCCATGTTGGCAGGGGAAAATGATGGCATGAGCAGAGGGTGGACATCATCCCCTAGCCAACATAAGGTGGACAATAGCAACAGGAGAGTGTGCCAAACACTGGCAAGGGAACACTGGCTACAAAACCCATAAGCCTGGGAGCTGGAGAAATGGCTTAGCGGTTAAGGCACCTGCCTCCTAAGCCTAAGAACGCTGGTTCCAATCTCCAGGTCCCACCTTTAGCCAGATGCAAAGTGATGCAAGGGCGCAATGCCGCACTTGACCACAAGGGGGCGCACACATCTGGATTTCGTTCACAGCAGCTGAGAGGCTGCTGGCAAAAACCCATAAGCCTGCCCCCAACAATACACTGCCTCCAGGAGGCTCCAATTCCCAAATCTCCATCAGCTGGGAACCTAGCATTCAGAACACTTAAGTTTATGGGGGACACCTGAATCAAACCACCATACCATGTGACCTTGCTTGACATCTGTCCCAGCCGGGGACCTTGTTCCACTCATCTCAACAAGGTGAGTTTCTGTGATTATACGCTTCTGAGCTGTCAGATTTCTCATGCCCTTTCATTTTTTCTTTGTTATCAGATGATAAACAACTTGTTCTGGATTTAAAGGTAAGTTTATTCCTAAAACTTCACATTTTCAAAAGAGATTTTCCACCATAAATCTAATTATTTATTTTTAAATACCTCCAGCACCTGAAACTGGCCAGTCTCTGTGTGTGTGTGTTTAACATTTAATTATTTGCAAGCAGAGAGATAGAGACAGGGAGAGGGAGAGAAAGAAAGAATGGGTGTGCCAGGGCCTCTAGCCATTGCAAATGAACTTCAGATGCATGTGCCACTTTGTACATCAAGATTTATGGGGTTACTAGGGAATTGAACCCAGGTTGTTAAGCTTTGCAGGCAAGCACCTTAACCACTGAGCCATCTTTCCAGCCCCTGTTCTTACTTTGTAGCATGTGATTTCTGTCCTTGATTCTATTTGTGTACTGTACTACAGTTGCTGGTTTGTGTTTATGGAATCATCCTTGCATCCCTGGAATTAAATCAATTTTATGTTTTTTTATTTGTTTTTATTTATTTATTTGAGAGATACAGAAATAGGCAGGTAGAGAGAAAGCGAGAGAATGGGCACACCAGGGCCTCCAGTCACTGCAAACAAACTCCATATGCATGCACCCTCTTGCATCTGGCTTATGTGGGTCCTAGGGAGTCGAACCTGGGTCCTTTGGCTTTGCAGGCAAACGCCTTAACTGCTAAGCCATCTCTCCAGCCCCCAATTTGATGTTTTAATTTCATCACAGTCATAGTCTTGTGATTTCTGGATTAAAAAGAAAAAAAAAACTTCCCATAAGTTTTTCCCCATTGGAAGCTTTAAGAAATTTTTTGTTTGTTTTGTTTTCAAGGTAAGGTTTTGCTCTAGCTCAGGCGAACCTGGAATTCACTATGTAGTCTCAGGGTGGTCTCGAACTCACGGCAATACTCCTATCTCTGCCTCCCAAGCTAATTGAAGGTGTGTGCCCATCATAAGAAAATATTTTATATTTAGGTAGGGTTTCACTGTAGCCCAGGCTGACCTGGAGTCCACCATGTGGTCTTAGGCTGGCCTTTAACTCACAGCAATCCTCCTACCTCTGCCTTCCAAGTGCTGGGATTAAAGGCGTGTGCCACCACGCCTGGCAGATGCTCTATTTAAATACTTTTTTCCCCCTTTACTATTGGAGGATTGAACTGTGGGATTCTTGCATGTTAAAGAAGTGTACTTCCACTAAGCCACACCCTACCCTCATGTAAACCCTTGTGACGTGTGAGGAAACCCTTCCCAGAGTTCAGTGTGGACATGGCATAGGAAGAGGTTAGAAGTTACCACGTAGTGTGTAGAAGTGGCAGAGCTGTGCAGCGGAGGCGTGCTGTCCCCATAACTTGTAAAAGTGAGGGCAGTTTAATAACTGATTGGAAAACATAGCAATAATGTCCTCTGAATTTCAGTTGTATGATGTTGTAAAATTTAAAAATTAAACATTTCTCAGCTGGGCGTGGCTGCACATGCTTTTACCCAGCACTCAAGAGGCAGAGGTAGGAGGATTGCCATGAGTTTGAGGCCACCCTGAGACTACACAGTGAATTCCAGGTCAGCCTGAACTAGAGTGAGACCCTACTTCGCTCAGAAAAAAAAAAAGAAGCCGGGCGTGGTGGCACACGCCTTTAATCCCAGCACTCAGGAGGCAGAGGTAGGAGGATCGCCGAGAGTTCAAGGCCACCCTGAGACTACATAGTTAATTTTAGGTCAGCCTGGACCAGAGTGAGACCCTACCTCGCAAAACCAAAAAAAAAAAAAAAAGAAAAAGAAAAAGAAAAAGCCAGGCATGGTAGCGCACCCCTTTAATCCCAGCATTCGGGAGGCAAAGGTAGGAGGATCGCCATGAGTTCAAGGCCACCCTGAGACTACATAGTGAATTCCAGGTCAGCCTGGGCTAGAGTGAGACCCTACCTTGAAAAACCGAAAAATGAAAACACCAAAAAAAAAAAAAAGAAAAAAAAGAAAAAAAGAAAAAGAAAAATAAGCATTTCTCACCAGGTGTAGTGAGTCGTACCTGTCATCCCAGCAGGTGGGAGGCTGAGGCAAGAGAACCAAGAGTTAAAGGCCAGCCTGGGATGCGTAGTGAGACCCTGTCTCAAAAACCAAGACAGGGGGCTGGGGAGATGACTCAGCAGTTAAAAGCACTTGCTTGCCAAGCCCACTGGCCTAGGTTCAATTTCCTAGTACCCACATGAAGCTAGACAGGCATTTGTTTTCAGCAGCAAGAGACCCTGGTGTGTGTGGTGTGCACTTGCACACACGCGTAAATAAAATAGAATACAAATTACATTCCACAGTAAGATTAGTTAATAACCTACGTGCAGTAATTAAAACCTTAACACCAACCACACTGATTCGTAATGGGAAGTTTAGTGACCGGCTCCCACACAGCCTCGCCTCTGACTTTCAGCTTGAGAAACGAGGTTGGGAGTGACCTCTACTCGGCACTTTGGAAACACAGTGAGACCAGCCCTGCCCGTGCATCTCTGCCTGGCACCTGCTGCCATGTCGCATGCTTTGTTTAGAAAGAGGCCTACCATCCAGTGTGAAGACGCAGTCACTGATCAGACTAGAGCTGGAACAGGCCTTCCCCACGGCAGAGGCCCCAGGAAGGGGTGCGCACAAGGGTGCGTGTAAGATTCAGTCGTGAGAGGTGGCTGCGGGTAGAGCCGCTGATGCTAGAACAAGAGCCGCGGAGCCAAGTCACGTGAGGGAGGGAGAGGTGCTCTTCTCACCAGGCCTGCCAGGGCCTCTCGTCTCGTCTGTCCCCCGTGAGATGCTCACACTCTGCTCACACTCGGGTTTGTTTTTCCCTAGGATGGAAACGCGCCATTACCCGAGAAACCACCTCCCTTCCCAGGTACGGGCCTTGATGGTGCTCGGCGCGCTGAGCGTTGCAGAGAGTGCCCAGCGTCGCAGCGCTCTTCTGAAACAAGTTCACTTCTCCCCGTGCTTCGGCTTGGGGAAGGAGTTAGTTGTCACACTTAGGCCTTTGATACCCCCCCATACAAATACTGGTCCCATTGCCTTCCCTTTCAAGACTGAGTCTCACTGTGTAGCCCAGGCTAGCCTGGAACTTGTGATTCTCCTGCCTCAGCTTCCCTAATGGGGTTACAGCATGTACCACTACCCCTGGCCTTCCAGCCTTCTTGCTCCTTTCTTAAAATTCTGTGTCCTCTGTTGTCCCCTCCTGGTGCCTCCAGGCATGGCATTCCTCACTCTCTCCCCGAGGCAGCCCACCCACCTATTCCCTGTGTGCTGGCCTCGGCTCCCTCACCACCTCCACTGGTTTCACCTCTCTACCATGGGCTCCTTGTCTGGGCAGTTGTCAGGCTAACACAGAAGTTAGTGGCGTCTGCGGAAGGATGAAACTTGCAAGCAGCTTAGTTCAGGAACCTTTTTTGGCTCTGTCTGCAGTTCCCCACTCTTCCTAAGAATTAGCGGGCTGAGCAGAAGAGGTAGATGGTCTGGACAGAAAGGCTGCAGTGGAAGCTGGGGAGATGGCTCAGTGGTTAAGGTGCTTGCCTACAAAGTCTGATGACCCTGGTTCAATTCCCCAGTGCCCCCATAAAGCCAGATGCACAAGGTGGCACATGCATCTACAGTTCATTTGCAATGGCTAGAGGCCCTGGTGCACCCGTTCTCTCTGTCTCCTCTTTCTCTCTGTTTGCAAATATATTAATTAAAAGAAGGAAAGGCTGGGCTGAAGGGATGGCTTAGCGGTTTAGGCATTTGCCTGCAAAGCCAAAGGACCCAGATTCCATTCCCCAGGACCCATGTTAGCCAGGTGCACAAGGGGGCGCACACATCTGGAGTTCATTTGCAGTAGCTGAAGGCCCTGAAGTGCCATTCTCTCTTCCTCTGTCAAATAAATGAATTTTTTTTTTTTTTAAAAAGGAAAGGCTGCATTAGGCAGGCAGGTCATTTCAGTTATCTTTCTTCTGAGGGGGACAGAGAGAACAATAATAAAATATCTGGTTGGGTAACACCAGGCTAATTCAGGTTACTTATTTATTTTATGTTTTTTATTGACAACTTCCACAATTGTAGACAATATCCCATGGTAATTCCCTCCCTGCCCCCACTTTCCCCTTTGAAACTCCACTCCATCATATCCCTTACCCCTCTCAATCAGTCTCTTTTTTGTTGTTTGTTTTTTGAAGTAGGGCCTCACTCTGGCTCAGGCTGACCTGGAATTAACTATGTAGTCTCAGGATGGCCTCAAACTCTCGGCGATCCTGCTACCTCTGCCTCCTGAGGGCTGGGATTAAAGGCGTGCGCCACCACACCCAGCTCAGTCTTAATTTTGATGTCATCATCTTTTCCTCCTATTATGATGGTCTTGTGTAGGTAGTGTCAGGCACTGTGAGCTCATGGGTATCCAGGCCATTTTGTGTCTGGAGGAGCACATTGTAAGGAGTTGTACCCTTCCTTTGGCTCTTACATTCTTTCCGCCACCTCTTCCGCAATGGACCCTGAACCTTGAAGGTGTGTTAGAGATGTTTCAGTGCTGAGCACTCCTCTGTCACCATGGTGCCTTCTGAGTCATCCCAAGGTCACCAAGGTCTCTCTTGAGGTCAGGTGACAACTTAGTTGAAACTAACAGTTGAGTCACTTGGGCTTTGGAAATAAGAGTAGCTCCATGGTGACTTTTATTTTTTTATTTTTTATTTTTATTTTTTTGGTTTTGCAAGGTAGGGTCTCACTCTGGTCCAGGCTGACCTGGAATTCACTATGTAGTCTCAGGGTGGCCTCGAACTCTCGGTGATCCTCCTACCTCTGCCTCCCGAGTGCTGGCATTAAAGGCGTGCGCCACCACGCCCGGCTTTCCATGGTGACTTTGAGTCTGGTCTTTTGGGGTCCAGTCCAGGAGCTTAGCTGCAAACAGTGGCCTTGTGTTCACCACTCACTCATCTCCCACACCCAGACCACCCTGGGCTCAGCTCTGTGCGACCTGTCTCCCCCACGTCCCTGTCTCTGCTGCTCTGCCCAGTGCCAACCCCCATCTTCCCTGCTGCTTGGGGGGCTGGGGTGGGGGTCTACATTGTCATACCTTGGCCCCAAAGCCTTTCTCTTCCCTGTCTCCCTTCTGTCACACCACCCAGTAGCCTCCTCCTCCACCACTCACTCTCTTAGGCCATTCTTTGCAGGGACCAAGGACCCAGCCCCAGGCCTGATGTGAAGTTGTTGCACACAGTTTTTAGAATCAAGCACGGTGACTGTGGATATAAATGCTAAGTACCCAAGCCTTTTCTCTGTGCCTTTTTAGATACAACTGGTCGAATATCTCAAAGGTGCATTGAAATAACCAAAGAAAAGTTCAAGGAATTACAAAGAGAGAACTTGCTCATGATCTCTACAAACCAAACCCTTAGCCTTGAACTGTTTACTACGAAGCAGGAAATGAACAAGTTACAGTTAAAGCTTGAGACAATGGAGGAAAACAACAGAAGGCTGAAGGAGGCAGAGGGAGCATCTTCCCAGGAAGGTGAGAGTGGGTAGGACTCAACTTGCTAAAAAAAATATTTTTAGGGCTGGAGAGATGGCTTAGCAGTTAAGGCACTTGTCTGCAAATCTTAAGGACCCAGGTTTGATTCCCCCGTACCCATGTAAGCCAGATGCACATGATGGCACATGCATCTGGAGTTCATTTGCAGTGGCTAAAGGCCCGGCATGATAAGGAGTTAATCTCTCTGTTTGTCAAGTAAATAAATAAAATATTTTAAAATATTTTTAGAAGTCGGGCGTGGTGGCACATGCCTTTAATCCCAGCACTTGGGAGGCAGAGGTAGGAGGATTGCTGTGAGTTCAAGGCCACCCTGAGACTACATAGTTTATTCCAGGTCAGCCTGGGCCAGAGTGAGATGCTACCTCAAAAATATATATATATTTTTAGGAAAAAAAAATGTTGGCCATGGGGGTGCATGCCTTTAATCCCAGCATTCAGGAGGTTGAGGAAGGAGGATTGTTATGAGTTCAAAGCCAGCCTGAATATATAACGAATTCTAGGTCAACTTGGGCTACAGCAAGACCCTACTTTGAAAACCAAAAAATAAATTTTTTAAAAAATTTATTTATTAGTGAGAGAGTAAGTGTGTGAATGTATGGGTGCCCCAAGGTCTCTTGCCACTATGAATGGACTTCAGATGCATGCGCCACTTTGTGTATCTGACTCTGCGTGGGTACTGGGGAATCGAACCTGGGCCAGCAGTTATTCTGAGAGATAATATTTCATCTTGTACTTTTTTGACGTTTCTGTGGCTATTCTATGTTGTAATTAAGATGTTTCCATTATACTTGCTGAGGTTTAACTTCATTCATGGGCTGGAGAGATGGCTTAGTGGTTAAGTGCTTGCCTGGGAAGCCTAAGGACCCCAGTTCAAGGCTTGATTCCCCAGAACTCACATTAGCCAGATGCACAAGGTGGCACATGCATCTGGAGTTTGTTTGCAGTGGCTGGAGGCCCTGGTGTACCCATTCTCTCTCTCTCTGCCTCTTTCTCTGTCTGTTGCTCTCAAATAAATAAAAATTAAAAAACTTAAAAGCCATTCATTCATATGTATTACACACATAGACACACTCACAGGTCACTACCACTAAACCTACATGGGAGCAAAAAGCACGTGGGTAGTAATATAAAGTCTTGGGCTGGAGAGATGGCATAGCATTTAAAGTGTTTGCTTGCAATGCCATAAGACACAGGTTTGATTCCCTAGGACCCACATAAGCTGGATGCACAAGGGGCACATGCCTCTGGAGTTTGTTTACAGTGGCTAGTGGCCCTGGCATGCCCATTCTCTGTCTCTCTTCTCCCTCCCTCTCATTGTTTTTTGTTTGTTTGTTTGTTTGTTTGTTTGTTTGTTTGAGGTAGGGTCTCACTCTGGTCCAGGCTAACCTGGAATTCACTATATAGTCTCAGGGTGGCCTCAAACTCTCGGCAATCCTCCCACCTCTGCCTCCTGAGTGCTGGAATTAAAGGCATGCGCCAACACACCCGGCTCTCTCACTCTGTTTGCAAATAAAAAATAAAATTAAATCTTGATGATGTTGATAATTTATTATAGTATAACATTAACTCAGTGTTTCTCAATAGTTGCATCTGAACTACTTTCTCTGAAGAAACAAACCCAAGAACTCGTGGCTGAAAATGAGGGGTTGAAAATGATTGTACATCGTTTGAACGTAGAACTGAGTCACTATCAAACAAGATTCAGGCAATTGTCTGAGGAAGAGGTAATGTTTTTCATTTATTAAGAATCAGATTTTCAAGCCAGGCGTGGTGTGGCATACGCCTTTAATCCCAGCACTTGGGCAGCAGAGGTAGGAGGATCACCGTGAGTTTGAGGCTAGAGAGAGACCCTACTTCGAAAAACCAAAATAAACAAATAAAATTAAAAACAAAAATGAACCAGATTTTAAACATTACTGTGGCAAGAAATACAAGGTCAGAAGACCAGGCTTCTGCTCTTAGAAAGCACAGACACATGAGTGACAGATGTGCCAGGATAGATCACAACATTGGACTTTATATGGGGCTGTGATTTAGTAGGTGAAGAATCAGTTTGTAGGAAAATAGACTAAAGGATCTAGAAGAGAGGAATTGCTCTCAAATGTCTGGGGAATCATTTTACCCTGTGTGCATGTATATGTACCCCGTGGGAGGGTGCTTCCTGCTCTAGATTCAGAACAAGGATCCACGGGCTGGAAGATGGGTCAGTGGTCAAGGCACTTGTTTGCAAAGTCTCCTGGCCCAAGTTCAGTTCCCAAGTCACTCATGTAAGCTGGACCTAAAAAATGCTACAAGCAAGCCGGGCGTGGTGGCGCATGCCTTTAATCCCAGCACTTGGGAGGCAGAGGTAGGAGGATCGCCGTGAGTTCGAGGCCACCCTGAGACTACATAGTGAATTCCAGGTCAGCCTGAGCTAGAGTGAGACCCTACCTCGAACCCCCCCCCACCCAAAAAATGCTACAAGCATCTGGTGTTTGTTTGCAGTGGGAAAAGACCTTGGTGTGCCCATACACATACACCCCCCCCCCACATATATGCAAATAAATAAGGCTTGGGATTTCAGAGTATAATTTATCTTTTGTTCAACATGTGTTTTATTCTCAGAGATTTCACACTGAAGACCTTCCCCAAAAGGGCCCTACACCACCCTGGTTGGTAAGTGCAAGTTATTTAATTTCAGACCTGTGTTTGCTGGGCTGTGTCTGCCAAACTATTAAGAACCTTCCAAAATAAGTGTTTTCTTGCTTTAAACAAATTATTGGTTGTGTTTTGATGTAACAAATATATGAACCATATTTTGTTTTCTGACTCCA
Source organism: Orientallactaga sibirica (assembly GCA_036365145.1). Lineage (NCBI taxonomy): Eukaryota > Metazoa > Chordata > Mammalia > Rodentia > Dipodidae > Orientallactaga > Orientallactaga sibirica. Next base: position 4,353,259 of record JAEOAD010001365.1, read on the forward strand.
TGTTCAGGTGGATTTAAAGTACCTTTCACCTTTGTTGCTGGCTTATGAAGATAGAATGAATGAGAAGGACGAGCTCAGGGCCAGCCTAGAGGTAGGTCGGCAGACATTCCAGAAGAGACGAGATTTGTAAGACAAGACTGCTCCACACTTTGCAGAAACACGTTGAAGGCAAGGGTGTCCACCATGTTTGCTAACAAAAAGGGGGGAGTATGGCAAGATGGGAAGGAGGGAAAGGAGAGAAGTGATTGCCAACAGGAGAGGTGTCGGAAGGTGTGCTCCCTTGGTGGAGGGAAGCTGTGGCTTTGGGACAAGCACCCCATGCTGCTGGGATCTTAGGGTTCAGGTGAGAGCTGTGGCTTTAGGACAGGTACCCCATGTGGCTTGGATCTTGGGGTTCAGGTGGGAGCTGTGGTTTGGGACAGGCACCCCATGTGGCTGGGATCTTGGGGTTCAGAGAATGCAGTGAGGAGGCTCATGGTTGCCAGGACTTTACAACACTACTATTAGAAGGGACATTTGGGGCCAGTGTGGGGGCATACACCATTAATTCCAGCACTCGGGACACAGAGGTAGGAGGATCACTGAGCTTTAGGCCAGCCTGAGACGACACAGTGAATTCCAGGTCTAGAGAGAGACCCTACCTTGAAAAACCAAGGGCGGGAAGGAGAGGGAACTTGGACAGAGAAGGTCATGGGCTGGGGTGTTCTAGGCAAACTTGTGCTTAATTCCCCAAAGCACAGGCTCGGAAAGGTGCCATAATTGATCTGTTAGAAGCATCGGGATGTGAGGTTTGACTCATTTCTGCCTTGTTCACTTCCATGTCCTGGATGGGCTTCTGGCAGCTTCTCTGCAGGAAGACCATGCTGGTGTAGGCTTCGTGGATGCCTCCCGGGCCCTTCCATGCTGCCTCCTCCTGGGTCCTCACTAAGTGGCCAAGTAGATCTGTGGATTGAAGGATCCACGGAGGGAAGGGTTTGTGTTCACAGGGCCAGAGTAGGAAGGGTCCTTTTGAGCCAGTTGTCCTGGTCGGCATTCCTGCATCCCATGAGCCTTCATGGCTGACTGCTAGTCACTTAATTTTTTTCCTTTCTGGTATTTTACAGTTAGGGTCTCCAGCCCAGGCTGCCCCGGAACTCACTCTGCAGAAGAGACTGGCCTCAAATTCATAACCATTCTCCTACTTCAGACTCCTGGGTGCTCCATGCATCACCATGCCCAGCTTGGATTCTTAATTTGTTTTTTATTTTAGAGAGAATTGGCACACTAGGGCCTCAGCCACTGAAATTGAACTCCAGACGCTTGTGCCACCTAGTGGGCATGTGTGACCTTGCCTCACCTTTGTGTATCTGGCTTACATGGGATCTAGAGAGTGGAACCTGGGTCCATAGGCTTTGCAGGCAAGTTCCTTAACCGCTAAGCCATCTCTCCAGCCCCCTTCTTAATTTTTTTTTTTTGGTTGTTTTTTCAAGGTAGGGTCTCACTCTAGCTCAGGCAGGCCTTGAACTCACAGCAATCCTCCTACCTCTGCCTCCCAAGTGCTGGGATTAAAGATGTGTGCCACCACCACACCTGGCTCCCTCTTAATTTTTTAAAAGAGCATGAATTTATCTTGTGCTCATTGATACAAATCAGCATAATACAATATTTTGGTACAATTTCTAATAGGGTCAAGCCAGTCTTTCTATGAAGAGCAGTTAGGGTCCACTTGAGGCTCTCTGGAGCTCGAGTTTTTGTCACGGTGACTCAGCTCCACTGCTACAGCACAGAAACAGTGCCGACGACATGGGAATGACAGGGACTGTGTGCCCAGGAAGCTGACCTCCAAAATGGACAGCTGGCCTGTTGGCTTTAGTTTGCCAAGACAGCTTAAGGAGAGCCAGGTGGTCTGTGGGCACATGGGGTATGTGTCCTGGCAGCGGAGAGGAGACCAAGCTGCCACTTGGCAGTCTTGCTTTAAGAGATAAACAGTGTGGGCAGGGCACAGGGCTCACTCACACCTGCCTAGCCTGGCCGAGAGCCTGGGTTCATCCCAGCACCACAGCTCAGTCAGTCAAAACATGTCGAATCACACATGTCTGACAGCTGGAAACCAGTATTCCCCAACTCCCCACCCCCGAGTAAACATCGGCATCTACGGTTCTCACGGGACAGCACAGAGTACCGAGGCCGGCAGGTACTAGCTGGAGAAGAGCACAGGGGAGGTCGGGGTGCAGGGTCGTAAACATGGAGCACTAGCTTTCAGAACCTGCCTAACCGCAAGCCTCGTGTCAGCGTGGATAGCTGGCCAAGAGGAGGGATAGAGGGCTGGAGAGATGGCTTAGTGGTTAAATGCTTGCCTATGAAGCCTAAGGACCCCGGTTCAAGGCTCGCTTCTCTAGGACCCACGTAAGCCAGATGCACAAGGGGGTGCGTGCATCTGGAGTTCGTTTGCAGTGGCTGGAGGCCCTGGTGCACCCATTCTCTCTCTCTCTCTCTCTCTACCTGTCTATTTCTGTATCTCTCTCTCAAATAAATAAATAAATAATAAAATTAAAAAAAAAAAAAAAAAGAGGAGGGATAGAGCCCCTGAGCAGAGAGCTATCTTGTGCTTGGCATGGGCCAAGCTTAGCCTCGGGTCCCTGCTTAACACCTTTCCCCACCCACACAGGCTTTCATCAAAGATAGAAAGTTTACATAAAAATTCAACTCATCTCCTAAAGTCTTAAAACCAGAAGTTCTAGCAACTCCGCCTTTTTACCCCTCTTTTAAATTTCCATGTATGTGGCAACTATTTTGGAGAGATGGTTTAGCAGCTAAGGCACTTGCCTGTGAAGCCCAAGGACCCCGGTTCAATTCCCCAGAAGCCACTTAAGCTTGATGCACATGGCAGTACATATATGGAGTTCATTTGCAGTGTCCAGAGGCCCCAGTACGCCCATTCTGTCTGTCTCTTTCATAAATACATAAAGAAATAAAATGTTATTAAATTAGGAATTGAATACCTAAAACTCGGGTTTTTGTGCCCATGCTCTGTGACACAGCAGGTATGAATACACTTCAGGGTGCTGAGGACACACTTGGGGCCCTGGGACCTGGTGGTAGAGACCTTACCAAATGGCTGTTTTGTTGTGTATTAACTGGCAATAATGCACAGCTAAGAATACTGTGTGTGGATGTTTGTATTCGATTTACATTACTTTTCTTTCAGGAGGAAATGAGATCACTTAGGATGCGAGTCCAAGAAGTGATGAAAGAGAATGAAGGGTTATATGAGAAGTTCAATAAGGATAGTCCTGTTACCACAGAGAAATGGCAAGTGGTGTCTGCTAATTTAAAAGATACTAGGAATAAATGTTACGAAGTTTTCAAATAGATAAATAAGCTTTCTTTAGCTAAATTATTTTAAGGAAGAGTTTCTATGACATTAATAAGGCACAAGGAAATCCTCATCTTTTCTAAATTGGAATATTATTTTAGTTCTCATTCTTTTAGCTTTTCAGCTGTGCTGGGCAAGTAGCTCTATCACTGAACTACATTCCCAGCCCTTGGTTTCTTGAGACAGGGTCTCAAGGCTGCCTTTCAACTGATCCTCCTGCCACAGCCTCCCAAATGCTGGGTTTATGGGCATGTGCCACCACAACTTGGTATTTTAAATTGGTTTTTTACTTAAACATCTTTATTTGTTTATATGGGGGGGAGAGGCAGTGAGTATGGGTGCACTAGGGCTTCCTGCCACTGCAAACAAACTCCAGATGCATGTACTACTTGTGTATCTGGTTTTGCATGGGTGCTAAGGAATTGAACCCTGGCAAGCAGGCTTTGCAAGTAAGCGTCTTTAACTATTGAGCGATCTCCTAACCCATTTTATTTTATTATAGTTTTTCAAGGTACAGTCTACTCTAGTCCAGGTTGACCTGGAATTCACTATTTAAATTTTTTCTTTCAAACTTTAATATTTTATTTTTGTTATTTATTAGAGATATATAAAGAGAGACAGGTCACTCCAGGACCTCTAGCCACTGCAAATGAACTCCAGATGCATGAGCCACCTTGTGCACCTGGCTTACCTGGGTCCTTTAGCTTTGCAGACAAGCACCTTAACTGCTAAGCCATCTCTCTAGCCCTGTTAGTGTTTTAAATTAAAATGGGACCTTCAAAAATTCTTGAAAAATGTTTCACATGTGTGTCAAAATTAATTCATTTGGGTGCAAGGATTGGATGCTGATACTGATGAAACACAACTGCCCACTTTATGACGGCTTCCCCCGAGTCATGCACATGGAGTTTCCTGTTTTTGTGTGTATGCTTGAAACTACTGTTTACAGCCGATGGCACAGTACATAATTCAGGCATCATTGCTGGTCTTTTTCCCTCCACTTACTGCAGATGGCAGCATTTGCTGTGTCACTAATGTGTTCCACATGCACACATGCCCGGTATTCCCTCATCTGCACACTTGGACATGCATACTACCTGTGATCTTGTACCCCGAGTGGCAGTATTAAATTTTGTAATAGGCTGGAGAGATGGCCCTTGCCTGCAAAGCCTAATGACCTGGGTTCGATTCCCCACTATCCACGTAAAGCCAGATGCACAAGGTGGGGCCCGCATCTGGAGTTCATTTGCAGTAGCAGTGACAGGAGACCCTGGCATGTCCTTACTTTCTGTCTCTCTCCTGTCTGTCTGTCTCCACTTGCAAAAGAAAAATACATACATTTTGTAAATCCATTGTAGGCACCAGATTCGCACCCAAGCTGAAGAGATTTTTAAAGAAAACAAGTTGTTGAAGGAGCACCTGAGGATTCAGGAAGCCCAAGCCCAGAGCAGCGACCAGGAGCGTCTTGTAGAAGGTGAGTCATACGGTGCCATCATGCCCCGAGATGTCCTTGCAGACCCGGGGGGCAGGGGGTGCTGCTCACTGCACATCCAGCCAGGGCTCCCGGTGTGTCCCTCATCATTGCGTGTCCTCAGTGAGGCCCTGGCAGGCTAGGGCTCAGCTGAAGCAGTGTTAGGTCAAAGAGGAGGAGCGGATCGAGCATTTGAAACAACACAACGGAGCCTTCAGTATTTGTTGGTTGAATAAGTAAGTAGAACCATTCTCTTTTCTTTCCTTCCCTCCTTTTGTCTCTGCCCCACTTCCCTAGGTGTCTGTTAAGCAAGCACTTTGCCACTGAACTAATCTCTTGCCCTTGTTTTTTGAGATAGTGTCGAAACATAGTCAAGGCTGGTCCAGAGCTTGTTATGTAGCCCAGGGTAGCCTTGAACTCAGGATTTTCTGTCTCAGCTCCCCCAGTCCTAGGGTAACAGGTGTGCTCCACCATGCCTGGCTTCAAACTCTCCCATCTATCAGGGCTGTGGACATCATAGGTTAAACCTCGGTGGCACTCAGGTACTTGTCATGAGTGTCCCTTCTCCTGTGTGTCACTCCCTGGTCCTAGGAGCCTCTACAGCATCTCACAGTAGACTTCAAAGGAAATCAGGTTAAAGGTTATTTCTTCGATTTTGATTAAAACCAAGTTTAGGAGCACAGAAACCGGTGGTATTTTCTCTACTCATTTTTCCTCAGTGAAGTACGACAGAGGACAGGAGGCTTGCTGGCCAGGTTTGATTCCCCAGTACTATGTAAAGCCAGATGCACAAAGTGGGGCACATTACTGGAGATTGTTTTGAGACAGGGTTTCATGTAACCCAGCTTGGCAGTGCTGGGGATCATACTCAGGGCTTCTTGTATGCTAAGCAAACATGTTACCGAGCTACATCCCCAGCTCTAAAAAGATCCTCTTTAGAGCCGGGCGTGGTGGCGCATGCCTTTAATCCCAGCACTCGGGAGGCAGAGGTAGGAGGATCACCGTGACTTCAAGGCCACCCTGAGACTCAGGGGCCCTGCTTTCCATGCCTGTCAGCACTGGGGTTACAAGCACACGTCACCATGCCCAGCTCTTATGAAAGTAGGGTAAGCACTTTACCAGCTGAGCCATCTCCCTGCCCCTATTCCTCTGAGATAGTGTACATGGCCTGGTGTTGCAGTCAGGTTTGCATTGCTGGTAGAAATCACCTGACCAAGAGCAGCTTGTGGGGAAAAAAAAAGAGGTTTATTTTGGTTACAGGCTCGAGGGGGAAGCTCCATTGATGGCAGGGAAAACAATGGCATGAGCAGAGAGTGGACATCACCCCCTGGCCAACATAAGGTGGACCATAACAACAGGAGAGTGTGCCAAACACTTGCAAGGGGGAGCTGGCTATAACACCCATAAGCCCGCCCCCAACAATACTCTGCCTCCAGGAGGTGTTAATTCCCAAATCTCCTTCAGCTGGGAACCTAGCATTCAGAACACCTAAGTTTATGGGGGACACCTGAATAAAAACACCACACCTGGCCTGGTTCAAACCTGTGACCCTCCTGCTCTATCTCCCAAGCACTGTGACTCCAAGCCCGGGCATCACACGTGTCCAGTACTCATGTTTATTGTCTTCTGTGTACGTGTGTGTCCTGTGTTCCTTTCCGTCCAGTTGCTAAGGTGACCAAACAACTCATTCTGGAGGAGGCCAAAACAGGGCAGCTAGAAAAGGAGCTGAGGGAGAACAAGGAGCAGCTGGAGAGCTTACGTGCCAAGTGCCAAAGACTCAAAGAGGAGTCGGACAGGAAGATGGCAGCAGACGTCCATGCTTCACTGGTCAGCGAGTTAAAACAGTAAGGAGTTCTTTCTGAGCGGGCATGAGGCGCTCTGTGTGTTCCATGGGAAGTAAAGAGAAGTTGCTCAACTTGCGTTTTTTTTTTTTTTTTTTTTTTGGTTTATCAAGGTAGGGTCTCACTCTGGCCCAGGCTAACCTGGAATTAACTGTGTAGTCTCAGGGTGGCCTCAAACTCTTGGCGATCCTTCTACCTCTGCCTCCCAAGTGCTGGGATTAAAGGCATGCGCCACCACGCCCAGCTTTTGCGTTTTGTTTTTAAAAATTTTTTTATTTTTATTGATTTATTAGAGAAAGAGAGAGGGAGAGAGAGATAGTGAGTGAGAATGGGCACGCCAGGGCCTCCAGCCACTGCAAACAAACTCCGGACACATGCGCCACCATGTGCATCTGGCTTACATGGGACCTGGAAAATTGAACCTGGTTCCTTAGGCTTTGCAGGCATACGCCCTAACTGCTAAGCCATCTCTCCAGCCCTGTTTTTTGAGGTAGGGTCTCACTCTAGCCCAGGCTGACCTGGAATTCACTATGTAGTCTCAGGTGGTCTCAAACTCACAGCGATCCTCCTACCTCTGCCTTCCCAGTGCTGGGAGTAAAGACTTGTTTGTTTTGTGTGGGTGGTGCTTTTTATTTTTTGAGGCAGATTATCACCACATAACCCAGGCTGGCCTTGAACTTCATATCCTCCTACTTCAGCCTACCCTTACAGGTATGCGCCAGCCTGATGTTTCATTTTGTTTTGAGGTATGGTCTGGCTGTGCAGCCAAGGACGGCCACAAAATCCTGGGCCCAATCTATCTTCCTACTTCAGTCTCTATACCCAGCTACTCAATTTTGTTCTAGGTCTTTTTGAAAGAAAAAAAACAAAAAACTTTTTGGGCTGGAGAGATGGCTCAGCAGTTAAGGTGCTTGCCTGCAATGCCTAATGACTGGAGTTCATTTCCCTAGTACCCAGGCAAAGCTAGATGCACAAAGAGGTGCATGCATCTGGAGCTCATTTACAGTGGCTAGAGGCCCTTGGGGCACCTATTCTCATTCGTTCTCTCCCTCTCTCTCTCTCTCTCTCTCTCTCTCCTTGCAAATAAATAAAATAAAACCTTTTTATTAAAGCATAGACAATAAACCATGATAATTCCCACACCACCCCATTTTCCTTCTCCCCAACCCACCTTCCCTTGACTCCCTTCTTCTTTCCAGTTAGTCTCTCTCTCTCTCTTTTTTTTTGGTTTTTCAAGGTAGGGTCTCACTGTAGCCCAGGCTGACCCGGAATTCACTCTGTAGTCTCAGGGCGGCCTTGAACTCACGGTGATCCTCCTACCTCTGCCTCCCAAGGGCTGGAATTAAACACATGCACCACCACGCCCGGCTTCTCTTCTATATACATATATATATATATATATATATATATATATATATATATATATATATACACACACATATATATAATTACATGTATAAATTACATATGTATATTAAATTATACACATATATATACATACATATGTAATTTAATTTTAATGAGAGAATTGGCATGCCAGAGCCTCTAGCCACTGCAATCCAACTTCAGACACATATGCCACCTTGTGCGCATGTGTGACCTTGCGCTTGGGTCACCTTGTGCACCTGACTTATGTGGGATCTAGGGAATCGAACATGGGTCCTTAGACTTTGCAGGCAAGTGCCTAAACCACTAAGCCATCTCTCTAGTCCCTGTCTTCTATTTTGATGTCATGATCTTTTCCTCCTATTATGCAGGTCTTATGTAGGTACTGTCCAGCACTGTGAGGTCATGAATATGGAGGCCACTTTGTGTTTGGAATACAGAATTGTAAGCAGTTCTCCCCTTCTTCTTCTTCTTCTTTTTTTTTTTTTTTTTTGGTTTTTTCATTTTTCGGTTTTTCAAGGTAGGTTTTCACTCTAGCCCAGGCTGACCTGGAATTCACTATGTAATCTCAGGGTGGCCTCAAACTCACGGTGATCCTCCTACCTTTGCCTCCCAAATGCTGGGATTAAAGGCATGTGCCACCACGCCCAGCTCTTCCCTTCTTTTGGCTCTTTCATTCTTTCTGCCACCTGGGACTCACAAAAGCTGTCTCAGAGCTCTTTGAAGGAGGATCTGCCAAGGGCTGGAAAACGACGACCTCATTGTAGCCCCAGTGCACTGTACACAAAGCCATCACATTGTGTGTTCTTCAGCCAGTTGCAGGAGAAAGAAGAGAAGGAAAGCGCTGAGGTGGATGGGCTGATGGAGAAGCTGACGGCCCTGCAGGAGCAGAAGAGGAGACTGCTGCTGGAGAAGGGCCGCTGGGTGGACAGAAGCAAAGCTCTGGAGGCTGAACTCCGGCGCTCGCAGAAAGTGATGAGGTCAGCTGCAGAGAGTGCACCCCCTGTTCTTCCAGGCACATGAGATGAGTAGGAGCTCAGGGGTGCCATTGTGGGTGCAGAGGTCAGGGGCACCTTCAGGGTGCTGATTGTCTCCTTCCTCCTTTTTAAGACAGTCTCTCTTGTTTGTTTGGTTTTTTGTTTGTGTTTTTCCATTAGGAAGGCCATTTTATTTTATTTATTTCCTACATAATTTTAGGATGTAAGTACAACAAAAGCTTTTCTCTTGAGCCGGGCTGGTGGTGCACACCTTTTACCCCAGCACTCGGGAGGCAGAGGTAGGATCGCTGTGAGTTCAAGGCCACCCTGAGACTACAGAGTGAATTCCAGGTCAGCCTGGGCTAGAGTGAGACCCTACCTTGAAAACCACCTCCCCCCCCAAAAAAAAATAAAGCTTTTCACTTGACCAGAGTCAAGCAACATTTCTTTCTCAAGTACGTAGTTCAAGTGTGCTGTGTAGTCATAGGATGACCCTGAGAAACTGGGGACTCTGGGAATTCTGTCCTAACCACTTCCCCAAAGGCTGCTTTTTGATTACAAGGTCCTGTTTTTAAAAGCATCTTTTAGAATGTAAGCCAAAAGTTAGGAATATAATATGTAAATGGCCAACTCACTGCTAGGTATTTTGTGAGCCCTATTTTATTGTTTATTTGTGACAGGGTCCTACACCATAGGCTGGACTAGAACTCACTAAGTGGCCCAGCTGCCTCAAATTCCCAACAATCCTCCTGCCTCGGCCTCCCAAGTGGTGTGCATTTGTCACCACAGTTGGCTTTTGATTGCTGTTAACTTGCTTTAGACACAGAAACTGTGGTTTTGAATTAAATTCATTTGCCTCTTTCACCTTGAAATTTAATAGAGGTAGGTAGCGTGCTATTTTTCCTTCCTTCCTTCATTCATTCTTTCTGTAGTGTTGGGAAGGAACCCAGGGCTTTGTATACACTAGACAAGTGCTGTGTCACTGAGCCACATTCCATTTAAAAGTATTTAAAAGTTAATATCCTTGCTGGGTTTTTTTAATTTGTTTGTTTGTTTGGTTTTTTTTTTTTTTTTTTTATTTGAGAGTGGCAGAGAGAAAGAGAGAGAGAGAGAGAGAGAGAGAGATAATGGGTGCAACAGGGCCTCCAGCCACTGCAAATGAACTCCAGATGCATGTGTCACTTTATGCATCTGGCTTACGTGGGTTCTGGGGAATCAAGCCTTGAACTCAGGTCCTTAGGCTTCACAGGCAAGTGCTTAACCACTAAGCCATCTCTCCAGTCCTGGTTTTGGTTTTTTTGAGATAGGGTCTTGCTCTAGCCCAGGTTGACCTAGAACTCACTCTGTATAACCCAGGCTGGCTTCAAACTCAAAGTGACCCTCTTAACCTCAGTCTCCTGAATTCTGGGAATTAAAGGTGTGTACCACCACGCCTGGCAGAGAGAGACTGAGAGAATGTGGCTATACCAGGGTCTCTAGCTCCAAACAAAGCTCAGACACATGCACCACCCTGTGCATTTGGTTTTATGTGGACACTGGGGAATCAAACCAGGGTGGTTAGGCTTTGCAGGCAAGCGCCTTAACTGCTGAGCCATCTCTCCAGCCCCCTTGCTGGTTTTATAATGATTATATTCACTGTGTCCTAGCTATTCACTCAGGCTAATGAGAATTAAAATTCTTTTGTGTGTGTGTGTGCATGTGTCCATGTGTGTGAGTATGGGCGTGCATGAAATGGCATGTGTGTGTGGAGATCAGAGGACACCTTCTGGGCATACAGGCCTCCCCTTCTGCCTTATTTGTGGTGGGGTCTCATTGTTCACCACTCCTTTCATCAGGCCAGCTGATCCACCAGCTCTCACAAAATTCTCCAGTCTCTGCCTCCCATCTTGCCGTAGGTGTGCTGGATCACAGAAGCTTTTACTTGGGGTTTAGGGACCCAAAACTCAGGAACCCAGGCTGGTGTGCAAGCACTTTTCCTCTGAGCCACCTCCCCTTCCCCTAATGAGTGTTTTTGTCCAACCATTTTGGGGGACTCTGTAGGCAATCTCAAAAGAAGATTGACTTCCTCAGAAAGCAAGTGGAGAAGGCCATGGGGAGCGAGCTGGCTGCTCACCAGTACCTGGCAAACCTGCTTGCCGTGGCTGAGAAGGTCATCCAGGAACGTGACAGTCTTAAGTACTTGGTAAGTTTCCTTGAAAACATCTTAACTAAACTTCATGTTAATATGTAAATGTGACTTTAAGAGACTTTTAAGGGCTGGAAAGATGGCTTAGTGGTTAAGGCGCTTGCCTGAGAAGCCTAAGAACTCATGTTCAACTCTCCAGGTCCCATGTAGCCAGACACATAGTGACACAAGCATGCAATGTCACATGTGCATAAGGGGGTGCATACATCTGGAGTTTGCTCGCAGTGGCTGAAAGCTCTGGTGTGTTCATTCTCTCTGCCTCTTTCTCTCTCTCAAAATAAATAATAAAAAAGGAGATTTTTTAAATGAATCTATAAAAAAATCTCCATTTCCAAATTCTCCAAAATTTGATCTTTTTTTAAAAAAATATTTTGTTTTTATTTATTTATTTATTTGACAGAGAAAGAGGAAGGGGGAGAGAGAGAGAGAATGGGCATGCCAAGGCCTCCAGCCACTGCAAACAAACTCCAGACACATATGCCCCTTGTGCATCTGGCTAACGTGGTCCTGGGGAATCGAACCTGGGTCCTTTGGCTTTGCAGGCAAATGCTTTAACCGCTAAGCCATCCCTCCAGCCCCAAAATTTGATCTTTTAACCATTATTCTTTTTTTCTTTGGTTTTTCGAGGAAGGGTTTCACTCTAGCTCAGGATGACCTAGAATTCACTATGAAATCTCAGGGTGGCCTCGAACTCACAGCATTCCTCCTACCTCTGCCTCCCAAGTGTTGGGATTAAAGGCGTGCGTCACCACGCCCAGCTAATCATTATTCTTTATGTTGAAAATAAGGTCTTGCTGCATAGCCATGCTGACTTTGAGATTGTGCCACAGCCTCCCAAGTGCTGGGATTACAGCTATGTGCCACCTACCCAACTCAGCCTAAACCTTTATTTATTTAGCTTTGACACTTTCATACATGCATATAATGTATTTTGTTCTTATTCACACCTCCCCCATTACTGTCGCTGATCCCCTCCATCCTACTTTGATGGTTTTGGGGTTTTTTTTTGAGCCAGAGTTCTATTAGGGTTGCTTGCATGATCATGGGCAACTTAGCAGTGGTCACACTACTGAAGAATATGACCCCCCTGTGCAGGCAGCTATTAGCTGCCACTGGCTACTCTGGGAGATGTGAGATCCTGCAGACCCTTCCTCCATCCATGATGACATACTGTTAGCTGCCACTGGCTACTCTGGGAGGTGTGAGATCCTGCAGACCCTTCCTCCATCCATGATGACATACTATTAGCTGCCACTGGCTACTCTGGGAGGTGGGAGATCCTGCAGACCCTTCCTCCATCCATGATGACATACTATTAGCTGCCACTGGCTACTCTGGGAGGTGTGAGATCCTGCAGACCCTTCCTCCATCCATGATGACATACTATTAGCTGCCACTGGCTACTCGGGGAGGTGTGAGATCCTGCAGACCCTTCCTCCATCCATGATGACATACTATTAGCTGCCACTGGCTACTCTGAGAGGTGGGAGACCCTGCAGACCCTTCCTCCATCCATGATGACATACTATTAGCTGCCACTGGCTACTCGGGGAGGTGTGAGATCCTGCAGACCCTTCCTCCGTCCATGATGATGTACTATTAGCTGCCACTGGCTACTCTGGGAGGTGTGAGATCCTGCAGACCCTTCCTCCGTCCATGATGATGTACTATTAGCTGCCACTAGCTACTCTGGGAGGTGGGAGATCCTGTAGACCCTTCCTCCATCCATGATGACATACTATTAGCTGCCACTGGCTACTCGGGGAGGTGGGAGATCCTGCAGACCCTTCCTCCATCCATGATGACATACTATTAGCTGCCACTGGCTACTCTGAGAGGTGGGAGACCCTGCAGACCCTTCCTCCATCCATGATGACATACTATTAGCTGCCACTGGCTACTCTGAGAGGTGGGAGACCCTGCAGACCCTTCCTCCATCCATGATGACATACTATTAGCTGCCACTGGCTACTCGGGGAGGTGGGAGATCCTGCAGACCCTTCCTCCATCCATGATGAGATACTGACAGACAGGCTAAGTCTTGGGCAGGAAACCAGAGCTGCCGTGAATTCATGAGTGATGTCTTGCTCCTGTCCAGAACATTCCATTCTGCAGCCCCTCCTTCCCATCCTCATGCCCTTACATTCTTTCCATCCCCTCTTCCTTGGGCTTCCTTGAGATTTGAAGTGAGTTAGATGTCCGGCTTAGGTCAGAGCACACAGCAGTCATTTACTCAACACAATCTGGCCAGCTATGCATGTCTGCATTAACCTGTGCCCACTGCAAAAAGAAACGTGTGTGACCAAGGCTGCAAGCAGCCCTGATCTGTGGGCACACACGTAGATATTCAGAAGACAGCTGGACATGCAGACCATTTAGCATACCCATGGTAGTCGATTTCCTTCCAAGAGTCTATGTCCCTAGCCAGTCCTTTGGCCAGGTTTCTGGAACTATGTACCCATTCTGCCCAGTGAAGGAGGCCTCAAATCCAAGCTGAAGACAATTGGTTACTCCCATGACATTCATGCCACTATTGGGCACCTCTTACCTGTCAGGTTGGTTGGGAAGCATACAGGGTACATAGCTGGGTAGTACTGTGCACGACTTTTTCTCTCCAGCATAGCACCTTCTGGCCCAGAGAAGGCTAGCCAGTGGTAGGGAGCTTCCAGTTCAGTTCTAGCTTGGCTTCTTCACATCCTGCAACTAAAACATGCTGTGTCTTCATCAACAGGGACTTAGCATCTAGTGTTGGTGAGCAGCCACAAGCAATGGCAATAGCCTGTGTTGTCTTAGGGCCTCTGTAGCCTCCCCAACCAACAAGTCATTGGGAGGAATCTCGTCTCTAGAACTGGAAGTCATAGTTAATGACCTACAATTCCTGTACACATTGATTTGATTGCTATGGCTCTGCAGAGTCATGTGGAATCAGGAATGTCAGGGTCGCATTGCTGGCAGAAATCACCGGACCAAGAGCAGCTTTTGGGGGAAAAAGGTTTATTTTGGCTTACGGACTCAAGGGGAAGCTCCGTGATGGCAGGGAAAAACAATGGCATGAGCAGAGGGTGGACATCACTCCCTGGCCAACATCAAGTGGACAATAGCAACAGGAGATTGTACCATACACTGCCAAGGGGACACTGACTATAATACCCATAAGCCCGCCCCCAACAATACACTGCCTCCAAGAGTCATTAATTCCCAAATCTCCATCAGCTGGGAACCTAGCATTCAGAACACATAAGTTTATGGGGGACGCCTGAATCAGACCACCACATTCCACCCTTGACCATGTACACCTTCGTACAGGGCCCATCCAAAGATGCACCTTCACGTATGATGACACATGATGACTATGTGCACCTCCAGATAGGGCCCATCTAAAGATGCACCTTCATGTATGACAACACATGATGACTATGTGCGCCTCCATACAGGGCCCATCTAAAGATGCGCCTGCACGTATGACGACACATGATGACTGTGTGCACCTCCATACAGGGCTCCGAGGTTTGCCTTCTAAAATCACAGTTGACATGTAGAAGTTTGGGTTATTTGCCTGTCAAAAATGTTTTGGCTTGGGGCTGGAGGGATGGCTTAGTAGTTAAGGCATTTGCCTGCAAAGCCAAAGAACCCAGGTTTGATTCCCCAGGACCCACATTAGCCAGATGCACAAGGGGCACATGTGTCTGGAGTTCATTTGCAGTGGCTGGAGGCCCTAGCACACCCATTCTCTTTCTCTCCTCCTTTTTCTGTCTTTCTCTTCTTCTTTCTCTCTGTCAAATAAATTTTAAAAAAATAAAATAAATATATTTTTTAAAATGTTTTGGCTGAACAAAGACCTTCACCCCACATGCTCCCTGGGAAAGGAAGTCAGTTGTTGACTATCCTACATACTGGATCACAGCCAGCAAGACCTGGGCATGGTTCTAGACCTTTCTACATTGATTCAAAAAGATGCTACAAAGCCGGGCATAGTGGCACACACCTTTAATCTCAGCACTGGGGAGGCAGAGGTAGGAGGATCACTATGAGTTCAAGGCCACCCTGAGACTCCATAGTGAATTCCAGGTCAGCCTATGCTAGAGTGAGACCCTACCTCGAAAAACAAACAAACAAAAAAACAAAAACAAAAAACAAAAAAAAGATGCTACAGCAGACTTGGAGAACGAAAACAGGTGCTGCCTATGCCGAGCCACATGTGGTTCAGAAAGGTCAACTCTCCAGCCCTGGTTTTTATTTTTTGTTTTTTCTTTCTTTCTTTTTTTTCTTTTCAAGGTAGAGTCTCACTCTAGC
Source organism: Orientallactaga sibirica (assembly GCA_036365145.1). Lineage (NCBI taxonomy): Eukaryota > Metazoa > Chordata > Mammalia > Rodentia > Dipodidae > Orientallactaga > Orientallactaga sibirica. Next base: position 4,368,767 of record JAEOAD010001365.1, read on the forward strand.
CCAGACTGACCTGGAATTCACTGTATTGTCTCAGGGTGGCCTTGAACTCAAAGTGATCCTCCTACCTCTGCCTCCCGAGTGATGGGATTAAAGGCGTATGCTACCACACCCAGATTTAAAAAAAAAAAAATTTTATTTATTCATTTGAGATTGGGGGAGGGGGGAGAGAATAGATGCGCCAGATCCCACATAAGCCAGACACACAAAGGTGAGGCAAGCACAAGGTCTCACATGCCCACTAGGTGGCACAAGCATGTGGAGTTTGATTGCAGTGGCTGATGCCCTGACATGCCATTTCTGTCTCTCGCTCTTTCTGTCTATCTTTAAAATAAAAAGTCATGGTTTATTGTCTATAAGTATAGAAGTTGTCAATAAAAAATTAAATAAAATAAATGTAAGTATGCTTGTATGGTATATGTGTGTGTATGGGTGTATGCATGTGCCTCAGCACACATATGGAGATCAGAGAACAGCCTTGGGGTCAGTCCTCACCTCCCACCTTGTTTGAGACCGAGTCTCTCTTGTGTTTTGCCACTGGGAAGGCCAAACTAGCTGGTCTGCAAGCTTCGGGACTCGCCTGACTGCCTCCCTTTGCCATAGATCGGTTGGGATTACAGATGTGTGCTGTTCGCATAGGTGTTATGGGGGTTACAGATGTGCGCTGTTCGCATAGGTGTTATGGGGGTTACAGATGTGCGCTCTTCGCATAGGTGTTATGGGGGTTACAGATGTGTGCTGTTCGCATAGGTGTTATGGGGGTTACAGATGTGCGCTGTTCGCATAGGTGTTATGGGGATTACAGATGTGCGCTGTTCGCATAGGTGTTATGGGGGTTACAGATGTGCGCTGTTCGCATAGGTGTTATGGGGGTTACAGATGTGCGCTGTTCGCATAGGTGTTATGGGGGTTACAGATGTGCGCTGTTCGCATAGGTGTTATGGGGGTTACAGATGTGTGCTGTTCGCATAGGTGTTATGGGGGTTACAGATGTGCGCTGTTCGCATAGGTGTTATGGGGTTACAGATGTGCGCTGTTCGCATAGGTGTTATGGGGGTTACAGATGTGCGCTGTTCGCATAGGTGTTATGGGGGTTACAGATATATGCTGTTTGTGTAAGGCCAGTGCATCACAGGCATGTTGTCTATCACCGAGCTGCACCCTAGCCCAAGCGGTTGGTATTATACTCTGTCTAAAGCTGAAATGGTATCTTGTCTTCACCCTTCTCCGTAGGCGAAATGTCTAGAAAACGAGAAGCACGGAATTCTCGACAAGGTCGTGAAGGGCAGCGTCTGCCTGGGAAGGCTGGAGGAGAAGGTGAAGGTGAGAAGCCCCTAGCCCGAGGTTCTGTCGTCACAGGAAAGGGGCTGGCGACTGACAAGAAAATGGTTGATTTTGCATGCATGTGTGACTTATCATCAAAAAGAAACAGTGTGGGGCCTTTAATCCAGCACTCGGGAGGCAGAGGTAGGAGGATCGCGGAGAGTTCAAGGCCACCCTGAGACTACATAGTTAATTCGAGGTCAGCCTGGACCAGAGTGAGACCCTACCTTGCAAAACCAAAAAAAAGAAAAGAAAAGAAAAGAAAAGAAAAGAAACAGTGTGATGTTTTTCTGGCAGAAATAACACCTCTGACCTCATTTAGTAAGATTTAGTCCTTCTTGGGTGGGAAGATGGCTCAGTGGTTAAGGCGTTGGCCTGCAAAGCCTACAGACCCAGGTTCATTCCCCAGGATGAGATCACGTAAGCCAGACACACGCAGTGGTAGAGACCTTGGCACACTGATTCTCTCTCTCTCTTTCTCTCTCTTAAATAATAAAAAAGATTTGGTCCTTCTGTTTAATAAGATCACATATCTTTTTTATTTTATTTATTTATTTTTTTATATGTGTGTTTTGGTTTTTATTTTACTTATTTGAGGGCTGGAGAGATGGCTTAGTGGTTAAACACTTGCACGTGAAGCCTAAGGACCCCAGTTTGAGGCTCGATTCCCCAGTACTCACGTAAGCCAGGTGCACAAGGTGGCACATGTATCTGGAGTTCATTTGCAGTGGCTGGAGGCCCTGTTGCACCCATTCTGTCTCTGTCTCTTTCTCTTTGTCTGTCATTCTCAAATAAATAAATTAATTAAAAAATATATTTTACTTATTTGAGAGAGCAAGAGAGAAAGAGGCAGAGAGAGAGAATGGGTATGCCAGGGCCTCCAGCCACTGCAAACGAACTCCAGACGCATGCACCACCTTGTGCATCTGACTTATGTGGGTCCTGGGGAATTGAACTGGAGCCCTTGGCTTTTCAGGCAAGTGCCTTCACCACTAAACCATCTCTCCAGCCCTTTTTTTTTTTAAATAGAAAGATAAATCCGCAGGGTGTATGGCTAAATGACTGTATCACAAAAGAAAACAGGTCCTTTTACCTGGAAATGTAAGAATTGTACACTAAACCAATTTTTGAGCCAGAGGAATTTTAACACATATTTATTTGCAAGCAGAAAGAGAGAGAGAGAGAATGTGTACACCAGGGCTTCTTGCTGCTGTAGACACTCCAGATACACGAACCACTTTGTGATCTGGCTTATTGTGGATACTGGGGAATTGAACCCAGGCCGTCAGTCTTGGCAAGCAACCACCTTAACCACTGAGCTGTCTCTCCAGTCCCACAGAAGGATTTTAAAAATTGATAATCAGAATATTGAGTGGCTGTTCAGCAGTTAAAGGCACTTTTTTTGCAAGCCTAATGGCCTGCATTTGATTCCCCAGAACCCACATAAAGTCAGATACACAAAGTAGCACATGCATCTGGAGTTCATTTGCAGCAACAAGAGGCCCTAAAATACTTATTCACTGTCTCCTTTCCTCTCACTCACATATAAATTAACTAATTAGTTAAATAAATACAGTCTTTCTTTTTTAAGTTCAAAGTCATTCTCAGCCATTTAGCAAGTTGAAGGCCAGCATGAAATACATGTCTCACCACCAAAAAACAATCCAGACTTGCCCTCCCAGCTCAACATTATTTAGGGCATACTCAGCTAGAGGGCTGTGTGAGCACACACAGTAGTCAGATGTACAGCCCGGAGGCAGTGTCCCTTGTTCACTGAGCCCCAGTTTGCTCCCTGGGCCCCTCTCCTGCTCAGGAGTACAAGAAGAAGGCAGCACTGAAGCTGGATGAGATCAGTCACCGTCTACGAGAACAGCAGGAGGACTTTGCCTGCAAAACAGCTCAGTACCAGCAGGAGATGCGGCACCTTCACGGAGTGCTGCAGGACAAGCAGGAGGTCCTGGACAAGGCATTGCAGCAAAAAAGGTAGGGTCACCACCACTGGGAGGCAGAGGTAGGAGGATCACCATGAGTTCGAGGCCACCCTGAGACTACAGAGTGAATTCCAGGTCAGTTTGGGCTAGAGTGAAACCCTACCTCGAAAAACCAAAACGGAAAAAAAAAAAAGGTAGGGTCGTGCAGGCCTGTCATGAGGAAAAGGCGGGGCCCCGCAGTCCGGTCGTGAAGAGAAGATAGAGCACCCCAGTTGAAGAGAAGGTAGGGTGCTCAGCCCCTGTTCTGCTACCCTGTCTCTCTGCCTCACAGCCTTCGGTCTCTGTGGGCACTGACCTTCCTGTGCATCACAGTGTCCTCTGTGATGCATCTCAATTCTCCACTTCCTGTCCTGCCCCTGACCTCACTCCCTATGTCTGGACCCCTCCGTAGCTCTGTGGATACGTGCTGGTCATAAGCACGAGGGGATTGGCCAGGTCACAGAGGGGAACAAGAAGGGCATGCAGGACCTGTGCTGCGTGGGCACCCACAGGCAGGCCAGTGCGCAGCGGTGTTGGAGTGGTCAGCCACTGCGGTCTCTTACTCTACAGTGACCTGTACCTTGGTGACTATTCAGGAGGCAGAGGGTGTGTGCGTGAATGCCAGCGTAAAGGGAAAGGCAGGATACGGAGAGAAAGGTCTGAACTCCTTCACTCACCTGGGCTCCATGCGTTTTCCTGTGTCCACAGGGCCTGGCACTTCATTCACTGTCACTGGGCTCTTGCAGCCTGGAGAGTGACGAGGGCTCCAGCCCAGCACTCTGTCACTGGGCTCTTACTCTGAACATTTATTTCAATTGTGCTGTTCTCAGCACTTCCTTGATTTTTTTTTTTTTTTTAAATTTTTCTTTCAGAAAAATGGAAGACAAGCTTGAAATTGTTTTGGAATCCACCTCCAAGGAAAACCGAAGAATCCGAGAACTTCTCCAGACCACTTTAGAGAGGAGAGACATGTGGGACACCAGAGCTGCTGGGGACCCCTGCCTGGATGGCATCTCTCAGGGAGACCTGCTGGTTGGCTCCAGTTTCAGCTACTGTGACATTCAGCCTCTCGCTACCACTCCCCACCAGAGTGTGTGGGAGCCTGTGGATTAGGCCGCCTGTGCCTGTGTGTCTGCTCCCCCAGGCCAGCAAGGGCAGCTTCTCTCCCTGGAGGAAGTCAGCACGGTGCAGGGCAATGCAGGGCAGAGAGGAAAAAGCCATCAGATGTCTGATCATTCTCCAAATTTCTTTTTCTTTATCCAGTGCTGTGGACTGAACCCAGGCTTTAAGCACTCAACCACTGATGTCCATTCTCAACTTGGTTTTAGAGACAGGGACTGTGTAGCCCAGGCTGGCTCAAGCTCCTGATCCTCCTGCCTCAGCCCCACCCCACAGCTGCAGTCACGGGTGTGCAGCACCACATTCTCCTTCAGTTTCTTTGACGTTCACAGTGTGCTACTGGCGTTTGTAAGCCGGTCACAGCCTCTGGCTGCATTGCCCCTAAGCTCAGCTCATTGACATCCTTGCTCAAGTTAACAGGTGGCCTACAGAGCTGGCCTGTCCCCACGCTCCTACATGGCAGCTGGAATGAGCATTGGAGCTGTGTGATTGCTCATTTCAAACATGAACACATGTTAAAGCCCCAACAACAACACAGGAAATATCTCCACTAGCAAACAGATTTACAAGTTTGTGGGCACTCAGCTCCTTTCTGAGACATCCAATCACCTACTCCAAAGTTGCATTCATGGGAGAGACAGCAGTTTGGGTCAGTGCTAAAACTCTGTAGCTGCTTCTGGTATGTACAAAGCAGCAATATAGTGCTAAAACTCACTTTAAAAAGTATTCTTAGAGAGCCGGGCATGGTGGCGCACTCCTTTAATCGCAGTACTCAGGAAGCAGAGGTAGGAGGATCGCAGTGAGTTTGAGGCCACCCTGAGACTACATAGTGAATTCCAGGTCAGCCTGAGCTAGAGCGAGACCCTGCCTCGAAAAACAAAACAAACAAACGAACAAATTCTTACTTACTTGAGAAGTAGTGTTATAGTCAGCTTTGTATTGCTGAGCAAACACCCAACCAGAAACAGTTATGGGAAGAAAGGGTTTATTTCAGGGTTACAAATCCCAGGGGAGCACCGTCAATGGCAGAAGGAGCTGGCTCACTAGAGATCCAAGCAGAGAGACGCCATCAGACAGCACCACACAACTGCCTGAGCGCCACCCACTCTGCACAGGTTAGGGCTGGACTTAAGACCTGCCCCAAACACACCTTGGGACTGGACTCCAAGATCCACCCTAGTGATATAGCTCTTCCCCACTGGAGACTCAGGATTCAAGCCTCAGTCTCTGGGGCCACACATTTAAACCACTATGGAGAAAGTGTGGATATACAGGTGTGTCAGGGCTTCCTCCACTAAAAATGAACTCCAGATGCATGTGCCACTTTGTGCATCTGGCTTTATGTGGATACTGGGGAATTGAGCACTCGGCCAGTAGGCTTTGCAAGCAAGGGCCTTTAACCACTGAGCCATCTTCCATCCCTGCAACCCAGATGACAGCTGCTCATGTGTCACAGAGGGAACCCCACAACCCTCACTTGGCTAGGGCCGGAGGGGTCTGTGACGGGAGCTGGTAAGACCCTTCTTTAGATTTCAGACTAACCCACGTAGAAGAACGCTGGAGTTACAAGTGACAGCGTCTTAGTTACTGTCCTCAGTGGGACGTGTATTACAGAGACCCACCTGTGCTCACTCGTGTCTGCCCCGGGACAGAATTTCACCAAACAGCCCCTCACAGGTTCATGTGGTTGAACACTTGGTCCCCAGCTGGAGGTGTAGCCTTGCTGGAGGAAGAGAGTTACTGGGTGGGGATCTTGGGGTCTTGTAGCCCAACCAGCTTCCTGTTTGCCCTCTCTGCTTCCTGTTTGCCCTCTGCTTCCTGACTGCGGATGCGGTGTGGCCAGCTTCCTGTTTGCCCTCTGCTTCCTGACTGCGGATGCGGTGTGGCCAGCTTCCTGTTTGCCCTCTGCTTCCTGACTGGATGCAGTGTGGCCAGCTTGCTTCCCACTCCTGCTGCTTACCCCCCTCCCCCATGGTGAACTGTAAACCACAGTAAGCCCTTCCTGCCTTAAGCTGCTGCTTGTCATTTGTCATGTATTTGTCATGATAATGAGAAAAGTAACACAGAAGCAATGAGGCAACTTCCTTCAGCTGGTCAAGGGCCCTGTGTTGGTTATTTTTGCATTGCCCTGACCAAATGTCCCACCGAAGTAACTTGAAGAGGAGGAATTATTTATTTTAGCTCACAGTATAAGAGGATTTAATCCATCAAGATAGCAAAGACACCCTAATTACCACACTGTGAGCACCAAGGACCAGCTGAGGAGAGCCCACGGGGAAATGGAGACTAGGGGTAAAGGGATGTATGACTATAACCTACATAAAATGTACACATTTTTATAAACTGAAAAACATAATAAAAATGTAAAAAGTAAGATTTTTACTAAAGTCTCCATTTTCATAATTAAAAAGGAGGGAGGCTGGAGAGATGGCTTAGCAGTTAAGGTGCTTGCCGGCAAAGCCAAAGGACCAGGTTTGATTCCCCAGGACCCACGTAAAGCCAGATCCGCAAGGTAGCGCATGCATCTGGAGTTCATCTGCTGTGACTAGAGGCCCTGCATGTCCATTCTCTCTCTCGCTGTCTCTCTCCTTCCCTTTTTTTTTTTTTTTTTTTTTTTTAATCTTGGCCAAATAAATACCTTAAAGATGGCAAAGGCATGGCAGCTTACACATGGCTGATGGAAGCAGAGACGGGGGTGCCAGCACTCCTCTGACCTCTCATTGCTCCCCTTTTATTCCTTCTGATCCTCTCTGGAATTGCCCTCACATGCTCAGAGATGGGTCTCCCTGTCCTAGGTGACTCCAGTCAAGTTGCTGACACTCCCCATAGCAGGCCCTGAGGCTGGCTCCTGTCAACGCAGGGCTCCTCGTGCCCTCATCACCTTGTATATCATCGGTGGGCGTGACCACTCGCTTACGAGGGCAGATGAGGAGAGGAGCGGCTGAGGTGGTGCCAGGTTGTGAACTTGTTTTATGCCCTTCAAACTGCTGGAGTTTAACCCCACTGTGAGATGACCCCCCCGCCCAAAAAAAAGGACTAACTTAAGGAAGGTTTTGTTTTATTTAGGTTCACAGTTTTTTTAAATTGTTTTTATTTTTATTTTTTAATTTTTTTTTTGTTTATTTATTTATTTATTTATTTATTTTGGTTTTTCGAGGTAAGGTCTCACTCTGGTCCAGGCTGACCTGGAATTAACTATGTAGTCTCAGGGTGGCCTCGAACTCATGGCGATCCTCCTACCTCTGCCTCCCAAGTGCTGGGATTTAAGGCGTGCGCCACCACGCCCGGCTAGTTTTTTTTTTTATTTTTCAAGGTAGGGTCTCACTCTAGCCCAGACTGACCTTGAACTCACAGAGAACCTCCTACCTCTGCCTCCGAAGGGCTGGGATTCAGAGGCATGCACCACCATGCCCTGCTACATTTAAAAAGATATTTATTTATTCAAGGCCGGGCATGGTGGCTCACGCCTTTAACCCCAGCCCTTAGGAGGCAGAGGTAGGAGGATCGCTGTGAGTAAGAGGCCGCCCTGAGACTACATAGTGAATTCCAGGTCAGCCTGGACTAGAGTGAAACCCTACCTCGAAAAAAAAAAAAAAAAAAAGATTTATTTATTTTTCAAGCAGAGATAAGAGAGACAGACAGAATGGACCTGCCAGGACCTCCAGCCACTGCAAATGAACTCCAGATTGCGTGTGTCACTTTGTGCATCTGGCTTTACGTGGATCTTGGGGAATTGAGCTTCGAACTGGGGTCCTTAGGCTTCACAGACAAGTGCTTAACCACTAAACGATCTCTCCAGCCCCTTAATTTTTGTTTTTTTATTGACAACTTCCATAATTGTAGACAATATCCCATAGTAATTCCCTCCCTCCCCCCACTTTCCCCTTTGAAACTCCACTCTCCATCATATCTCCTCCCCCTCTCATCAGTCTCTCTTTTATTTTATTTATTTATTTATTTATTTATTTATTTATTTTTTTTTTTTTTTTTTTTTTGGTTTTGCAAGGTAGGGTCTCACTCTGGTCCAGGCTGACCTGGAATTAACTATGTAGTCTCAGGGTGGCCTCGAACTCTCGGCGATCCTCCTACCTCTGCCTCCCGAGTGCTGGGATTAAAGGCGTGCGCCACCACGCCTGGCTTCTCTTTTATTTTAATGTCATCATCTTTGCCTCCTATTATGATGGTCTTGTGTAGGTCATGCCAGACACTGTGAGGTCATGGAAATCCAGGCCATTTCGTGTCTGGAGGAGCACGTTGTAAGGAGTCCAACCCTCTTACATTCTTTCCTCCACCTCTTCTGCAATGGACCCTGTGGCTCACATTTTTAAAATTTTTATTTATTTATTTGCAAGCAGAGAGAGAGAGAAAAGAGGCAGACTGAGAGAGAATGGGTGCACCAGGCCCTGTAGCCACTGCAAAGGAACTCCAGATGTATGTGCCCCTTGTGCATCTGGCTTACGTGGGTCCTGGAGAATCGAACCCGGATCCTTTGGCTTCACAGGTAAATGCCTTAACCGCTAAGCCATCTCTCCAGCTCTGTGGCTCACATTTTTGAGGAAGCAGTTCATCGTGGTGGTGAGGGCTTGGGGGAGCTGGTCACGGTGTACCCAGTCATGAATTGCAGATGGATGCTGATGCTCAGCTCTCTCTCTGCTTTTTGAGTTTGTTTACTCAGCCCAGGGCACGGTGCCTGCCACCCTCACCCCAGGGTCAGTGTTCCGTTCTCAGCTCTCACCTCCCTCCTGGACACACCCAGAGATGTGGTGCCACGGTCAATGTAAACCCAGTTCAGTTGACAGTGAAGGTGAACCATCTCAACTTGAAACACAAACATGACGGGCATGGGTGGAGATGCACTGCGGTGCTGGAAAATGTACTTAGCATTCACGAGACCCTGAGTTCAATTCCCAGCACAGAAAGCGAAAGAAAGGATAGAGAAAGAGAGGGACGGACAGAGTCCTAAGGCAGGATTTCTCTTCCAGTAGTTCCTGGTGTGTGGACGTAGTGTTCTCAGCACTTTGAAATCCAGCTTTCCTTGATAACTGTTTTATGATGGCTTTAAGGCCTTGACATTGCACGACTTTGTACCATCTACAGACTCTTCCCAAGCAAGGTCATTTCGCGAGCAGGTGAAGACATGAGCCTCTTGCTATTCCTATTACGACTGTCTTTTGTCCCTGAAGTCCTGGACTGCTGTCGATGGCAGTGGGAAGGGACATGAGACCCAATGAGCTTTGAAATAGAAATCTGAAAACTGCAGGAGAGGTTTTGCCAGATGCACAGTGGCACATGGATCTGGAGTTTGTTTGCAGTGGCTGGAGGCCCTGGTGCTCTCATTCTCTCTCTGTGTCTCTCCACTCTATCTCTCTACTTGCAAGTAAATAAAAATATTTTTTAAAAAAATCACAGGGACTGGGGAGATGGCTCAGTCAGGAAAGTGTTTGCCTTGAAAGCATGAAGACCACAAGTTCATCCTCGGGACCCACATAAATGCCAGGCGTGGTGGTGTGTGCCAGCGCTGGGGAGGATCTCCGGAGTTCACAGACCAGCCAGTCTAGTGTGAGACCCAGTCTCAAAAAGAGGTAAACAGCCTCCACATGCACGCGTGCACCCCCCAACACAAACGTGCATATACACACCACACACATGATAAAAAAAAAAACTATTACAGTAAAAGGGACCCAACACCACAAGTGCAGGTGGCGTCATACCGTCTCCAGAGTGCAGGTCGCTCTGTGATCGGAAAAAAGCACCACCCGGAAGGGAACACCAAGAGACTTGGCAGAGGCAGCTGGGCACGGTGCCATAAGCCCATAGTCCCAGAACCCGGGGCAGAGGCAAGAGGGTGGTGCATTCTAGGCCATCCTGGGCTACACAGTGAGTGCAAGGTCAGCTTGAGCTACATGAAACCCTGTCAAGAAGGAAAGAACTTCCTGAGCATGGAAGTCCCCATATCTGAAATCAAGCACTCAGAAGGTCTGAGACAGGAGGACCATAAGCTGCAGGTTAGTCTGGACTACATATAACAAAACCTTGTCAAGAAAGCGGGTCACTAAGGGTCACAATTCCATGAGGGGACAACATCACTTTCCCTCCCCACCCCCTGGTGCCTGGGCAGATGCTCCACCAGTGAGCCACGTCCCAGCCCTTATTTTACTTTAAATATATATACACATATACATATATTTATTTATGGGGGAGAGAGTGGGGGGGGGAGAAAGAATGGGCACGCCAGGGCCTCCAGCCACTGCAAACGAACTCCAGATGCATGTGCTGCCTTGTGCATCTGGTTTATATGGGTCCTGGAGAATCAGACTGGGATCGTTTGGCTTTGCAGGCAAATGCCTTAACCACTAAGCCATCTCTCCAGCCCTACTTTACGTTTTTAAAAAATTTATTTATTTATTTATTTTTTGAGGTAGGGTCTCGCTCTAGCCCAGGCTGACCTGGAATTCACTATGGAGTCTCAGGGTGGCCTTGAATTCATGGCGACCCTCCTACCTCTGCTTCCCAAGTGCTGGGATTAAAGGTGTGTGCCACCATGCCTGGCTTATTTTACTTTTTTAAAATATTTGTTATTTTAGAGCAAGCGAGAGAGAAAAAATTGGCACACCAGGGCCTCAGCCACTGCAATCGAACTCTAGATGCTTGTGCCACCTAGTGGGCATGTGCAACCTTACGCTTGCCTGGCTTATGTGGGATCTGGAGAGTTGAACATGAGTCCTTAGACTTTGCAGGCAAGCACCTTAACATCTCTAGCCCCTTATTTTACTTTTTTAAATAATATTTTTCTTTATTTATTTGCAAGCAGAGACAGAATAAGAGGGGGAAGGGGGAATGGGTACACCAGGGCCTTGAGCCACTGCATATGAACTCCAGATGCATGTGCCACTTTGTGTGTTTGGCTTTACGTGGGCGCTAGGACATTGGATTCAGTCTGTTAGGCTTTGCAGGCAAGTGCCTTAACAGCTAAGCCATCTCTCCAGCCCCCTCCCCTTATTTTCCTTTTCTTTACCTTTTTTTCCTTTCCTTTCCCTCTCTTCCTTCCTTCCTTCCTTCCTTCCTTCCTTCCTTCTTTCTTTCTTGCTTGCTTGCTTGCTTGCTTGCTTGCTTGCTTTTTTTGAGGTAGGGTCTCACTTTAGCCCAGGCTGACCTGAAAATCACTATGTAGTCTCAGGGTGGTCTTGGATCATGGTGATCTTCCTACCTCAGCCTCCCAACTGAGATTAAAGGCATATGCCACCACGCCTGGCTTTATTTTACTTTTCATTTTCAATCAGGGTCTCACTAAATTATCCACCAGGCCTCCTGCCATAACTGTCTGAAGTGGCTGGGTCTGCAGGTGTGTAGCACCAGGCCTTGCTAGCTGGCTCTGTCTTACAGATTCAGACTCTAATGGAGGCTGAGGGGGTCTGAGGCTGTGTTGCTAAAGTAATGGGGTTGCAGAGCTGCTGACCCCACTCCACTGGAATATGGGCCCACTGCTGACCCTGGTACATACCTGTGTCCCAGGTACTCTGAAGGCTGAGGCAAGAGGATTGCTTGAGCCCAGGAGTTTGGAGTCAGCTTGGACAATGTGATGAGACCCCCTTTTCTTAAAATATTTCATTTATTTATTTGTAAGCAGAGAGATAGATAGAGAGAGAGAGAGAGAGACGGGGAGACATAGAGAAAGTATGGGTGCGCCAGGGCCTCTAGCTGCTATAAATGAACTTCAGATGCTTCACGCCACTTTCTGCATCTGGCTTTATGTGGGTGCCGGGGAAGCAAACCCAGGTCTTTAGGCTCTGCAGGCAAGTGCATTAACTGCTGATTCATCTCTCCAGCCCCTTTTTCATAAGTTAGCTAGTAAGTAAATTAAAATCAGCCCGCTGACACCATCTTCACCTAGGGAGTATTCTATAATATTTTGCAAGTATAAATGGACCAGGGCTATGATGTAGTGTTTTGGGAGGGAGGAGCTGGGGCTGTGGCTCAGGTGGTGGAGGGTTTTATCCAAGACCTGAATAAACCAGGAGTGCGGACACATGCTCAGCCTGTGGAGGCAGGGGGATCATAAGTTCAGGGTTGTTGAAAGAAAAAAAAAGAAAAAGGAGGGCTGGAGAGATGGCTTAGTGGTTAAGGCACTTGCCTGCAAAGCCAAAGGACCCAGGTTCGATTCCCCAGGACCCACGTAAGCCAGATGCACAAGGGAGCGCATGCATCTGGAGTTCCTTTGCAGTAGCTGGAAGCCCTGGCACATCCATTCTCTCTCTCTCTCTCTCTCTCTCTCTCTCTCTCTCCCTCTCTCAAATAAATTAATTAATTAAATAAAATATTTTTTAAAAAGAAAAAAAGGAAAAGGAAACAATTTGGGAGCAACTCCAGAAAACTCAGCCAGACCCTCCCGCTGGCTCTGGCATCTCCCCTCAGAGCCAGCGCCTTGTTGCAGCCCTTAGTTGTGGGCTCTGGGCAGACAGGCAGGGCTGCTCCTCCCAAGGACCTAGGTGACACTTTTTTTTTTTTTAACAGGAGGATAGGATTTATGGAGATTGAAATAAAAAAAAAAAAAAGCCAGGCATGGTGGTAATATGCTTTTAATCCCAGGATTTTGAAGGCAGAGGTAGGAGGATTGCCATGAGTTCAAGGCCAGCCTGAGACTACATAGTGAATTCTGCTAGAGTGCCATTCTACCTTGAAAAAAAAGTAAAAGGAAAGAAAAAGAAAAAAATAATAATAATATAAGCTGGAGCTCTCCTCAGCTGTGGGAAGGAGAGAAAGTTACACACTTTCCAAGTTAGAAATCAGTGCTAATTAAGCTTGGTAGTCACAATGAAAACAAAACAAAAAACCAAACCCCAAACAAAAACACAACAGAAAAGATTTTTTTTTTTAATTTATTTATTTATTTATTTATTTATTTATTTGGTTTTTAGAGCTGGAGTCTCACTCTCCAGTCCAGGCTGCTGACCTGGAATTCACTATGTATTCTCAGGGTGACCTCAAACTCACGGCGATCCTCCTTCTTCTGTCTCCCGAGTGCTGGGATTCAAGGCGTGCGCCACCACTCCTGGCTCACAACCAAAAAGTTTACTGAATTACGAGAGACTAGATGCTAAAGAGAAGGGGAGGAGGGATAAGAGCACGATATGAATGAATGCGATCAAAATACATTGTAGACACGCATGAAATGGCCAGAAAGCCCAGGATTTGTAAAAAGAAAGAAGGCTCATCAGGGAAAGTCTGAGAGTCACCACGTGGGGTGGGGGTCTCCAGAGCAAGAACGTGCACAAGGATTTCAGCTGCTGTCCGATGACGAGGGATCAGAAGAAACAGAGAAAGTTCCTCTCTGAAGTCAGCAAAGGGCAGACTTAGGCTTGCAACCTCAAGCAACTGCATTAAGGGAGGGTCTTTGGTTTATTTAAATTCCCAGGAGTCAAAGCAACCCCAGCAGGACAGAGCCCAGACTTCAGTCAGTCACTCTGGTTCTGGGACAGCTAATGTCCCATGTCCTCCTAAAGGCATTAAGAGATGACCCTGAAAACTGCACCCTCTCCCAGGTCCTCCTGCCCTACAGTGCTTGAAGGACGGCAGTGCTTCCCGAGTGAGCACGTGTGAGGGCCTAAGACCACCTGAGCTCAACTCGCAAGAATTCACATCAACAGCTGGGCGTGGCCTTGCACCCTGTAACACCAGCCCTGTGGGGAGTAGAGACCCCAAGAATCACCAGAGCTGGTGGAGGGATGTGGGTGGTGCAGAAGGCAAGCTCAGGGCTCAGGAAGAGATTCCAGCTCCAAGTCAGAGGGGGGTGAAGAGCAATGGGGCGAGGGAACACCCCATGGGGTGCCCCAGGGGCACTTACTAGTGTACAGAACGTGCAGGCGCACACATGGACCCCCAGCCACTCTCCTGACCTTTGGTCCCATCCACACATAGGAAGAGGCTGTTCACCCTAAGGGTGGAGTTTGGGCTAGTGGTTACAGCATCCTGCTGGCCTCTTGTCCTCCTGATAATATCTCAGCTGAAGCTTCCTTCCCAAGTCCTGGTCTGAGAGAAGGGATGGCCTAGTGGCCTAGTGGCCTGGTGGGGAGGCACAAGGTGCAAGGACCCCCTCTGAGCCCAACCAGGAACCTCCAGGCCCTCTGCAAGAGAACCAGCCACAGAGAAGGCCTTGCATGGATGGAAGACTCTGTGGCCTTGTGCTTCTGGCTCCCTCTGGGCCTCAGTTTCTCCACCGGGCAGTGAAGGTAGAGCTGACAGTTACTACCGTCCAGTAAACTGTGCCCTGGGCTCCACCAACAGCGCTGGGCAGAGCTGAGATGAGGGCAAGCTCCTGGCCTCAGGCTGGTGTGCAGCACCCACCTTCTGAGGGAAGGCTAGCCCATCCTTCCCCGGCTCCTTCAGAAAGAGCAGCGCAGACGCCTTGGGGGGACGCTCACTGCGGAGGAGAGCAACACCACAGTTCCAGCAGTTCTGGCCGACTTAAGCTATAAATACAGACCATTAAAGGGGATGAAGTTCTGGTTCCAAAGTTTATCGCTTCTAATTTTCAAGGATAAGATCAAGCAGGGTTCCCACCCTGTGCAGAGATTCCTCCTTACAGGAAGTAGCTGAGATGGAGGAATCTATATTTTTTTAAAATAATCTAGACACAAATGAACACAACAAAAACATTTTTTGAGACACTATCTTGCTTGATCCTCCTTTGTATGTGTGTGTGTTGGTATCTAAGCTTTGTTGCTTAGAAGAAAATAAAGGTGGGGGAAATCAGTGTTTAATAATTACCTTTGTTGACCTCTGTACCTTCTGGCTTCCTCCACTCTTGAGCACAAGACATGGCCCTACCCGGGGCTTGATGGACCGTGCAGACGCAGGCACTCAGCTGGGCGCAGCTCCCTGGGTATTTGGAGTCAAGGAGAAAGGTAAGCCTGGGCTGGTGAGAAGGCCTCATATCGTCCAGCTTGGGGCCTGGACAAAGAAGAGATTTAGAGATTGTCTGGCTCCACCTTCAGCTAGTTTTCCTTAGCAACTTGCTTCTTTTAAATAATTAATTAATTAATTTGAGAGAGAGAGAGAGAGAGAGAGAAGGAGAATGAGTGTGCCAGGGCCTCTAGCCACTCAAACAAACACCAGATTTATGTGCCACCTGGTGAATCTAGCTTACGTGGGTCCTGGGGAATCAAACCTAGGTCTTCAGGCTTAATAGGCAAGTGACTTAATCACTAAGCCATCCCTCTATCCCACAACTATCTATTTTTTTAAAAGTATTTTTATTTATTTGCAAGCAGAAAGAAGTAGAGAGCAGAGACAGAGAGAATGGGCACACCAGGGCCTCTAGCCACTGCAAATGAACTCCAGATGCATGTGGCACTTTGTGCATCTGGCTTTATGTGGGTACTGGGGAATTGAACACGGGTGGCTTTGCAGACTTTGCAGGCAAGCACCTTAACAACTGAGCCATAGCTCCAGCCCTCCTTAGCAACTTTTTCATTTCTCCATCATTCAGAGAAAACCATACCTACCCTGGACTTGATTCTGCTAAACATATTCCAGTATATTTTTACTGCTCAATATTTAAATCTTAAAAATTTTTCAAATTTAAGCCAGGTTTGGTGGCGCACGCCTTTAATCCCAGCACTCAGGAGGCAGAGGTAGGAGGATTGCTGTGAGTTTGAGGCCACCCTGAGGCTACAGAGTGAATTCCAGGTCAGCCTGAGCTAGCGTGAGACCCTACCCCAAAAAAACAAAAACAAAAAAATTCAAATTTAAAGGATCTCTCTGTGTATCCCAGGCTGGCCTGAAACTTGCTGTATAGCCCAGGATGACCCTTAAACTTACTATCCTCCTGCCTCAGCTTCCCCAGTGCTGTGATTATAGGCGTGTGCCACCACACTTGACTAAAATAGTACTTTAAAACTTTGAAAATAGTAAAGCTGGGTCACGGAGGTAGAGTGAGTTTCAAGTTTATCACAACTGAGGCTTGGGGACATGATGTGGGAGCCAGGAGGCTGTGGGACAGGCAGAGGAGCTCTCAAAACAAGCGCTTAAAGACGCAGAAAGCTCTGACTCCTGTGGCCTGAACAATATCAACGACTGGCTTTTATTCTTGAGGCAAAGTATTGGCAAGGGCCTGACAGTGATCAGCCCAACGTGGTGAGCTCACGCGTTGCTTTTGGAGTCAGCTCCCACTCCCAGATACCCTAGTCCAGGAGAGCCCTGGCTGAGGGCCCCTTGCATCTTGGCTGTTTTTGCTAGATCAAGATCTAGCTCATAGCTGGGCGTGGTGATGCACGTCTTTCATCCCAGCACTCAGGGAGGCACAGGTAGGAGGATCACCATGAGTTTGAGGCCAGCCTGGGACTCCAGAGTGAGTGTCAGGTCAGCCTGGGCCAGAGTGAGACCCTAACTAGAAAAACGCAAACAAACAACAAAAAGACGTCGCCCATGCCTTCTTTGCAGGCCCCTGGAGCTAGTGTAGGGAGCTATGGAGGAGCCCAGCCTGCGGAAGCGCAAAGAGGACGAGAAGTCGATGCAGAGTAACGAACCCAAGACGACAAATCTCCAGAAGGAGGTGAGAGGCGCAGGGCTCCGGGCTCAGTGAGGGGCAGCGGGCAGTTATGGCTTCACTCAACTCTAGTATGGGGTAGGACAGTTTGTGTTTTGAATCCGGATCTTACTGTGTGGCTTAAGTTGTCCTGAAACTCAAGAAAGTCCTGTCTCATTCTTCCAAGTGCTGGAACAAGAAAAATGAGCGACCATGCCCGGCTGTTCTCTCTGCGTGCCCCTCTTACGCGCTCACGGATGAAGTCAGCAAACGTTTTAAGTTTACACATATGTACATGAAATTCATCCGTGTGCTTCCATGTATCACATAAAGCACCTGAAAAGTCTCATGTCTGCACAAATAACCCTTTCTTTTTCTTTTTTAAAATAAAAATATTATTAATTAATTAATTTATTTTATTTGTGAGCAGAGAGAGAGAGAAAGACAGAGAATGGGTGTGCTAGAGCCTCTTGCCCCTGCAAACAAACTCCAGATTCATGTGCCACTTTGTGCATCTGGCTTTATGTGGGTACTGGGGATTTGAACCCTGGCCATAGGCTTTGCAAGCAAGTGCCTTTAACTACTGAGCCATCTCCCCAGACCTCACTGATGGCCTTTTCAAGGGTGATCAGAGAAGCCTTCTGATAGCGGGGGGCCCCTAGGACTACAGCATCTTCAGCAATGTCTAGTCCTGGCAACAAAAGCCCTTCAGCGGCTGCTCTGGGCTGTGGAGCAGTCCAGCCACTAGAAGGGCAGACATTGGTGGAGCCAGCTAAATAAACTGAGCAGGCATGTAGCAGGACCGTGGCACGAACCCTGGAGGAAAGGGGTCCTTCGGGGTAGGCATGGAGCTGGACACTTCCCTCTGTACCTCTCCTAGGTGGGCACAGCAGGTGCTGAGCACTGAGGGACAGGAGGCTTTGGGCATGGGGTGAGGGACCCAGGACCGTGGAGTAGCTCTGGGCTCCAGATGGCTTTCAGGGCAAACAATCTGACAGGATGAGGCCCTTGGGACCCCTGCCCAGCAGCAGAGGACTTGAGGAGGGTGGAGCAGAGCTCTGGGGTCTCACAGGAAGTAGCATGGCCCTGCTGTGGGGTGGTCTGGGGTCCTTGTCCCCAGGAGTGAGGTCCTAGGCAGCACTGTTTTCTCTGCCAGTCTTGGACCTGACCCCAGCAAGGGCCTCTTGGCACCCTGTGACCGTCAGCTATAGCTGTGCAGTCAGGCTGAGAAGAGCTGAATGGCTGTCTGTGTCCAAATTACAGCTAAGTAGGCCTGCTGCATGAGGAAGGTTCCGGAGGGCTCCGGAGGCGCTGAGATAAGCCCCTGCCCTGAGAGGGATGGAGGAGGGGAAGGAAGCCCAGGCTGCCCTTGCCCAGCCTGAGGCTCCACGGAGGCTGACTTTGCTGCCCTGGAACCCTGCTTGTGTCCTAACCGCTTCCCTGGGAGGCCTGGCCTTCAGCTGGGCTCTTCCTCACCCTCTGGCTCTGACAGGCTGTGCTTGTTCCAAATACTGTGTGCGCTAGGAACGGGGCCTGGGCATCTAAGAGCTGATGTTATGGGTAGGGGCTTGAGTCAGCTTTTTCTTTTAATTTTTTTTCACTTTATTTTGCTTCCTTAATTGGTATTAAATTTACATTAAGTGAAACATGCAGATTCCTGGGTTTCCCCCTCACCCTATCCCTTGCTTTTTTTTTTTTTTAATTTATTCATTTGAGAGAGAGAGAGTGAGAGAGAGAGAGAGAGAGAGAGCGAGACAGATAGAGGATGGGTGTGCCAGGGCCTCAAGCCATTACAACTGAACTTCAGATGAATGTGCCACCTTGTGCATCTGGCTTTATGTGTGCACTGCAGATTCAAACTCGGGTCCTTAGGCCCTTAGGCTTTGTAAGCAAGCGCTTAGCCGCTGAGCCATCTCTCCAGCCCCTACTTTTTTTTTTTTTTTTTTTTTTTTTTTTTTTCTGAGATAGGGTCTTTCTCTAGCTTGGGCTGACCTGGAATTCACTATGTAAGCAAGTGTCTTTAACCGCTGAGCCATCTCTCCAGAATTCACTCTGTAGTCTCAGGCTGGCCTTGAACTCATGATCCTCCCTCCTTTACCTCCTAAGTCCTGGAATTAAAGGCATGTGCCACCACACACAGAAAATGTGTAGTGGCGGCTGGCTTTGAACCATCCTCTTGCTTCTGCCTCTTCAGTAACTTCCTACTGGCATGTGCCAACACAGATGGCCCCTGCTTTTTAAATAGGGTCACAGTACTTCAGGCTGTCCTCAAACTCACTATGTAGCTGAGGGTGCCCTTGGCGTTCATGCTGGGGTTACAGGCATGTGGCAGACGCCAGGTTTTGTTCCTAGAAAGCTTAGGTCCTATGAAGTGTTCTCACAGGCAGGATGGTCTCTGTCCTAGAGTGTCCCCTCCCCGGAGGTTGTCCACTGCTCATGCGGTGTGGAGCCAAGACTCCAAGCTTGACTTGTCTCGTGGGTGCAGGATTCCTTTATCTTTTTCTTTTCTTTTCTTTTCTTTTCTTTTCTTTTCTTTTCTTTTCTTTTCTTTTCTTTTCTTTTTTTTTTTTTTTTTTTTTTTTTTTTTTTTTTTGGTTTTTCGAGGTAGGGTCTCACTCTGGCCCAGGCTGACCTGGAATTAACTATGTAGTCTCAGGCTGGCCTCGAACTCTCAGTGATGCTCCTACCTCTGCCTCCCAAGTGCTGGGATTAAAGGCGTGCGCCACCACGCCTGGCTGAGGATTCCTTTTTCTTTTCCTCTTGTGTTCTTGTTTATTTATATAGAAACATCATCTTGCTACGAAGCCCAGGCTGAACTCAGGCTCCTGTTCCTCCTGCCTCAGCCCCTAAGTGTGGAGATGACAGCTGTGTGCTAATATGCTTGGCAGAGATCTCTTCTCCACTGTGCCCAGCTAAAAGGCATCTCCTGAGGACCTTGTTTTTTTTTGTTTGTTTGTTTTGTTTTGTTTTTGTGACATGGTGGCTCATCAGCCATTACATGGAGGGCAGGAATGATGCCACACCTTTCCCTCTTGAATGTCTGAGTTACTTCTCTGTGCCTCAGTTTCCTCCTTACTGAAATGGGCGTGATGTGGTAGACCTGGGGCTGTTCTGAGGGTTGATCTGACATGAACAGAGAGCCCCAGGAGGAGCATTCTGGTGTCACCACAGCCCAGCCCAGGATGGCACGAGAGTCACTTTGAGCCGCACTGGTCACACTTTGGGGGGGGGTCGCCTCTGGCTCTGTGACCTCTGCGTTGGTAGCATTAACCGTGTCCTTCTCCCGCACTCAGGTGGGTCTGCTCAGCGGGATCTGCATCATCGTGGGCACCATCATCGGCTCGGGCATCTTCATTTCCCCTAAGGCTGTGCTCGCCAACACAGAAGCTGTGGGGCCATGTCTCATCATATGGGCGGCCTGTGGGGTCCTGGCGACACTGGGTAACAAAACATGGCTCTCTGATGACCCCTGACTGTGGAGTTGCAGGGACAAGCGACCTAAGTACAAGTGCTGGCAGTGTAGCTCATGCTGGCTCAAACTTGTGATCCTCCTGTCTCAGCCTCCCAGGGTGAGGACTGCAGGTGTGTGCCACCAAGCCCAGCTGGGTGCTCTTCCACTCGTGTGCAGCAAATAAAAATCAATCCGAATGCCGGGCGTGGTGGCTCACACCTTTAATCCCAGCACTCGGGAAGCAGAGGTAGGAGGATTGCCATGAGTTCCAGGCCACCCTGAGACTTCATAGTGAATTCCAGGTTGGCCTGGGAAGAGTAAGACCCTACATCAAAAAAACCAAAAACATGAAAAAAATTAAAAAATTAACTCTGAGCCCAGCATGGTGTCACACATCTTAAATTCCAGCACTCGGGAGGTAGAGGTAGGAGGATCACCATGAGTTGAGACCAGCCTGAGACTGCATAGTGAATTCCAGGTCAGCCTGGGTTAGAGTGAGACCCTACCTTGAAAAACGAAACAAAACAAAACAAAAAAGTAAATCTGGCTGCAATGAATGGTCCATTGGCCAGAACTCAGGGCCCTCTGATGGGTGAGCAGAGCCCTGCTGTGCCAGGGAGGAAGGCTCCGTGGAGAAGGGTGATACATGAGGATGGGCTTTTGTCTGTGTTCCAGGTGCTCTGTGCTTTGCAGAGCTTGGCACCATGATCACCAAGTCAGGCGGTGAGTACCCCTACCTGATGGAGGCCTTTGGCCCCATCCCCGCTTACCTCTTCTCCTGGACCAGTCTGATCGTCATGAAACCCTCCTCCTTCGCCATCATCTGCCTCAGCTTTTCCGAGTATGTGTGTGCAGCCTTCTACGCAAGCTGCAAGCCTCCCCACGTTGTTGTGAAGTGCCTGGCTGCCGCAGCCATAAGTGAGTGTTCAGTCTTGAAGTCCTGCACCCACATGGCTAGTGCTTAGGGCTCTGGCCTCCACTCCTCCATGCCCAGCAAGCCTATGGGCTCTGGTACCAAGTAGACCGAAGGGTGGCTGTCCCTGCAGGTGGCGAGCAACCCAGCCTGTGGGTATGTGGGTGCTGCAGGGAGTGCGGTCGCTGTCCAGGACCGTCCCCGCCCAGGGCCTGGCTGCTCCTCATCTTCTGAGGCGTTGGGCTTGATTTTAAAGGCGCCAAGCCTTCCTGGTTTACATCTGTCCCCTGCGTTCACGACATCAGTAGGAAGGTGGAGGGGTTAAAAAGGAAGGGCTTCCCAGGGCCTTGGGGCAAACCATGAACTTGGAATGTCGCCCACTCCTGCCCTCCCAGTGGTCATCACCACCGTGAACGCGCTGAGCGTGCGGCTCGGGAGCTATGTGCAAAATGTCTTCACGGCAGCCAAGCTGGTCATCGTGGTCATCATCATTGTCAGCGGGATTGTCCTCCTGGCCCAAGGTGAACTGTGACAGGAAGGGATGGGGACGGGGGCAGAAGCAGGTATGGGTACTTAAAAAAAATCTTCATACATTTGTTAATTTTTATTTGTTTGTTTGTTTGGTTTTTTGAGGTAGGGTCTCACTCTAGCCCAGGCTGACCTGGAATTAACTATGTAGTCTCAGGGGGCCTTGAACTCACAGCGATCCTACCTCTGCCTCCCGAGTGCTGGGATTAAAGGTGTGTGCCACCACTCCAGGCTCATTTGTTAATTTTTTTAAATATATTTTTATTAATTTATTTGCAAGGAGGAGGGGGAGAGAATATGAATATGGGCGCACCAAGGCTTCTAGCCACTGCAAAGGAGCTTCAGATTTATGTGCCATTTTGTGCATCTGGCTTTATGTGGGTACTGGGGAATCGAACCCAGGCTGTCAGACTTTGCAAGCAAGTCCCTTAACCAATGAGCCATCTCTCCAGCCCTGTTTGCTTGCTTGTTTTTGGACGAGGTCTCACTATGCTAGCCCAGGCTAGCTTCCACTTTGAGAGTCTCCTGCCTTGGTCATCTGAGTGCTGGAGTTACAGTTGTGTGCTGTCATGCCTGGTTTCAGTGTTTTTTTGTTTTGTTTTGTTTTGTTTTTGGTTTTGTTTTTGTTGTTTTGTTTTTTAGAGGTAGGATCTCACTCTAGCCCAGGCTGACCTGGAATTCACTATGTAGTCTCAGGGCAGCCTCGAACTCATGGCGATCCTCATACCTCTGTCTCCCGAGTGCTGGATTAAAGACGTGTGCCACCACGCCCGGCTGGTTTCAGTTTCTTTAAAAACCTCCAGTCACCACTCATACATTTCTTTCTCATGAACAGGGTTCAAAGTCAAAATCTGGTCAGCTGATCTCTGCTCTTGACTGTCTGGCTTCATTTCAGGAAACACAAAGAACTTCGAGCATTCTTTTGAGGGCGGCCAAGTCTCCATAGGTGCCATCAGCCTGGCATTCTATAATGGACTCTGGGCATACGACGGGTGGTAAGGCACTCCTAAGATGCCCTAAGTCCACTGGCGGGCTTCCTTAGAGCCTCTGGTTTCAGCTCCCGTGAAAAGCAAAGACGCCTCCTTTCTAGCGTCTGGTGTCATCTCTGAAATTCACCCTTTTGGTAGACTGTCAAAATCCTAATCTTACTTCCCTGTGACTCCACGGACAATAAGACCTTTGTCTTTCTTTCTTCTTTTCTTTCTTTCCTTTCTCTCTCTTCTAAAAATTTTGTTATTATTTATTTGAGAGAGAGAGAGAATGGCAGACAGAGAGAAAGAGAGAGAGAGGGAGAATGAAGCTCATGTACTTTTGATTCTTCCACCCCTGCCTCCCAGTGCTGATATTACCACCCTACCTGGTTTATGCAGCACTGAGTATCAGCCCCAAGGCTTCCTTATGTTCAGCAAGTACTCTATCACTGAGCCACGCCCCAGATCCTCACTGGTGGACTGGGCAAGGGCTCTCTACTGTAGACCACAACCCTAACCTTTGTGGAGAAGCAGCCTTAATATGGCCAACATTTATTATTTGCACCCAAATCTTAGCCCAGAAAATAAAGGAACAGTTACGTCGTTGCCCTTGTCACATTTCTTTCTTTCTTTCTCCAGGAATCAGCTCAACTATATCACTGAAGAGCTCAGAAATCCTTACAGGTAAGAGAGTTGCATGGGGCAGGAGGTGACAGGTTTACAAGGCAGATGTGGAGCTGCTGTGCCTCCCCTCTATTCCCTTATTTCTCCACCCTCATCCACTCAGTGAAGTTCTTTTCAAGGACATGGAACCCAGGCCCTTGAGAATGCTGGATAAACACCCTACCCCTGGGCTACACCCCAGCCCGACTGACTGATTTTCTAATTCGCTCATTACAAACCCCTTGTTTGAATTTGGCTTTCTAGGGTGCAGTGGCATGCTGCTAAGCGGAAGAACTCTGACCTCCTTTATGCCTGCCCTATTTTGCTTTAACCATTACTTCCACTGCCCTGCAGTCTGAAAATGGTTCCTGTCCCTGTTGGGGCTGCTCTATCATCCACCCCCTGCCTGGTGATCCTAGTAGGGGTGTCTGGAACTTCAGTGTGCTACGGAGCAGGGGGGACTTCTGGGAGGCAGATGAAATAACCACCTCACGGGTCTCACGGAGGTCACCATCCTTCCCAGGAATTTGCCCCTGGCCATTATCATCGGGATCCCTCTAGTGACAGTGTGTTACATTCTCATGAACATTTCCTACTTTACTGTGATGACCCCAACGGAGCTCTTACAGTCCCAAGCGGTGGCTGTGGTGAGTCGCTGGAGGGGCAGTGACCCGTGGACCTGGCAGTGATCATGAGGGAGGAGGCGGGGGAAGGGGAGAGCAGGGAGCAGCCTAATTGGGGCTGATGTTGGGGAGACAGTCTGTAGGCGGTGGGCTCTGGCTCTTCAGATCCTAGCCTCTGGGATACGGACAGCAGTGGGGGCAGGGTCAGAGGAATGAGGCTGGAGCTGCCCAGAGGAGGACAGAGGGGAGAGAGAGAGTGCATGGCGTGGAAGGATCTGACTAAAGCAGTGGGTTGTGGATATGAAGCTGAGTGGACAGGACAGGCAAGAGGTAAGGACACCACAGTTGGTGGTCAAGGTGTGTGTGTCCACGTGCTGGTGGCCATGAACCCCAAGATGGGTGGCTATAAGGTGGGAGGAAAACAAGGTCATGCCCAGTGATTAAGAAAGTGAAAGGCCAGCTATTGGCAGGATGTCAAGATGACAGAATGATGCCAGGGAGTTGTGGGCCAGACAGAGTCCCTTCTTTCCAGTAGAGGGCCCCAGAGGTTGTGCCAATAAGGTGACCTGGAGACCTAAGTGCCATGGTTGGGCAGAGTGGCTGTTTGAGGCCACGGAGGGAGGTGGCGCAATCCTCTTGGGGTCACCTTTGCTTGTCCTCAGACCTTCGGAGACCGTGTTCTCTATCCAGCTTCTTGGGTGGTTCCTCTTTTTGTGGCGTTTTCAACAATTGGTGCTGCTAACGGGACCTGCTTCACAGCGGGCAGGTAGGGGATCCCCCACGCTGTTACTCTCTCCCAGGGTGGGCAGGGGACGGCAAAGCCAATGTCACACCTAAGCATCCTATGCTCCTAGGGCCTGGACCGTGTTGGGTGCCCAAATAGGAGCTCTGAAGTGCAGACAGGGGTTGTGGCTCGTACATCATGGGAAGGTGGTGAGACAGGGCGGACAGCCCTGCTGGGTACAGCTGGACATGGCCCCTGCAGGCTCAGCCATGCCACTTCAGCAGCCCCAGGTTCCAAACTGGATGGAAGGGAGGGACAGTGAGTGAGCAAGGCTTTGGCTTCCATACGGCGTCTTTCACATTGCAATTTCTTACCTGATGATCATTTCTGAACATCATCTCATGTTAACAGAACACAAACGGGACCAGGAATTGGCAGATGTTCCCTTCCCTTCAGTAAGTGCTCGCTCGCAGGTCACGTAAATCTCTGTGCCACAACTCTGTTTGCCAGCACTGAACAAGGAGGGTTCCACTGCAGTAAAACTTCCCATCAGCAGGTGCAGCGTGCTGCTCTCTAGATCCCACCGGGGCAGACGGTTCATAGGTGCACTTGGTTTCTCTTGGGGATGCAGCGTACTGTCACAAGGCCTTCACTGATGGCCGAGCGCAGACACTGCCGCGATCAGCATTCGGAGCCAGAGTCTGCCTTTGTCCGGGTGCAGCACTGAGTGGATGTGTTTC
This sequence comes from Orientallactaga sibirica, assembly GCA_036365145.1. NCBI lineage: Eukaryota > Metazoa > Chordata > Mammalia > Rodentia > Dipodidae > Orientallactaga > Orientallactaga sibirica. Next base: position 4,394,312 of record JAEOAD010001365.1, read on the forward strand.
TGAGCAACACAGATTATACATGTTCAAAATGAAGTATGCACCATAAACCACTCTTCTCAAGCTGGAGGAGCCAAGTACTCGTAGGGCACTGCTCCAGCTTCACTCTATTACAAAAGCATTTTTAAATTTTTTTTTTTTTTTTTTTTTTGGAGAGAAACACAGAGAGAGACAGACAGAGAGAGGGAGAGAGAGACAGATAGAGATGGGCGCCAGCAGTCTCTCAGCTGCTGTGAACAAAATCCAGATGTGTGCACCCCCTTGTGGTCAAGTGCACCATTGCGCCCTTGCGTCACTGCATCTGGCTAAACGTGGGACCTGGAGATTGGAACCGGGTTCTTAGGTTTAGCAGGCAGGCACCTTAACCACTAAGCCATCTCTCCAGCCCACAAAAGCATTTTTTAAAAAATTTATTTATTTGAGAGAGAGGCAGAGAGAGACAGAGGGAGAGAGAGGATGGGAGCACCAGGGCCTCTAGCCACTGCTAATGAACTCTAGACGCATGCTCCATCTTGTGCATCTGGCTTATGTGAGCACTAGGGAATTGAACCTGTGTTCTTAGGTCTCACAGGCAAGTGCCTTAATTAACTGCTAAGCCATCTCTCCAGCCCTGCAAAAACATTTCTGTTCTGGGGTGTGGTTGTGGTAGCTCATTTGCCTAGCATTCACAAGGTCCCGGGCTCCATCCGGAGCACTCAGAGAGAGAGGGAAGAAGGGATGGATTTACTTTATTGATTAACAAATAATTACATGCACTTATGGACTAAGTATGATATTTCAATCCATGTACACGTTGCACACATGTGGGGCCACAAGAGAACATTACATGTTCTTTTCCACTGCTTTTCTGCCGCTTCCTTGAGGTGGAGTCTCTCACTTAATCAGGAGCTGCTGTTTGCAGTCAGAGAGCGCCAGAGTCTCTGGTCTCCACCCCAGCAGACTAGGGTTACAGACAGGTACTCTGATGTCATGGGCCCTCTTGCTTGCATGGAAAGTGCTCTTATTCAAGCCATCCTGCAAGCTCAGGTATCTTCTCTCAAAGGGGTGTCCCTAAGCCATCTCAGCCCTGACCCCTCCCCTGGTCACTCTACAGTACCAAGAAGTGCTCTTCCAGTCCCCTTTATTATCTTATTATTTAAAAAAATTATTATTATTACTTTATTTATTTTTTTGGAGAGAGAGACAGAGAGAGAGAGAGAGGGAGAGGGAGACAGATAGAGATGGGCGCACCAGCAGTCTCTCAGCTGCTGTGAATGAAATCCAGATGCGTGCACCCCCTTGTGGTCAAGTGCGGCATTGCGCCCTTGCATCACTTTGCATCTGGCTAAACGTGGGACCTGGAGATTGGAACCGCTGGAGATTGGAACCGGGTTCTTAGGCTTAGCACGCAGGCGCCTTAACCGCTAAGCCATCTCTCCAGACCATTATTATTTTTATCTTAAAGAGAGAGAGAATTGGCATACCAGGCAATTGCACTCCAGATGCTTGTGCCACCTAGTGGGCATGTGCAACCTTGTGCCTGTCTCACCTTTGTGTGTCTGGCTTACATGGGATTGGGAAAGTCAAACATGGGCCCTTAGGCTTCGCAGGCAAGCACCTTAACCACTAAACCACCTGTCCAGCCCCCCCTTTAGTTTTTTTAAATGTATTTTTTCCCACTTTGTGCATCTGGCTTTTAAACCATGATAATTACCAACCCTCCTCCAATTTCCCCTTCATATTAATACTCTCCATAATATTCTTTCCTATATTTCTTTTCCCTCTTAGTTTTTAAAAAGTTTTATTTATTTATTTATTTGAGAGAAAGAGGCAAAGAGAGAGAGAGAGACAGAGAGAGAGAGAGAGAGAATGGGCGGGCAAGGGCCTCCAGCCACTGCAAATGAATTCCAGATGCAATACACCCCCTTGTGCATCTGGCTTACGTGGGTTCTGGGGAATCAAACTGAGGTCCTTTGGCTTTGCAGGCAAGTGCCTTAACTGCTAAGCCAACTCTCCATCCCCCCTTTAGCTTTTATTTCAATATTTTATCTTTATTTATTCCAGAGACAGAGAGAGAGAGAAAGGGGGAGAGAAATAATGGGTGTGTCAGAGCCTCCAGCTGCTGCAAACGAACTCTAGATGCATGCATCACCTTGTGCATCTGGCTTTATGTGGGCACTGGGGAATCGAACCCAGGTCCTTTGGCTTTGCAGGCAAGCGTCTTAACCGCTAAACCATCTTTCTAGCCCTCAAATCCCCTTTAAAGGACGCAGCCAGTCACCACCCAGCTTCCTTGTCTGGTGTCAGGGGTGGGTCTCCAGACACACATCCTCAGTGCCTTCCCCATGTCTGCTCTTCCAGACTCATCTACGTCGCAGGCAGAGAGGGCCACATGCTTAAAGTGCTCTCATACATCAGTGTCAAGCGTCTCACACCTGCCCCTGCCCTCATCTTTTATGTGAGTATGAGTTCCACTGTGACACCCAGCCCCTAAGCTGGAGGGTCCCCCCGTGGGGTGCTGAAGTGGTCTTGTACTGCTAAGCCCAGTGCCTTCAGAATGAGCCAGAGTCCCTCATTTCTTAAACGAAACACACATATACATATATATCCCAAGATCATTCAATTGATCTGACGTCTCCATTTTCTGAATTTGCCACAAAAGACAGTGAATCTTCCAAGCTTGTCTGCTTCTTACACATAGGCACACCTGTCTGTCCTGGAAACCTGGTAATAAACTATACAGAGGCCCATAGCTTCCAGAGACCCAGAGAAGTAAATCGGGGGCTTTACAAGGGAGGCTGACAACAGCCTCTCACTTCATCCTGGAAGCTGAAAGTCATGGACTGGTCCCAGTTAATGGCTGCCATTTCTCGAGGGTGGTGAGGCCCTACTCAGGGCTAGCCCACTGCGCCCAGCTGCAGAGGACAACATTCCTGTCACCTTCCCACTCACGCACTCTGAAGGCGAGAAACAGTTGCTGATGCATGGGAGCCACACATGCAGTGACAAGCAGACTGGGCTTCATGGGAGCCACACATGCAGTGACAAGCAGACTGGGCTTCATGGTCTGGGCTGCCCATCAGGAAAACTCAAAAAGTGAGATCCACCCTTAGACAGAGCTGGTGCAACAGACAAGCAGATTTTATTTTTAATTTTTAGTTTTTCAAAGTAGGGTCTCACTGTAGCCCAGGCTGACCTGGAATTCACTCCGTAGTCTCAGGCTGGCCTTGAACGTATGGTGATCCTCTTACCTCTTCCTCCTGAATGCTGGAATTAAAGGCGTGCACCATCACACCTAGCCGGCCATGCAGATTTTGTCTGATTTTTTTCCTTGCTTAAAATCAGGACTTCAGGCCACAGATGTAATCTCAGCACTCAAGAGGTTGAGGCAGGAGGATCAGGAGTTTGGGGTCAGCCTGGGTATATAGCAAAATGTGTGTGTGTGAGACAGAGGGAGAGGGAGAGAGCGAGCACACGCACAACTTCAAAGACTCAAAAAGTCCAAGTTCTGTCAGGCTATAAACTATCAGGTCCAGCCCCATCTCTAGAAGGATCCACAGGAAGTTTGTTTCATGCGTAGGAAGTCCACCACAGGGAAAACTGCCTCTTCATTCTTCTGTGAGGTGGCGACGAGAATGGTCATGTGCACTCATGATCTATGGCTTCTCCCGCCAGGGCATCATAGCCACCATTTACATCATCCCTGGTGACATCAACTCCCTGGTGAACTACTTCAGCTTTGCTGCCTGGTTGTTTTATGGGATGACCTTCCTAGGGCTCCTAGTGATGAGGTTCACGAGGAAAGATCTGGAAAGGCCTATCACGGTAAGCGTTGCGCCTCCCCCGTGTGTCATAGGCAGGCTGTTCCTTCTCGGAAGTAGGCAATTATTCCAGATGCTCCTCTGTGATTCAGCACTCGGCTCTCGATCAAGAGGCCCCCGTGGTCATTTCATAGGAAAGCCACTTGTTCACTCATGTCATTAAAGTTCACCTGTGGCCTAAAGCTCTACCCAAAGCAAGAGGCCCAGCTCTGTAGTCTCGGACCTCTCACATATGCATGTATATATGTATACATATATATACATATATATGTATGTGTAAATTTTACTTGCCGGCAAAGGGAGATGGGGGGAGGGAGGGAAAGGGAATGGGCACATCAGGGCCTCTAGCCACTACAAAAAACTCCACGTGTGCCACTTTGGGCATCTGGCATTACGTAGGTACGGAATTGACCCCGGTGTATTAGGCTTTGCAGGCAAGTGTCTTAACCAGCGAGCCGTCCCTCCATCCCACATATGCTGCTATTGGGGTCCTTGGAAATGGCCCTGGGCTCTGTCCTGTGGAGAAACAGGATCTGCTTGGAGCCTCCTGCTCCCTGCATGGCTGATGTGGGTCTGGACCCCAGTGCAGAGGAAGGAGAATTTATTTTGTTTTGCTTATGCCAAAGGCATAAAAACAAAATAACTATTTAATTTAATTATCATGGTGACAGTTAAGCACAGATATAAGAACAAGGTAGGAAAGCTGAGGGCTTAAGCAACCAGATTAGGGTAAGGAGAGTATGCTGTTTAAAAGTCTTAAAGGTCTCCTGGTGTGTCTGTTTACCACCTCCACACAGCTGAGACAGGAGGCCTGCTGGACTCTGGCAGCTCTGTCTCACTCTGTCTTAGCAGGCAACATCAGGGTGACAATACAGGATTTTTCAAAAATTTAATTTATTTACTTATTGAGAGAGAGGGCAAGAGAGAATGGTTGTGCCAGGGCCTCCAGCCACTGCAAACAAACTCCAGACTCATGCGCCACCTTGTGCATCTGGCTTACATGGGTCCTGGGGAATGGAACCTGGGTCCTTAGGCTTTGTAAGCAAGTGCCTTAACCACTGAGCCATCTCTTCATCCCAGTATAGGCTTTTAATCTGCACTAAGTTCCTCATAGAAACAGGCAGAGCCATAGACTAGTGAGGGGAAAGCCTGAAGCCAACATTGCCAGCACAATGCTGACATGAAGCTCAGGACTTGAAGGCCCACTGAAGACCTGGGGGCTGGCAGTGAGTGGGAGAGCAGGGTGATGGCCAAACCCGCCAGGTCCTTTCGAGGACAGAGGCAGCTTTAAACCTGGCAAGACATCAGAAACGACTGTGGAGACACAGCACACACCAGGTACGGCAGGAACATCGGGGCCACAGGGGAGGAGGCGACCTGGACAGTTAGGTCAGTGCTTCAAAATGCCATTTCAGAAAAGGAAATGAAGGGTTAAGCAGGGAAAAGGACTACCAGAGCCAAGATGCACGCCCCCAGAGACCTGCAGGAAAGCACACGCCAAAGAGAAACAAAGCGTTTGAAAATAAGCAAAATGTAAAAAAAGTTCTGATGCATGTATAATTGGAACCCTGAAGAAAAGAATGATGTTAAGAATTCTAAAAATTATACTTCAAGGCCCACCTTGCCAGACACAACTCCACCCGGACAGGGAGAGCAAAGGAACACACCGGCGGCATCACAGATTTTTTTTTTTTTTTTGGTAATTTTTTTATGAGAGTCAGAGGAGTGAGAGAGAGAGAGAAAGAAAGAGAGAATATTGATGAATTAGCATGCCAGGCCTTCAGCCATTGGAATCAACTCCAGATGCTTGCACCACCTTGTGTGCATGTGCAACTTTGCATGTGCATCACCTTGTATGTCTGGCTTACGTGGGATCTGGAGAGTAGAACATGGGTCCTTAGGCTTTGCAGGCAAGCACCTTAACCACTAAGCCATCTCTCCAGCCCCAGCACGGGTTTTGTGTGAGAATGCTGGTAATGGGCTTAGCAGATCTCAGGAATTGAATCCCCCCAACAGAGAAGAGGGCCAAGGAGAAAATCCAGTTTATCCCCATAGAAACTACACAGGACAGGGCAAAGAGGCGTGGGCTCGGTGAGGAGACGGAATCCTCTTGGAGAGTGTTTCTGAACCATAAAGGAGTCTAGTCGGGTGTGGGGACACATTCACAAGCCCACATGGGAGGCTGAGGCAGGAGGTTTCCAAGTTCAAGTTCAAAGCTAACCCTGGGCAATACATAGCCAGACACTGTTTCAATAAACAAAACAGAGGACTGGGGAGATAGCTGAGCAGTTAAAGACTCTTGCTTGCAAAGCCTGATGGCCAAGGTTCAATTCCCTAGCACCTATATAAAGCCAGATACACAAAGTGGCTCATGCGTACTCACAAAGCAAACAGGAAGTACAAAGTGGGATGGAAAATCTCAACAAGTGAAAGAAAAACAGGTGGAAAGCGAAGTGCAGCGGCACTTGACAATGAAGACAAAGAAACACAACCCGGTGAAGCTCAACCTTGCTCCTAAGAGGACGCGTGCAAAACGGAGCAATGAGGTACCATGTACTGCCTGTCGGATGAGCTGAGACCCCCCAAGTCTGATCACACTGTCCTGGGGGCATGAGGGGCTGAAGGATGACCACCATTCCACACACTGCCAGAGGAATGCTAGCGGTGCAGCCGCTGCCCAGGGGAGCTTGGAAGTATCCAGAAAGTTACATGTGCCCTGACTCTTGACTTGCCGCCCCACCTTGATCATCTACCCAAAGTAAAACTAGCAAACTGTGAGCTCTATGCACTTACTTATTATAGCACCAACTGTAATAGCAAAGGCTCACCACAACCCAAATGGCAATCAGTAGGAGACTGGCGTGGCCCACGTAGGAGTGGCACTGACACAACCAGTGGATGAGTAGTGACTATGTGCTAAAACGGTTTACTATCTCATTTGCCATTTTTTTTTTTTTTTTTTTTTTTATTTTTCGAGGTAGGGTCTCACTCTAGCTCAGGCTGACCTGGAATTCACTACGTAGTCTCAGGGTGACCTTGAACTCACAGCAATCCTCCTACCTCTGCCTCCCCAGTACTGGGATTAAAGGCGTGCACCACCACACCCGGCTTCATTTGCTATCTTTTATGTAAGAGTAATGGAAGACAAGTATGTGCATATTTGTGACAAGATCAAATAAACAAATACAAAAAGAAAAAATCACACAGCAAGCGGATGATACAGGCACACAGACAAAAGTGCCATTAAGTGGTGTTAAAGTGCAGTCTGTGAACGAGTCCTGTGGGAGGCACTGCACCACAAGGATCCTGATGCCCGGTGAGGGACTTCTGGCCAGTAACCACTGGACATCCTTGACCTCAGGAGGGATGACAATACAGGACTGAAATATATATATATATGTCATAACCCATAAATATGAGTTACCACTGGAGGTCTCAGAACCCAACCTGCCATTCTGAAAATTAAGAAGCAAAAGGAATTAAGCAATTAATGCCACTTTCTTGTACAAACTACAACTTAGGAAAACCAAATAATTGATGAATCTCATTACAAAACTTCATATAACTAATTCTAGAAAGAAAAACAGAATTAAAACCATTTGCAACCAAAATGAAGCAATGTGTGAAGGCAATGATCATTAGTGGAGGAAACGATAAAAGCTTTGATCTTTTCTTTTTTTTATTATTTTTAAATTTTATTTTATTTATTTGAGAGTGAGACAGATAGACAAAGAGGGAGAGAAAGAGAGAGAGAGAGAGAGAGAGAGAATAGGCGCATCAGGGCCTCCAGCCACTGCAAATGAACTCCAGATGCATGTGCCACCTTGTACATTTGGCTTATGTGGGTCCTGGGGAATTGAGCCTCAAACCAGGGTTCTTGGGCTTCATATAGGCAAGCACTTAACCGCTAAGCCATCTCTCCAGCCCTGATGTTTTATTTTCAACCATGAGGCCAGTGGTGGAGGCACAGCGGTGCTGGGATGGTCTTCCTCTCGGAGGGCTGCAGATGGACCCCCGTGATTACCAAGTAGACCGCGGGACCTCACCTGCCGTGCTGTGCTCCGGCCATCAGGTGTCCCATTCTCTACCTCTACCCACTTGCAGGAAGTAAGAGCAGTTGTAACACATGGAGGAAGATACGGTGCACAGCTAGGGTTAGAGACTATGTGACACACCAACAAATTAGTGACAAGGCAAGGAAGGTGGAGAGGGGATAAGGACACTAAAGACAGGAAGTCCTGATCAAATGAGGGGTGTGGACGGTCTTCATTTTTCAGCAGAGAGACCAGCGTGGGGTGGGTGAAATGACGTGAGCATTCTCGGACGCAAGGCCCGAGGAGTTCAGTCGTCCCCGGCTCTCTCTGGACACGTGTGCTGCTCTTCGCCTGCAGGTGCCCATCCTCATCCCCGTCTTGGTGACTGTCATCTCCGTGTTCTTGGTCCTGGCCCCCATCATCAGCGAGCCTGCGTGGGAATATCTCTACTGCGTGTTATTCATACTGAGTGGGCTTATATTTTACTTCCTTTTTGTCCACTACAAGTTTGGATGGGCTCAGAAACTCTCCAGTAAGTACAGCGGCAGGGCGGTTAGAACAGTACGGCCCACAGCCCCAGCTCACCTGTGCTGGGCTGAGCCACCACACTTCAGCACACGCTCTCACTTCCAGCACACAGGACTCCCTCTGCAGGGTGCATCCTTCATCTCTATTCCCACCAATGATCCTAGCAAGGAAAAGTATTATTTTCTTTGAATTGCAAGGTATAGTTAACACACTTGACTATGGAGACCACTGTTGAAGGATAGCTCAGTACTGTCAAAATACTCACATCTAGGGCTAGGGAGGTGGCTCAGCGGTTAAGGTGCTTGCCTGGGAAACCCCTTATAAGGACCCTTGTTCGACTTGCCAGATCCCATGTAAGCCAGATGCACAAGGTGATGCACACGCAAGGTTATGCATGCATACAAGTTATGTATGCATCTGGAGTTTGACTGCAGTGGCTGGAGGCCCTGGTGTACCAATTCTCTCTTGCTCTCTAAGGAAAAAGAGCCAGGCGTGGTGGCGCACACCTTTCATCCCAGTGCTAGGGAGGCAGAGGTAGGAGGATTGCATGAGTCTGAGGCTACCCCGAGACTACATAGTGAATTCCAGGTCAGCCTGGGCTAGAGTGAGACCCTACCTTGAAAAGTGAAAACCAAAACCAAAACCAAAAAAACAGGGGCCTGGAGAGATGGTGTAGCAGTTAAGTGCTTGCCTGTGAAGCCTAAGGACCCTGGTTCCGAGGCTTGATTCCTCAGGACCCACGTAAGCCAGATGCACAAGGTGGCGCATGCATCTGGAGTTCATTTGCACTGGCTGGAGGCCCTGGCACGCCCATTCTCTCTCTTTATCTGCCTCTTTCTCTGTCACTCTCAAATAAATAAATAAAAAATAAACAACAAAAAATATTTAAAAAGAAAAACAACAAAAAAAAGTACTCACGTCTATACATATCCTCCCCAGAGCACTGCTTTCTTTTGCTGATCATGTGCTCACATCTTACAAGGCTCAGTAAAAGCCCAAAGATACCCCAGAGTCATAGCCGGAACTGGGTCCTGGGATGAGGACACCAAGGCTGCTCTCTGCACTCTGCCATCCTGGTCCTCAGTGACCTGGACAGATGCTCTTTACAAGTTCACTGTATCAGCCCCTTCCGCTTTTTTTTTATTTGAGAGAGAGAGGGAGAGGGAGAGGGAGAGGGAAAGAAATTGATGTGCATTGGCCTCAGCCACTGCAATCAAACTCCAGATGTTGGGCCACCTAGTGGGCATGTGCAACCTTGCACTTGCCTCACCTTTGTGTGTCTGGCTAACATGGGATCTGCAGAGTAGAACATGGGTCCTTAGGCTTCGCAGGCAAGCACCTTAACCACTAAGCCATCTCTCCAGCCCCTTCCACTTCTGAAAAGAAAGCACTGTGCCAAAAACATTTATATAGAACCTGAATATCCCCCCTTTTGAGGACAAGTTTTCACTATGTAGCCCAAGCTAGCCTCCCAAGTCTTGATCTTCCTACTTCAGCCCTCCAAGTGCTGGGCTCAGGGACACGCACTAGCACGCTCACTTTACAAGTCTGTAACACGCTGTGTTCAGTGTTTTACCCTATGTGTGAAGTACCATGTATAGAAGTCTTCAGGCTCCTGAGTGGTAAGGCCATCCTGGCTGATTTCCTCCACAGGTGCTGCTTGAAAATGGGGATTGGGCTGTGCAGTTTAATCCTGGATCCAGCACAGGGTCTGGCATGTAATGGCCGCTTTAAAAAGTAAATGTGGGGCTGGAGAGAAGGCATAGCGGTTAAGGCACTTGCCTGCAAAACCTAAGGACTCAAGTTCAACTCTCCAGGTCCTATGTAAGCCAGACACACAAAGTGATGCAAGCACTCAAGCTTACACATGCACACAAGGGGGCACACACATCTGGAATTCGATTGCAGTGGCCAATTCTAGCGTGCCAATTCTCTCTCTCTCTCTGTGTCTCACTTTAAAAAAAAGACTAGTCTGTTGGGGTTGCCTAAAGTAAACGTGATTAAAAACCTACCTCTTCCAGATGGGCATGGTGTGAGCCAATGAGCCTGTGAGCCTATAAGCCCAGCACTTGGGAGGCTGAAGAAGGAGGGACAGACAGAGACCCTATCTCAAACAAATAGGAAAAAAAAATATCTGTTTGCAACTTAGGTCAGGTAATGCAGTATGAGAGGAAAGCCCAGCTAGGACATGTTCATTCAGCTTGAGCGAGTGCCACACTGTCTCCACCTACGCTTCCCTGGTTGTGAGCTGTCTCACAGTGCTGCTAGAACGTGCTGTTGACTAGTGTTGACAAGTGTAGACAGAGCAAGAGGCAATGTCGCTATTCTCCCCCAGGGCTTTATTCTTCTCTGGCAATAGCTCCCTGCACTCCAGCCTCTTCACTTTGGTCTCCACTCTGTGACAGAAAGGCTGCTGCAAACATTTATAGGAAGACAATTATGAGCAAAAGCCAGCCCTGTGACCTAAGGCCTCTGAGGAATGGCCAGGATGACTTACCGTTCAGGGTGCATGTCTCACTTCTCAACACGAACATATCTAACCAAGCTGTTCCCTCCACAGGACATGGTGCACACCTATAGTATGCTATAGTCCTAGCATTTGGGAGGCTGAGGTAGGAGGATTGTGAGTTGAAGAACAGCCTGAGCTACACAGCGAAACTCTTTTTTTAAAAAAAACCCACCCAAAACATTACAGTGGGTTAAGGCAATGAAAAAATTGGAACAATTTTTTTTTTTTTGAGGTAAGGTCTCGCTCTAGCCCAGGCTGACCTGGAATTCACTATGTAGTCTCAGGCTGGCCTTGAACTCATGGTGATCCTCCTACCTCTGCCTCCTGAGTGTTGGGATGAAAGGTTTGTGCCACCATGCCCAGTAACAATTTGTATTTTAATCACAATGCAGTCTTACTGACTTCAGTCAGTACTTGTTAGTGAACATATTTAATTGAGTCATATTTTTCCTATAGGGTAAATTACTTGAGGGAGCACAAAATACTTGATGGAACTAAAATACTCCTTTTAAAATACTTTATTTGAGAGAAAGAGGCAGGTGTGTGTGTGTGTGTGTGTGTGTGTGTGTGTATGAGAGAGAGAGAGAGAGAGAGAGAAGGGGAGTAAAAAGAGAGGAGGGGGAGGAAAAGAGTGTGAGAGAATGGGTGCACTAGGGCCTCTAGCCACTGCAAATGAACTCCAGATGCATGCACTACTTTGTACATCTGGCTTTAGGTGGGTACTGGGGAATCAAACCTGGGTCTTTAGGCTTCACAGGCAAGTACCGTAATTGCTAAGCCATCTCTCCAGCCCTAAAGTACTAATTCTTTACAAGGAAATAACGTCTCTGAATAACCAGCGTAAGCACCAGTATGGTTCTCACAGACTGTAAGCATCAGCTGTCCCTAGGGCAGGGCTCGGGAGGCGACACACTGCAGTCAGAACATCACAGTGAAGCCTGTGGTTATGCTGCCCTAACCGCACTCTTCTTCCCTGGCCTCTGTTTCAGAGCCAGTTACTATGCACCTGCAGTTGCTGATGGAAGTTGTCCCACCAGAGAAGGACCCTGAATAATAAGTTCATCTCCTAGAGCCCAGAGCTGTGAGGAACTCATTTTTGTAAACAATATTTGTGCTTTTTTCCTTCTTGATGTTTTTCTCAAGTGTTTGTAAATTATTATTGTTTGTAGCTATCCCTAATTCTCTTGGTGGTGGTCCCAAATAGAAGTGACAGGTATATGTAAAAGTTACCAGGAGATAATGCCCAACAAAAGGCTCACGGCTAGGGAAGGGCTGGGTAACAACCACTACCAGTATGGTGGCACTATTTGATAAGGGCGTTACACTTTTTATTTTTTTGGAGAGAGACACAGAGAGAGGGAGAAGAAGACAGAGATGGGTGCACCCCCTTGTGGTCAAGTGCGGCATTGCGCCCTTGCGTCACTTTGCATCTGGCTAAACGTGGGACCTGGAGATTGGAACCAGCGTTCTTAGGCTTAGGAGGCAGGCGCCTTAACCCCTAAGACATCTCTCCAGCCCAAGGGCGTTACACTTACTTTAATAAAGGGTGGACCTGGGGGTGTAGCTCAGTGGTAGGGCACTTGCCTAGCATATGCAAGACCTTGGGTTTGATCCACACAACTGCAAAAAATGTAATGAATGATGATGATAACAATACTAAGGTGTTAAACTCAATCATCAATAAAGTCTATTCTTTTATATAAAATTATTGGTGTTTGCTTTGATTGGTATAATTATTATATGGATTTTTTTAACCCTATTCTTGCTATAAAGTACACATGTTCTTCTGCTTGTCTCCCTCACAGAACCAGGGTCAGGCTGCACTTAGTGGGATGGATGCGGCAGGTCTGTGCTGGGGCATCCAGAGTCCCTCAGAGACAGCTGCACAGGGTCAGCATCACCTGCTCCCCAGCTGTCTGCACTGGCATTTCAGTCACCAGAATGTGTGGCGAATTAAATTTTATTTTGCATTTGGCATGCAGAGAAAATACTACTTAAAAACTGAACAGCACCATTTCCGTGGAAGAGTGAAGCTTTATTGATAACACACTGCAACAGATGTTCACCTCACAACTTGGTGTGTAAGAAATATGTACACAGGCAAAGTCCTTTGACCTTGCATTTCAGAAATTTACCCCAAACATGAATCAGTACATTTAAATACCAGTACAGAAACAAATTACTGTTTACATAGTCAGTTTCCTATGTGCTACAAAATGCTGTTCAGAGGTTCAAAATATTAGAAAAATGACTACCTGAAAACGAAGTTAGGATTTAAGCACAGCTCCTTCCCCAGCATTCCCATGGGTCCTCTGAGACAGCTTGCCATTTCCACTAGGAAACATGGGCACTTACTGCACTTATTCACAAGAGCCAGTGCAGGCAAGTGCAAAGGGTGGTGCCTGGTGCCCACAGGCTGGTAAGCAGATCAATGCAGCCCTCCAACACTGGGCCACACCTGCATCTGTACAGATGGGACGTTGGCAAAGCCCTCCCAGCAACACACAATGCTTTCTGCTGCTGGCAGAGCTGCCTCACTGCCAGGCCTCTTACTCTGGTAAGTGGGAGTCACATTGGCAGAAAGGACACGCTCTGGCTGAGGCACTGGTCTGGCCCTCGTCAGAGTCACAGTGCAGGCAGGTGCCTTAGCCCACAACAGTCTGGACCCTCCCTTTGGCTGCAATGAGCTTGTCTGAGTTTACAGATGAGGAAACAGAGCCAGAGTGGGCCCAGCTCTGTTCTCAGCACAGCTAACAGATGGAGCTTACTTCAGATATGAGGGTTATAGGAGCTTGGACATCAACCATCTAGGTTCATCTGTCTCTCTCCCTCCCTCTCTCTCTCATTTATTTATTTAAAAATACATTTTATTTATTTATTTATTTGAGAGAGAGAGAGAGAGAGAGAGAGAGAGAGAGAGAGAATGGGTGTGCCAGGGTCTCCAGCCACTGCAAACGAAACTCCAGATGCATGCACCCCCTTGTGCATTTGTCTTACATGGGTCATGGAGAACAGGGATTCTTTGGTTTCGCAGGCAAATGCCTTAACCACTAAGCCATCTCTCTAGCCCCCTGTCTCATTTCTTGCTTTCTTAAAATATTTATGAGAGAGGGAGGGAGGGAGGGAGGGAGGGAGGGAGGCAGATAGAATGGGCACACCAGGGCCTTTAGCCACTGCAGATAAACTCCAGACACATGCATCACCTTGTGCATCTGGCTTATGTGGGTACTGGGGAATTGAACCTGGGTCCTTAGACTTCGTAGGCAAGTGCCTTAACCGCTAAGCCATCTCTTCAGCCCTCATTTCTTGCTTTCTTGTTGTCCTGTCTCTGTCCCTTGAAGCTCTCATATAGCCCAAGCTGGCCCAGAAGTTGCTATGTAGCTGAGGATGACCTTGAACCCTCAATCTCCCTGCATCCACCACCTCCCAACTGTAAGGACTGCAGGTGGGAGCCCCCATGCCCAGCCCTGGACTCCCGCTTTCTGATGTCAGAGGAACGCATTCTTGAGGGAGCCTCTCACAGTGCTGCTTTATTGATGGTCTTCCTCACCTCCAGGGGAAGCTAGGAAACTTTAGTGCCCCAGGCGTTACAGCCTCACCAGGTGCTCACAAGGTTGCCTCCAGGCACTGTACGTGTCCTTTTAAAGTTTCCAGAAAAGAAACCTCTCCCATTTTCCCACAACTGTGAAGGTACCAGCAGCTTCATGTCTTGCTGGCCCAATTGAGCTGAGGCAAGCCCATGTTACCCTGGAGGAAGGAAGTCAACTTCTAGTAGCTATCAACGTTGGAGAATACTTGTTACTATATTATTGTGTTGTTTTGGTAGTAGGGATCAAATCCAGAACCTTCAAACCTGTAGGCAAGGGCTCTCTTCCACTGAGCTAAACCCCCAACCCTCGGAGTCATTTGCACGGTGATAGCAAATACTATGTCATGGTGAGCGGGGCTGGTAGAGCAGTGGTTGGGTATGAATTTTAAGATGAAAGTCTCAATTTATATGTACGTGTAAGACCAGGTTTTGAATAGTATGCCATACACAGGTCTAAATACCACAAGAAGAGATTAACTCCACACAGTACAATGTGAAGACTTTCAGTCACCCACCCAAACCCAGATGTGTCAGTTTGATCCTGGTCTGTGTCATACCCTCACTTTTTTTTTTTTTTTTTGAGGTAGGGTCTCACTCTAGCCCAGGCTGACCTGGAATTCACTATGTAGTCTCAGGGTGGCCTCGAACTCACGGTGATCCTCCTACCTCTGCCTCCTGAGTTCTGGGATTAAAGGTGAGCGCCACTATGTCTGGCCCTGTTGTTTTTTGTTTTATTTATTTATTTATTTATTTATTTATTTATTTATTTATTTATGAGAGAAAAAGAAACAGAAAGAATGGGCACGCCAGGGCCTTTAGCCACTGCAAAAAAACTCCAGATGCATTCACCACCTTATGCATCTGGCTTACGTGGGTACTGGAGAATTGAACCTGGGTCCTTTGGCTTTGTAGGCAAGTGCCTTAACTGCTAAGCCATCTCACCAGCCCCTGTTTTTTTGTTTTTTAAGTATTTTATTTATTTGCAAGCAGAGAGAGAGAGAGAGAGAGGGAGAAGAGAGAGAGAGAAGAAGAATATGAATAATTATTGGCACACCAGGGCCTCTAACTACTGCAAACGAACTCCAGATGCATGCACCACTGTGCTGGGGAACCAAACCCAGGTCATGAGGCTTTGCAGGCAAGCACTTTACCCACTAAGCCATCTCTCCAGCCCTGCCTTTGTTCTGTTTTTGAGATGGGCTCTCCCCATCTAGCCCAGGATGGTCTCAAACTTGTGACCATCCTGCCTCAGCTTGAGTGCTAGAATCACAGGTGTCCCCTACTTTTTTCATGTCTGATTCCAGATCCCACCACCTCCCTCCTATGACATTCTTATCGTTAAGCTATTTCTAAGTCAGTTAAGAATTTCTCACCACCACCCATCCCAGTGCCACAGATGACAGAAATGCTTCACCCCCAGGTGAGAAGGTAGCTAGGATCGCTTGTTTCTCAGCTCCCAGTCCAGCTGTGTCCACCTCTGGCTCTCTCAGCTCCTCATGCGCTGTCACTTCCGTCGGAAGTGTCTGAGGAGGAGCTGCTTGCCTCAGCCATCTCCACCACACCATCCAGCAGGCTTTTAGATCCGACAACTGCAGCAGTTAGAGAAGGTTAAAAAATGTTAAGCCTAAGTTGACTAACAAATCTTCCCCCCATTATTTTGGTCAATACAACAGATGTCCCTTGAGTTCTAGCTCTCTATCTTGCAAGTCAGGTAAACAATGAGCAGGTAAAAGTTGTCTGCTTATAAGTAGGTAGTTCTCACAGGAAGAATGTTGTCAAAGAACTCATAAGGTGTGTGTAGGGCTGAGAACATAGCTCAGTAGTAGAGTGCTTGCCTACGTCACGTGAGGCTTTGAATTCCTTCCCCAGAACCATTAACAGAAAGCCAACATGTGTCTATTAGCAATAGTTACTAAGTACCCATACCGGTAGAGTTAGCACCAGATTAACCACAGAGAAAAAGCCAATTTCTGAGGGATTTACATTAATGGCCCTTTTTTTTATGAGAGAGAGAGAACTGGCACACCAGGGCCTCAGCCACTGCAATCAAACACTAGATGTTTGCACCACATAGAGGGCATGTGCGACCTTGTGCTTGCCTCACTGTTGTATGTCTGGCTTATGTGGGATCTGTAGAGTCCAACATGGATCCTTAGGCTTCACAGGCAAGTGTCTTAACCACTAAGCCATCTTTCCAGCCCAGCCCTAATGGCCCAGGTTTGTTTTTTTTTTTTTTTTGGGGGGTAGGGTCTGACCTGGAATTCATTATGTAGTCTCAGGGTGGCCTTGAACTCATGGCGATCCTCCTACTTCTGACTGCTGAGTGCTGGGATTAAAGGCGTGTACCACCACGCCCTGCTTAGGCCCGGTAAAAGCAGAATCCCTAAGCCCTCTTCCCCTGTACTGAGAGAGTCCCTGTCCCTACCCACCTGGAGCAGGGCCTGTGTGTCTCACCTCTAGAGAAGGGGCTGTCCTCTTCACTTTCCTCCCAGTGATCAAAGTCAAAAGCCACATTAGGATTCTGTTCAACAGATTGGGAACACCGTGAGGAACTCAGCACACCCACCTTTATGCCCAGTGAGTCACACAGGTCATTTCAACTCAACTCACCTTCTGTTTGAGTAAGCCACACCAAGACTCCCTTCTTTCTTTTGCAAGAGTGATCAGAGGCTCATCATTTTTAATTACGCACCTGCAGTCATCTTTTCTTATGGTGCCCTGCAGCTCCATGTCAGCCAAGTAAAACCTGTCTCCCACCCAGGCACTAGTTTACAAAACAAAATGAAGTCAGCCTTCCACAATGCCGGACATCATTTCACTTTTTTTTTTTTCACTTTTTATATTATAAGATATATATACACTTACCTGAAAGTGACTCGATCTCTAAGATAATTACACTTATATTCTTTGACATTTCTTATTCTTATCTTTAAGATGACAATATCATCTTTTTGGAACCACTTTATTTGTGGGTGGAAGCTAGAAGAAAAGGAAAAGGCTTATATACTCGACACCCAGTCGCTGTTTAAGGGAGAGGCGCCCAACAAGAGGTGGACATACCTTTTCAAATGTGGCTGCGTTGTTCTGCTAATAGAAGAATCTCCAGTATTTTCACATAAGGTTTCTGCATGAAATCAAAGTTAAAGTTTTCTACATGTTATTTCTATATAACAACATATACATTTTTTTTTACCCTAGGCAAGTTTTATAAGAGGGATTATTACATGATAGAAGAGATCTGAAAAAATAAAATGCATATCACTTAGTAAAACTAAGAAAACATTTTAAAATAAAACAAGCTTAAGATATTAAAATAAACTACTTTCTATTGAAGAGGAACTGTCACTGCCAGCCATGGTATACAAGTGTCCAGGCTTCTGGATGCTTCCCTAATGGGCTAGCCATGGCTTCCAGAACAAGCTGTTGTGCAGAAGGACCCACTACTGGGCACACACTTTCTACTACGAGGTGATCTGAACTTCTCTACCAAAGCCATCTTAAAAATCACCCCAAAACTTCAACAACAATATCTGTAGCTCACATGTACAAGGTCCTGGATTTGACCCCAGCACTGAAAAGCAAGATGATCCACAACAGTCTCACTCGCAACAGTTCCAAGGAAAAACAAGCCTGACAGCTCCCAATAAACCACTGAGTGTATCTTCAACTTACAGAATATGGTTTCGCAATTAAAAAAACTAGCACAACTTGCAATATCATAGATGGCTTTCACAGACTAATGGTGGCAAGAATCTGAACAGTGGTCACTAGGGAAGGTTCTGGAAATTTTTCCTGCATGATTTGGGTACAGATGAGGGGCACATGCATATGGACAATGACGAGCTGTCCCCTTAGTCTCTTGTGAACATCATTGGATCTATGTTGTGCTTAAAATAACAAAAAGGAAAATGGCTGCACCACTGGGGGCTGGAGAGACGGCTTAGCAATTAAGGCACTTGTCCGAGAAGCCTAAGGACCCAGGTCTGACTTTCAGATCCACATAAACCAGACACAAAAGGTGACACAAGGTTGCACATGCGTATGCATCTGGAGTCTGATCACTGTGGCTGGAAGTCCTGGCGTACCAATTCTCTCTCTCATAAAAAAAGGCCAGTCTGTTGGGCTTGCCTCAAAAAAACAAAAATCAAAATAGCACTAAAGACGAACTGTCAAAACCCAGGACAGTCGGGTGGAGTCCGTGTGAATCACGGACTCTGGAATTCACCCAGCAGCAGAGCGAAATGACTTGAAGCTAGCTAGCCCCATTGTAGACACAAGTACCAACCGGGCTCGTGGCTGTCAGAGTCTGTCCTGGAGTCCGGCCCTCTTTCTGCACCCCCGTTCCCTTGCTGAGCACTCTGTGGACATGTGACATCTTCTACTGCAGGAGGTGTCCTAGATGGAGAGGAAGAAGTTATTTCTCGGACTCTCAAAGACAGGCAAGAGAAGAGGCACAGCAACAGAACAACTGAGGTAGGTCCTTGTCACCCTGGAGTGGGACCTACAGAGCCTGTGACTTACAGAAGATGACAGGGCAGCCCTGGCCAGCTCTGCTCCCTGCTGTGCCCTTATATATCAACCAGACACAAGGTGGATGTGGACAGATGCTATCAGAGAAAGTCATCCACTCATTTATTCAACTATCCTTCCCTCCAAACCAGCAGAGCCTTCACACACAATGATGTGGCACAAACCAGCAGAGCCTTCACACCCAATGATTGATGTGGCACAAACCAGCAGAGCCTTCACACCCAATGATTGATGTGGCACAAACCAGCAGAGCCTTCACACACAATGATGTGGCACAAACCAGCAGCCTTCACACCCGATGATTGATGTGGCACAAACCAGCAGAGCCTTCACACCCGATGATTGATGTGGCACAAACCAGCAGAGCCTTCACACCCCATGATTGATGTGGCACAAACCAGCAGAGCCTTCACACCCGATGATTGATGTGGCACAAACCAGCAGAGCCTTCACACCCGATGATTGATGTGGCACAAACCAGCAGCCTTCACACCCAATGATTGATGTGGCACAAACCAGCAGAGCCTTCACACCCGATGATTGATGTGGCACAAACCAGCAGAGCCTTCACACCCAACGATTGATGTGGCACAAACCAGCAGAGCCTTCACACCCAATGATTGATGTGGCACAAATCAGCAGAGCCTTCACACACAATGATGTGGCACAAACCAGCAGCCTTCACACCCAATGATTGATGTGGCACAAACCAGCAGAGCCTTCACACCCGATGATTGATGTGGCACAAACCAGCAGAGCCTTCACACCCAATGATTGATGTGGCACAAACCAGCAGAGCCTTCACACCCGATGATTGATGTGGCACAAACCAGCAGAGCCTTCACACCTGATGATTGATGTGGCACAAACCAGCAGAGCCTTCACACCCAATGATTGATGTGGCACAAACCAGCAGAGCCTTCACACCCGATGATTGATGTGGCACAAACCAGCAGAGCCTTCACACCTGATGATTGATGTGGCACAAACCAGCAGAGCCTTCACACCCAATGACTGATGTGGCACAAACCAGCAGAGCCTTCACACCCAATGACTGATGTGGCACAAACCAGCAGAGCCTTCACACCCAATGACTGATGTGGCACAAACCAGCAGAGCCTTCACACCCAATGACTGATGTGGCACAAACCAGCAGAGCCTTCACACCCAATGACTGATGTGGCACAAACCAGCAGAACCTTCACACCCAATGACTGATGTGGCACAAACCAGCAGAGCCTTCACACCCAATGATGTGGCACAAACCAGCAGAGCCTTCACACCCGATGATGTGGCACAAACGAGCAGAGCCTTCACACCCGATGATTGATGTGGCACAAACCAGCAGAGCCTTCACACCCAGTGATTGATGTGGCACAAACCAGCAGAGCCTTCACACCCAATGATTGATGTGGCACAAAGCGAGCTGCAGTCCTCCTCTGTTGTACTTCAAGACGTCTTCCTAGTCCACCCTATTGTCATACTAAAAGTAATAATAATAGGGGCTGGAGAGATGGCTGAGCAGTTAAGGTGTTTGCCTGCGAAGCCAAAGGATCCCAGTTCTATTCTCCAGGACCCACGTAAGACAGATACACAAGGTGGTGCATGCATCTGGAGTTCGTTTGCAGTGGCTGGAGGCCTTGGCGTGCCCATTCTCACTCTCTCTCTCTCTCTCTGCCTGTTGCTCTCAAATAAATAAAATATAAAAAATTTTTTTAAAATCCAATATTAGCTAGGTGTGGTGGCACTCACCTTCAATCCCAGTACTCGTGAACCAAAAGTAGGAGATCACTGTGAGTTCAAGGCCAGCCTGGGACTACAAAGTGAATTCCAGGTCAGCCTAGGCTAGAATGAAACCCTACCTCAAAAAAGAAAGCAAACAAAACAGGCAATATTGCTGTTGGAGGTGGTGCACACTTGTAATGCAGCTCTCAGGCTGAACAAAGCAGGAAGACTGAGGGTGGGAGGCTAGCGTGTACACAGTCAGACCCTTCCACAGACAGACACTTCCACTGACATCCATCTAAAGCAGACAGGCATGGGTGTGCTCACACTCACAGCAACCGACTAAATTCAGTGTGCTGCTCTTATAATACCTATGCACTAACTAAAACAACTTCATTTCAGAACAATGAAGGATGCCTCACTCTTAAACATTTTAAGTGTGCTCTTCTTTTGGCTCTTTGAGAAGATAACCAGTCATGTAGCTCAAAACTTTGGAATTGATAAGAAAGGTCTAGTGAAGAGAAAATCTCCCGTGCTCCTCTCCTCATGGGAAACAATGAGATTCATTTTCTGTGCAGCCTTGTAGAGATGACTCAAGCTGACGCAAACATGTCTGCACAGCCGTTGATACATCTGTGAGGAGGGGGTGCTAGTGTATCTCCTGGGGGCTTCTGGTCCACCTGTGTGGACCTGGGGCAGAACGCTGGTGCTTGTAGGAGGTCAGCACTGCTCCCACAGTGCTAACTTCCTGCACTGTGCTTCTGCCTCTCCCCTGTAGGCCGGCTCCTCCTTCCTCACACCCTAACTTCACTCGTCTTCCAGCAGACCACAGGCCTGTCCCCGGCTGCTGACTGCGCCTTGTCTCTCAGTAAGCTTGACACTCACCACGTGCCCAAGCAAGCTGTGTATGTCTTCCTCTCCAAAACACTGCTCTACCCAAATATCTCTCCCTACGCACCATGCCAGTGTCCTCTGTTATGGCATTTACTTTTCATTTTTTTAAGATTTTATTTTTATTTATCTGAGACAGAGACAGGGCAGGGGGGAGGGGAGAGAAAGAGAATAGGCACACCAGGGCCTCTAGCCACTGCAAATGAACTCCAGACACATGTGCTACCATGTGCATCTGGCTTACGTGGGATCTGGAGAATCGAACTGGGGTCCTTAGGCTTCACAGGCATGTGCCTTAACCGCTAAGCCATCTCTCCAGCCCCTGTTATGGCATTTTAGAATCCCAACTTTTACACCTGCCAACGACTCAGTCCTAAGGCCTCTTTATCAGGTAGCACCTGGAACCTCTCTGTCCCAGCCTCCCTCCAAGTCCAGCCACCACCACTCTGTGCAGCCATCTCACTGGGGACAGCATTTCCTCACCAACATGCTGCCTTCAGTCCTGTTTTAGAGTTCTCCATACCTTTGAGACACCTACTGTGCAAATTACCTAGGCACAGATGATGAATTTGACCATGGAAGTCCACACCTCACCACTCACTCAAACTGAACAGCCCACAATGACTCTGATACTCCCAAGTCGCCTGACTCCCTATCTCTTCTGAAGAGTGCTCCCACCAGACAGCCTTGTAGGTCGCCCCCCCACCCCCCCGTCAGACTCTCCCTCGGTCACTCTAAGCACTGTAACACAGGGGCTTCCCTTCCAGCGGATTCCTCCAGAACCTTCCTGTGGCTCCTGCACCTCTCAGCCCTGCTTCTGCACTGTGACCACAGCCAAGCTGAGGCTCTCTCTGCTCAGTGTCAAGGTCACAGTGTAGAGACCCCGGAAGCCTCTGCTCATCGCTAGACTCAACCGCTGGTGAGCCCTCTCGGCGCCCCAGCTTCAGGATGACGTCACCTCACCTGCAATGGCATCTTCATGGCTGACAGAAGATCTTATAAAAGGGAAAGGAACTGTTCTTGTTTTCTGAAGTCGTGCAGACGTCAACTGCTATCCCAATCCCACAAGCACTCAACAACACAGCAAAGACAAACCCATCTCACACTGCAAAGTATTTTACCACAGCGAGGCTCTAAACTCACTTGTCAGCTGCAATTTCAGTCACCTCTAAGGCCACTAAACCCAGCGGCCCGGTGGGAGCAGGTGTCATCTGCCCGTGGCAGCAGCTGCGTGGCTCCTCATTCCTACCTTGTGAGCCCTCGTCCTGGCCCAGTAGCCTCAACTTCCTCCTACACCCCCTGCTCCTACTACAAGCCAGAAGCCTTGGGCAGCTCTTGGCTAGTCTCTAGCTTTAAATCCTCCCCAACCTACTACTGGGCCCTCGCAACCTACTTACGTCCAAGCTTGGAAATCCCAGCGGCTCCAGCTTCCGGATATACTCAGTAGCAGGCTGCCCCCACCCACCACCACCGCAAAACCATTGTCGTAGAAACCCCATCACAATCCCACCTAAACCTGCAGCATGTGCTTTCCTCCACGGTACCCTCCACTTATGCTCAGCACAACAGCCGTGAGCACCCATCTCCTCAAAACCTAAGAGCTCCATCCATGGAGCTCCACAGGCCCAGTGACAGCTGATCTCTGGCAGGGACCTCTGACCTCTGACCCCATGGTCCTCCTGCACTGGCGGCTGCAGGCCTGTTTCCTGGCTCATATGTTAGTTCTGTGATGATTTTTTCAGAATCCTCGTATTGATTTCCATAGTGGTTACACTAATATTCCCACCAATAGTGTGTAAGAGCTCCACCCCACTCCTGTATTCTTGCCAGCATTTGTTTTCTTTTCTCTTTTTATTTATTTAATTATTTGGGAGAGATAGAGATACAGAAATAGGTAGGTAGGTACAGAG
This sequence comes from Orientallactaga sibirica, assembly GCA_036365145.1. Classification (NCBI taxonomy): domain Eukaryota; kingdom Metazoa; phylum Chordata; class Mammalia; order Rodentia; family Dipodidae; genus Orientallactaga; species Orientallactaga sibirica. The sequence continues at coordinate 4,417,825 of JAEOAD010001365.1, forward strand.
AGAGAGAATGGGAGTGCCAGGGCCTCCAGCCACTGCAAACAAACTCCAGATGTGTGCTCCCCGTCGTGCATCTGGCTTATGTGGGTCCTGGAGAATTCTGCCTTGAACCGGGGCCCTTAGGCTTTACAGGCAAGCATTTAACCACTAAGCCATCTCTCCAGCCCAGCATTTGTTTTCTTGATGAAAGTCATTCTGACTGGGTGATATGGGAACTTCAATGCAGTTGCAATTAGCATTTCCTTGATGACTAAAGATATCGAGTGTTTTTCATATAATTGGTAATCTATACTTCTTTTAAAAATTGTTTAATTTGCCCATGTGTTGGATTACTTGTTTGGGTATTTTTTTTTTCTTAATTTTCATTATGGCTTTTTTTTTTTAATTTTATTTTTTTTGGTTTCTCGAGGTAGGGTCTCGCTCTTGCCCAGGCTGACCTGGAATTCACTCTGTAGTCTCAGCGTGGCCTCGAACTCATGGTGATGCTCCTACCTCTGCCTCCCGAGTACTGGGATTAAAGGTGTGTGCCACCACACCCGGCTGGCATTTTCCTATCTATGTGTCATCACACTTTGTTCTTAATTGTTCCCCTCCTCTGTCTTTCCCCTGGTCCCCTGATGTTCGCTGGCTGGTTCCCTTCATCCTCCAAATAGTCCTCCTTCAAGCTTTCTTATTGTGCATTCTGTTTATTTTCTTTTCTCCCTCATGATCCCCCTTCTATATATAAATACCGTATACACACATACATAACTTTAAATCTAGGTTCTGTGGAAGGGAAAGCATGCAGTATTATCTTTCTGAGGCTGGCTTATTTCACTTAATATATTGAGTTCCAGTTCCATCCATTTTAATAGAAACTCCACGATGTCCTTTTTATTTACAGAGACAACAAATATTATGTATCTGTTGGTTTCTTCATCCAATCACTGGTGGAGACACTCAGGCCGGTTCCGTGTCCGTTCCTCCATCCAATCACTGGTGGAGACACTCAGGCCGGTTCCGTGCTCGCTGTTGTGAACAGACTGCAGGGAGCTCTGGTGTGCTCATCTAGTCCCTCAGGTATATGAGAGTTCTATTTTCAGTTGGTAAAGATATTTACTTGAGAGACAGAGAGATGGAGAGAGGGAGAAAGAGAAGAAAAATGGGTGCACCAGCGCCTCCTGCCTCTGCAAATGCACTGCATATGCATGTGCCACTTTGTGCATCTGGCTTTATGTGGATACTGGGGAATTGAACCCAGGTCATTAGGTTTTGCAGACAAGTGCCTTAACCACCAAGCCATCTCTCCAGCCCCTATTTTAAATTAATTTTTTTGCGTGTTCATACGTTGGCCCATGTGTGGAGATCAGAGGTTGACCTGGTCTTCCACTGAACCCAGGGCCTCCAGCCACTGCCAGGGAACTACAGATGCATAGGTCACCTTGTGCATCTGGCTTTATATGGGCACTGTGGAATCAAACCTGGGTCTTTAGGTTTTGTAGGCAAGCACCTTAAATGCTGAGCCATCTCCCTGGCTCAAAAGCTGTCTTTTAAATTTGACAGAATAAGGGAACCTCAAGACAAGCTTAAATTAGGCAGTTCATGACCACGAAGCTGGTACTCCAAGTGAAATGTTGAAGATGATAAATTAAATAATCAGAATTTTTAAAAAAAAAAAAAACCAGGTATTTTGGCACACACTTTTAATCCCAGTACTCAGGAGTTTGAGGTAGGAGGATCACAGTGAGTTTGAGGCCAGCTTGGGCTATAAGACTCTGCCTCAAAAAAAAAAAAAAAAAAAAAAAAAAACCAACAGAAAGCATCACTAATAAGCCAGGTGTGGTGGCGCACACCTTTAATCCCAGCACTCAGGATCATTTTTCATGCTGCTGATTTCTAGTTTTATTCCATTATGACCTGATACAATACAAGACACTATTTCAACTTTTGGGGGGGGGGGCATTTCACTTTACGTACAATGCTTTACGATTTAAAATTTGATCTGTTGTTTTGGAGAAAGATGCATAATAAGCTGCAGAGTAGAATCTTCTGTAGATTCCTGTTGTGTCCACTTGATGACAGCATGGTTGATCTGTGATAGGTGCTAGTTTGGGGAGGAGGCCGGATGAGAATCTATGGGTGAGTGGGGTTCTGAGGCTGCCCATCACTGATTTATCTGAACCTGTCCATTTATGTCTATAGTGATTATCAAACTGGATGAGATGATACCAGTGCATATGAATTTATAATTGTTATTTTTTTTTTGGTTTTGTTTTTTCAAGGCAGGGTCTCGCTCTAGCCCAGGCTGACCTGGAATTCCCTATGTAGTCTCAGGGTGGCCTTGAACTCACAGTAATCCTCCTACCTCTGCCTCCCGAGTGCTGGGATTAAAGGCGTGCGCCACCACGCCTGGTTCTATTGTATCTTCTTGATGAATTTGTTTCTCTTATTAATATGTGACCTCTGGTTTAAAGTCTGCTTTGCCAGATAGAAACTAGCACGACTGGAACACTGTTATTGAGAGGTGTGGCCTGGAGTCTTTCACTCTGGTGTGAGGCTGGTGTCTTCTCATTTGCCTGTCTATTCTCCCGTGCAGTTAGTTGATTCTCCCCACACTCATGGCTGTGTGTGCTTGCTCCTCTCCTGTGTGTCGTCGATTCCTTGAGCATGTGCAGCCATGCTGACTCGGTGCTCACTGAGTCCTTTAGTTTGTGGTCTTCTTGAGAAGCTGGCCTGAACATGTAAGCTCTAGTTACTTTATCTAGTGACTTAAGTGCATCACCCCATGACCTCTTGGCCTTTCTCCCAATCCTGGACTCTCCATTGCTTTCACTGACAGGGTTTCGGTATCTTTCGTTGGTTCCCGGCACCTCGCCTATGTTCAACATTTGTAAGTTTGGTTTTCTTTCCCACCCCACTCTCCTAATTATTTCCCTATACCTTGTTCTCTGATTAAACAAATAAAAATATAAAAAGAATGGAATTATGTCATTTGTGGGAAAATGGTAGGACTGGAAGAGATCGTCATGTTAAAGGGATTAAGACCAGCAGCTAACTCACTGTTTCCTCTCATATGCAGAATCTATATTTTTATAAGATGCCAAAGAAGAAAGGGGACAATCTAGGGAGAACAAGAGGATGAGAGGGAGGGGACAAGAAAGGGAATGAGGAATATAATCAAAGTACATTATACCCGTGTAAAATGTCATAACAAATCCCATTATTTTGTAGTTAATAAATGCTAATAAGAAGAAAAGCTGGTGATAAGTATCTCTAATTACAACACAACGATTTCATTTCATCAGAAATGTATCTGTAAGCGCACTGACAGAAAGCAGGAGAAAGTGCACCGCACCTCTAAAGTAGCCTCTGAGTGCAGGCTTCCCCAGTCCACAGTAGGGTAAGCATGATGGCGTGCTCAAGGGACTTTATATTCAGACCTGAAGCTTGATACACAATATGCCAACTTAAGCCAGCTAGACACACACAAAAAACACACCGTATGATTTTATTCAAACAAAGTGCAAAGCCAAGAAACCCCACCTATACTTTTCCCTTCCACTTCTTCTGAAAGAGGAGAAGGTGGCTCTGAGGTATGTTCTGTTTCTTCATCTAGGGCTAGTATTTTGTGAATGCTACACACCAGGGCTGAGAAGATGGCTCAGTGGTTAAAGGTGCCTGCTTGCAAAGCCTACAGGTCCAGGTTCAATTCCCTAGTATCCATGTAAAGCCACTTGTACAAAGTGGCACATGCACCTGGACTTCATTTGCAGTGGCAAGAGGCCCTGGCATGCCTCTCTAATAAATAAATAAATTATTAAAAAACCTACACACCATGCTAATTGCCACTAAAAAGTTAACATGTCTTTTAATTAATTAATTTGAGTCAGAGGGAGAGAGAAAGAGACAGACAGAAAGAATGGGTGCACTAGGGCCTCCAACCACTGCAAACTAACTCCAGAGCATGTGCAACCTTGTGCATCTGGCTTACATGGGTCCTGGGGAATTGAACCTTTTGGCTTTGAAGGCAAGTACCTTTTTAAAAAAAAAATTAGCAAGCCAGGCGTGGTGGTGCATGCCTTTAATCCCAGCACTCGGGAGGCAGAGGTAGGAGGATCACCTTGAGTTCAAGGCCACCCTGAGACTACATAGTTAATTCCAGGACAGCCTGGGCCAGAGTGAGACCCTACCTCGAAAAAACCAAAACAACAACAACAAAAAAATTAGCAACTGACAGAGAGTGAGAGAATGGGTATGCCAGGGCCTCCAGCCACTGCAAACAAACTCCAGATGCATGCACCATTTTGTGCATCTTGCTTACGTGGGTCCTGGGGAATCGAGCCTTGAACTGGTGTCCTTAGGCTTCATAGGCAAGTGCTTAACTGCTAAGCCATCTTTCTAGCCCCTGTAGGCAAGTACCTTAACTAAGCCATCCTTCATCCCAAAAGTCCTTTTGGTACAAATAAAATAATACATTTGAGATTTGCTTATAACATCCCACTAACAGCGAGAAGGTAAGTTGGGACATGGATAAAATAAAACGCCCTGAGTCATGGCAGATGGATGATGAGACATGGAGGCCTGTTTCCATAAAACAAAGGAGCTTTTCTGAAAGGGAGACGGAAATGCACTTACAGCGTGGGGTTGGGAAGGTCTTCAAACGCTGGCATTTTCGCTTCCTTGCACAGTTGTCTCAGTTGTTCTACGTGCTCTGAGTTATCAACACCCATTCCCATAGACAAAACCTCAGTGCGAACATTGTAATCAATGATAGAAGTTTTCAGATTGGGAAGTTTTGTAACATGAACCTTGAACCAACAGGAAAAAAAATGCAACATTTGTAGGAGTCACACTTTGAAATTTAACTGGATTATGAATACTCTCATGAGGCCCCTCAATCTCTCCACAGGTTGGACTGCACTCTGGCACATGCCACCGAGTACAAGGAGGAAAAATAACCCGACCTACACAAACATACAAGTTGTGGCAGAGATTCCAGTATCACATGCTGGAAGGCCAGACGCAGAGTCCCCACTCCTCACTGTCCCTCTACCCTGACTTCTGCGATAGGGAGGGTCACAAGGCTCTGTATCTTCAAGTGCTTCTAAACCTGGCTCAAGCCAAGGCTCCAACTCTTGTGTTCTAGGCTATTTCATTCACTTGTCTTTTCTTCAATCAAGTAATTTCAATTTATGCAAATTAAGTAATCTGCAAAACCTACAACTGTGGGGGAGGGTGTGGAGAAAGGCTGAGTACTGCTTCTATGGCAGGGCAAGAGCAGGCCAGGCTGGCCCCAATGGGCACCTTCCTGAGTGAGCCCCAGGAACACACTCCCACTTGGGAGTGCACACTATACACTGGGCGGGAGCTGCGTGGAGCGGGAAGAAGACAGGCCTGGGTCTCCACCCTTAGCATACCAGTGGTCCGTCATGCACTCTGAGTGTGTGTGGACTTATCTGCCACGTAGGCTTCCTTTGTGTTTCATTCTCAGTTTAAAAAACCTGCTGAATAAATTTTCCAGTTTTCCTCTACTTAAGAACAATTACAAACCTGACTGTGACATCATCTAGGGCCTCCAAATCTCTCCACTTACTTATTATGGTAACTGGTTTTTTCTCTTCTAAAAACTATTTTCCCCTTGTATTCTTTGTTGTTGTTGTTTTATTTTTGGTTTTTCGAGGTAACGTCTCACTCTAGCTCAGGCTGACCTGGAATTCACTATGTAGTCTCAGGGTGGCCTCGAACTCATGGCGATCCTCCTACCTCTGCCTCCCGAGTGCTGGGATTCAAGGCATGTGCCACCACGCCCGGCTTGTATTCTTTTTTTTTTCTTTTTAGATTTATTTCTATTTATTTATTAGAGATACAGAGAGAGAGAGGCAGAGAGAGTGAGTGAGTGAGCGAGAATGGGTGCACCAGGGCCTCTAGCCATTGCAAACGAACTCCAGACACACGCGCCACCATGTGCATCTGGCTTATGTGGGACTTGGAGAATTGAACCTGGGTCCTTAGGCTGCTCAGGCATGCACCTTAACCTCTAAGCCATCTCTCTAGCCCTTCCTGGTATTCTTAAATGTTATCTCCAAACTCCTCTTAATGTGTGAATTTTTTTCCAGCCTTACAAAAATCAGTCAACGTGCTGGAGAAATGGCTGAGCGGTTAAGGCGTTTGCCTATGAAGCCAAAGGATTCCAGTTCGACTATCTAGGACCCACATAAGCCAGACACATGAGGGGCACATGCATCTGGAGTTTGTTTGCAGTGGCTAGAGGCCCTGGCTTGCCCATTCTCTGTCTGCCTCTCTTCTATCTCTCTCTGCTTGCAAATAGATAAATTAAAAAAAAATTTTTAATCAGTCAACAAAATAGGAACTTCATTCCATTAATTCTTGCAGTTATAGTAAATAAGATCTATATAATGCTGTAAAACTCTTAAGCATTCTTGAAGTGCAAGCAGAAAGGTGATGGTGCCAGCTGTATGGCACAATGCAGGTCGGGCCCTAGCCAGACCGCATGTCAGAAGAAACCGGGAAGTGGCTTCTGTGAACATTGCGTCCTGCACAGGCCTGGCGTGACGACAGCTACAATATGATCTGTCTGGAGACAGGCTGTCACTGGTCACAAAAAGGAGACCATCCCATACAATGATTGGACAGCCAAACCCCTTAAAAACCCCCTGCACTTCCTTGAATAAACGAGTTTGCAGCAGCTCGCCCTCTGCCTCTTCCACCAACTCCCGGAGTCTGTGTGGTGATTCCTGCCTCTCACCCCCAACTTGGCAGAGACCCTGCCGTCTCTCCTGGGCTGGCCCTAGGAGGGACCCCAACAGCCAGCAGAGACCCTGTGATCCTGTGTCAGCTCCACAGAGAAGGAGGCCTCGTCTGTCTTGTTCACAGATGGAACTCAGGGCCCAGAAATGGTCCCAGTACACCTAGTGGGTGCTCCATAAATACTGGTGACTGAGTGAGGTAGACACTGTGAACATAAAAAACCAAGAGCTGGCACACGCAATATTACTGAACATGTCGATTTACAAACTAGAAAAAATGGGCAGTGTGGCAGCAGACCCTGACTGGCAACCTCTCAATAGTATGGTCAGTGGGCCAAGAAACACTTAATGATTCATGATTGACATTTGAAATAAAGTAGAGTTCTAAATATTAGACAATGTCAATGCAGTTTCATGACACCTGAGTTGAGTGTGACAGCATGTGCATCACTTATACAATGTATGAGTGCACTAGGTCACAGTGTGAAGTAAAAGAATGAAAACCACATCAAACTCATGACACGCAAGTAACACAAGAACCCAAACCCTAACGTCCCGAGTAAGCCTCCGTCTCTTTGATGCAGGCACTCAAGCATCAAGTTAGAGTAAGTTGTGTCCCTTGAGGGGCAACTCAAACATTGATTTCCTTCTGTTTAAAAATAATCCCTTTCAGCCGGGTGTGGTGGCGCATGCCTTTAATCCCAGCACCCGGGAGGCAGAGGTAGGAGGATCGCCGAGAGTTCGAGGCCAGCCTGAGACTACATAATTAATTCCAGGTCAGCCTGGACTAGAGTGAAACCCTACCTCGGAAAACCAAAAATAATAATAATAATAATAATAATAATAATAATAATCCCTTTCTTTTTAAAATATTTTATTTTCATTTATTTATTTGATAGAGAGAAAGGGAGACAGAGAGAGAGAGAGAGAGAGAGAGAGAGAGAGAGGGAGGGAGAGGGAGGGAGAGAATGGGCGCGCCAGGGCCTCCAGCCACTGCAAATGAACTCTAGACACATGCGTGCATCTGGCTAATGTGGGTCCTGGGAATCGAACCTGGGTCCTTTGGCTTTGCAGGCAAATGCCTTAACTGCTAAGCCATCTCTCCAGCTCAGATTGATTTCTTTGAAGAAAACTGCATACTTACCATTGGATCAATCCAAACTGTATTTCCCAAAGCCAGTACAACTTTTGCATCATGAAATTTCCCAACAATTTTATGATGAATGTATCTGGTAACCTGAAAAAAATTATATTATTCACCTCAGAATTTAACAAAATACCTCATCCTGAATATGCTGTGTGGTTAACAGAAAATCCCACTCATTTCATCTGAGTGTCACAGTAGCTCGGTGGGGCTGGGGCTTTAGGCTCCGTTTCCTTGATGAGGGCAGATGTGTAAAGGTGCAGCAGCCATTGTCTTACAACACCGAACGTTTGTTTCCCACTGTCACTGGGTCCCCACTTCCTCTATCAACTCCCACAATGCTCCAGGTCTGGGTGTTGACTGGAAGCTCTTTTTGTTTCTCCGGAGAATCACAGTCACAAAGTTGCCTGTAACAGGAAGACGCACTCTCTCATATGCTCTTTTGTGGACACTGAACTGTTTTGCTCTCAGGGAAGGCCACAGCAGTCATAATGTGTCTGAGAAATCTTTCGTGTCCATTTTATGGTGTGTTCATTTGTGCACATGGTATATGGAATGTGTGCAAATGCACACACACTGTTCACACATACAGAGGCCAGAGGAAAATACCAGCTATCCTTTCTCTCCTTCCCACCTTATGTCCATGAGGGAGTGTCACTGAGCCTGGCCCTGGCTGTCTCTCAGTTAGAACCACTGACGCCCACACTTGCTTCGTGCTGGGTTTACAGGTAGGACAGCTATGCCTCGGCTTTTTAATATGGGTGCTGGAGATCACACGAAAGTCCTCAAGCGTGCACAGCAAGAGCTCCCACCCGCTAAGCCATCTCCCCATCCCTTTTCATGTCTATTTTAACTCTTGCAGAGCTGGCCAGAAGACAGCTGGCCCTCACAAGCTCATTTCTCTCCCCCTTGAACACTGGGAAGAACTCACACGTGAGAGCTTGTCCCTGCTTCTACAGAAGGCTGTCCTTCAACAGGCACGTACTAGCATCTTCAGAGACAAAGACTTCCTGAGAACAAAGACCATGACTTCCTGTGATGGCTACATGCCAGCCCTTACCTGGCAACAATGATACTTGGTAAATAGTTATTACAACAAAGGAAGATGTCCAGCTGGTAACAGCTATTTTTAAATTAAACTCCCAACAGTAAGCCTCATCTCTTTCCTGATGATACTGAATTATTTCCTAGCTTGCTTCTAATGCAGCCAGTTTTTGCTTTGTTAACTGTGGTGGTTTATTCATAGTCCCTGGACTAGCTTCCACAACACTCACCATCCCTTCAAGAATCACGCACATGGTTATGAACAGGACCCAGTGCTCCGTGATGAACAGGACTGCCGCTTAGGCCCCTCCACCCATCCTGCATAGCTACATGAGTCTGAGTGGGACAACCCTGTTACACAGCTTGGTATGTGCAATTTTTCCTGTTGCTGGTGCCCCACATACACTTTTTGATGACATGCTAGTGACCTCACAGGGTCCAGAGGAAATGCCCTCCCTTTGGGAGCTTTTCTGACCTCCATCTCTCCATCTTTGTTCATACTCCCAACCCTGATGTCATCACCTAGCCTCTCTCTAGGACGCTTCCATCCCTGGTGTCCCCATTTTAATGGAATCTAATTTCATAGGTGCTCACACTGTTTTTCCCACTCGAGCAGCCCACCTTGACCTGACCCGTGAGTTACAGCAGTTCTAAATCTGAGCATTAATGACAACAGTTCCAATGGGAGGGCTCCCCAGCAGCACTGGCTCAGAGCTGGAGTCTGCACAGCGGCAGGCTGTACTGTCTGCAGCGGAAGGAAGCTCAGCAGCCCATGCCCTGGTCAGCCTAAAACTGGGATGCAAAGACCTCTACTGAAGACTCTAACTTGAATGCCAGGAGGCTCAGCACCAGGAACTTGAAAGTCTGAGGCAGGAGGATTGTTTGAGCAGAGGAGTTCAAGACTGGCTTGGGCAAAATAGAGACATTCAAATAAACCTCAATTTTGTGTATATTCTGGGTTAAATGTACTATATAAGTCAACAAAACAAAAAAGCCAAAATAGCTCACCTTTGGGTTCCACTCAATTTCACTGTCAGCGGGTTTTACCCTACAAACAATGAATTCCACAGCCTGGGGGGGAAGGGCTTGGAACTTCTCGGGGAGTGAGAGCAGCTGGTCTCTTGCAACGGGGCTGCTCCTGCCTTCATCGATGAACTGCACCAGAACATTCCCCAAGGCCCAGGCGTCTTCCTTCCGGCTCATCTCCAGCACCTGAACCCTAAACAACAGTAGGACGTTAGAGTTCAAAAGGAAGCCACTTCTGCTTCAACTCATCTGTCACATGGGAAGCAGACAAAATACTGTTATTCTGAACAATTCTACTCCATACTAGAACCACAAAAACACACAAATACCTCGCCATGGAGCCCCTGAGTGGTAGTCTATTTACAAAGTACACGTAGGCCTATAACAGTATTTAAAAAAAATTTTTTTTTTTTATTGCTTTGCAAGGAGAGGGAGAGGGATGGATACGCCAGGGCCTCCTGCTACTTGCAAAGGAACTTCAGATGTACGTGTCATTTTGTGTATCTGGCTTACATGGGTACTGAGGAATCGAACCCAGGCAGTCAGGTTTTGCAAGTAAGTGTCCTTACCTGCAGAGCCATCTCTCCATCTCAGCATGTTCTTATAAAGTAAATACATCTATCTGATAAATTAATAAAAAATGCACCCAACAAAGTAAAGTTTCAAGGTTTCTGAGTCAAGGCTAATGTCAGTGGTGCTGGTGTGGATTCAAGAAGGGGGTGCAGTTAAGCATGTGAGTCGCACAGCTGGGTTGGAACCCTGTCTTTGCAAGTCTAAGCTGGCCTTAGAAAGCTTACCTATGTAGGCCACAATGCCCTTTTTTTTGTATGTTTGTTTTTTGTTTTTCAAGGTAGGGTCTCGCTAGCCCAGGCTGACCTGGAATTCACTCTGTAGTCTCAGGGTGGCCTCGAACTCACAGCAATCCTCCTACCTCTGCCTCCTGAGTGCTGGGATTAAAGGCGTGTGCCACCACGCCCGGCCACAATGCCTCTTTTATAGAAACCTGGTAGACATTAAACAAGTTACAGAAGGGGTATACCTCAAACAGTGATGGCTCAATCAATGTCTAGGGCAATGTGACTCGTGCACTCTGTGTTCAGAAGGAAGCAGAGTGTGACATAAATGCTGACACCAGGGGCCCAGGGCACAGCGTGCCAGCACCACCTTCCTGAGCACCAGCCAGGTACAGGAATCACACACTCATCAAACAGCTGCGAGGACAGGTGTTCGCCTCTGCTTACATTACTTCCTATCTTACCAGTCTAGAGATAAAACAGATATTTTACCTGTAGAAAAGTGTCTTTTCTTCCAATGCATATAATCTAAATTTCTCCACTTTTTCAGCAGCTGTTTTATTACTGAAATCCTTAAAATATTCATTCATTTCCGTAGAAAGAGTTGCATAAGGGTCTGTATGTTTATCAATGATACGACCAAAGTAATTTGTTGCATTTGAAATGTAAAACGGTATTATCTGAAACACATAGAGTACACATATGCAAAAAACCAACAATGTAAAGCAAAGATGGACACATTCTTTGTGTCTGTAGAAACCAGCACATGAACTTAGAACCCAAAGCATGCAAACAGGGACTCACAGAATCAACTAGGAAGCAAGCTAAACACAGAACCAAAGCAAATTCCATCCCTTACAGTACTGCCTATGTACAGCCCCACATATCCCCGTGACCATCCCCACTGAATGCCTGTCCCGAAAGGACAGGGAACATGTCCACCATGGTTGTTATTTTAGGATGATGGGAGTAAACAGGTTTTTTCTTGTATTTTACAAGTTATAAGGTTCTGCATGGTAGGTTAAGAAACCTAAGCATGCATGGAGTGACCAAAACTAGGCTACTGATGTGAACAAATCTCACAATCCCCTCTGCAAGCATTACAACTCTAAAGACACTTTATGATGCAGACAAGAAGTGGGCAAAGGAAGCTTCTAGTTGGATGGTATTAACAGAAGTGGCATCAGTAGGCCTCTAGACACAGTGACCAACTCTGCACGTTTATCTGTGTGCATGTCCCTGGCTTAGCACTGCACGCCTCCTGTATTCTTCTTATCCTGCACACTGGAAGCACACCTTCTGGCCACCCTCCCTGCCTGTTTGACTCTCTTAGTACCTTTAGAGATAAATAATTCTGTTTGTTATGGTAAGATAAAGATACAAAAAAAAAAAAAAACCCTGAATTTCCTTTCTAAAAAAGGTTTTTAAAATCTTTTGTCTTTTATTTTTATTAACATGCTAGGAATTAAATCTAGTTTTTTTTCTTGGCTTTTTTTTTTTTTTTTTTTTTTTTTTTTTTTTTGAGACAGGTCTCATGTAGCTCTGGCTGGCCTCAACCTTGCTACACATAGTCAAGGACGACCTCCACATCCTGGTCCTCTTGCTACACAGTCAAGTATGCCCGCCACATCTTGGTCCTCTTGCTACACATAGTCAAGGACGACCTCCACGTCTTGGTCCTCTTGCTACACATAGTCAAGGACGACCTCCACATCCTGGTCCTCTTGCGCCCTCCCCACCTGAGTGCTGGGATGACAAGTGTGCTGCACTATGCCCAGCTCTTACTTGAACTTCCAAAGCAACTAGAAAATGAAGAATTGTTAACAATAGGACTCCGAAACATGAAATGCTAGGGATGAATTTAACATGGTAAGTATAAGACCAGTAGCACAGTGTTCAGAGAAATAAAAATGACCCAGATAAACACACTGTACACCATGTTAATGGACAGGGAAGCGTTACATTGTTAAGAGTTCAATTTTATCCAAATAAATCTATAGACTAAATGCACTGCCAAACAAAATCCCGCAGTGTTGTAAGTAGACACCGGAGGCTAGTTTGAAAACTACATGGATAACACGGAACACAAAAAGGATACTGAAGAAGGGCAGAGGTACAGGAGCTGCCTTCCAGTTTTCAACACCAGAAAACCACAGTTATAATCACAACCATTCTCAAAATTAAAATCTGAGCTGGGCATGGTGTTGCATACCTTGTAATTCCATTACTTAGGCAGGAAGACTGCTGCAAGTTCAAGGCCAGCCTGGGCTACCTCGTAAGTTCATTGACAGCCTGGGCTATTCAGTGAGACTCCACTTGAAACTGAAATAAAAATCTCCTAATAATTAAAAAAAAGGAGCCGGGCATGGTGGCGCACGCCTTTAATCCCAGCACTCGGGAGGCAGAGGTAGGAGGATCACCGTGAGTTCAAGGCCACCCTGAGACTACATAGTTAATTCCAGGTCAGCCTGGGCCAGAATGAGACCCTACCTCGAAAAAAAGAAAAAGAAAAAGAAAAAGATGCCTGGTGTGGTGGCACACACCTTTAATCCCAGCATTTGGGAGGCCTCAGAGGTAGGAGGATTGTCGTGAGTTTAAGGCCACCCTGAGCCTATGTAGTGAATGCTAAGTCAGTCTGGGCTAAAGAGAGACCCTACCTTGGAAAACAAAAACAAACAAACAAACAAAAAGATGTCAAAAACTACCTATGTCCTCAGGAGCTACATGACACTTAAAGCAGTGTAGGGAAGAGTGGAACCCTGGGAACAGAAGCAGGGGACATGCAGGTCAGTGGCTGAAGAGGCTCTCGCTCATCTATTCACCTGCTGCAGCAGGAAAACCCCAGGCTGGACCTCCAGGAACAAGGCATAAGACAGCAGAGAAGGGCCAGACAGAAGTAGGAGAAAGGACATAGCCAGGAAATTTCATTAGTCTCAGACTGTATGTATGTATGTATGTATGTATGTATGTATGTATGTATTTGACAGAGTGAAAGCAAGAGAGAAAGAGAGAGAATTGGTGCTCCAGGGCCTCCAGCCACTGAAATCAAACTCCAGACACGTGTGCCACCTTGTGTGCATGTGCAACCTTGCATGCTTAAGTCACCTTGTGCATCTGGCTTAGGTGGGATCTGAAGAGTTGAACGTGGGTCCTTAGGCTTCGCAGGTAAGTGCCTTAACTGCTAAGCTATCTCTCCAGTCCCCCCATGTATTTTTTAATATGACACAAACTGTGTGAGGTTATGAAAGTTATTCAAGGTCAAATCCCATATGCGTTTGTAATTGAAATGGAATGTATAACAATATGTAAAAAATACTATTAAAAGAAACTAAAACCCAGAATAATAGTTTGTGAAAATAAAGAAAGCTATGAGAAAAGATAACTGTAAAACAGAACAGGCTAAAACTGTTACCTTTATTTTCAAAACAAGCTGAGTTTTGGCTTGTGATATATGCCATAAAAGAATGAAAGCAGTTCAATGGTAGAGGTGCACTTAGCATGTGTAAGGCCCTGGGGTCAACCCTCAACACCGCTCCACAAAAAAAAATAACATAAATCTGAATTAGAAGAACTTTAAAATGAGGTGATAAGACTCAGGGAAAAAAATCAGAAACTAAAGACCAACCAGTTTTAATGATGAAACTGCAGTCAACTGGATGGGAGGGGGAGGGACTCAAAAAGACAAGCCCAGCCAGGTGTGGTGGTGCACGCCTTTAATCCCAGCACTTGGGAGGCAGAGGGAGGAGGATCACCATGAGTTCGAGACCCTGAAACTAAGTAGTGAATTCCAGGTCAGCCCGAGCTAGAGTGAGACCCATGACCTTGGAGTGCCTGACAATACCTATACAAGAGCATCAAAATAGGAGGAAAAGATGATGACATAAAAATTAAAAGAGAGTCTGAGAAAGGGAGGGTATATGATGGAGAATGGAGTTTCAAAGGGGAAAGTGGGGGGAGGGAGGGAAGTACCATGGGATATTGTCTACAATGGAAGTTGTCAATAAAATAAATAAATAAATGAAATGGAAAAAAAAAAAAAAAGACATGCCCATATCCTCACTACCAAGGGCACTGTGAGCATGCCCTTATTAGGAAAATAAAAGGTCTTTGAATATGTCATGAGTAGCCCCAGATAAAGAGGTAGTTCCTGATTATTCCACGGGCCTTCTGCTCAGGGACACATGTGTTTATGAGAGCTCGAGAGGGAGAAGGAGGCTGGAAGGGTATGCTTCCAAGTTTAGCCAGAGGAGGCAGCAGGGCTGGACTGCTCTCTGCTGAGTCCACACTGGGATGGACACAGAACTGAAAATATAGCTGCATCGTTCTGAGTGACTCTTACAGCAGCCCTGGGAAGCTAACACACTAGATAGTGACTCCAGGAAAGGAGCTAAAAGGGGAGAAAATTTAAAGTCAAAAACAAATGAAGAAATTAATAAGAGGGAATGGAAATTACATGGCTAAAGTTAACTCAGTCATTCCAGCGGCCTCTCATTTCCTTACAGGAACAGTCGTGATGTTTGCAGAGAACCCGTATCAACACTGCACTACTTCACAGTCTTCAAGTGGAGAGGATGTTCTTTGAAATTATAATTGAAAAAAGTCTCTAAATTTTTATCCATTTCCCCAATTTGTTCGTGGTTTTATATATAAACTGGTGTCTTGAAATAAGGAACCACGTAAAGACCCGTCCTTTTTATCATAGTGGTAATCATAGTGGACTAGTAGAAGTCACAGTGGTAATCATGAGTTACCGTTAGTGGACTAGTAGAAGTCACAGTGGTAATCATGAGTTACCGTTAGTGGACTAGTGGAAGTCACAGTGGTAATCATGAGTTACCGTTAGTGGACTAGTAGAAGTCACAGTGGGAACCGCGGGTTACCGTTAGAGGACTAGTAGAAGTCACAGTGGGAGCCGCGGGTTACCGTTAGTGGACAAGTAGAAGTCACAGTGGGAACCGCGGGTTACCATTAGTGGACTAGTAGAAGTCACAGTGGGAACCGTGGGTTACCATTAGTGGACTAGTAGAAGTCACAGTGGGAGCCGTGGGTTACCATTAGTGGACTAGTAGAAGTCACAGTGGGAACCGTGGGTTACCGTTAGAGGACTAGTAGAAGTCACAGTGGGAGCCGCGGGTTACCGTTAGTGGACTAGTAGAAGTCACAGTGGGAACCGCGGGTTACCATTAGTGGACTAGTAGAAGTCACAGTGGGAGCCGCGGGTTACCGTTAGTGGACTAGTAGAAGTCACAGTGGGAACCGCGGGTTACCGTTAGTGGACTAGTAGAAGTCACAGTGGGAGCCGCGGGTTACCGTTAGTGGACTAGTAGAAGTCACAGTGGTAATCATGAGTTACCATTAGTGGACTAGTAGAAGTCACAGTGGTAATCATGAGTTACCGTTAGTGGACTAGTAGAAGTCACAGTGGGAGCCGCGGGTTACCATTAGTGGACTAGTAGAAGTCACAGTGGGAACCGCGGGTTACCGTTAGAGGACTAGTAGAAGTCACAGTGGGAGCCGTGGGTTACCATTAGTGGACTAGTAGAAGTCACAGTGGGAACCGCGGGTTACCATTAGTGGACTAGTAGAAGTCACAGTGGGAGCCGCGGGTTACCGTTAGTGGACTAGTAGAAGTCACAGTGGGAACCGCGGGTTACCATTAGTGGACTAGTAGAAGTCACAGTGGGAACCGCGGGTTACCGTTAGAGGACTAGTAGAAGTCACAGTGGGAGCCGTGGGTTACCATTAGTGGACTAGTAGAAGTCACAGTGGGAGCCGCGGGTTACCGTTAGTGGACTAGTAGAAGTCACAGTGGGAGCCGCGGGTTACCGTTAGAGGACTAGTAGAAGTCACAGTGGTAATCATGAGTTACCGTTAGTGGACTAGTAGAAGTCACAGTGGTAATCGTGTGTTACCGTTAGTGGACTAGTAGAAGTCACAGTGGGAACCGCGGGTTATCGTTAGTGGACTAGTAGAAGTCACAGTGGTAATCATGAGTTACCGTTAGTGGACTAGTAGAAGTCACAGTGGTAATCATGAGTTACCGTTAGTGGACTAGTAGAAGTCACAGTGGTAATCATGAGTTACCGTTAGTGGACTAGTAGAAGTCACAGTGGTAATCATGAGTTACCGTTAGTGGACTAGTAGAAGTCACAGTGGGAGCCGCGGGTTACCGTTAGTGGACTAGTAGAAGTCACAGTGGTAATCGCGGGTTACCGTTAGTGGACTAGTAGAAGTCACAGTGGGAGCCGCGGGTTACCGTTAGTGGACTAGTAGAAGTCACAGTGGTAATCGTGTGTTACCGTTAGTGGACTAGTAGAAGTCACAGTGGGAATCGCGGGTTACCGTTAGTGGACTAGTAGAAGTCACAGTGGGAACCGCGGGTTACCGTTAGTGGACTAGTAGAAGTCACAGTGGTAATTATGAGTTACCGTTAGTGGACTAGTAGAAGTCACAGTGGGAGCCGCGGGTTACCGTTAGTGGACTAGTAGAAGTCACAGTGGGAGCCGCGGGTTACCGTTAGTGGACTAGTAGAAGTCACAGTGGGAACCGCGGGTTACCGTTAGTGGACTAGTAGAAGTCACAGTGGTAATCATGAGTTACCGTTAGTGGACTAGTAGAAGTCACAGTGGTAATCGCGGGTTACCGTTAGTGGACTAGTAGAAGTCATAGCTATGTGGTACTAAAACTCGGCTATTTGCAGCATGTCATTAAAATAACCACTAATCCCTGGACAGAGGATTCTGGCAGAACTCACCCTAACATACCCAAACCCTGGCAGGACCTGGTTGGATAATCTCCTTGGCATGTCCATTTCTGGATTGATATGATGCCGGTCAGAGCAGATCCTTTGGTCTCTACAAAAAAAGGCTAGATCTTAAAACTGGAAGAAAATAGTAACAGTTACCACAAATTTTTAGACATTTTTTAGAAAATTACCTGCAACCTACATCAAAGTAGTTTTATTCAAATGTGTTAAATATTAAGTATCTAGGTTAAACACTTTATGATACTAACAATATTTACGTCAACAGAAACAGTTCTACAATTTAATTAACACTGAATTAACTTAAAACATAGAGTTCTTTATTATTTCTCTAGACATTTTTATATGTATTATTTAAGTGGACAGAATGCTGTCATAATATAAAGACTTACAAACATATCACAGTAATATAAAAATAAAGGCCATTAACCTATAAGCCAGAAGCCACTCCTTAACTGTCACCTCCAAACTGAGAAATAGCTAAAGTTCCAGTTTTAAAAATCAACAGTCTAGGGGCTGGGGATATGGCTTGGTGGTTAAGGAGTTTGCCTGTGGAGCCTAAGGACCCTGGTTCAATTTCCCAGGATCCACGTAAGCCAGATACACAAACGGGTGCATGCATCTGGAGTTTGTTTGCAGTGGCTACAGGGCCTGGCGTGCCCATTCTGTTTCACACTATCTGCCTCTCTCTCTCTCTCTAAAAAATAAATAAAAATATTGTTAAAAATCAACAGCCTATTTAAATGCACAGGAAATGGCACAAATGAGCTGTTCAATATACCATACTTCAAAAAATGAATGTTACTAGTCATCTTAAAATTAAATTTGATCCAATAAACAACTAGACATCTATGCTTCAGCTGTCTACCATCTTACTAAATGGCAGCATTATGTCTGGCAGTCCTTAGGGTTGTTAGGATACCCATGTCCTCTAGGGTTCTGGAGAAACTGGCAGGCTTGCTCTACAATGTATATGAGGATGGAAGTGATTTGAAACCACCTTGAACAGAAGCAAACCTGTAGGATTTCCATGTGAAATGCCAAGATTCTTGCTGTAGTGCTGAGTGGAGTGCCATACAAGACAGATACATGGAATAAAGTAACAGACCAGCATCCCCCAGCAGACCACAGAGCCCATCACCTACTTAAGTGAAGGGTGCCAATGTGGGGAGGACAGGAGGATGTTGAGATATGCATAGGGAAAAAGGTGAACCTTGTTCCAGGTCTTACACTAGCCACACAGATCAGTATGAGCCAGCCACGAGCACCATGTCCACATGTGAGAAGTTTTAGATTTCAGAGCATTTCAAAGTTTATATTGGATTATGACTATTCGATCCATATGAGGAAAAGCAATTATATCTGGAATATTAAAATGATTCCCACAAAGCAGTAAGAAAAAGATGCATGCCTCCATTTTTATTTATTTATTTTTTATTTATTTTAATTATTTTTTTATTGACTTTTAATCTTACATACCAAAAAAAAAACCCCACCTAATATTTCCCTCCCCTCCCCCATTCCACTTTAGAACTCCCGTCTCCATCATATCCCCTCCCTCTCTCCATTAGTCTCTTTCCTAATTTGATGACATCATCTTTCTCTTCTATTTTGAGGGTCTTGCAAAGGTATTGCTAGGCACTGCAAGATCATGGATATCAAGGCCAATTTCTGTCTGGGCAGCTGCATTGTAAGAGGTCATATCCTTCCTTTGGCTCTTCCATTCTATCCGCCCCCTCTTCCACAACATGCCTCCATTTTTAAAAATGGTAAAAAGAGGGCAGAGAGATGGCTTAGCAGTTAAGGTACATGCCTGCAAAGCCTAAGGACCCCAGGGCCCACGTAAGCCAGATGCCCATGGTGGTGCATGTGTCTGGAGTTTGTTTGCAGTGGCTGGAGGCCCTGGCATACCCATTCTCTCTCTCTGTCTTTCTCACTTAAATAAATAAATAAAAATAAAAAATGGGAAAAGACATGCACACTTCATTCACAAAAGAGGACGACCAAATGCTCTAAAGCACGTGAAAGACACTCAACACCACAAATCACCACAGAACACAAGTCAAAGTGGCGTTGCCTCTACCCCCCATGAATATGAAGCACTGGTGAGGACAAGAAGCAGCTCAGATTTTCTAATCGCTCCTGACAGGATTCTACAACGGTCACCCTTTCACAAGAGTTGAACATACGCCTACCCTGGGGCTTCATAATCCATTTCTTCCTATCTATCCACAGCAGTACATGCATATCTCCACAAAACACATGCACGAGTGTATCTGGAGTGATTCAAACATGATAGCCCCCAAAAGGAAATTACCACAGGTCTGTTCACAAAAGAGTAGATATTGTGAAATATTCATAGAATGAAATACCAAGCCATGAAATCAATAAAATAAAATAAAGATAACACTAACATAGACAAACGTTCAGATATTAGGTTCAATGAAAGACGATACAAAGAGAGCACACTGCAGTTCCTTTACGGAATCCATCTAGGTGTCTATCAGCTAGGTGAATGGATTAAAAAACGTGGTGCGCGCGCACACACACACACACACACACACACACACACACACACACGTAGTATCCAACTATGAAGGAGGATGAAATCCTGTCACCTGTAATGAAATGGACAGAATGGAAGACATTACGTAAAGTGAAATAATCCAGTACAGAGAGGTTAGATGTGGTCAATGCACACTGTGCGCATGTGTGAAAATACCACACTGAGTCCCATTAATATGTTCATTAATCTGTATTAATTTTGCAAGAAGCAGAACTTGGCAGTGTTGATAGCTATGGGAAGGGAATCACCTCTGGAGGACAGCACCTCAGGACAACTGTGCAGGAACCTCTGGGTGCTCCTTCTGAGCTGAGTGGTAGCTGACATGGGGACAAGGATAGGTGACATTTCCATCAAGTAGCAGATTTATCACCTGTGAACGTCAATGCATGCTACAACCTAATTTAAAGACAAAATCACCAGCTTACTTGCAAAAGCCAAAAGCCTTAAGATATGGACAAAGAGGTCTTCTGGCTTTCTTGTCTTCTTTGGCTTCTAGAACCCCTTTAGCAAATTCATACAGCTCTGATGGGATTTTGGCATCTGCTCGCTCCAAGTAGCGCAGGACGCCAACAGCTTGGCTTGCATTTCTCTCCGTCAGCAGCAAGACAGATTTGGTTTTTTTAGCTCCCTGTTCTGCAGGAGAACCCTTGAAATCAGGGGTGAATAAAGGAAACATTATTCATACCAATCTCATCTCAATGGAGCTTGTGGGTTCAGAAATTTGCCATTACACACACACACACACACACACACACACACACACACTGACAGTGGAATAGTAAAGGCAATAAAAATTGAGCAAACCTGTTCAGTTAAACTCTGAAAATGATCAGACATGCAATACAGGCGTTCACCGAAAACTTTTGGTGAGGAAGGGAAGCTGAAGTGAACCAGCCGTGTGGCATCAGTGATGGCCAGAAGTGGTACGCAGTCATCGGTTAAAGCTGGAGAAAGTACACAGGTTCCATGAGCGAGGGTCTCTGCACACTCTCAAAAGCAGGCCCAGTTCCCACACTGCAGCACACTGCTAGATTGCATTTTTCTTTTGTTTCCTCTTTTGCAGTGCTGGAGACTGCGCCCACGGCTTCATGCAGGCTAAGTAAGCACGCAGCCACTGAACTATCCATGTAGCTCTGTGCTTTAGTTTTCAGGTACAAAGAAACGTCTTTCCCAATTTTTTAAAAAATGCCAGAGGCCAATGATTATATTCCAGAGAAAAGTGGCCTCCCTTTTAGGCTGAACAAGCCCTTTTCTACTATATACCAAGGCTTCTTATATAGTTTATTTTAGACATTCTGACTTTTATATTTCTATTATTAATTTTTATCATATTATGCTATTAATGTTTTCATTCATTTATTTGCAAGGAAAGAGAGAAGGAAAGAATGAGAATGACAGAGAGAAGGAATGGGCCCTCCAAGGCCTCCTGCCACACTGCAAACCAATTCCAGATGCATGTGCCACTTTGTGTATCTGGCTTTACGTGGGTACTGGGGACTCAAACCCAGATATTCAGGCTTTGCAAGAACTTTAACCACTGGGCAATCTCACCAGCCCATATTGTGTTTAATTCCAGGCACAGGTACATACATGAACAGACAGAGACTTTACAGACTAGACATAGGAGGCTTTCCATACGAGTTAGCAATCATTAAGCTGAAACTCCAGAACATCTTCTAGATGAAGGATTGTTGCCTGCCAGCCCGAGAACCAGGAAGCACCCAGACTCAGCTTGAGAGAACCCCACTGGAGGTTAATTTTCAATCTGAAATTCAGATCACTAATAAATTCCAAGTTAAGCCTGAGGAACAAGAGAAATCTAGACAATCTGGAGATAACAAATGAAGACATGATCCCTATTACTTCAACCTTGCGTAAATGTAAGTAGAAATGACAACACTTACCTAATACAATGTGAGAACCAGAACTCAACTTCTTTCTCCACTGTTCTAAAATACTTTTTAAGTTAAAAGCCATTTCTTTATGCATTTTCAAGCAAAACATTGAGTTGCTTTCTACTACCTAAAGATGAAACCAAAGACGGCAGTTCACAACCAGGAGACTGAAATGACTGTAATTGTCAATGTGAACATTTTTAAATTACATGGGAGACAAAACTCAGAAATTCTCAAGAATGACACTATCAAACAAATATATTCCAAAAGATCTGTAATTTTCACCCCCAAAAGTCTTGCTTTAAGTGAAACACTATTTTGCTGAAGCTATTTCCCTTCCCTTTAAATAACACGCACATGTATATTGCATTGGTGTGTACACACACACACACACACACACACACACACACACACACCAACCATGTGGCACGGCTGTCAAGAAGGGCCTTGATGCCATACTTCTGCTCACTGTGGCAGAAAGGAAAATGTGCTGCTGATCTTCTAATTCCATATCTGGCTGTGTTTCTACACTGCGATGTTGCTTACAGAACTAGATTACACTGGATACATCATTAGCCTGGCCTTTCTGCCTACATGACAGTGTTTACCACCGTTTCAGTTTTCTTAAGTACTGACGCTGGTCCCTTCATGCTTCACCATAACAAAGCCACAGAGCACAACTCCCTGGATGGGCTGGGCCACCTGGGTGGCTCCTGCTCAGTGCTGCGCCAGGCCTCCAGCTTTGCGTGCTCCCCGCAATCCTCCTCCTCTTCTCCAAGCTGCACTGTGCTGAGTGACTGCCTCTCCCTACCACATAGTCAACTTTCTCTCGGTGATCTTCTCTCACCACAGCTCCAGCAGGAGTTAACGCAACTGAGAAAGTGTCGTGGTGTGGGGATGAGCTCACCTTACACACAACTTCTGTCTCAGCCACAGAGCCGGTAAAGATCAAAGTCTTCTGGGCCTGACTTGGAACAAAATCAAGAACTTGGAGTAAAGTCGAGGTTTTCTCACATTCTAGGCAAAGATGCACTACCTGGTAACAGAAACAGATGGTTTCAGAAACATTCACTCCTGGCTGCTAAGTTATAATTTTAATACAAGAGAATGCACAGAAAATTGATACAAATTTAATTCACATAGATCCGTGTACAAATCACAGCTATCATCACCAGTAGCCAGGACAGACTAGCCCTTGCTGGCTCTCCCCAGCACCTCCCCATCACCTGCTGGACGTTGCCATAGAGAGCAGCCTCCTCAGGGGCGGTGATGACGACATAAGGGTCCTTCATAAACTCTCTGACAAGATGCTCTATGTGTCTGTTCCAGTGAACACCCACTGCGACAATCTGGTGTGGTGCAGACTCCCGGTCTTCAACCTCAACATTTTTCTTAAAGTTAGATAGTATGGCAAACATCTAAAAAAAAAAATCAGTGAAATTTCATCTTTACTTCAAGAGAGTACAGGTTTGGAAGAACATAAAATTAAGGACGTTGTATATTTGTGTTGCTAAAGCTGGGAAAGCTTTTGTTAAGGATAAAGAAAGTGTTTAAAATTAATAAACACCATAAAATTCTTGTAAAATAGTTTACGCCACAAATCTATCTCACTAGATATGTACAATATGTCTAAAAACTTTCTCTTAGAGGAAGATGAGTCCACCATCCCAAAACAAGGACATACACAAGCAGTGACTAGAACACACTCAATGATCAACATGCACTCATGGTCAACGTAAGGACCCAAGGATGTGAACTCTGCTAACAGGACCTCACTGTTTACCTCTCAGCCTGGGAAAAGGCTAGGCTTAGGTCTGCTACTGGCAGGTAGGCAACATGCATGGCACTCTGACAGTGAGAACAGCTGTACAAAGTATACCCAGACATCAGCTTGTATAAACACTGACACTTTATAGAGGAGCCCACACTTGTCAGTAAGAGACACCTTTACCTGGACCCACCATCACTCCCACATAATGCTGTGGGTCAGCATTCTATATACTTCCAAAAGCTGCTACACACACACACACACACACACAAACACACACACACGTACGTCTCTAGGAAACGTTGCTCAGAGGTGGAGTACTTGCCTAGCATTTCCAAGCTCTGGGTTTATCCCCAGCACTGAACAAAAAACAAAACCACAAAAGTATTCGGTCTTTAATCCATTTGGCCCTGCCTGGGGATCTTTTTAATCCAGAGGGAAATAGGTACAAAAATGCATATTTGACCAGGCATGGTGGCACATGCCTTTAATCCCAGCACTCTGGAGGCCGAGGTAAGAGGATCACCATGAGTTCAAGGTGTAGGACTGACTATATGGTGAATTCCAGGTCAGCCTAGAGTAAAGTGAGACCTACCAAAAACAAACAAACAAAAAAGCATATTCTTTACCCACTCACATCTAAATTATGTTAAATGGTTTTCAAATAAGCCACGTTATGCTTATATGTTCAACACTGTATGGCCAATGACAATCATGCTACACTATTAACTGCAGTATGTAAGCTATAAAACTGAACTTATATAAATGGCTCTTGATATTAGTTATATGTGTCAACAAACACAAGCTTTAAACAAAGAAGAAAATATTCCAAAGCAGAGCCACTACTTCCCGGTGAAAGAGCGGGGTACTGTGCTAGTTCAGGTGCTCTTCTAGTTCTCAAATTCTTTAAATAAAAAGTGTTGTTTCCAGGGCTGGAGAGATGGCTTAGCGGTTAAGATGTCTGCCTCCTAAGCCTAAGAACGCTGGTTCCAATCTCCAGGTCCCACGTTTAGCCAGATGCAAAGTGACGCAAGGGCGCAATGCCACACTTGACCACAAGGGGGCGCACACATCTGGATTTTGTTCTCAGCAGCTGAGAGGCTGCTGGTGCGCCCATCTCTATCTGTCTTCCTCTCCCTCTCTCTCTGTCTCTCTCTCTCTCAAAAAAAGTGTTGTTTCCAGCCGGGCATGATGGCACATGCCTTTAATACCAGCATTCGAGAGGTAGAGGTAGGAGGCAGAGGTAGGAGGATCACCGTGATCCTGAGGCTTCATGGTGAATTCCAGGTCAGCCTGAGCTAGTGCAAAACCCTACCTCGAAAACCAAATGACAAAAAACAAACAAAAAAATTGTTTTTACAGTCAGAAAAATATTAATTAGATATTTAACAAATCTCCTTGGAATTTTTTGCTCTTTAAAGAGGACTTTAAGCCAGGCATGTTGGCACACGCCTTTAATCCCAGCACTCAGGAGGCAGAGGTAGGAGAATTGCCATGAGTCTGAGGCCACCCTGAGACTACATAGTGAATTCCAGGTCAGCCTGGGCTAGAGTGAGACCCTGCCTTGGGAAAAAAAAAAAAAGAGGACTTTAACATTAGGAAATTTCAAATAAACAGGTCTCTCTTCTCTCTTCTAAACTACAGACACTGAAGAGAACTTATTTTAGATTAACCAACTGACTTCCCACTGCATACTTTTTCTGCTGCATTTCAGAAACACACGTCCGTCACGGAGCGCCATCAATGTACGGTCATACTCACTTGCTCATTAGCTTCACAGAACAATGTGTGCACCTCGTCAAGAACCAGGTGGCAGAGTCTAAGAAACAATAAGCTTTGGTGTGTGAGGAGTCTCAAGAGGCTGTGTGGGGTTGTGATGATCACATCACCTGTATTTTAAAAGAAGAAAGTTAGCTTTTTCCAACACTTGTTTCACGGAGACTCCACACCCTTTTCAGAAGCCATTTCTCTACTCAGAAGGGACAGACAGGCCCTGTCTACTGTGGCTGAGCCCTGTGGTATCTGAGTACAGCCTGGGCTCCCTCAGGCTCTGCTCTCCTCAAAGGCAGGAGGTTTCCTTAACACTGTTCTTAGCATCTGACAAACAGTGAGTAGTCCACAGAGGGTGACAACTGACTGGAATAATGTGATTTTCTCAGGAAAACAGTGAAGACCGAGCTTTCACTCACTGGTAACTAATAGTGAGATTAGCACTAATGCCACCAACTGTAACATCACACAGGTCATGTCACCTGCAGTCCCAGCCCTTCTCCAGTCAGACGACCAATCACTTGGGAAAGATGCTTACATCCCTTTGGAAGCTTCATGTTCTTGGCTTCATCTTTGTGAAGTCCAATTGTTAATAGCACAGGATGGAGAGGCCTGGAGGACATGCTATAGTCTCCCAATAACTCAGAAATAAACTGGGCCTTTTTCCACCCAGGACACACGATAACTGCAAGAGGCTGTAAAGAAAAACAAATTCAAGTAACGTCAAGCAGTAGTTAGGAATCAAGCAGTACATGTGAGACATCCAGACCATCTCCTTACATGGAATAAGCGCTTCCTAAATGCTTAGCTATAATCATAATCACATGGGTCTAAAAAATGAAAATGTCATTCATTGCAACAGGTTTAGAAACATTGAACTAGATTTTCTTAGGTGTAAACGAAAGCACACTGTAAATAAGTTGGTTTCCAACATTCCTACAGGGTAGGGCCAACTATTCTTCATTTCACAGGGGAGAATCTGAGGCACAGAGACGTTAAGTCAGTTGCCCGAGGCTAGCTACAATTAATGCATGGTGGGATGTGAACTTTACAAGTGTGGCTCTCGATTTCCTGCTCCTAAGTAGCAGGGAGTCTTAAAGGGCATGACATCTTCCTTAGGAGACTCAACCTTCTGTTCTCCAGCAGCCCACATTGTCCCCTGAAGGTGCCCTACCCCCAAACGTCTTCCTGGACACATGCTGCCTGTCAACTGAGACAAGCCTGGTCTCCTTTTAGGCAGGTCCAGGTGAGAGCCAGCTTCTGCACAGGCCTGCAAGTCAAACTATCCATGGCAGTGTGAAGTAGGGAGACATAAGAGCAAAGCCTAGTCACCCTTTTCTTCCTCAGCACAATATATGCTTAATATACTTAATCAGCTGGGCTCACCTGCTACCACACTGGGAGGGCGGGTAATACAAAGCCATTTCAACTACACATAATAAGCAGTGCAAATAGTGATGGAAATTATCCCATTGCATGGTAGGATTAAGAAAACCAACCAGTGTCCTTCCTGTGTGCAGCTCTGGGCATCCATCCTTGCCGCTGCCTCCCTTATGCTGTCAGATGGAACCACGTGCACTAGCTTCTGTGCGCCAGCACTGGGATGGAGGTTTGATCGCGTGTCCTGACAGCTGAAATCCAGCAATGCAGAGGCCACTACTCACCACTGTTTTGACCTGACAACCCATTTCTCCTTCCTATAATCTGTTAGCTGTTTTCAGATGATTACACATGAAAAAAACGAAGATTATAAAACAGTGGGATGCTATGAAATAATTTAAAGTATGTGGGACAGTAAAACGTGGCCTCGAATTCCATGTCCACCACTTCTCAGTTGGTAAGAGTTCAGCCCAGCACCTGTGCACACACTGCCTGTTCTCATACAGGACATGGCAAGAACAACACGTGCCTTACGTCACGAATGCTTTTCCTAACGATTACGTGAATTAAGACCCGATAGCTTTATAGACTCAGTACCCATCTCTAATGCAGGATTCTTCTGCACAACTACACACCACAGGAATAGAGTCAGGGTGGCAATCACCTAGGAGACGTGATGACAGAAAGAAGAAAAAGGTACGTCCTCATAGGTAGGGTGGCTTTTGTGGTTTCTTTTGTGAGACAAAATGTAGCCTGTGTAGCCTAAGCTAGCCTCAAACTTGCGCCTCCAACTTCAGCCTCCCAGTGCTGGGAGTACAGGCCTGTGCCACCAGGCCTGGCTCACAGGTTATCTTCCAGCCTAGCATTTTAGAAATCAAAATGAATATTACAACACCAACTTTACCAAAGGTAGATGTGTCATTTGAAAGGAAACATTTAATCCTCTTTACTGTGAAACAAAATTATTTTGAACTTACTCCATTCCTACTCGGCAGTGACTCATAGCAGCCCCTTATTTGCAAAACCGTGAGCAATGGCGGGAGATACAACAAAGGGTCATTTCCACAGTGAGAAATGACGACCACGTCACAACCACGTGCAACGGGAGGCCAAGAGTAAGACTCCGTGTGGCTGGGTCCTGGGAATTTATTTCTTTGAAGAGCCTACAAAAAAAAAGAAAGGAAGGAAGGAAGGGAGGGAGGGAGGGAGGGAGGGAGGGAGAGGTAAAATGAACAAATACTCCATTTTATGGCTCATTTCACTCCAGCAACCAGCAAGCACACCTGGCTCATTCTAGTTTTCTCCAAGACCTACCTTAAGTCTCCACGCATCTTTTCTTTTCTTTTCTTTTCTTTCTTTCTTTTTTTTTTTTTTTTTTCGTTTTTTTGAGGCAGGGTCTCACTCTAGCTCAGGCTGACCTGGAATTCACTATGTAGTCTCAGGGTGGCCTTGAACTCACGGCGATCCTCCTACCTCTGCCTCATGAGTGCTGGGATTAAAGGCGTGCGCCACTACATCTGGCTCTCCATCATCTTTTCTAAATATAAGCTCGTGTTACAGGACTTGTTTTACTGAACCCCCATTAAGGGATCTACTGGGCAGTCAGTTGGCTGACCAAACAGCTAGAATACAATGTAAAAAGGAGATGACTTTGTATCTTTAGTCTCCTAGTCAACTGGCAGTCCACCAGCCTTACTTGCAAGACTTAATTCTTTTGTTGGACTTGATTTGTGAGACAGGATCTTGCTATGTAACCAAAGCTGGTCTCAAATTCTTATTTCTCCTGCCTTAGCTTGTGTTGGCTTATTTCTCTCTGCAAGTGTTACTAGAAGTTGACAGGGCATGGTTCTGTAACCACAGATAAGGGCCTGCGTCATCAACTCCTAGCCACCATCCTCATCCTCAGAGCCCTGAGCCACGTCAGTGCAGACGGCTCAGCGGGCAGCTCACTCTGCTGCCAACCGGGACCTTCCGCTATCAGAAGCCCACCTAGTCTTTCTTGGGGTATCTTTTTGTGGAACACAGGCTTTAGTCATTTCTGGAAACAGGAGACAGAGGAGGTAAGTTTTCTTGATCCCCTGCAAGCCTGAAAACACCTTTCCTCTACCCTCACAGCTCGCTGATGTCCTTGGGCTGGAATGGCTTCATCCATATGCTGAAGTCAGCCTGCATTGCTGGGATGACTCCTGTGCTGGGCTGTGCTGGGGACAGTTTGCTCCCTTAGCAATCTCCGTGACCCTTACTCTGAGTTCCCAGGCGCAGCACAGCCAAGTCCCTTCAGTCTGTTTCTGTTTGTCAGTTGTCCTGGCTGAGACCACAGGTCTAGCATGGGACACATGCTGCCTAGGGTCATAAAATCCCTGCAGCACTCCTCTTCCTTCGTTTTTTCTCCCAGAAATCCCATTTTCACATACTGGTCTTCAAATTTAAACCTCAAACTCTTTTTTTTTTTTTTCTATTTTCATAGTTTTGCCATTTTGCTCTACTTTCAGTTTGCTTCAATTTTATACCTCAAAGTTACTTCTGAGAACCTTTTATTTTCTGATGGCTCCCCACTTTGCATGCATGTGTGGTTTTTCAGACAGGGCTTCATGTTGCCCAGGCTGGCCTTGAACTCCTGATCCTCCTGCCTCCACCTCCCAAGTGCTAGGATTACAGACATGTACCATCACACCCAGCTTTCACTTATTTTTTAAATTTTATTTATTTATTTGAGAGAGAGATAGGAAAGAAGCAGATAAAGAAACAGAGAGAGAGAGAGAGAGAGAGCAAGAGAGAAAGAGAGAGTGAGCAAGCAAGCGTCAGGGCCTCCTGCCAGTGCAAATGAGCTCCAGACACTTGAGCCACTTTGTGCATCTGGCTTTACGTGGGTACTGGGGAAGTGAACCCAGGGCATCAAGCTTTTCAAGAAATCACCTTTAACCTTAACCACTGAGCCATTTCTCTACCCCTCCCTTAGTTTTTTTAAAGACTACCTTATTACTGTTAGATGAATGCAATATCTTCTTCTTCTTTTTTTTTTTCCTTGAGGTAGGGTCTCCCTCTAGCTCAGGCTGACCTGGAATTTACTATGTTGACTCAGGTGGCCTTGAACTCACAGTGATAAGTGTTGGGATTAAAGGCGTGCACCATCACCATGCCTGGCAAGAAAACTTTTTTAAAGCCAGGAGGAACAGATGAGTGCGCACGACTGACTGATTTATGAAGCAACTGTGGAAAGAGCAGCAGAAAAGCCTCTACAACTGCACCACAAGTGTGCTGCTTCTTCTAAGCCCTCTTTCAAAGGCACATTTGAAAAAACTTATTTCAGAAAAGGATTCCATTATAAACTGACTTCTCCACAAAATAATTGTTCTCTTATGGGAAGTTGACTTGGACTTGAGACAATAACACACAAAAACTTAAAAGAAAGTTTCAAAAGCAAAGAAATTATACAGTGCAACCTTAGAACTGTTTAGTTTATTAAAATCCTTCTATGGGGCTGGGGTGTGACTCAGTGGCAGAGCATCTGCTTAGGATGTACGAGGCCCTGGGTTCCAGTCCCAGTAATGTAAAAACAAAACAGAACAAAATAGAGCGAGAAAGAGGACCTTTCTGTGTCGGGAAAGGCCAGCGTCTCTTCAGGAGCCTGGTTTTAGAGCACGCTCACCTTCTTCAGGTCTGAAGACAGTGGTGACTTGTCCAAGGACAAGCAGGGCTCAATCTTGTTCCGGAGCACAGCACCAGGCCGAGGTGAGCCTAATTTCAACTTCTGCAACTAACCAACACAAGTGTTAGACAACCACAGCCAGATGTGCCCCGAGTGTGCATGAAAGTATCAAGACCTTTACAGAGAAGGAAACCTAAGACTGATGTAAACACCTGGGTTTACATGCTTACCAGAAACACATGGCCCACCCAACAAAAGGGAGACCACTGCTATCCAAATAAAACACCCTTTCTCTGCAATAGTGACTCCTAGATCCTGTTAAGGTCATGACACGGGGAAAGCCCCTGTCTTAGGAGACGTCTAGAGGGAGAAAGGAAGGAGGAAGAGGAGGAAGAGGAACAGGGCGAGAGCAGCAGTCTTCTCTCCTGTGTAACCTGGTTGAAGGCTTATAATACCTGTTGCAGATCAGAGATCCCATCAGTTCTCAGAGGATCAGGATTTAAAAACTGCAGTAATCTGTAAAGTAGTTAAAATGACACTTTGAAGAAGAAGAGTGTTTACATTTACTCTGCCCAGTTATTCTTTTTTCCTTCTGAAGGAGTAAAATGACCATTCATCCCCATCCCCAGGGAACACCTATGAAAAAAGTGCATGTTCCATTTTGCTTGATTCAATGAGGCGCAAGGGCCACCAGGAGGCCATACCAAGTTCCCAGTTGCAATCCTGGGCCTTCAGCAGGGCTACCAAGCCCTAGAACCACCAATGTCCCGTACAGAGTGTCTGAAAGGGGATCTAACCAAGCTTAGGACTCACTGGTCTACTTCATGAGCTTTACTTTATGAGGAGAAAAGACCAGTCCTTTACCTACCACAGAGGAAAAGGAGGGTACAACCATGTTCTTTAGACCCAACCCCAGCTCCAGTGTGGCAGCATCAGAAAGCTCACACACACTTTCTACAGTGGGAACTGGGGGAAGAAAATAGTGTCTGAAAAACACACATCAAATTGCACTCTTTCTGAAACCCCATCCTGCCAATGTGTTTTTAACACAAAAGGCTCAAGTGAATGGATAAATAAAATGTGCTACATCCATGCAAGGGTATGTTACTTAGACACATTTATGACACAACAGAGAAGAATTTTTAAAACATTCTGGCAAGTAAAGGAGACCAGTCACCAACATCTACCCAGTGTACATGACTCACTCCAACACAGCACCACAAACAGGGAGCCCCAGGGGTAAAACAGATTCATGCTCTCCGGAGGACAGATACAGAATCTGGGGGGAGGTGACAAAAGTGATCTACACCTACATTACGTACAACAGCTGCATGACTATGAATACACTAAAAACCACGGAGCCCATGCTTTAATGGATAAATGCTGTGGTGCATGAATGGTATCTTAAGCCATTTTTAAAGCCACAATGACAGGAAAGAAGCAGAGGAGACAATATTGCAAACATAATTTTAGAAATGGAAACAGATGGGCTAAGTGGTACCCAACTCAACAGATAAATGACAATGGAAGTTGTGCCAGCCACTGGAAAAACAGTACTGTTTGTACAGAACAGATTCAGAAATTAAGAACTAAGAGCGTGCTCCTGGGCTGTGGCAACACAAAAAGGGCTGAACTAAAGCAGGCCAGGAACAGTGTAATGCCAGACCTCCCCCAGGTCCACCCCCAAGGAAGACCACGGGCTGATGCTCTGCAAAGGCGCAAGCAGAGCTCTGAGGCCCCGGCAACAACGGCACAGCCGAGGGTGAAGGGACTCACTGAGAAGGGATGAGGACTTAAGCCAACAGGCAAAGCTGACTGTGCCACCAGCCAGCTTCTGCCACTCTACGCTAAGGATAGGCACAAGCCGGACTACCTGGGGGATGAGGGGCAGCAGGAGTCTTTCCTAGGGAGTCTGACCCAACCCCTGAAAAGATGAGGCCAAAGTCAGTAGTCCTGTAGCAGGTCAGCTTGTTCTGCAGTGAGCCACTCAACTCTCAATAAGCCCAGCTGGCCCACTAGTGTGCTGGGTGCATATGAGTAAATAATCAAAGAGCACAAAGTGTCCGAGGAAAGCCTCTACACGTACAGAGATGAAAAGTAAAAACAGAAGTGCAGTGTCTGGAATGGAAACAACACAGCACGATGACAACACATTCCAAAATTGTTTGCACCTCTAAAGAAAACGTCACATACACGAAACAAGGTCAGGATACTGTGATGACGAATCTTAACTGTAAACTTGACTGCGTTTGAGAAATCTTTAAAGGAATAGTGAAGCCCACCCCTCTGGGTGTGTCTGTGAAGGTATTCCAGACAACTGGCATACTGAACAGCAAATGAGGGAAGACCAGTTCTAAATGTAGGCGGTACCATCTACTGGCTGGAACCCCAATGGAATAAAAGCGGAAGTCCACCAGTGGAAGCATGTACTCTCTCACTGTTTCCTGTCCACCACAATGAGCCACATCACTCATTTATATCCACACCAAACACCTTAGTCAGTCATAAAGTATTATCTCTCCCCAGCACATCTGGTCTCTGTCAAAACCCTCTTCAAGTAATGCTTCAGGGAGCCGCTTCCAACCACATGAGCAGAAACCCACTGGCAACACCCCTCATGTATGCAGCGCAGCTGATAAACCTGGCAACAGATGAGACACTATGTCTCGGGTCCAAGAGACATCTTCAGAGGCCCTCAACAGAATAGAGTGGGCGCTCGTGGATACCTAAGAATCCCTAAAGAGAAATGTGTCATATGGGCCACCATATCCTAGATGCAGATCCCAATTTCCCACCACTTAATCCTAAAGCATGAGGAAGGAAAAGGTGGTGTGTAGTCCAGAATAGGGATCGTGACACACTGAGAAATGAATTCCTCCTGAATTTACTGTGATTTTATATTTTCCATGTGAGTTACATGATAGACAATAAATCTAAGTAAAAAGAAACAAAAGTGGCTGTAGGTGAGAAAGGAAGCAACAGGTTCCAAACAGAGGAGACTGGATGGGTCCCGGCCTGAAGGTGCCTCAAAGGCAAGCCAAGCCTTTGCAACATGCCAAAACATTGTTGCTGGAGCTATTGTCTCTTATGCAGTTATGTGAAACCTACTGCGTCAGTTACTTTCTCACTGCTGGAACAAAATACACAGCCAAAGGCCATGGGAAGAGAATGCATAAAAGAAGGACGAGGGAGGGTCAATCAAAATTCAAGATAGTGTGAATAAGACTTATGTAAACCTACTTTTTTGAATAATGGCACATCTAAAAGCTGTAGATTACTAGAAAATTTTCAGTGCCTGGGATGGCCAAGGAGGTCCTGGTAGCCTCCAAAACATTAAAGGCTATTGCCAAAGCCCTTGGTTGCCCTTGAGAAACAGATGATAAGACCCTACTGCTGAAGACATCTCTTGCCTGAGAGGCAAGGTCACTGAGAAAGCAAGCTGGTACTGAGCAGAAAACCTTCTCCCTGTAGACCAGCCAACTGAAAGCTGGGGAAAAAAAGCTGCAGTGCATGCAGCCGTATGGGAGACAGAAGTCATCAGCAGTGAAAACAGTGGACACTGAAAATTCAAGTTTGGCCATACAGGCCCAATAACTGAATGGGTGCAATAGTGGTATGTCTGCTTTTGGAGTAACCAACTGCTCTATAATTGGACTGAAGGTCCTCTCTACGGGAGGGAATACATACCTGGTACTGAAAAACCTAAGTAAAAGTCTATGGTAGGTGAGATCAGGAGCCTTAGGGGTATAAGCCTGCTCTTGTCTGACTAAATGTATATATTATTCCCACCAAGCTGCCCTGAAAGCACTACACTTAATGTTCATATTCACATATTAATGCTACTCTCACTTCTGGTTAGAGAAGCTTCTCTTTTCAGATGGCGATGACCACTGGGATCACCCAAAAGGCAACATAGTGCTGAGAAGAAGGGACGAAGGAGTGCCCAGCACTGAAACACCTCTGTCACACCCTCCAAGGCTCAGGGCCCATTTCGGAAGAGGGGGCGGATAGAATGGAAGAGCCAAAGGAAGGGTATGACTCCTTACAATGCAACTGTCCAGACAGAAATTGGCCTCGATATCCATGACATTGCAGTGCCTAGCAATACCTTCACAAGACCCTCATAATAGAAGAAAAAGATAAAAAAAAAAAAGATGATGACATCAAATTAAAAGAGAGACTAATGGAGAGAGGGAGGGGATATGATGGAGATTGGAGTTCTAAAGTGGAATGGGGGAGGGGAGGGAAATATCATGTGTTTTTTTGTATGTAAGTATAGAAGTTGTCAATAAAAAAAAAAAAAAAAAAAGGAAAAAAAAAAAAACACAGCCAAAATCGGCTTTTCAGTATCATTTTGAGGGCAGTCCAGAGCAAGAGGCCAGTGTCACACGAGCAAGGAGGATGTGAGAGACAAATGCTGGTGTCCAGCTGCTTGCTTCCTCTCATGCAGTGCAGGACCACAGCCCATGGAGCGGCCCAGCCCACAGTTAGGGTGGTTCCACAGTGCATAGTCAGGTTTACACCCATCATAGCAATAAACTCACTTTGGGTACCAATTTTCTGCTAATCTAATCTAGGAAATTCTTTTTTTTTAAATAATTTTTTAAGATTTATTTTTATTTATTATTTATTAGAGACAGAGAGAGAGGGAGGGAGGGACAGATAGAGTGGGAATGGGCGTGCCAGGGCTTCCACCACTGCAAACAAACTCCAGATACAGGCACCACCATGTGCATCTGGCTTATGTGGGACTTAGAGAATCGAACCTGGATCCTTAGGCTTCCCAGGCATATGCCTTAACTGCTAAGCCATCTCTCCAGTTCTAATCTAGGAAATTCTTAACACATTCCTAAGAGATTTATTTCCATGGTGATTGTCAATCTTATCAAATTGACAATCAGAGATTAATCTTACAGCTACTGACCACCCTTGAGAAAAGAACGTTGTTCTGTCTTCTTTCACTCCGAGGGCTAGAAACAGGACCTGGTTCCACAGGCCTCAGGCAGTGTTACCAAGCCTAGGCCTTTCTGCTCCAGTGTTCAGAGTGCAGCACCATCGCCAAGTTTGCTCATTAATATCGTTTGTCAACTTGGCAGGATTCAGGATCACCATGGAACAAATCTTTGGCACAACTGTTAGGGATATACCAGATTAGACTGACTGACATGGGAAGTCCCTCTGTGAGTAGCACCAGTCCACAGGCTAAGGTCCTGGGATAAGGAGATGGCTGGCGAGCACCAACATTCATGCTCTCTGCCTCCTGACTAAGGATACCACATGACCAGCTCTGCTCACGTTCCTACTGTCCTGCCTTCCATGTCATGAGGGCTGTAATCTTCAACTGTAAAATAAGCCCTTCCTTCCGTACACAGCTTTTGTCAGGTATCTGCCACAGCAGTGAGGAAAAGAACTCACAGAAAATTGGCACCAAAGTGGGTTTGTTGCTGTGATCGGTAACCTGACTGTGTACTGTGGAACTGAGTGGCTTGCAGAAGGAAGGTGGAACAGCTTGGAACTTTGGGCTAGAAATCCCCAGAACAAACCGGGCATGGTGTTGCATGACTTTAATCCCAGCACTCGGGAAGCAGAGTGTGGTCGTTTGAATAGATGGCCCCCAATGTATTCAGTGTTTTATTAGTTTGTTGTTTGCATCTGCAGCCACCTGCCTGGAGGCGGTGTCACTGGGCAGATCTTAGGGTCCAGCCCTAAGGTGTGTGGTGGGTTTGAGATTTCAATCTAAAGATATGCAAAGTGAGCCTAGCTGGAGTTCCTGAGGTGTGCTGTGCTGTGTGGCTTTTGGCTTGTGGTTTTGCTCTCTGTGTTTGGTCCTGTGAAAGCAGGCCAGCTTCTTCTACCATTATGGAACTTCCCCTGGATCTGTAAGCTATAATAAATCCCTTCCTCCATAACTGTGCCTAGTTTGGAAGTTCATCTCAGTGAGCCTGAAGCTGTCTGCTACACAGAGATAAGAGAACCGCCATGAGTTCAAGGCCACCCTGAGACTACATAGTGAATTCCAAGTCAGCCTGGGCCAGTGACCCCTGAGTTGCAAATTTTGTCAATCTGATGATTCCAGAAGTTACTTGGAAGGTTAAATTGTTGAAGCTGGTCAAGTCTGGTGTAAAACAAGGAGGGAGCTAAGGAGATTGTTCAGCAGATAAAATGATCACCACTCAAGTCAGATTCCCCAGACTCATGCAAGAAAGACAGAACCTGGGTGTGCTTCTGCATTCCCAGCACACCGGTGGTGAGATGTTATGCAGACAAGAGGGTTTCTTAGAAGCTCATGGTGCACACCACAACCACAGCAGAGCAAGAATCCAGAGAGAGAAACACTGTCTCAAAATGAGGCTGGGAGGATGGCTCAGCCATTCAAAATACTTTCTGCTTAAGCATGAGGGACTGGGAGGGCGCAAGATCCCTAAATTAATTCAGTTCCCCAGAACCACATAAAACCTGTTGCTACAGGCACCCACAACTGCACACACACATGTATACCCCACATGTAACATACCACACCATGCATACTCTACATAAACATCTATATGAATACACACAAACACACAGACACATGCAAAAAATATAAATGAGGTGGGAAGCAAGGACTGACCTGAAAATTTTCTTGTAACCTTCAAACACATGCTACCCATGTACATGCACACACATAATCAGAAGTATGGTTATGAAAACATTTTGTGAATTAAAATATAAAATGAAGTTATTACTCCATTTCTAAGAAGTGGGAGGTAGATCTATTTAAGTCAGAAAACTAGGAAAGAAAGAAACAACCACTCCATAAAAAACAACAGCTGCCACCAACTATTCGAATTCCTTTTGCAGAACTGTTCACCTCACTGAGAGAATTAGGACTCCTTATACTGGAAGAAAACTTCAAACAGACCTGATCCTACCCTAAGTTACTGGAGGCTAAATCTTTTTAGGGGGGTGTAGATTTGAAGTTAACAACAAAATATGTAAATTCTTCATATTTATAAGTTTTACCACAATTATTTCAATAAACAATTCAGGCAAATGGGGAGAAACCTTACTTTACACAGCCATTCTTCTCATCACAGTCTTTCTTCCCAATGGACTGAAGTGGCTTCTCATTTTGCATCTGACTAAAAGCACTAGAAAAACACATCAAGAATCTAATCATTTGATCCCAGGTTTCGACACCAAAAATAAATCTAATCAAATCTGTGGCCCCATTTATCCCAATCCCGCAGATAGCTTTATTTTCTAGGGAAAGGAATTTAAGAAATACCAATGACAACAGAGGCTCAGATACTATATATTCAACCTTCTGTATCTATGGGCTTTACATATGTGCATCCAACCAACTGTAGACTTACAAATTTGGGACATGCTAGGTGTGATGGTGCACGCCTTTAATCCCAGCACTCAGGAGGCAGAGGTAGGAGGATCACTGTGAATTTGAGGCCACCCTGAGACTACGTAGTGAATTCCAGGTCAGCCCCAGCTACAGTGAAACTCTACCTCAAAAAAAGCAAACAAAAAAAATTTGGTAAGAACGAAACAGTGTCTGTAATAAGCATGTATAGATGTTTTCCTTGTCATTAACCACTGAAGACTACAGTACAATGGCTACTTACATAGCATTTACGTTCCATTAGGCATTAGAAGTCATTTAGAGATGATTTAAAGTATCCAGGAGGGTATGTTTTAAGTGAATGCTACACCATTCTCAGAAGTTTAACTAAGACCATATAACTGTTCAAAGGCTCTAGTCAACTATATTTTTAAAAAATTATTTATTTATTTGTGAGGGAGTAAGAAAAAGATGCAGACAGACAATGAGTACACTAGGGCCTCTAGCCACCCCAAAGGAATGCCAGACGTTTGTGTCTCCTTGTGCAGCTGGTTATAAGTGGGCACTGAGGAATCGAACTCAAGTTCTTACACTTTGCAGGCAAGTTCCTTGACTGCTGAGCCATCTCTCCAGCCCCCTAAACTGTAATTTTTTGTGTGTGTATGTGGTAGGGTCTCATGCTATCCAAAACTGGTTTTTGTTTTGTTTTTTTCAAGGCAGGGTCTCAGTCTAGCTCAGGCTGACCTGGAATTCTGGAATTCACTCTGTAGTGTCAGGGTGGCCTTGAACTCATGGTGATCTTCCTGCCTCTGCCTCCCGAGTGCTGGGATTAAACAAAACTGTATTTCTAAATCATACCTTGCTGCCGGAATATCTGGATCAGCATATATGGTTATGCCTCTCTTTGTTGGCCAGTACAATGAAGATTCAACACACTATAAAAAATAAAAAAGAAGAAAGAATATGCATGCATTAAAAGATTAATAGTCTTTTGGAACCAAGCAAGATAAAATGAAAATTATTTTTCAAATAGCAAGCCACTGGCATTTTATATAATAAGTATTTGAAATGTCATGCAATTACTTTCACCTGTCTTGTCAAAAGGCTGGCGAGGAAAATTAGAATTGAAATTATCTATTTGAATGCCCCAGAATCCCAGATGTTTGTTTACACTCTTTTTTTTTTTTCAAGGTAGGGTCTCACTCTAGCCCAGGCTGACCTGGAATTCACTATGTGGTCTCAGGGTGGCCTCGAACTCATGGCGATCCTCCTACCTCTGCCCCTCAAGTGCTGGGATTAAAGGCGTGCGCCACCACACCGGCATCACACTCTTTTTTATAGACTCATTTTATAGAGTCACCAAAAACAAAAGCTTGACAAGGGCGAGCTGGAGTTATCTTGGTCCTTCAAGACAAATGAACATGCAAACTATATCTTTTTGTGAATAAAACTATCCCACCCAAGGATTTTAATAATATTATTAACATTATATGAATTTATATTTAATGTACATATAAAAATACAACCTTATTTGCTTGTTTAAAAGAAACACATTCCTGCTTCTTTTTAAGAAATTTTTTTGGTGAGTCTTTCAATGAATCCTTATTAGATTTTACAGCTTTATCTGCAAAATAAAAATAGTAACAAAAAGCTACCTTGAAAAATACTGATAGGAAATCAGACAAAAATAATATAATAAAAGCTAATGCTATTATAAAATCTTAATATATGAAATTATTATGGACTAGGATTTTATAACTATACTTGAAGCACTTAAAAGTTAAAATCTTGCTTCCTTCTTTTTTGTTAAAAAAGTTGTAAAAATTCATATACCACCTTACTAAAAATAAAACTCAATTTATTTTCCCAACTTGGTAGACTGTATTTTCCAAAGGAGGCTACAACCCTGTTTCCAACACACACCTTCTTCCTACAATGTAACTGACTCCTAGTAAGAGACTACAGAAGATTCATATTCATTTCCAACAGACTGGAAAACATCTGGAAGTGATATGATGTGACTCAAGTCTTTCATTAAAATGCCACAGCCATATGACTTGCTGTGCTAAAGGCTCACTTTAGAATCCTGGCCCCATGCTGTGAGAAGTCCAAGCAAAACAGGTTGCTGTGGGTACGAAGCCAACAACCCCACCTGGCAACAACTGCGAAAAACGTGTGGGAACCAGCCTTCAGATGAATTTATCTGCTCTGTTGCCACCAGCCCTCCAGCATTCCCAGCTGAGGGCTTCAGACACTGGACTAGAGACAGCTCTGCCCATGTTAAACTCATCACAGGATCCAGAAGCAGTTCAAATAGTTGCAGTTAGCTGGGTGTGGTGGCGCACGCCTTTAGTCCCAGCACTTGGGAGACAGAGGTAGGAGGATTGACAAGAGTTCAAGGCCACCCTGAGACTACATAGTGAATTCCAGGTCAGCCTGAGCTAGAGTGAGACCCTACCTCAAAAAAACCAAAAATAAAATAAAATAAAATAAAATACGAAGAAGAGAAAAGAAAATCAACAAAACATGCCAACTAAAGACTAAGAGATTTAACAAAAAAAAAATTAAGTACTGAGACTGGAGAGATGGCTCAGTGGTTAAGGCACTTGCCTGCAAAGACTCAGGACCCTGGTTCGATTCCCTAGTACCCATATAAAGCCAGGTGCATAATGTGGCACATGCATATGGAGTTCATTTGCAGCAGGCCCTGGCACACCCCTATTCATCTCTCTCTCTCTCTCTCTCTCTCTCTCTCTCTCTCTCTCTCCTGTCTTCCTCTGCTTGCAAGTAAATAAAAAAATTAAGTATCATTTTCAATGTTGAAGAAAACAGCTCCCAACCACAAACACTAACTTCAGCTAACCCATCACCACACTTTTCACACATACTACCCATAGCCCTCTCCTACAAGAAGTACCAAGGCGTGTACTTGAGGAAGGAGAAAAGGAAACAGTGACATTAATAAAATAAAAGCCGGCAGTTACTTCACGCGTTATGCACATGAAGAACTATATTAAATTTTATATTGTGGCAGAAGGAATTTAACAAAGAACCCAGGGGGAGGGATTGAAGCAGGGTCTTGCTCTAGCCCAGACTAAGCTGGAATTTATTATGTAGCTTCAGGGTGGCCTTGAACTCACAGCGATCCTTCTATCTCTGTTTCCCAACTGCTGGGATTAAAGGCATGTGTCACCATACCTGGCTTACTCAACTTTTAAAAAAGAGATTATACCAATTCTCACAATATATATATTTTTTGGTTTTCGAGGTAGGGTCTCACCACTCTGGCCCAGGCTGACCTGGAATTAACTTTGTGATCTCAGGATGGCCTCGAACTCACAGTGATCCTCCTACCTCTGCCTCCCGAGTGCTGGGATTAAAGGCGTGCGCCACCACGCCCAGCTCAATTCTCACAGTCTTTTCCAGAAGACAGAAGCAGAATGAACACTTTCTAACTCTAAGGCCAGTGTTACCCTAATATCAAAACCAGAAAATCATATTACAAGAGAACTACAAGTTACCATATCTCATGTATACACATGTTAAATTCTTTAAAAACATTAGCAAATTAACTCCAACTATATCAATATATACTGTCAAATTTGTAAGAAGATATACTGGCAGGAAATAATTGTGAACAACCTATCTAAAAAATACTATTATCTGGGGCTGGAGAGATGGCTTAGTGGTTAAAGGCACTTGCCTGCAAAGCCTGATGTCCCAGGTTTGATTCTCCAGTACCCACATAAAGCCAGATGTACAAAATGGTACATGCTTCTGGAATTTGTTTGCTGAGGCAAGAGACCCTGATGTATCTATTCTCTCTCCCTCCCCCTTTTCCTCTCTCTCCTTGAAAATAAATAAAGTATTTAAAAAAAATACTATTATCCAGAATAGATAAAAGAACCCATGGGCTGGAGAGATAGTTCCACAGTTAAGATAACTTCCTGTACAAGCATGAGGGCCTGAAGAGGCCTCAGAGACTGCTTGAGTTTTATCCCCAGAACCCACATAAGCAGCTAAGCATGGCCCAGTTCTGTAAGGGAGCAGAGAGCTGAGAATTGCTGGAGCTTGCAAAAATAAACAAACAAACAAACAAAACCCCAGCAAGTTTTAGACCAGTAAGAGACTCCAGCTCAAATAAGAACAGGCAGAAGAGAGATGGAACTGGACACCCAACGTTCTGCTTGTCGCTACCACAGGCGAGCACATTGTGCTACCGGTGTACACATGGGGTCCATAAAGGCACATACATGTGCACACACCACACACACAAGAACTCTTAAAACTCAACAATAAGGAAAAGAAAGAACCTATTCTGCAATGGACAGAAAGGGGCTGAAGCGGAGGTCAGTGCTAGAGCCTGTGGCGCAGGCTCACTCTCCATCCATACAAACACATGAGACCAAGCCAAGCAGCAGGACTTACCCAGAGCTGCAGCAGGTGGCTCTCGGTCACCATCAACCCTGCACCATGAATGCTGGAGAGACTGTGCCAGAAAATCCAAACCACGTGAGCCTAAAGAAATAAATTTCAAAATTAAAAAATAAAATTAAAATGTGTGTTTGGTGCTTCCTTCCTGTGCTTTTCCTGTTGCTCTAAAAGACGGGCCAAGGAAGGGCACGGCCGCGTGGGAGGCCCAGAACAGTGAGGAGCATCTCAAGTGCTCCCACTGTCCATGACAAGCTGCTCTTGTGCTGATGAACTGCAAAAACTCAGTGTGGGGATGGACCTGACAAGCACATTTAGTGATGTTATTACTGTGAGGTGCTAATTCATTACTTGTAACTTGTTTTAAAGTTAATCTTACAACTGTGCAATCCACCTGCTTCAGCAATGTGACCAGGTCTCCTCTGCCTCGGTGGACCTTGGCCTCAACAGCACAGGTGACCAATACTGACGAGCAAGGTTTAGAGAAGCCGACTGATCTTAACATAGGCTCTACGGACTCAGCGCAAACACACGGCATACGAAGTGCTGATCCACGGTGTGGAAGACAAGGTCAGTAACTATGGTTCCACACACCTGCTGAAGGCATGTGGGCTTAGTGTGATTGCTCTTGTGATTAGAGTTCATGTGTGTTCTGGCTCAGCAAAAGTCACTGGATCATACCCCTAGATCCCTTCTTTAACAAATGTTTAAAAATAATCTAACGGAGCTGCAGAGATGGCTTAGTGGTTAAGGTGCCTGCCTGCTAAGCCTAAGAACCCGGTTCCAATCTCCAGGTCCCACGTTTAGCCAGATGCAAAGTGACGCAAGGGCGCAATGCCACACTTGACCACAAGGGGGCACCCATGTCTGGATTTTGTTTGCAGTAGCTGAGAGGCTGCTGGCACACCCATCTCTGTCTTCCTCTCCCTGTCTCTGTCTCTCTCCAAAATAAAAATAAATATTAAAAAAAATTTTTTAATCCAATGTGGAAAAGTTCCTTGCCGTTTGTTTAAGCAATGTACTACTTGTTAAGATATTAGTGGTTTTTAGCTGTTGACTAGAAGTGCCAGTGAGTACTCGCATGCACAGCAAGCCACAGCCACAGTGACATCACAGCAGTGGTGGCAGCAGATGCAGCAGGTTTACTACTGACTTCAACTAAACTTCTCTTCAGTTTCCCTTGTCCTCAGGCTGCTGCTGGAGACAGCTAGCCCACTCCTGGGAGGGAGGTACCAGTAGTCAGCTCTCTCACCTCCCAGGCTCTGCTCCTAGAGGCAGTTTGCCTACTTCTGGACAGGAAAGTTCCAGAGGTTAGTCTTTGCTAAATTCAGGGCTGTAAGCCCAAATAGGGCATTTTTCACACTTTTATGCTAAGGTTCACTTGTAATAAGTAAGAACTGTCTAAAATTCTACTCAAATTTATTTTTCCTATTTTATTCTAATTATTTCTATTCTATATCTACTTTTATTCTATTCAATTTTATTTTGCTAAAATCTGAATTTTTGCAAAGTGTCTGGACTTCTGAAAATGTAGCTCAGTGTTAATAGGAAATTGGGAAAGTTTTTTCCTGATATCATAAAAACAAACTATAACAACTTTAGGACCACAAAGCCTGTCACAGGCTCTTCAGAAGTAAATTTGAATTATTACACACAGAGGCCACATCTCTGTTTCTGAGTAGGGAAAAGCTGGACAAAAAACTTAGCATGCTGGGCTGGAGAGATGGCTTAGTGGTTAAGGTGCTTGCCTGTGAAGCCCAAGAACCCATGTTGGACTCCCCAGGTCCTTCTTAAGCCAGACGCACAAGGTGACACAAGCGCAAAACCGTGCATGTACACAAGATGGTGTATGCATCTGGAGTTTGATCGTACTGACTGGAGGCCCTAGTGTGCCAATTCTCTCTCATAAAACTATTTAAGGAGCCAGGCATGGTGGCGCATGCCTTTAATCCCAGCACTCAGGAGGCAGAGGTAGGAGGATTGCCATGAGTTCGAGGCCACCCTGAGACTACATAGTTAATTCCAGGTCAGCCTGGACCAGAGTGAGACCCTACCTCGAAAAACCAAAAAAAAAAAAAAAAAAAAACCTATTTAAAATAAAATAAAACTTAGCATGTTAAGATAAGTAATACAACAAT
The DNA here is from genome assembly GCA_036365145.1 of Orientallactaga sibirica. Taxonomy (NCBI): domain Eukaryota; kingdom Metazoa; phylum Chordata; class Mammalia; order Rodentia; family Dipodidae; genus Orientallactaga; species Orientallactaga sibirica. Next base: position 4,462,269 of record JAEOAD010001365.1, read on the forward strand.
TTAAAGGAAATACATTTTGTTGAGTACCCACTCACTTTGCATTCCTTGAAAATTCTTTCCTTGAAAGAGCATAGGCCATAGAGCAAATGCTGGGTTGAGTTGATTAGAGAAGGATGCTGACTTTATACTGAACCTTGCTTTTTCCAAAGAACTTGGGTTTTCACTCTTTGTGGGTGACACATAATAAGCGAAGTTCTTTGCAACCAGATCATCATTAACACAAACCTATAAAATTTTAAACATTTAATCAACAGTAAGATGAGTATAATCTAATGACTATAATGACAATATTACAGACTTTACCAAAAATATGTCTTTAGAAAAATCATTTTCTCTAGAATGTAATCTGAAAGAAACACACCTAGTTCCTTCTGTATTAATAGTGAACTAAATGTTTCTCATCGACCTCCCTCATCAGAAAACAGGAAATACAGGATACAACATGGAAGGCAGCTTTGCGCACCAATATACTGTCAACACAGACACAAGATGCATCTTGGAAGAAGGGACAGTAATACAATCTAGCCAGGCAACAATCTGGAGGGAAACCACTAACCATAAAGTGGAAGGCAGATAAACTGGCTCTTATCAAAACTTGGGCTAGGGAAGGTGTTTGCCATGCAAACATGAGGACCAGAGTTCTGATCCCAAAACCCACATAACGTCAAGCACGACAGTATGCACTTGAAATGCCAATGCTGAGGAGGAGACAGGAGCCCGTGTCCGGCTGGCTAGCTAGTCTAGATGAGCTGATGAGCGCCAGGTTCAGTGAGAGACCTCGTCTCAAAAGACAAGGTACAACTTAATAGAGGATCTCTGGCCTCCACACGCACATATATGTTCCCACACACACAAACATACATAAATGCACACATGCAAAAAATGAAAGGACTATTTTATTCACTGTTATTCAATAGAGTGCTTGAAGTCTTAGTGGGAAGAGCAATGCTAGAGAAAGCAACCACACTCAACTCAAAGCATTACAGAGCCAGAGTAACAGAGTGGGACAGGACTGGCACAAAACCACCCATGCAGACCAAGTAAATAGAGTAGAGGACCCAGAAATAAACCACACAGCTATAACCAGTGTGACAGGTCTCACTCTAGCTAGCCTATACTGACCTTGAACTCTCTGAGAACCAAGGTCAGCCTCAAACTCATAGCAGTCCCCCAACTCAACCTCCTGAAATTATAATCATCAGCATGTACTGCTATTCTATTTATAACAGCTAGTACATGGAACCAGCCTGGATGTCCATCAACAGATGAATAGATAATGCATGTGAGATATGGAATTGTATGCAGCCATAAAGAAAAAGGAAATTATGACGTTCATAGGAAAATGAATAGAACTACAAATCATTGTGTTAAGTGAGATAAGCCAGCCTCAAAAAAGATGACATTTCAGGAGTGGGAGAGACAGCTCAGTGGGTAAAGTGTTTGCTGCACAAGCATGAGCACCTGAGTTGGATTCCCAGATCGCAGATCCCATGTAAAAGCCAGAGATCCTAGTATGCCTATGGCAAGATGGGAGACAGGAGAATTGCCAGGAGGCACCACAGCAGCAAACAAGGATGACGAGACCCTGCCTCAAGATGGGAGAGGAGGACCAACCCCAGAAAGTCGTCTTCTGACCACCACAAGAGTGCCATGGTACACATGACTGTACGCACACGTATAAACACACAATACACAATCCATACACACACAAAAACATCAAAAATGAATGAAAAAGACAAATACTGCATAGTCTTTGCTGCTATGTAGACTTTAAATGATACATATGTATGTTTATACATGTGTGTTTGTACATCATGAAACTAGAAAGAGTATCATGAATGGAGAGAAAGATAATGTAAGGGAGGCAGAGAAGGTAATGGCATACATGCAATACGGAAGCAAAAACGGACTGAGACAAGGCTTCTCTTAGCCAGACATGGTGGCATATGCCTTTAATCCCAGCACTCAGGAGGCAGAGGTAGGAGGATCGCCATGAGTTCAAGAGACTACATAGTGGATTCCAGGTCAGCCTGGGCTAGAGTGAGACCCTACCTCAGAAACCAGTAACTAAATAAATAGATAAGAGAACCAGCTCCGGAGGGACGGGGGGGATTGCTGGGGCTCCAATGGCCAAGTCCAGAATCAGTAAGAGACGCCACTACAAGGAAAAAACAAGCACCTGCCACAGGTGAGCACATGGGGTGTCACACCTGCACAAATACATGAAAATGCCACACATAAAACACCACACATACCACATACCCCCACTCAGCAAACATATCATCACCATCATCATAGGAATTCTTTCTTGTCACCATATAAAAATGCTGTCTAAATAAACTGCTGAGATCACTGTTTTAAAGATTCAAGAGAAGAGTCAGCAATGTAGCAATACAGGGTTGCCTATGTTGTGTGACACCCTGAGTTTGATTCCAAACACCAAAAAAATGGTAAGAACAAATGAATTAATGAAACAAAAGTCCTGACCCAATCTATGCTAGACCTTGAATAACTAAAATGACTTTAGTTCTGTGTGAATTGCTTTACTGAAGTAAAATTTAAAGTAATAATAAATGTATTTTTAAAACACAAATCTTGTTGAGTGTAGTGGCACATGCCTATAATGCCAGCATTTGGGAGGTGGACAAATAGGAGTTCAAGGTCATTCTCAGCTACATAGTAAGTTCAAGGCCAGCTTGAACAACATGAGACATTTATTTAAAAAAAAAAAAAAAAGAACTCTTTCACTTACTTTTTCATTTCTTACTGTCGCATAAAGGTAAACTTCAAAAGTATCTTCCTCCACAGCACATAGCTTGGCTTCCACCTGAGTAGCTGCTAAATGGCATAAGTGGGTGCGCAAATGAGCTGACAGACAGGAAAACGTGTTTGAAGCCATCATGTCCCAGATAGGCCCCAGGCAGCACCGAGCCTCACCCCTACGCACTCTTCAGAACATTCCCAAGGGGTAGGCATAGCCACAGAAATACGGACTGGCAGACATTAGGACAGATGTCACCAAAGAGAGAATATTTTAGTCACTAACATTTTATGCATTTAAGTTAGAAATTACGAAGCCGGGCATGGTGGCACACACCTTTAATCCCAGCACTCGGGAGGCAGAGATAGGAGGATCACCGTGAGTTCGAGGCCACCCTGAGAATACATAGCAAATTCCAGGTCAGCCTGGACCAGAGTGAGACCCTACCTCAGGAAAAAAAAAATCAGAAATTACGATCACCACGCAGCAAATATCCACTTACTATCTCTTGCTCACTAAGAGTCTAGGCTTTTGGTCAGTTGTTATGTTACAAAAATACAAGCTGACTTTGCATCCCTTCAGCACGTAAGCAAACTAAGAGGCAGGAATTGCTATTGAGCAAGGGTTCCTTAACACAGCCACTTCTAATTTCTGGTAACAATTACTGACATTCAGATCTACCCACGTGATTACAGGGGCACAATCAAGTCGACTTCCATGTGGCATGGAAAAGGCTCAAGGCAACTTCAGCAGGCCGTATGAGGAGGACCAAACAACAGAGCAGGCACATCTTTGCTGGCAGAAATGTAAGTCACTGTGGGTATCAGGCTATCGCAACCGCGCACTGGCCTTACCTTTTAGAATGCTCTGAAAGTACTTAATGGCAGCACTGTCCCACTTTGCAGCAGGTCTGAAATGGAAAACAGATGAACCTTCACTAAATAAACATCATGACTAATAGCCGCTGCCTTTTTGTGAAACAGATGCTGGATACTCCTGACATTAAGTTTCAAACATACAAAGCAGATAACAGGAGGCCTCCTCCAGCCCTACTCAGGTGAAGACCCATTGCACCTGGCAATGCCATCTGCAAGGTGCAGAGACTCAAGTCACAGAGGTCCTACTGAGATGACTCGCTCCCAGTCTACAGCTTTTGTCACACCACCACTGTCCCCAGTGTGCAAGCTGAAGTAGGAGATAGCAGGGGCCAGGAAGCTAGAAAGGAGTCCTGAGAGGTGATGGGGAGGGCTCAAGGGGAGAGGACAAGAGACATGTAAGTAGGTGTAGAAAGGCTGAAGCAGGGGCGGGGGAAGGGAGGAGAGTGGCAGGAAGAGAAAGAAGGGGGTTTCGAAGGTTAACCAAAATTAAGCATGCTATAGAAAAAGCTATAGGGTGACCCACTTCTATTAGCTTACTAAAAATATAATCAACATTTTAAAAAAGAGTTTGGGTCAAAACTCACTGTGGAAGTGAGCAATGCTCCTCTCTGAAGCCATAGGTTATTGCAGGAAAACTCCAGTAACAGGAGTAGAATACTTCCTAGTGGGTTGTTGGTCAGGCAGGCCCCTGAGGTCCTCAAAGCAATCCAGGCTGTTGGCAAAGCTCTTGGTTGCCCCCCAAAACTAGACATTAAAACCCTACTGCTGAAAACACCACATGCATCACTGCAAGACGATGGATAATCACACTGGACTAAAGACGCCTCCTCGCTGCTGGCAAGCTGTCAGCGTGGAAAATGCTATGCAGACCAGGGCTTGGGGGGTCTCAACAGTCCCCCCCACTGTGGATCCACCCTGCTTGCTGTGCCATCAACCGGCCAGGCAAGATGTGCCCACGGGTGCAATAGTGCCATCACTGTTACAGAGGTGACCAACTGCTCTTTGACTGCATCTGAGGACAGTGCCACAGAAGGGTACTGAAAACATAGTCAAATCTATGGCGCTGTGCAAGGATGACATGCAGATTTGTGAAGCATTCCATGTTTTTATGAATGGACAATGAAGATGTGGTAAATATAACACAATGGAATTCTACTCAGTGATAAGGAAAAATGAAATTATGAAATTTGCAAGAGGCTGGACCTGGAAACAATTATATTAAGAGAGGTTAACCAGACTCAGAAAGACAAGTGCCACAGGTCCTCTGTCGTCTGTGTACCTTAACATGGAGCAGTCTGATTGCTTACAAGCTGCAGTGAGCATTGGGAGAACTGGTTACGACAGAATGAGGCTTGGAGAAAGGGGAAGCAGGAAGGATTCCGAGAAGGGGAGAGTGGATTGGCCAGTGCAGGGACAAAGAGTATGGGGTGGACAGGGGCCCAAGGGGAGGAGGGGGAAATACACAAAACTAATGATGGCATGAGTTACTACCACAGAACCCTCGGAGGTCTTAGCTAATTAAAAGATATCATTCTCTTGAGAGAGGGGAGAGAGATGAGTCAGAGAAAATGGGAACACATAGTTTAGGCAGAAGCACCCTGCAGGGGTGGACAAAAATTTACCCTAAAACCACAGGCTCTTGCTACCAATCCCAGTGCCAGAACTGGATTAGCTCTCACAGTAAGCTATTGGCCAGAGAGGCCCAGGAGGTCCCCAAAACAGTGCAGGCCATTGCTAAAGCACTTGGTTACCCACCAAATCTAAATGGTAAGACGCTATCTATTTCTGAAGACACCAGCACAGACCATTGAGAGGTCATAGTGCTGGAAAGAATGCCCCCACCAGTACAAGAGTGACGTACATGTTATGGGGGTAAGCAACTGCTCTCGGACTGAATATGAAACCTCTTTACTGGAAGGGAATTCATGCCTGGTACTGAAAACCAACTTAGGGGCCTATGGCATGGAAGGTCAGAGACCCTAGAGGGAAGCTTCCACTGTCACTGTTCTTTGTCTAAAAAGAAAGATTATGCCCATCAAAAAGTCTTCCAAATGTCTCTGCTTATCCCCACTGATCCATGCTGTTCTTATTATTGGCTAGAGAATCTGCTTTTTACCAAGGAGACCCAAGACCCATCAGAATGAGAAGGAAGCGAACACCTGGCGCAAGACCAGTCATCTCTATCACACCTGCCAGGGCCCCAGGAGACAGGACCGAGGAAGTGGTGGGTCAAATATGAGTGACGTTCCTGACAACTAGTGCCAGGGTGAAAGAGACAGGCTCTGAGGATTCCCAATACCTACCAAAGCAGAGATCCAGAGGCTCCTAAGAGCTCATCACTGAAGGAGACTTAAAATTCACCCTCAGCAGGGCATGGTGGTGCACGCCTTTAATCCCAGCACTCGGGAGGCAGAGGTAGGAGGATCGCCATGAGTTCGAGGCCATCCTGAGACTACATAGTGAATTCCAGGTCAGCCTGGGCCAGAGTGAGACCCTACCTCGACAAAAAAAAAAAACTCACCCACCACAGCTCAGGCAATTTTGCAGAAGATGGGGCAGAAAGATTCTAAGGCCACAGGTTAAGACATCATGTCCAGAGGCATTCCCTCCTCCCTAAAATAACTGACTGCTGCTCCCACAACCCATAAACCACAACCCCATAGGAAATACCTGCAACTCCACTGAGGAGTGTCCCCAGTGGAATGGGGGCAGAGATGAGGGAAAAAAGGGTGCCAACTCATGATGTATCCATACAAAATATGTTGTTAAAAATAATAATAATAAAAGAAAAAAGTGCCAGATAAGATGTAAGATATGTGTGAAAGCACTGACAAGAGCATGCAAGTTCAGAGACTAGCAAACCACAAGTCATGCTAGGAGGGAGGACGTGGCACTGGAGAGGATGCAACATGCTCTGTCCGGTGGGAAGTCTGTCTTCCTATGTGGCTCAAGCTGGCCTCCAAGTCCTGACCCCAAGTCATTCCTCTGCCTCAGCTTCTCCTGTGAGCCGCTGCATTCAGATATTACATTTTCAATGGCCATGATTCTTCTCTTTTCTTTACAGCTACTTCATTACTTCTTACAACTTAAAAAAAGAGCAAGCGCAGCTCAGACCTGCCCCACCGGATGGAGCTGCCTCAGGGTTTCTGTTACAGCATCATGGGGACAGATCCAGCCCCGAATATACCTCCTGCAGAACACAGACCTATGAAACTGCTTAGCACTGCCACAGGAAAAGTGATTTCAAATGAAATTATTTCAAAGTATAGAGTAGATGCCAGGCTTTTCTCAATATTCACCTGGTTAAGAAGCTATACTTACACAATTTCAGCATTGTCTTCACAGAAGTTAACATGTAATGTCACAGGTTTTGTGCAATAAAGTCGAAATTTTTTTGCTCTATAAGGAAGCTGCATAAAAGGTTCTACTGCAACTCGAATGCTTGAAAATGAGACAGAAATAGCTCTATTATAAACATAAATTATACATAACAAATTCACTTAAAGCATACTTTTATACTTAGAACAAAAAACATAAAATTCTGTTTAACCTATGCTGCATATATGTGTGGTGTGCATGTGTGTGTGTGTGTGTGTGTGTGTGTGTGTGTGTGTGAGTAGGCACATGTGTGTACCTGTGCATCTATTTCTAATATTGTTATGAACAGTGCTTAAAGGCATTTGGCCAGGGGAGCTGAATCGAGCACAGATCTCCATACAGCAAGACAGTGAATCCACGATAGCAACATCACATGGAACAGGAGCAGAAATTTATGGAAAATGTCTAGTGAGACTCCCATCTTGAGAAATACTGGGTAATATTAACTGAATCTGTGAAGAAAAGTCTATTTAAGATGATTTTTATTTTTTAAGTTTTACCTTTTTTTGATATAGGGTCTCATAACCCTTTAAATCAGGCTGACCCTAAATGCTTTATACAGCCAAGAATGATCTTGACCTTCTGATTCTCTTAACTCCACCTTACTCATGTTGGGATTACAGGTACTCACTGCCAAGCCCATATGGAAGATGCTGGGTATTGAGCCCAGGGCTTTGTGCATGGCAGGCCAACACTCTTACCAACTGAGCAGCAACTTTAGCTTTAAGTTTTTTGGTGTGTGTATACATGTCATTTATGCACAGGTGTGCACACATGCATGTGCCCTGTGCACACGTGGGAGGCCAGAAGGAATTTTGAGGGTCTTCCTCTATCAATCTTCTGATCTATTTCCTTGAGAGAGCGTCTCTCACTGAACCTGGAGCTGCTGTTTTACAGTGAGATTAGCTGACCAGCGAACTCAGCGATTCTCCTACTCTGCTCCCATCAGTACTGGGGTTTTAAGCATGTGTGGCAATACCCAGCTTTTTATGTGGGCATTTGGAATGGAACGTGAGTCCACACACATATGCAGCAAGTACTGTTACCTGCTGAGCCATCTCCCCCGCCCACACTTAAAATTTTTAAATAAGATTTGATAAACAGGAAGTCCAACAATTCTTGGCATTCTTCTTCAGGCACAAAACAGGCCATATTAACCCATCATTTCAACATAAACTGGTTCTCTTCCCTGCCCCGCCTCCTCCTCTCCCCATGCCCTATATGGACAAGTCTTGCCAGCGTGTGTCTGGGTTGGGTTAGAAATCAGTAGCTACATATATGAAGTGCCTTCTTCAGCTGTAGATCATCATGTGATTCTCTTGTTCCAAACAAACCTCACATTTAACAAAAAGAAAAGCTTCCCAAAAGCTAAACAAATTATTTTTAAAACAACTGCGGTTGTAAAGGTATTTCTTAAGCATCTGTAAATCCCCAATATTGTTTCTAAGTCCTACTTGAGACATGCCTAACTGTACTTGATGGCTATCTGGTCTATCTCCTTCAGTGGAAGGAAGAAGGGTCCTCAAAGTTACTTAACTGATAGCTTACTCTGGGAAGGAAACTGCAAACGACTTGTTGCTAGTGTTTTCTAATAAGCTGAAACATGTGGTCCCCAAATCAGTGAGCCTGTCCAGTGGCCATCTGGTTACTTATTCCCCCCTTAGGAGATGGCCACATCACTCTTTTGTAGTACAGGGCAATCGAGAATGTGTATCTAGGGCTGGAGAGACGGCTCAGCGGTTAAGGCACCTGCCTGCCAAGCCTAAGAATGCCCTTTCAATCCCCAGGTCCCATGTTTAGCCAGACATAAAGTGACACAAGCATGCACACACATCTGGAATTCATTCACAGTGGCTGAGAGGCCGCTGGCGCGCCCTTTCTGTCTCTGCCTCTTCCTCTCTCTCTCTCTCTCAATAAAAAAAATAGAATGTGTATCTAAGGGCTAGAGAGATGGCTCAGCAGTTAAGGCACCTGCTGACAAAGCCAAAGAACCTGGGTTTGAATCCTCAGTACCCACACACAGCCACATGCACAAAGTGGCGCATGCGTCTGAAGTTTGTTTGCAGTGTCTGGAGGCTCTGGCATGTGTGCGCTCCTTCTCTCTCTCCTCTCTTTCTCTGCATGCATACAAATGAAAACATTTGAAAAACTGTGAAAAAAGAATGCATATTTGAATACATATTCTGCTCTTTGTACTCTGAGGGTAGCCAGCAACTGTCCCTTCTAGGTGTTTCTCTCTACATCCTGGAAGCCACACCTTCCTGGACAGGACCTGCTCTATCTATGGACAAACTGAGGAGACAGATCCTACAGGCACCAAGAGATACAGAAAGAAAGGTCTCTCTGCCTTGCAAGAAGGAAGGTAGAGAGGGGCCAGAACCCACAGGGAGCTCAATGAAGACAGAACTGGAATTTCCAAGTCTTCCCATCTTGCAGCTAAAAAGTTCCAGTTTTGTCTTTTCTCAAAATAGGGGCAATGGTTTCTATCCTCTTACTTTAAATATTGACCTTCTCCTTTAAATCACATTTGTCTCTTTGAGGAGCATAAGGCAAAATAAATTTGTATGTCTGTACTTTTTTGATTTTACTGGAATATACTTGGCAAAATCCACGAGGAAGCACTCTGCCAGGTAGTGGTCTGCAGAAGAGACGATGGACTTGATCACGGCCCTGCACCAGCACCTCAGCTCCTGGCAGTACACCACGTACACCTGCAAAACAGACCCGTGGTTGCACATCTCTAGCCACATGATAAGAGAACAGTGTGCAGTGGGCTTATGGGTGTTATAGCCAGTGTCCCCTTGTCAGTGTTTGGCACACTCTCCTGTTCCTGTTGTCCACCTGATGTTGGCCAGGAAGTAATGTCCACCCTCTGCTCTTGCCATTGTTTTCCCCTGCCATACTGGAGCTTCCCCCTCGAGTCTAAAAGCCAAAATAAATGCTTTTTCCCCACAAGCTGCTCTTGGTCGGGTGATTTCTGTCAGCAATGTGACCCTGACTGCAACAGCCCATCATAATGAAAAGCCAAGAAGTGCTGAAATTAACTGTGTGTAAGTACAAGTGTAAAGATAGTGCAATTAAAGAACACAATGTATTCTACCTGGTCAGATTCTTCTTGCGTGCTCTCTTTCTTTCTCATTCAACATGGTTTTTATTTTATTTTTTATTTATTTTGGTTTTTCAAAGTAGGGTCTCTCTAGCTCAGGCTGACCTGGAATTCACTCTGTAGTCTCAGGGTGGCCTCAAACTCATGGCAGTCCTCCTACTTTTGCCTCCCCAGTGCTGGGATTAAAGGTGTGCGCCACCACACCCAGCTCAACATGTTTTTTAATTAGCAAAGTATTAGGCTTCGCTGTGGCATTTTCAATTTTCCTTCCCCTCTTCCTCACTGTCCTCCTCTCTGCCTTCATGTTGCATAATGAATGCTCTGTTGCTTTCACCCATCTTCCTCAGCACCTCTTCTTCCCCCTTTGTAGTTTCACAGCCAAGACCCACACTTAATACACATATACACCTATCTATAAACATTAAAAGCTAGGACTTGCATAGAAGAGGTAACATGCAGTATTTTCCTGAATATAGGTCATCTCACGTAATACAACAGTTTTCAGATCCATCCTTTTTCCTGGAAATTTCATTGTTCTTTAAAGCTGATATAATTCCATTGTGTAGAGATATTGTTTTTGTGACTCGTGTCTGTTGATGGGTTCAGATGGGTTCCATTTCCTTGCTATTGTAAATAGTGCAGTAATGTGGATATACAAGATGTGTTATAGGAGAATGGGAGTCCTTTGGTAATGTGCCCAGGAATACTATAGTGGTCATATGAATATTCTACTTCTAATATTTTGAGAAGCACACACAGTGATTTCCATGATGGAGGTACCAGTTTACATGCCCACCAGCAGTGAATAAGGATTCCTCTTCTTTCACGTCTTCACAAGCATTTGTTGTCATCTGTATCATGTTTATTTGCACATGTGTGAGTATGGGCACATCAGATCTCTTGCCACTGCAAATGAATACCCATCTGGGTGTCTGGAAAATAAATATTCTTTTGAAAAGGTAACTGTCTGTTTTCTGACTTTTTCAGGCTGGTAGGGTTCAAGCCCATGTCCCAGTAAAATCAGAAGATAAACCTTCTTCCCATACCCTGGAAGACCCAAAATGAAAAAAGTAAGGAAGGCAAGTATGCAGGGCTGGTACTAAGCCCCTGGCTGGACAATACTCACCAAAAAGATTCCACCTTAAAACAGGAAAGGAAGGGCATTCACTAAGATACTCCTGGGCTCAACTCTCCCTTTTCCATCTCAGATGTCTTAAATCCAAAATAAGAAAAGCCATCCTGTCAAGCTGACCCTATGAAATTGTCTGATTTAACAGCTTCTATGTTTGCTACCCATCTCCCAAGCTGGGCAGATACCAGGTCTTATTTACTTGAGAGAGGACAAGGAGCTTTAAGTAAAAGCAACAGTACAGAGGGACAAGCTTTCATTTTTTCTGATGGACACTGAAACTACTCAGTAATAAACTGGAAAATCATGAAAGCTGACTGGACACCACACAAAGATGGAAGCAACGACATTCGTTAGGGTAACAGGAATGCTGAGTGTGGTTTGAATGTGTGCACTTCGATCTCCAGCTGGTGGCGCTGTTCGGGAAGGTTGTGAAAGCTTTAGGGGTTGGAACCTTGGGAAGTCGGTCACTGCCATGGGCCTCGAGGTTTTACAGGCCAGTGCCACTTGCTGTTCTCTACTTTCTCCCTGTTATCATGGCAATGTGACTTTGGCTTCATGCTCCTGCCATTCCTTCCCCACCATGATGGACTTCCCGCCAAAACTGGAAGCCAAAAATGAACCCTCTCCTTTCTTAAGCTGCTTCTGGTATGGCATTTTGTCCCAGGAATGAGAAAAAAAAAAAGACAAAAAACAGAAAAACTGGGTTTACTCTAAGAGAAGCCATCAAGACAAAGGCATTGCTTCTAGGGAGCTCTGCATGCTGACCCAAGCCCTGAACTCTACGTGAAAAACAAGCCAACATCCACACTAATTCTAGGCAAGGCTTTTTAGTCTCACGTGCTCACAGAGCACCGCTTGGAATGAAGGAGGACTGCGCAATTCCAATAATTAGGACATTAAACATGCTGAAAAGCCTTAGGCTGACGGAGGCTATACAAGTTCCTAAGCAGGTGGTGATCATACCACCAAAAGAGTGCTGCTGAATCCACTAATGGGAACAATCTGGCAGACGGAACAGTGAGAAGCCTGCTAACCTCACAGTACAGTGCCACTCACTCCTATGCCTGACTTAACCTCACGCTGAGCCTCAATATTCTCCTTCAGATGTTAGAAGAAAAGGCCCATTGACTAGGGATTTAATGGATCTGGATTGGTCAACTGACAAAGAGACAAATAAATTTAATATTCCTGCTGGCCCACTTGTTAAACAATTATGGCACAGTTCTGGTACATCCAAAACATCTTTGGGTCTCCATTGCAAATCATAGTCCAGCTTCCAAAGGCTTCACTGACCTATTAATGTCATCATGCCCTGCCCACATGCTGCATCTCCTGAAGCCATGTGCACTGCATAACCCACTCCATACATTTTTCATGCTTCCAAAACCAATATCAGGTATGCAGGACACAGCCATGTTGTTAACCCAAGGACAAAATCAATCATGATCTTGAAGAGCAGATTCCTTCCTTTCAGTCAACTCCTTTCAAAAGTTTGCATTTCTACTATTCGGTCTTTCCTCAGGCACCCTTCCCATTGTTTTAATGAAGAGTAGTTGGGTCATCCGTAATGATGGTAATATCTCCTTAACAATAACAGCTTTAGCAACCAGTCTCAGTGCTAGTAACCCTAAACTTGCTGGGGTTTTTCCAACATTAAATCTTAAATTTCTCAGTTCCATATCTTTTTAAAAAAATTTTTATTTATAAAAGTTTTTATTTTTATTTATTTATTTACTAGAGACAGAGAAAGGGAGAGATAGAAAGAATGGGTGTGCCAGGGCCTCCAGTCATTGCAAACGAACTCCAGATGCATGCGCCACCATGTGCATCTGGCTTACGCTAAGCCATGTCTCCAGCCCCCTCAGTTCCATACCTTTAGCCAAGCACATCAGTCCATTACAAATTTAACCTTGTTCAAACTCTCTGGGCATGGGCAGCAGAACACAACCGTCCCTTATGCCAGTAGCCCAGATCCAACAAAGTCCTCTGCAGTGTTTCCTTCCCCTTAGAAAGTCCATAAGCCAAGCCTCCAAACACACTTCTCTCTGCACTCAGCATTTTCAAACTCTCACCAGAATAGTCCATAAAACCTGGCTTACCACTCTGGGAGGAGTCTTCAGTTGCAAATAACAACTCCATGCCCATTCCTCCAAAAGACCAAACTCCATGTGGTCAGATTCATCATGCAGCAACACCCCCACTCCTTGTACCATTTCTGTATTAGACAGTTTCACGTTGTTTGGATGAACCTCCAAACCAGACACAGTTTATGGGAGGAAGGATTTATTGAAGCTGACAAATCCAGGGACGTTCCATAAAGGAAGAAGCTGGCTCCCCTTCACAGGTCTATACAGAGAAAAATTCCACCAGCAGCACGGGAAGCAAGCACACTCCAGGAACTCCACGAAGAGCTCAAGCACTCTGTATGCCTTTTGCTGGAAGTCAGAGCCGCCCCCAAACACACCTTAGTGCTGGACCCTAGGAGCCACCCACAGTGACATCAAGTAACAAGCCAGAATAAAACTCCTGAATCTATTGGAGGGTAATCCATTCAAACTACCATAATAAGAATTCTGAAAAAGCCATATGGAAACCTACTTCCTTGTAGGCTAATTTACAAATATCATTTTAAAAGTTTGAATGTACATACATTGCATGGGTAGGATATTTCCACCCCTAGAAACCATAAGTTATTAAATGAAAATTCCACTATCAGGGAAGGATACTTTGACTATTGCCAAAGCTCTTGGATGCCAACCAGAGCTGGATGGTGAAACCCTTGCTGAAAATACCATACATTTCAACTGCAAGGCAGAGAAAACAAACGAGCATTCATTTTGAGGCTTCCTTCCTGCAATGTCTTCCAAACTGAAACATCCTGGACTAAAGAAGGGAGGGTCCTAAGACTCAGGAAGTAAACAACTCACAAGTTTCAGAAAGCTCCTAAAACAGGACAAGATTTACCAGGACCCTCTCCACTGTTACAGAAGTAAACTACTAGGGAGTGGAGACTGACAAACAGAGCTGTCTGCAAGCCTTACACTGAGCTCTAGGGATGCAGCTTTTGTGCCCTCACCACCATGCTGAGGTGGGCTTTCTGGTGAAACAGCTGCCTGAGTCACCCATGTTCCTCTAAGTACTTTCTCAACAGTGCTCTGTAAGCAACCCCAGCGAGCTTGCTGGTTCATCAAGTTGGATTTTGGTGCAATCATAGTTTGGTCTGTCTTCTGTGCCCTATCTGGGGTAAACAAATGCCTGTTTTTCTCTCTCCAGGAAAAGCTAACCAATAGTCTTACCTAGTGATGGACCCTATATGCTATATAACTGACCTGCCAGGCAATGTGCTAACTGGTACAATACTGGCATGATTGTTATGGGGGCAACCCACTGCTGTCTGATTTGACTCGACACCCATTCCATGGAAGGGAATTCATCCTGTAGTATAAACCTGCTCAAAAGCACACTGCTGGTAAAGTCTTAGGGCCTAGGGGAAAAGATACTACTGTGGTCTTGCCCATCAAACTACCTTTTAAATATTTATGTTATGCCCATAGGCGTTTCTCCCAGGTTTGGTCAGAGAAGTTTTTTGAGTCTTCAGTGCTAAATGAGGTATTTGTATCACCCCCTCCAAAGCTCAGGGAACACTGCAGAAGAAAGGGTGGAAAGAATGTGCCAGAAGTTGGGAGAGGAGTACTATAGAATGCTTTCTTCCAGACATGACATGGCCACTGCACTCACAAACTCAAAGCACTTGTAGTTACTGCACACGATTGGACCCATCAACATTCCATCATGGATGGGGAAGAAGCTCACTAGGCCCTACCTACACTTCCCTGAGGACCTACTGGCAGCAAATGGCTGCTGGAGCAGGGACAGCATTATCTTCAGAGATACAGCCAAGTGCTAAGTCGTCTGTGCTCTGGTAAACAGCCACCCCCTTGCTCATGCAAACTACCCCAATTAAATTCAGTAAGTCACAAAAGGAGACATCAAAACAGAAGGGGAACTGGTTGGAAGAGGAAGGTTATTCAGCAGCAGTGGGAGGGGGATAAGGGAAAGGAACTGGAGGATGAATGTAATCAAAATAATTATACAAATGTATATCCTCTCAAAAACAAATGCTCTGCTTGCTTGTTTATAGCATCCACTTGCTTGGTAAGCAGATTTCCATGCTCTGTCACTCAGTTTTCAACATCTTTGCTCAATAAGTGGGATTCCTTGGAGATGTCACATAGCTTGATTTTTAGGTTTATCCAATCAACATGTCCTTTTTTTTTTTTTTTTTTTTTTTTTTTTTTGAGGTAGGATCTCACTCTAGCTCAGGTTAACCTGGAATTCACTATGTAGTCTCAGGATGACCTTGAACTCACGGTGATCCTCCTACCTCTGCCTCCCAAGTGCTGGGATTAAAGGTGTGTGCCACCACGCCCAGCTAAATTATTTATCTGCAAGCAGAGAGAGAGAGAGAGAAGAGGCAGACAGAGAGAATGGGCACTCCAGGGCCTCCAGCCACTGCAAACAAACTCCAGATGTGTGTGCCCCCTTGTGCATCTGGCTTACATAGGTCCTGGAGAATTGAACCAGAATCCTTTGGCTTTGCAGGCAAGTGCCTTAACCGCTAAGGCATCTCTCCAGCACCCCCCCTTTTTTTTGAGGTAAGGTCTCTGACTCTAGCCCAGGTTGACCTGACCTGGAATTCACTCTGTAGTCCCAGGCTTGAACTCACAGCAATCCTCCTACCTCAGCCTCCTAAGTGATAAGATTATAAGGCCTGCACCACCACACCCATTTACATTTACATTTAAGGTTGTTATTGAAAAGGTTTTGCTATTTCCTGTGGTTTGTTAAGTATTTCTAGCTGGCTAGATTACTTCTCCTCCTCCTGTTTCTTTTGGGAACTTGCGAGTTTTCTGTGCTGGGCATGACTGATTCTTTCCTAGCAGTTCACAGTCAGTGGCATATGGGATGGAGGAGCAACTCACAGATTTTTTTAAAGCAAAACTAAATAGTGGAATGAGAATGAATATGAGAAAGAATACAGTTGGAGGTGTGAGAGATATTAGACTATTAGAGATGCAGAAATGCAGAAAAGATTTTTGTAGGTGCAGAAAAGGGACAAGCATGAAAGTTTTTTTTTCTGGTGAGATAGAAGTTAAAACATAATAGCTTAGTATTTATTGCACATGAATGTAAGTAGTAAAATAAAAACCCAGCAATCTGAAGAAACAAAACCACTGAAAAGAACCTGCTCTTCCCTCAGCCCTCCGTACACCTGCACGGCTAAGGGAGGGCTGCCTGGCCTGAGGGAGGGTCTTCTTCCTTAGTTAACCCTTTCTATGAATGCCCACTCTTCTCTATGAATGCCCCCTCTGCTCTTTCTATGAATGCCCCCTCTTCTCTATGAATGCCCCCTCTGCTCTTTCTATGAATGGCCCCTCTGCTCTTTCTATGAATGGCCCCTCTGCTCTTTCTATGAATGCCCCCTCTTCTCTTTCTATGAATGCCCCCTCTTCCCTTTCTATGAATGCCCCCTCTGCTCTTTCTATGAATGCCCCCTCTTCCCTTTCTATGAATGCCCCCTCTGCTCTTTCTATGAATGCCCCCTCTGCTCTTTCTATGAATGCCTCCTCTTCTCCTCGCTGATGAGCGCCTTTGCTCCATCACTGTCATTCTTGGCTGGACATCAGAACCCAGCCTGTCCACCCTTCTAATGTGGTCTGGAGACCAGTGGATCTCCAGGAATCCTCCAGGCCTTCAGTGTCACACTGGGACTGCTGAGGCACCCAGCCTCGTGGACTAAGCAGTAACCTGGTTCTCAGCTTCTCCAGCCCGTGTCATGTAAGCCAATCTAATAAATACCCTTTGTAACACACATTCATGCTATCAGTTCTGTTCCTCTGACAAGCCCTCACTAATGCACCTCTGTTTCATGTTCATTTTGTGTTACAAACAGTACTTGGCTCCATGACAGTGTGGCTTTTCATGTCTTGTTTATTGCCATAATGCCTTAATCCTGGTACATACTAAGTCTTCAAGAGCCACTTGTTGAATGGCTGAATAAATAAGTGCCAGTAGTTCCTCTTAAGGGAACCACCCTGCAGAGGTGACAGCCTGTACAGTATCCTGACAGGACCACTTGACTGGCAGTCTAGCCAGGCAAGCCATATGCTGATCAAGGGTTATAAAGCCACACACAGGGAGAGCTGTGCCCAAACAAGGAGTAAGTAGGAAGTGGGGATTTGTGACCTGGGGACCTTAAATTGGGAAATATAGTACAGCCATACTATAAGGGACAGGCTCAAAGAACCTCATACAATCCAAAAGTCAAATGAGTCAAGAGAAACCTTGACAGAGAATGAAGAACATTTCTATTTTAATGCTAAAATCAAAGAAACTTTTATGAATGCGTCACATAGTCACTAAGTTCCTCTAGCCAGCAAACTTAGAAATAATGTTCTAGTAGAGCTTCCACCAGCCAAAGGGGCTTTTACACATGAAGCACAGTAGCGATTACTGCTGAAGAATACAGGATGTAGCCCAGTGATAAAGCTATGTGCAAGAGCCAGTTACACACACACACTCCAGAAAGAAATGACAAATGTATTAATACAGGATATAGCCCAGTGATAAAGCTATGTGCAAGAGCCAGTAACACACACACACACACACACACACACACACACACACACCAGAAAGAAATGACAAATATATTAACACAGGAGGTAGCCCAGTGATAAAGCTACATGCAAGAGCCAGTTCAACACACACACTCTCTCTCTCTCTTTCTCTCTCTCTCTCTCCAGAAAGAAATGACACATTTATTAAGAAGCCACACAGATAAAAATGATGCTTATAAAATGAGAAGAGGCCGGGGATGTAGCTCAGTGGTAGAATACTTGCCTAGGTTGCATGAAGCCCTGGGCTCTATCCCCAGCACTGCATAACTTGCGTAGGGTAGTACATACCTGTAGTCCCAGTATTCAGGAGATGGAGGTAGGGGGAGGTAGAGGCAGGAGGATCAGAAGTTCAAGGTCATGCTCAGCTACATATCTAGTTTGAGGCCAAACTGGGACCCATGAGATCCTGTCTCGAAAAGAAAAGAACTGGAGCTGGGCAAAGCTCAGTGGCTGGCCACTTGTCTAATTGGTACGAAGTCCTGGGTTCTACCCCCAGCATGACCAAAACATTGGGGATAGGAAGAAAGAAAAACAAAGTCAGCCTCTGATTACTAATGGGGATAGCAGCACTAGACACAAATCATTACACTGAAACCTGGCCAGGGTTAGAATCCAGCGACTTAGTAATAAACTAGACTGGTTAATAGTTTTCCAAACAGCCTTAGTCGGTGAGGGAAAGTTCTGTGTAGATGAATCCTAGCTCATGAATGCATGAGGAATGAGAGACATCACATGTCAAAAGCATGAACAAGGGGCCAGCTCAGCTGGTCAAGTTCATGCCATGAAAGCAGGGAGGACCTGAGTATGGGTCCCCAGTACCCACAAATAGCCTAGTATGGCAGCATGCGCCTGGAATCCCAGCACTGGGAAGGCAGACAGGAGGACTTCTGAGGCGTGCTGGCTAGCTCACTCACTTTAGAAAGAGAACCTGCCCCCAAAATAAGATGGGATGGCTGATGAGACATCAATGGATAAAGTGTTACCACACAAACCTGAGTACCCACGTTCAGATCTCCAGAACCCACAGAAGCCGGAAACAGTAGCAAAGCCCTGTAAACCCCATGCACCTATGGGGAGGGAGGCGAAAACGGGAGACTCTCTCCTAAGCTTGTGGGCCAGCAAGTCTGGTAGAATGTAGTGGTGAACTACCAGAGACCCTACCAAAAGCAAGCAGGAAGGCCAGGACCAATGCCTGGGGCTGTCCTATGACTTCTACATGTGCCTATGCACAAATGAACACGCACACACATGCACACTGTACACCCTCACCAAAAAACAGTAAGACGAAGAGTGACAGAGGACAGCTGATGTTGTCCTCCACATCATGCACTTGCACATGTGTTCCCTCACATATGAAACACACACACCAACCACATAAACATATACACACAATAAGAAGTGATATTATCCTCCAATTCAATACAACGTAAAATTCACAGCATAAGCCTTTTTTTTTTTTTTAGATAAAAAGTGACCCTAAGTTTATCCAAAGTCTTTCCAGATAATACAGAGGACAGTGGGAAATACAGAGGGAAAAGCTGACCCACCACAAGGAACTAAGCAGGAGATATATATATTTTCAAGGTAGGGTCTCACTCTAGTCCAGGTTGACCTGGAATTCACTATGTATTCTCAGGGTGGCCTCGAACTCCCAGCGATCTTCCTACTTTCTGCCTCCTGAGTGCTGGGATTAAAGGCTGCGCCACCACAGCCGACTTATAAAAATATTTTTAAAGGATCAACTTATCAGGTTTCATTTCTTCAATAAGCCAATGTTACAGGATAAATAATACACGATGTTATTAATGGCTACTTGGGGAGAGGAAATTCTAACTCTTCCTACATGACAAGAGAACCAACCACTCAGTGGACAATGGAGCTGCTGCTGCAAGAAAACAAAGACTGGCCAGGATGTAGAACACGTAAAAGAAGCATGAGTTGTCCAAAGTCATGAGCTACCGAGTGGCGGCAGCACCCGACTGAAACCCTGTGTCCTCTTGCTGAGGTTCCTGCACCTGTGTTGGGTCTACAATAATCTCCTGGCTCACGGGAACCCAGGAAGACAGCCCTAGTGCCCAGGTTCAGCCACATGCTCTCTCTTTTCCCCACAGGAACTTTGCCTAACTACCCTCTCCAGGACTAGAGTCAATCTTATATAAGGAACCTAGCAGTAAGCTTGGGAGGCAGAGGTAGGAGGAGTACCGTGAGTTCGAGGCCACCCTGAGACTACATAGGGAATTCCAGGTAGCCTGGACTAGAATGAGACCCTGCCTCAGAAAAACAACAACAAAAAAAAGAACCTAGCAATAGACAGTGCTTATAAGCAACTAAAAATCTTCCAAAGGCTTTTATTATGTAGGTTCCAGAATATTTGACATTTTGAGTAGAGTTTCAAGACAGTGATGATAGCAAATTTAAGTACATACCTGCCCTTCTTCCAGCATTAGTGGTTTTACGTCTATGTCTTGACACATGCCATTATAGAAGTCATTCATTGCACTATTTAGTTTTTGATAGTCAACTTCTTGATCTAAAAAGTGACCACATCCTTTTATAATAACCCAGAAGCAACCTGGATCTTCAATCTGTAACATTTTAAAAGACAAAATGCATGATTTAAAATTAGAACCATGAGATATTAATCTTTAAAATCATATTACCTGTTTCTTCTGATTAAAAAAAAAAAGATTTGAGCCGGGCATGGTGGCGCACACCTTTAATCCCAGCACTCGGGAGGCAGAGGTAGGAGGATCGCTGAGAGTTCAAGGCCACCCTGAGACTACATAGTTAATTCCAGGTCAGCCTGAGCTAGAGTGAGACCCTACCTCGAAAAACCAAAAAAAAAAAAAAAAGATTTGAGAAGCTGGGTGTGGTGGCACACACCTTTAATGCCAACACTTGGGGGGCAGAGGTAGGAAGATTGCTGTGAGTTTGAGGCCAGCCTGGAACTACAGGGTGAGTTCTAGGTCAGCCTGGGCTAGAGACCCTACTACCAAAAAAAAAAAAAAAAAAAAAAAAAAAAAGCCAGGTGTGGTGGCGCACGCCTTTAATTCCAGCACTGAGGAGGCAGAGTTAGGAGGATCACCGTGAGTTTGAGGCCACCCTGAGAATACATAGTGAATTCTAGGTCAGCCTGGGCTAGAGTGAGACTATATATATATATATATGACTCGAGACCGTGCCTCAATAAAACCCGCTCCATCCATCCATCCATCCATCCATCTATACATACATATATACGAGTAGTAGGAAAAAGTGGGTGTCTAGGAGAAGGGAGAAAAAGAGGGTCGTGATGGGAGTGGGTTATATTTTTTTTATTTTTTCTTGCGATTTTCCGAGGTAGGGTCTCACTCTAGCTCAGGCTGACCTGGAATTCACTATGTAGTCTCAGGCTGGCCTCGAACTCACGGTTCTCCTCCTACCTCTCCGGCGTGCGCCGCCACGCCCGGCTGCATTTGGAAATCAAGCGTTTATTCCATGTCCAGGTAAACAGATGGACGCCGCGTGGCCAGGTGCGCCGGGACGGCGGCGGGGGCCCGCTCACCTTCAGCACCAGCACGTCGAGCATCCCGCCGGCCTCGACCTCCACCTGCAGCCCGGTCCAGCCGCGGGGTCCGCGGGGCCACCGCCAGCGCCGCCGTCCTCTTCCTCGACGCCCCTCGCCCCGCTCCGGGCAGCCGGTCTGCACATGCGCACGCAACGGCCCGCGCTCGCCCCGCCCCCACGCCGTCCTCGAGGCGCCGGGACCACGTGCGCGCCCAACGCCGGGATAACGGCCCGGCCGCGAGCAGCGCCGCCGTGCGGCCGGCCGGGGAAGCGCAGGCATGGAAGGCCGCACCTGCGGGGGCGGGGGCGGGGGCAGAGGTGCGCATGGGCCAGGTTCTGCAGTTCTGGTTTCTTGTTTTCTCAAATTAGGACGACAGAGTGGTTCTGAGCTAGATTATGGCCACACCGGGCAATGAAGGACACCCAAGAGACACGTGTAAGAGAAGGTTAGGTTTTAGGGCTGTATCCGGGCTCTCTTCTCCCCAACGAAGTGGAATAATATGCGATTAAATGAAAGGAACCACTACTTTCAAGAGGCTGCTGGGCACACACGGTTTTAAAGGTGAATTCTTTGATGTCTCAGCTGTGGGAGAAAAAAATTGCTTAAGCTCATGACCATGTGTGTGTATATATGCTGGGAAAGGAATCAAGATGGGAAAAGACTGCCTGTTTCAAGCGTCTGGAAATTGAAGGGTCATATATCTGGGGAGCAGAATGTTCCCAAAGCATCCCCCCCTTTAATAATGTTACTGTTTTTTGATTTTTTTAATATATATTTTTTATTTATATTATTCTGATTTTACATTCATATATTGTCCTCCTCCCCGTCCTCCCACTTTCATCAATGGGGAATGTGGATCGTGCATTGTGAGTTTGCTCAAGAGTTCTGGTGGATAGGCCCCAGTCTCTGTGCATAATGCCCCAACTTGTGACTCTAACAATCTTTCCGCCCCCTCTTCCACTAGTTTCCCTGAGCCACATTGGGGTCATTTTAGTTCTGCTTCCTTGATGTGATTTTTTTTTTTAACTAATGGTAGGGTTTGGGGTTGGGTTTTTTTTTTTTTTTTTGCATGTGTGGAATATGTGTGTACACTTATTTGCATGTGTGTCTGCTGTGTAGAGGCCACTTAACACCAGATGTATTCATTACTCTTTTTTTTTTTTTTCGAGGTAGGGTCTCACGCTAGCCCAGGCTGACCTGGAATTCACTATGTAGTTTCAGGGTGACCTCGAACTCACAGAAATCCTCCTACCTCTGCCTCCCAAGTGCTGGGATTATCTAATATTTTTAAATATTTTATTTATTTATTTATTTATTTATTTATTTATTTATTTATTTATTTACAAGCAGAGGGAGAGAGAGAATGGGCACTCCAGGGCCTCCAGTCACTCACTGCAAATGAGATGTATATGCCACTTTGTGCATCTGGCTCTACATGGGTACTAGGAATTGAACCCAGGTCATTAGGGTTTTTTTTGCAGGCAAGCACTTTAACCACTGAGCCATCTCTCCAGCCCCAAGCACACTGTCTTTTTAAATACTTTATTTAGATATGTACTGAAGAGAGAAAGAGGAAGAGAAAGAGCATGCCAGGGCCTCCAGAAACTACAAATGAACTCCAGATGCATGCACCACCTTGTGCATCTGGCTTTATATAGAGTACTGGGGAATGTAACCCAGGTCATTAGGCTTTGCAAGCAAGCACTTTAACTGCTAAATCATTTCTCCAGCCTGCATCCCATTTTTAAAGTAAGTTTACAGCTGAGCCTGTAGTTCAGTTAGTAAAGTGCTTACAATACAAGCATGAGGACCTGCGTTTGATCCTGAGATTTCATGTTAAGAAAAAGAAAATCTGAGGCTGGAGAGATGGCTTAGTGATTAAGGCGCTTGCCTGCCAAGCCTAAGAAGGCCCGTTCTATTCTCCAGGTCCCACGTTTAGCCAGACGCAAAAGTGAGGCAAGGGTGCAATGCAGCACTTGCCCACAAGGGGGCACATGCATCTGGAGTTGGTTCACAGCAGCTGAGAGGCCACTGGTGCACCCACTCTCTCTCTCTGCTTCGTCCTCTCTCCTTCTCTCTCACTCTCTCTGACCTCTCAAAAAAAAGAAAGAAAGAAAGAAAGAAAAAAGAAAAGGAAAAAGAAAATCTGGTTGTGGTGGTGCCCTTGTAGCCCCAGCTTTGGGGATATTAGAGACAGGTGGTGAGGATTGGGCCAGTAAGACCCTGCCCTAAAAAGATCAAAGTGGCCAGCTCCCGAGGAACGACATCTGACATTGTCTCCTGGCTTCCACATGTGCGTTCACACCTGTATACACACACACACACACACACACACACACACACACACACGGGAGGGAGGGAGGGAGGGAGGGAGCAAGCTTGAAGCCAATTATAATGGCCCACACATGTAATTCTAGCTCTCAGTAAAATGAGACAGGTGGATTCCAACCAAGTTTGAGGCCAGCTTGGGCTGCAATTGGAAGAACCTGTCTCAAAAGCACACAGTTGATTTCACAGGAACCCACAAATATGTGCTTAAAGCTCAAGTAGGAAGGTGAGAGAAGACAGATGTGGCATCTGGCACAGCCAACTCACATGAAAGTTTTCTCATCAAGAGATGGGAAACAGGGTCTACTTTCCATAGGAGGTTCCCGAGACGGTCCCCAAGCCTCAAAAATGAGAAATACAGCCTTCTCCCAGTGTGCCCTGTGAGACCACCTCCTTTTCTTTGACTAGATCCCACACTACGATATAGTGTTTTGCAAAATTTTCCACAGCATGGCTTAGGGAATATAGAAATGTTGGACTGGGAGATGGCTCAGTGGTTTAAGAACTTGCTTGTAGAACCTGATGGCCTGGGTTTGATTCCCCGAGTGCCCACTTGGGGCCAGATGACAAGGTGGCACATATATCTGGAATTCGTTTGCAGTGGCAGGAAGCATGGCACACCCATCCTGTCTCTGCTCTTCCTGTCCTCAAATAAATGAAAACTACTGGAAGATGGAAATACTTATATGTCACTCAGGATGTCACTACTGCAGTGGTGGTTGGCTATGGTGACACACTCTTGTAATCCTAGCACACTGGAGACTGACACAGGAGGATCACCAACACAAGGACAACCATATTACCTAGCCAGTTCTAGGGCACACTGAGCAACTTAGCTGAGATCCTGCCTCAAAAGAAAAATAATGATCTGTGTAACATCAATATTTCACGCAACACCTCCTCTCATATTCTTTTCTGTGGCATTTTTAATATAATTTTTTTTATATTAAGTAGAAATGTTGTATGGACACATCATATGTGGGTACCATCATTTCCCTCCTCCCTGCCCCCACTCCACTGAGGGCCCTCCTTAGTGGAATTGCCGGTATTCCTTGTGGAGTTGTAGGTCATGAGCTGTGAGAGCAGCAGTCTGTCATTGTGGGGAGGGCTATGTCTCTGGATATTCCTTCCCACCCTGTGGCTCTTACATTTTTTCCGCCCCCTCTTCCGCAGACTTCCCCGAGCCTTGGTGGGTATGCTTTAGTTCGACTTCAGTATTGAGTTCTCAGCAGATTCTTGATTTCTGCTTTGGTGCGTTTTGAGGATCCTCACAGTCTGTCTCCATTACCCTGGCCCAGGTTCTCAGGTTCACTGTGGAAGCAGCACTCTTGCTCATCTCACCAGTTCCTCTGTGGTTTCACCTGGGCCCTGGCTGCTGTGTGAGGGGTGGTTCATCTCCTGTCAATTATGGTTGTCCTCGGTTCTTGCTGCTTTCTGAAAAAGAAAAACAGATTCTCCAACGGAGAGTGAGATCATGATAGGTTAAAGGGGATAAGCATTGTTAATTTAAAGAGATTTTTAGGGCTGGAGAGATGGCTTCAGCGGTTAAACACTTGTCTGTGAAGCCTAAGGACCCCGGTTCGAGGCTCAATTCTCCAGGA
Source organism: Orientallactaga sibirica (assembly GCA_036365145.1). NCBI lineage: Eukaryota > Metazoa > Chordata > Mammalia > Rodentia > Dipodidae > Orientallactaga > Orientallactaga sibirica. Next base: position 4,487,677 of record JAEOAD010001365.1, read on the forward strand.
CCCACGTAAGCCAGATGCACAAGGTGGCACATGCATCTGGAGTTCGTTTGCAGTGGCTGGAGGCCCTGGTGTACCCATTCTCTTTCTCTACCTGCCTATTTCTGTATTCTCTCTCTCTCAAATAAATAAATAAATAAATAAATAAATAAATAAATAATAAAATAAAACCATTTGGATTTATAAAATAAATAGATTTTGATGGATATAACCTCACTTCTTCTTTTTTTTTTTTTTTTTGGCTGTACCCTCACTTTTGGATGAAGACTAGTGGGAGCTTCTCATTGGAGTCCATGACCTGGTCTCTACAGAGTTCTGATTTGGTTCCTAGTTCTAGCTATGGGTTCCCATTTTCAAGAGTCTCACTCTAGCCCAGGATGGCCTCGAACTCACAGCAATCCTCCTACCTCTGCCTCCTGATTCTGAGCCTTCTCTCATATTCATACCTATTCCCATAGACACTCCTGTTTATGAAAAATATAAGTTGGAGTTATTTCTGAAAATAATTTTAATTTTTATTTATTTCAAAATAAGTTCTTTATGAAAAAGTCAGTTTTTATAAAACAAGCCAATGTTTGAATTTTTTTTAATTTTTTAAATTTATTTGCAAGCAGAGAGAGAGAGAAGAGAGGCAGACAGAGAGAGAATGGGCATGTCAGGGCTTCTAGCCACTGCAAATGAACTCCAGATGCATGTGCCCCTTGTGCATCTAGCTTACGTGGGTCCTGGAGAATTGAACCGGGATCCTTTGGCTTCACAGGCAAATGTCTTAACCGCTAAGCCACTTCTCCAGCCCTGAATTATTTTCATTTGCTTGCTTGTGTATACATAATGTGGCCTGTGTGTGTGATGTGGTTTGTGTGGAGTATGCATGTTTGGGTGCCCTGATAGGGCCCCTGTGCTCACCTGGGTGGCCGGAGCCTGGTGACCAGCTCCCTTGCTCTTCTGTCCTTTTCTCATTTGAGGAGTCTCTTACTTCTTGTTCTTTCTTTCTTTCTTTATAAATTTTTAAAAATTATTTGAGAGAGGAAGAGAAAGATAGATGGGGGGGGGGGGGGGGGGTCATATAGAGAATGGATGCACCAGAGCCTCCAGCCACTGCAAATGAACTCCAGATGCCTGCACCACCTTGTGCATCTGGCTTACGTGGGTACTGGGGGGAATCGAACCTGGAGCCTTAGGTTTTGCAGGCAAGCGCCTTAACCACTAAGCCATCTCTCCAGCCCTTTCTTGCTATTTTTCTATGAGCCCAAGTGATTCCTTGGTCTCTGCTCCCCTTTGGGAGACTGGGATGACAGATCCGCACGGCCACACAGCTGTTCACATGAGATCTGGAGATTTGAACTGTACAGTCTCAGGCCCCCTCGGGCCCTCATGCTTGCACAGGAAGTGTCTTTATCCACTGTTGTGTGAATTGCTTTCCCTTGGGAGGCACGAACACACTGTATAGGACACAGACAACAAGCCAAAGTGTGATCACACAACTAGTTTTGGTGAACCAACTGAGTTTAACGCAGTCACTTACAGAGCAGGGTGAAGGGTTGCCTACAGGAACATGGAGTCCCCAAAGCAGCTGACCGAGAAGTGTCATCCCAGCACAGATGACGTCCTCCCTCCCTGGACAGCTGACACAGGGGATGCCTCCGATCCTTAGGTGGGGGTCCAATGACCCTTCCTCACGACTTTCATTCTATGGGGGAATGTCAACAGGCCCAATCTCAAGAGTCTCTCATGGGTTGTCCCAGCTGCTTTTTTCTTTTTTCCAGGTAGGGCCTCGCTCTAGCCCAGGCTGACCTGGAATTCAGAAGGTAGTTTCAAGGTGGCCTTGAACTCATAGAGATCCTTGTACCTCTGCCTCCCCAGTGCTAGAATTAAAGTATGCACCACCACGCCCAGCTCCCAGCTGCTTTGGATAAAGCTAGCAATAGTTGTTTACTGCTTTGAACGGGGAGGAATTTGCCATACATCATGCGCTGAGCCATCTCTCCAGCCCTTGAACTATTTTCTAGCATGTGCATTGTCTCCTAGCCATAGGAGGTTAGTTATTCAGACTCATCTCCTGTATTGAATTGCTTTCCACATTCAGCGTCAGGGCTCCTACCACACGCTCTTCCCGGGGCAACTCAAAAGACAGAGCGGACACTGAGGAGATGGGCCCGTAGGGAAAGTGCTTGCCACTCGAGCATGAGCACTTGAGCTTGATCCCAGGCACCCATGAACAAAGCCAGGTGTGATGGTGCACATTTACAATTCTGGCGTTGGGAAGGCAATGACAGGCAAATTGGGTCTTGCTGGCCAGCCAGCCTATCCTAATCAACCTGTCCCAGAGCCCAATCAGAGACCCTGCCTCAAAAAATGAGGTGGAGATGGCTTAGCCGTTAAGGTGCTTGCCTACAAAGCCTAAGAACTCCTGTTCGAATCCTCCAGATCCCACTTATAGCCAGACACAAGTGACGTAAATGTGCAATGCCACGCATACCCACAAGGGGGAGAACGCGTCTGGCGTTTGCTCACAGGGGCAGAAAGGTCCTGGCACTTGCTTGCTCTCTTTCTCTCTCTCTCAAAAAAAAAAAAAGAAAAAAAAAAGTGAGGTGAACAGCTTCTAAAAAGTGACATGAAGTTGACCTCTGGCTTACCCACACATTCATGCACACCACACACATGAATCCACCCCCACACACACACAGACAGTAATTTGAAAAACCAACAAGAAGCTAGGTGTACCTGTACCCCCAGGACTGAGGCAGGTGGGAATAGAATTGCTGGAGCTTGTTGATCAGCTAGTCTTGAGAAAGAAAGAAAGAAAAAAAAAAAGCGCAGAGCCTGTATCAAGGAAATATGGCCGGGGAGAGGACACCAGATGTTCTCTGGCCTGTACATGTGTGTGCGTGCACACACACACACACAGAGCAAGAAAAAGTGTCAAGCTGGACATGGCAGCACACTCCTTTAATCTCAGCACTCAAGAGGCAGAGGAAGGAGGATGTTTGAGAGTTCAGGAGTTCAAGGTTAGCCCAGTCAACCAATAAAGGTCACAGCTACGGTGTATCTGTTCTGTGAAAAAAAGCCTCACGAACATCTCAGCCATCTCCTGAAATCACCCACGGGACCAAGGAGGATGGAGCGGGCTTCTGGCTGGGGTGCCCACCAGCTGCACGGATCTGCTTCTGGGTCTTTGCCCTGGGAGAAGTATGCTCAGGGCCCCAAATCATGAGAATCCTCACCCAGAAGCCAGATGGAGTGAGCTTTTATCTGTGGTTCTCACGTTTTGCATGAGGACCATGTACTTAAAAAGTAGTCCACGTTTTTCTTGTTTCAGTACCGGGGATTGAACTGAAAAGCCTCGCACAAGCTAGGCAAGCAGCGTTACCACTAGCCAATGCCCAGCTCTTTTTTCGCTTATTTTGAATCGGTGTCTGAGACCGTGTCACCAAAGCTGGTCGTGAACAATCACCTTGAACCTCCCAAGGAGCTGGAATTACAAGCCTGTACCACAGTAGGCCCTACGTACTTCTGATCAGGGTTTATCACCCATTTTGCTGGTTAACTGTCATGGGCCCTGCACTTCTGATCTTTCTCCACTAGATGGTGGTAGCATCCCCCCCTCTGTTGTGACAACTGAAAATGTTTCCAGACAGCCAAAGGTCCCCAGGGAAACGTGTCCAGGCTGAGAAATACTGCTCTCCTTGCATTCTTCTAACAAACATTAAACAGCACACATAAAGTTGGATTTAGCATCGCTTTCATTTTATTGACGGGAAAACCAGACATTCTATGAAAAGTGAAATCCATTGTATAACATAAAGATCTTAAAACAGACCTGGCATTGTAGCGATCATTTTCCACCTTTAATCAACAAAAAAATGATTCCTCTTTAACAGAAAGTAAAACGTTACCCATGTTCAAGACACTGAAACCTCATTAACACTGAATCTCTCCAACCTCATTAACTAACCACTTTGTAAGTACGTTAAGGTTCATTATTTTGCATGGCCTCATTATGTCTTAAAATATTAAATAAATTTTCAATTTGGGAAACATAAAAACTAGTAAGACCTGTAGTTTGAAACCAAATATTGTACCTTAGTTATCAAGATAAAGATATTGGGCTGGATAGATGGTTTATCAATTAAGGCACTTGCCTGCAAAGCCAAAGGACCTAGGTTCGATTCCCCACGTAAAGCAGACGTACAAGGTGGCACATGCATCTGGAGTGCGTTTGCAGTGGCTAGAGGCCCTGGTGTGCCCATTCTCTCTATCTACCTCTTTCTCTCTCCCCCGCAAATATATAAAATATTTTTTTAAAAAGATATTGCGGGCTGGAGAGATGGCTTAGGGGTTAAGGCGCCTGCCTCCTAAGCCTAAGAACACACGTTTAGCCAGATGCAAAGTGATGCAATGCCGCACTTGACCACAAGGGGGAGCACACATCTGGATTTTGTTCACAGCAGCTGAGACACTGCTGCTGCGCCCATCTCTGTCTCTGTCTTCCTCTCTCTCTCTCTCTCTCTCTCTCTCTGTCTCTCTGTGTCTCTCTCCAAAAAATAAAAATAAAAAATTTTTTTAAAGTTTTAAAAGAAAAGATATTGCAAGAAAATGATGACATTATCCTTCGAAGGATGTCTCAGTAACTGTTCACCACTAGTATTTTCTCACTGCTGTGAGCAAATCCCCGTAGAAACAGTGGAAAGAGGGCATACATCAGCTCACCACTTGATGGCAGAAGACACAGTAACGGTCATGGTGACAGAAGGTGACAAAAGCAGGAGGCAGGCTTGCTCACATCTCCATATCAAGAAGCAGGCAGACAGCTCTACTGGAACCAGGGTGGGACTGTTACACTCAAGACCCTCCTCCCCTTCCCCACTTTTTCCAGCTGAGCCCCACCTCCTTGGGGTTCCACAACCTGCTAAAGCAACACTGGCCATCAGCTGGACACCAAGTCAGGGTATTTGACATTCACACGGTAACATTATCTATTCAGGCACTCTTAAACTAATTCCTGCAGAAATTCTAAGAGATTCAGAGCTCAACCTGCAAAGCACATCAGGGAACATGTTACGAGATGGGACACTTGGAACAATGGCACAGAACTTTTTTTTTTTTTTTTTGGTTTTTCGAGGTAGGGTCTCACCCTGGTCCAGGCTGACCTGGAATTAACTATGTAGTCTCAGGGTGGCCTCGAACTCTCGGCGATCCTCCTACCTCTGCCTCCCGAGTGCTGAGATTAAAGGCGTGTGCCACCACGCCCGGCTTGGAACTTTTTGTTTTTTGTTTTTTCAAGGTAGGGTCTCACTCTAGCTCAGGCTGACCTGGAATTCACTCTGTATTCTCAGGGTGACCTTGAACTCACGGTGATCCTCCTACCTCTGCCTCCCCAGTGCTGGATTAAAAGCATGCACCACCACGCCCAGCCATTTTTTAAACTTTTAAGCTAATAAAGCAACACAGAAGTAGGAATCACAGTGAGATTTTTGTTTCTCATCTTAATATCATTAACACTTTATAATTATACTTGTGACACTGTACATTTTACAGAACAGAACAAAACAAAGAACCCATAATGCACTTGACCTAGAAAATGTGTTGTGACATTGACAGGCTAATGTTCCTTAGGTTTCAAAACAGGTTCAGTTGACTTTCACTGTTGGCACTGCTCCATTAACCCAACTTAACACACAGGCAACACCTATAAATGGCTCTTACTTCCTACATAGTTCTTAGGATAAATCTGTCTATTCCTTGACTCCACAGTAACGTGAACACCGTAGACATACCTACTGTACAACACTATTCGGTGGAATTTCTTGCCTTCTTTCATGAGCTCTTCAGTCTTTTTTTCAGTAGACAAACATTTTTCTGAAAGGCTTGAATCTTCTATGTATAATTCATCTCCTGCAAAAAAAAAAAAATTTCCACATAGTATTATTTAATAAATCACCCCAATGTACTAATGACATATAAATCAGTAGTTTTGTATTCATTTCATGTACTTGAAATGTAGTTAAATAACCCTAATTTTATGAGCGCACCTCAATTTCTTTGTTGGATTTTTAATATTTCTACTTCTTTCCCCACCCCACAGCCAAGCATTTTCTTTGGGTACACAAAAACTTAGGACTGCTATGTTTTCATGATGAATTTATTTATTATTATTTTCTGTGGTATAGACTGACCCTAGGCCTTGGGAAATACTAGACAGGAACTCTCCTACTGAGTTCTACCCTCAGCCAAATAAATTGCAATATTTACACTAGTTCATGACTTTCTTTAGCCTATTAAGTATTGACACTAATAATGTCCTGTATATCCACACTTTTGATGTCACATAGTGGGTTGCTCTGATAATTAAGATTAATTTAAAGAGGGTCGGGCGTGGTGATGTACGCCCTTAATCCCAGCACTCTGGGAGGCAGAGGAAGGAGGATCGCCGTGAGTTCAAGGCCACCCTGAGACTACATAGTGAATTCCAGGTCAGCCTGAGCTAGAGTGAGACCCTACCTCACAAAACCAAAATGAAAAAAAGATTAAAGAAATTATCATTTAGGTGGATTATTTGCTAAATGGTCTGGTAGGCTGAGTGACAAATTTCATCATTATTCTCAGGAACTGATCAGGCAGACATGAAATAAGACAGGTCACATCTCACCTGCCACAGAGGTCTAACGCAGGACTGGGGAGATGGCTCAGAGGATGAAGTGCTTGCTGCACAAGCATGAGGACCCTAAATCGGGACCCCCAGCACCCATGTAAATGCTGGGGGGGGGGGATATGGCAGCCCGACTATAATTCTAGCACGCAGGAAGTGGAGACTGGAGGTTCCCAGGTCAAGATGGGATTCAAAGTAAGGGACCTTGACTCAGTAAAAAAAGGGGGTAGTGATGAAGGAGGTCATGTGATGACAACCTCTGACCCCCACACATGCACACCTGAACACACGTGAGGGCCCCACACACATTTGAACATGTACACATACAAAACTCCTCTCACCCATGCTCAACCAACTACAGCTGACCAACAATGAATTTCCCGACTCAAGTCAGACGACAGCCTGCAAGTTCTCACAGTGCAAAAAATAAGATAATACATAAGAATTGTGTCAGTGTCAGGAAAATATATTTATACATATGTGTATGTTTGTAAATTCAGAATTTCTGCTTTAATAAACATTACGGGTCTGGATGGGTAGCATACCCCTGTATCCCAGTTTATGGTTGTTGGAGAACAGCCTATACAGGGACACACAGTACATACTATGTATACTTCGGAAGACTGACCTTGATTGACACCCCAATAGGCAGGCCCAGCCAACACTGGGACACACAACGGTTGTCAGCTACAAAGTTCACATTTGAGAATGATACAACAAGTTGCAAGAAAATAAACCAACAAAACATCTCATCATGTTTTAGTAAGTTTAAGCTTTGGTATTGGGTCACATTCAAAGCTCTCCTGGGGCTCATGTGGCCCATGGCTGCAGGATGGACACACCCGTGCCGGTAGGTTACGCAGCACAGGCAGGACTGTAACTCATGCCCCTATAAGCAGTGCTGTCAGGCAGCACTGTGCAATGTAAATGGCAACACAAGCAAGGGTGTTTCTGGAACTTACCTGGCAAAAGCTGGATTATACCATTGGCAGTTACATAGACGATTGGCAGCCATCTTTCAGTCCCCTCTAATGCACAATCCAAAGAAAACTTGTGCAGAGCAGACAGAGAGGCAAAGTTGTCCAGTCTCCTTATTTCATAAAACTGCGGTGGTGCCAGCCAAATTTTTTCTGATATGAAGCTTCTAGTTGCTTCTGGTGGAGATAACCACTACGGGGACACAAAGGAGGCTTTGTATTCAATCATTGGCAAATTTGAGGCTGTCAGACCAGTAGATGAAATCTGCTTGAGGGCTCGGGAGATTGTTCTGCGGGGAGAAGTTCTCACTGCGCAAGCATGAGGACTTGAATTTGATCCCCACCACCCATGGTCGTGCATGCCAGTGACCCCAGTGCTGATGGGGACAGAGACAGAAGGATTACTGGGGTTTCTTGGTCGACCAATCCTACGGAAAATGAGGGAATTCCGGGTTCAGTAAGAGACCTGGTGTCGAGGAAATATGGGGGAATAAACGTAAGGACACCCCATGTCTTCCTCTGGTCTCCTCATGAACACAGGGCAGACACATCTGCGCACACACACGCTACTTGAAGATGTAAAACTCGGAGTTCCAGTGACACAAGTGGTTAGCACACGGTACTTACATGGAGATGTACAATTCACTCATTAAGAGGCCTTGATACATCTCCTGTTTAAGACAAGAGAGCATTCAGAGGCCAGTAACCGCGCCACACACGTACATTCCCACCAAGTCCGGAGGCTGAGGCAGGATGACAAGCCTGGGTCCAGGAGTTGCAGACCAGCTTGGGTAACACAGATATATAAATTTTTTCTTTTACAAAAACATAAATAAGATTCCTAGAAATCCGAATTAAAGTGAAGTGGCGGGCTGGAGAGATGGCTTAGCGGCTAAGGCACTTGCCTACAAAGCCAAAGGACCCAGGTTCGACTCCCCAGGACCCACATAAGCCAGATGCACAAGGGGGTACACACATCTGGAGTTCACTTGCAGTGGCTGGAGGCCCTGGCGAACCCATTCCCGCTCTCTGTCTCTCTCTCTCAAATAAATAAATAAAAATAAAAATATTTAAAGTGAAGTGGGGGCCGGGGGTGAGGACCCGACCTCCTGGGTCCCAATCGGCTCAGTCATCACTGTCCTTGGGGCTCAGGCTCCGGGGAGGTCCCCGACGCCCCGCACCCCGTACCTGGCAGCTCACCACCTCGGACAAGTCAGGCTGGACGGGCGGCGGCTCGCGCAGACAGCACAGGTAGAAGACGGTGTCGTAGTGGCGTGTGCTCGCGTGGACCGGGGTGAGCCACGTGCTCCACTCGTGCAGCGCCCAGATGTCCGGCGTGCAGTCCAGCTGCGCGCACAGCTGCAGGAAGCGGCGCGCGTCACCGCGCACGCGCGAGCGCCAGGCGGCCAGGTCGGGCGGGGGCGGGGGCGGGGGCGGGGGCGGGGGCGGCGGCGCGAGCGCACATCCGGGTTCCGCGCGGGCCGGGGAGCCCCTGCGCCGCAGCAGCAGCACGCCGGCCTCCTCGAAGGCCTCGCGGATGGCGCAGATGCGCGTGGCGACGTCATCGGGCAGCGCCGCGGCCTCCGCGTGGGGCGCGCCGGCGGGCAGCGCGGGGACGGAGCGCCGAGCCGGGGGCGCGGGGCCCAGGCCGAAGCGAGGCGGCGCGTGGTGCGGCGCGAAGAGCCCCAGCCAGTCTGCAGACGAGTCGGCCGCGTCCAGCACGCCGCCCGGGAAGACGTGCGCGCCGGGCAGGAAGCGCTGGTTGGCGGCGCGCTGCAGCAGCAGCAGCCGGAAGTCGGCCGCGGCGGCGCCGGTTCGAGGCCAGCCCGCCGCCAGCACCAAAGACGCGGCCCGGCGCCACACGCACGGGCTGGGCCGCAGAGAGCCGCTCATGGCCCGGGCTCGGCAGCACGGCTCGCACGGGCGGGCCCCAGGACGGCCGGCGACGCTGTCCGCGTTGGAGCGCGGGCGGGGCGCGAGCTTGGCCGCCGGCTCGGAGCACTCTCGCGCGACGGGGCCGGGCCGGGCGCCTGGGAACCCCAGCCAATGCGGACGCTGCCGCCGCTGCGAGGATGCGCCCCACCTGCCGATGGAAAAACGGGGTGGAGACTAAAGCCTGGACCCTGACCTTTCCCACGAAACACCAGTGACTGGGAGTTTGGTCCTGACGCTGCCGAGCGAGTGAGTGTGTGTGTGCGTGTGTGTGTGCTTCCTGTAGGGCACTAGAAAGGGTGGTCCTGCAGAGACTATAAACTGGCAGGACATTGCGATTTACAGCTGCATTTGGGAGGCGCAGGTGAGCATTACCTTGAATTCAAGGCTGGCATGGACTGCATAGTGAGTTTCGGGCTGCATAGTGAGTTCCAGGCTACAGTGTGCAACACTGTCTGAAAAAATAAAATAATGAGCCGGGCCTGGTGGTGTGCGCCTTGAAACCCAGCCCTCGGGAGGCAGAGGTAGGAAGATTGCTAGGAGTTCCAGGCCACCCTGAGAATAGAGTGAGTTCAGCCTGGGCTAAAGGGAGACCCTACCTGGAAAAAAACAAAAATAAAGAAATTAAGCCGGGCGTGGTGGCGCACGCCTTTGATCCCAGCACTTGGGAGGCAGAGGTAGGAGGATTGCCATGAGTTCGAGGCCACCCTGAGACTACATAGCTAATTCCAGGTCAGCCTGGACCAGAGTGAGACCCTACCTCGAAAAATCAAAAAAAAAAAAAAGAAAAGAAAAGAAAAGAAATTACAGTAAAATGAAAACAAGGGCTGGGAGATAGCTCAGTGAGTTGTGAATCCTCAGAACTCGCATAAAGCTAGACGTGAGGGGGTGCGTCTGTAATGTCTAAGTCCTGGCAAGACTGGAGGCAGAGAGCCAAGACTTCGGCCACTGCAGATGAACTCTAGATGCATGTTCCATCTTGTGCATCTGGCTTACGTGGGTCCTGGGGAATTGGACCTAGGTCCTTTCGCTTTGCAGACAAGCGACTTAACTGCTTGCTACGCCATCTCTCCAGCCCCTGGAGGTATGATCTCACTCTAGCTCAGACTGACCTGGAATTCACTATGTAGTATCAGGGTGGCATCAAACTCACGGTGATCTTCCTACCTCTGCCTCCGGAGTGCTGGGATTAAAGGCGTGCGCCACCACACCTGGCTTTCTTTCTTTTTTTTTTTTTTTTGCCCTGGATGCCTTTCTTACTAGTGTCTTTGAGGACCACCTTAGTCGATTTACCTCATGTGATTATTTCTGTTTTCATGAGAGCTGTGAGGGCCTAACCTAGGAATGGGGTCCCCTCCTGCTTTTTAGCGGCTGCAGGACCTCTACCTCCAAGAACAACAGAACCATCCTTTGGGAAAAGTTTGTTCCAAAGGGGCCGCTTGCGTTACAGCTCTTATGAAACACCAACAGCATCTCTTACAGTTGCTTTTCTAATTGACCACGTGTTTGCTATGTTTTTGGATGAGTTTGATTATATACCTGCTGAGCCTTTTCTTTTCTTTTTTTTTTTTTTTTTTTTTTGGTTTTTCGAGGTAGGGTCTCATTCTGGCCCAGGCTGACCTGGAATTCACTATGTAGTCTCAGGGTGGCCTCGAACTCTCAGCGATCCTCCTACCTCTGCCTCCCGAGTGCTGGGATTAAAGGCTTGCGCTACCACGCCCGGCTCCTGCTGAGCCTTTTAACCACCTATGTATCAAACATATCTTGGGCTAGCTTGGCACTGGCTGTGTAGCCAGTCACCTCAAACTCCTGATCCTCTTCACTCTTCAAATGCTAAGATTGCAAGTGTGAACCACTATGCCTGACTTAAAACTATCGTTTTAATGTGTTTTCCCCAGAGATTGGCTGCCAGTATTTAAGCTGCTTTTTGTTAACATGTCTAAGGGGCCACACACCTGCCTGTGTACTGACTGCATCTCAAGAGCCAGAAAATGAGACTGTGTGTTGAGAGAAGCATACCTAGAGGCCAAAGGAGTCTTTTTTTGTTTGGTTGGTTTGGTTTTTCGAGGTAGGGTCTCACTCTGGCCCAGGCTGACCTGGAATTCACTCTGTAGTCTCAGGGTGGCCTTGAACTCATGGTGATCCTCCTACCTCTGCCTCCCAAGTGCTGGGATTAAAGGTGTGAGCCACCACGCCCGGCTTCTTTTTTTAATCAATTCATTATCTGGCTGACTCCAGTAGAAGCCTGAGGAGCCATGTAAGCTGATCTGATGGCATTGATGTCTTCAAAGGGCACACTGACAACAGCAGGCGACTCAGTTGGATAGGCCTGGACAGTAGGCTCATAGAATGTACTAGATAAGAAACAATGAGGACCTCAGTGTAAAGAATGGCAATGGGATAGAAAGGAAGGAATAATTTAAAGTATATTAAGGAAATAGATGATGCAATGTGATAACTGGTTAGATTTGCAGAGCAAAGGCGGGGAAGGCATTAAGGTTCTGACATTGGGGACTGAGAAACGTTGCTTGGAATAATAGGAGTAATACTAGTCTTAATAGTAATAATATGCCAGGCGTGGTGGTGCACGCCTTTAATCCCAGCACTTGGGAGGCAGAGGTAGGAGGATCACTGAGTTCAAGGCCACCCTGAGAGTACATAGTTAATTCCAGGTCAGCCTGGACCAAGTGAAGCCCTACCTCAAAAAACAAAAACAAAACAAAACAAAAAAGTAATAATATTGTGTGCCAAGCACTAAAAACTATGTAAGGATTACTTGTGTAATAATTACAAAATACTCTAAGAAAGAAAGTTAATCACTCTTGGACTAGAGAAATGGCTCAGCGATTAAGGCACTTACTTGCAAAGTCAAAGGACCATGGTTCGATTCCCCAGGACCCACGTATGCCAGATACACAAGGTGGCACATGCATCTGGAGTTCGTTTGCGGTGGCTGGAGGCTCTGGCATGCCCATTCTCTCATTCTTTCTATCTATCTGCCCCTCTCTCTCAAATAATAAAATACTGTTAAAAGAAAGAAAGTTCTCACTCTTTTACAGCTGACCTTGTACACAGAGGGTAAGGTGCTGTAAGAAAGGACAGACACACTGTTCATTCTAAATCAGCACCACGATTTTGTGGGGTATTAATGTTTGTTTTAGTATCAACTGGTTTTTCCAGAGGCTGGTCACTCCTGAGTAAAGTGATTGAGTCCTGAAGTGCAGAACAGAGCAACAGAAACTGGATATTGACTTATTTATTTTTGCAGTGCTGGGGAACAAACCCAGGACCCTGAGTAGGCTGTGTTCTACCACCACCCTACATTACCAGCCCTTACAGGGCCTTGCTGTGTAGCTGAGGATGACTTCAAGCACCCACTCCTGCCTCAGCCTTTGAGATTTCTGGGATTACAGGTGTGCACCGATCCTCTCAACCAATGCAGAGCCATCGCCAAAGCCAATGTATTGCAATGCCTGATAAGCCCAGTGGGTTCTTTGATGACGTAATTGTAGATATGAAACTAGAGAGTACATAACTCAGTTAATTGAATTGTAAAGAAGGATCAGAACAGAAACAAAGAATGGTTTGAATATAAAATGTCCCCTGTAGGGCTCATGGGATTGAGCACTTTGGCCCACAGGTGTTCCTATTTGGGAAGATTATAGAACGGTTAGGAGGTGGAGCCTTGCTGGGGAGAGTGGATCATGGGTGGTTGTGGGGGAACCTTGAGGTTTTATAGCCCATCTGCATTTCTGGTTTGCCATCAGCTTCCTGACTGGCTGCAATATGACCAGCCAACCTCCTGCTGCCATGATGAGATGTATCTCCTCCTTCAAACTGAAGTCAAAACAAACCCTTTCCTCTCATAAGCTGCTTCAGGTATTTGGTCACAGTGACAGTCAAGTAACTAATACAGAAGTTTAGTACTGAGAAGCGGGGCTAGTTCTGTGACACACCTGGCCATGTGGCGCGTAGGCCTTTGGAACTGGTTGGAATAAAGATTGTGGAATAGTTTGGAACTTTACAGAAGCCCTGCAGTGTTGTAAGTGGAGGCCTGGCTTTCGAAGCTTCAGAGGGGCAGAAGGACTCTGGGGAGCTGGGTAGAGGCAGTGCGTGTGATGTTCAGGAAGAGAAGCTACCTGTGTCCTGAGAACTGAGCAAGGCTGGATTTACAAGTAATGGACTGATGGAGGAGGAAATTTCAAGGCAGGATAACACCCAGTCTGTAACATGGTTATTACTGCTCTTGCTCAGATCTACAGCAAGAGAACAAAAAGATGAAAAAAAAAGGAAGATTACAGAGGAAAGGTTTATGATAAAGTTTAAAAATCCACACAGAGTCCTCTGCTAACAAGGCTTCTGCAATTAGATGTTGAAGAGATGGACATGATCCAAAATCTCACCCTCCCCTGGTACAATAGAAAGGGGCCAGGGTGATCATTCAGTGGACAAGGCACTGGCCATACCAGCTCCCACAGAAAAGCCAGATGCTGCAATGCGTATCTAATTCCAGTGAGCCTGCAGCAAGAAGGGAGGTGGAGACAGAACTTTCCAGAGCTAGCCTGGACAATGTAGCAGTGAACAATGAAAAACCCAGCCACAGACAAGGTGAAAGGCGAGGCCCAACACCCAAAGTGTACCCGCACTCACACATGAACATGCACACTACTCACACAGGCACGAAAAAGAGAAACAGGCTCCTGAGATGAGAAGAAAAAGGGTTTTGAGAGCAATACCCCATCTACTGAAGGCTTTAACAAATTCTTTTGAGAAGACCTGAGGAGAGAATGCTGCAGAATGGCCTAACTGCTTAAAAACAACGGTCTTCAGAAAGTGTTTTTACAGATTCAACGACCAGGGAATACAGATGCCATTGTGGCTCTATCCAAGGGGGGCAGGCTCAATTCTGAGCCAAGTTGGCAACATCATCTGCCTGGTACTGGTTTTGTAGGCATGAAAGATTCAAGGATTGGGGAATGTTGGAGGGGGATAAAGGCATCTTGTCCTACCATTTCAGAGAGTCACTGAGGTCAGGCAGTGTGTGACTGGGCCAGATTCCCTGTAAGGAGACCATTGCATGAAGATAAAGAGTCTTCAGTTAACATGGAGACCCCAGGCTTTGGCGTGTGAATGCAAGTTTTCACAAGAATGGAGGAGCCAGGGCTGTGAGATGCCTACCACGTAAGGATGTGGGCTTGTAGTCGAGTTGGCCCAGAGGGGTGACCTGTTCTACAGGCAGCAGAGCTGGAGGGGCAGGACTGGCCAGACCTTTTGAGGCCAGGATGATGATGCCATCATGAGTCCCAGATGCCAGGTGTACATTACCTGGTGTTTGCCCTGCAAGTCTCAGTCTTGCTTTGGTCCAGTCGTTCCTTGATATGAGTGGACAGCTTTGTTTGTGACAACATTTGCTGACTTCACAGATAAAAATGATCTGTTCAGGGCCTGGAGAGATAGCGCTTGCCTATGAAGTGTAAGGACCCCAGTTTGAGGATTCATTCCCCAGGACCCACATAAGCCAGATGCACAAGGTGGCACATGCATCTGGAGTTCGTTTGCAGTGGCTGAAGGCCCTGGCGCACCCATTCTCTATCTGCCTCTTTCTCTGTGTCACTCTCAAATAAATAAATAATAAACAATATTTTAAAAAATCATCTGTTCAAATGATCCTCCCAGACATCTTTATAATAAGACATGAGAGCTGGGGAGATGGCTTAGCAGTTAAGGTGCTTGCCTGTAAAGCCCAAGGACCCAGGTTGATTCCTCAGTACCCACATAAGCCAGATGCACAGGGTAGCACATGCATCTGGCGTTCATTTACAGTAGCTAGAGGCCCTGGTGTGCCCACTCTACCTGCCTCTTTCTCGCTCAAGTAAATAAATAAAATAAATGTTAGCACGGCATGGTAGTGCATGTCCTTAATCCCAGCAGAGGTAGAATTACCATGAGTTTGAGACCACCCTGAGAATACATAGTGAATTCCAGGTCAGCCTAGGCTAGAGCAAAATCCTACCTCATAAAAACAACAACAAAAAAGCTTCCATTTGATACATGACAGTGTGTAACCCTGAAGGAAAAGAATCTTTTCAAGAACGCCTCGTTGCTGTGTCCCTAGCTCCAAGTAGGTTTATTTCAAGCTCAAGTGCAAGTCTACATGTTTCTTTGTTCCTTGTCAGGTTTTTTTAGTTAAAACATTGGGTAAGGCTAGAGAGATGGGTTAGAGGCTAAGATGCTTTCCTGCAAAGCCAAAGGACCCAGGTTTGATTCCCCAGGACCCACATAGGCCAGATGCACAAGGTGATGCATGCATTTGGAGTTCGTTTACAGTGGCTGAAGGGCCTGGCCTGCTCATTCTGTCTGCCTCTTTCTCTCCCCCTCTCTCTCTAATAAAATTAAAAGATTTAAACCGTGGGGTGGGGCTGGTGGTTTAGCTTAACGGTAGAGAGCCTTCCAAACAAGAGCAAGGCTTGGGTTAGTCCCCAACGCTAAAATTACAACAACAAAAAAGGAAGTGCAAACCGGGCGAGGTAGCTCATGCCTTTAAACCCAGCACTCGGGAGGCAGAGGTAGGATTGCCGTGAGTTCAAGGCCACCCTGAAATTCCATAGTGAATTCCAGGTCAGCCTGGCCTACAGTGAAACCCTACCTCAAAAAAAAAAAAAAAAAAAAAAAAAAAAAAAAAAAAAAAAACCCAAAAGGAAGTGCTAGGCGGTCAAGTGCTCTTCTGCAAGTATGAGGGTCCGAGGGGCCTGAGACCAGGTTGAATTCAGAACCCATAAACATCCGGGCATGGCCATGCACGTCTCTAACCCTAGCCCTGCGGAGAGCACAGACTGAAGGCTAATAGGCAAACCTCAGAATCAGTAAGAGACTGTTGTTGCAAGAGGAAAACAAAACAAACAAACAAACAAAAACAGCTAGTGAGTGATGGAGGAGACTACCCAATGTCAACTGTGTGCCATCACAGATGAGGGCACAGGGCACTGCATCAGCACATACACATGCATGCACTGCGCACATACCACACTACACATGCTATGCTCAGGCAAAAAGAGCGAGAAGGAAGACAGGGAGGAAATGGATTTATTGGAGAGATGACTTCAGCTTGGACACTCACAATCTCACTTATTCCTAAAAAGTAAGGCATGTAGCCAGATATGGTAACAGTCATGTGAGCTTAGCACTTGGGAGGTGGAAGAGGAGAAACAACCTCTGCTACATAGCAAGTTTGAGGCCAGCCTAAGACCTTATCTCAAAGATGAAGAAAGGGCCTTGCGAAGATGGCACAGTGGTTAAAGGCGCTTGCACAGCCTGATGGCCCAGGTTTGATTCCCCAGTACCCACATCAAGCAAGTTTGCACAAAATGGTACAAGTGTCTGAAGTTTGTTTGCGGTGGCAAGAGGCCCTGGTGCATCCGTTCTCTCATATTCTCTTTCTTTCTCCCCCTCCCCCTCTCTCTGTCTTTTCTCTCTACTTGCAAGTAAATAAATAAATATATTTTGAAAAATGAAAATAGGTATATTA
Organism: Orientallactaga sibirica; assembly: GCA_036365145.1. NCBI lineage: Eukaryota > Metazoa > Chordata > Mammalia > Rodentia > Dipodidae > Orientallactaga > Orientallactaga sibirica. Next base: position 4,504,757 of record JAEOAD010001365.1, read on the forward strand.
CTGGGGATAAACATGATGTATTTACAAATGACCAGTAATATCTGGTGCTTCAAAACTCAATACATGAAGATATATTTTTAAATTTTTTTTGTTTATTTATTTACTTGAGAGTGACAGAGAGGCAGATAGATAGAGAACAGGCGCTCCAGGGCCTCCAGCCACTGCAAACAGAACTCCAGACACACAGGCCACCTTGTGCACCTGGCTTACATGGGTCCTGGGGAATCGAGCCTTGAACCGGGGTCCTTAGGCTTCACTGGCAAGTGCTTAACCACTAAGCCATCTCTCCAGGCCCAATAATTTATTTTTTGAGATAAGGTCTCATTATATAATTCAGGCTGATTTTTAATATCGATCTTCCTGCCTCTGCCTCTCAAGTGCTAGGATTACAGGCCTGACCACCACACCTGGTCCATGATTGTGGCTTGCATGTGCGTGTTTACATGCATGTGCAGCTGGAGGTCAGAGGTCAACATTAGGCGTCTATCACTGTCGCTGTCAACTGGCATTTTTATATTCCCTAAAGTAGCCAGGGTCCTGGAAGTCACTGTGAGTCAGAGTTTGCCCTCCCAATCTCATGCGAATGGCTAAAATATATAAGTGAGGCCGATTGTCGGGTAAAGCTGAAGGAGTGGAAGATGTAGGAACTTTGACCAGGAACTGAAGGAGAGGCTTTGCATTCGGGGATTGCTCTGGTCTTGAGCATGGCTGACTTTCTTTCTTGGTCTCAAGGACAGTGACTTATGAAGTGGAGCTTCCTGTGTCCTTCTAAAATTGAGTTTCTCTATCTTTTTAGCCCTTTGACAGAAAAGACAGCATGTCTCTAATTCTCACAATATGCAGCGTAGAAGTTACCTTCCATTGCTGGGACAAAACACCCCACCAGAAGCAACTTACGAAGGAGAGGGTTTGGTTTGGCTTAATGTATGGAGGGGAGGTTTCAGCATGATGGAGAAAGTATGACAGGCCTGAACAGGCAGCCTGGGTCTCATCTCCACATCATTGAGGAGGAAGTAGTCTGAGCACTGGGCTTGAAGCTGGGCTGTTTGACCCCAAGGCCCGCCCCCAGTGACATGCCTCCTCCAGCAAGGCTCCACCTCCCAAAGACCCCACAACTTTCTCAGTTGCCAACAGCTGGGGAACAACTATTCAAAACCCATGAGCCCATGGGTGGGAGGGGGGCATTTCATTCAAACCACCACATGCAGGGAGACAAACTATTCTCTGAATGAACTTTTAGGGAAAATCTATTAGCCATCTTATGCCCATATACAATATGCAAATGATTAAAGCCAGATGCATCAAGGGGAAAGGACACTGCAGTGAGCAAAGGTTTACATAACCCAAGCCTATCAATCAAAAAGCCACACTTTGTTTGGAGGGATGGCTTAGCAGTTAAAGCACTTGCCTGCAAAGCCTAAGAACCCAGGTTCAATTCCCCAGGACCCACGTAAGCCAGATGCACAAGGTGGCACATGCATCTGAAGTTCATATGCAGTGGCTGGAGGCCCTGGCATGCCCACTCTTTTCCTCTCTTTCTCCCTCCCTCCCTCTCTCAGAAATAAATAAATAAAATATTTAAAAAATTTAAGCTGGAGAGATGGCTTAATGGTTAAGGTGCATGCCTGCGAAGCCTAAGAATCCAGGTTCAATTTCCTAGGACCCACGTAAGCCAGATGCACAAGGTGGCGCACGCATCTGGAGTTTGTTTGCCATGGCTAGAGGTCCTGGTGTGCCCATTCTCTATGTATGTCTATCTACCTGTCTCTCAAATAAAATAAAATAAAAATATTTTTATAAAAAGCAAAACTAAAAAAAAAAAAAAAAAAAAAAAAAAACACTCCCTCCTCAATAGCCAGCTCCTCCCAGGTGGGCAGAAGGAAACCTTGGATAGAAAGGAACCAGTGCCCTTGCGTCTCACTCAAGGCCCACTGCTCTCTCGAAGTGTACGCACTCTGTACTTCACTTTGTCTCTGGATAAAAATTCTTTTTTCCTACTTTGCTATTGCGTGTGTATCTCCCATTCTTACAACAAGATGCCAGGAGGAAACACTCAGTCCAGACAGAGTCCACTGGTGACCCTCCCGGCAAGCCAGCCAGGAAGTAAGACAATAAATCCTCTTACTCAAAGGTGCAAATTTACCTCATCAGTTTCCAGTCCTTTTCCATTCTGATGCCCATGGCTGTGGTGGCCAGCCAATAGCCACCAGGCTGCAGCCTTCCCACCTGCCTGTCCCAGGAAAAGGTGTGGCTGCGGACTGCCAGTGTCCACCAGCTAGTTCACCTTGGACAAAGATAGTGATGGTGGCAGGGTTGGGGAGAAAAGAGGAGGATTTGGTGTTTTCCTAGCCAGGGACTTGGAATTGACTCATAGAAGCCAGATGAATTCAGTGGCCGACAAGATGTAACAAGGTGAGCTCCCTACACGTACCCTATTCCAATATTGTCTCTGTTTTTTTTTAAAGTTTTTTTTTAAAGGTAGGTCTCACTCTGGCCCAGGCTGACCTAGAATTCACTATGTAGTCTCAAGATGGCCTCAAACTCATGGCGATCCTCCTACCTGTGCCTCCCAAGTGCTTGGATTAAAGGCACGCACCACCACGCCTGGCTTGAAACTAATGTCTTATAATTTTTAAAATGAATTTTAACTTAGAGTTGCCTGTCTGTGCTCCCCTCCTTCAAAACAGTTTTTTGGGGCTGGAGAGATGGCTTAGCGGTTAAACGCTTGCCTGTGAAGCCCAAGGACCCTGGTTAGAGGCTTGATTCTCCAGGACCCACGTAAGCCAGATGTACAAGGGGGCGCACGTATCTGGAGTTCGTTTGCAGTGGCTGGAGGCCCTGGCGCGCCCATTCTCTTTCTCTAACTGCCTATTTCTGTATCTCTCTCTCTTTCAGATAAATAAATAAATAAATAAATAAATAAATAAATAAATAAATAAAATATTTTTAAAAAAACAGTTTTTTAAATTTTATTAATATTAAAATCATTTTAAAGGCTCTGCTTTTTTTAAAATTTTTTTTTTATTTATATATTTGAGAGAGATACAGAAATAGGCAGGTAGAGAGAAAGAGAATGGGCACGCCAGGGCCTCCAGCCACTGCAAACGAATTCCAGATGTGTGTGCCACCTTGTGCATCTGGCTTACATGGGCCCTGGGGAGTCAAACCAAGGTCCTATGGCTTTGCAGGCAAGGGCCTTAATTGCTAAGCCATCTCTGCAGCCCAGGCTCTGCTTTTAATATGTGTTGTCTATATGTTTATATTTTTATAGTGCTTATATAATGTCAAATTGACTTACAAGTAAATGATCATATAAAGGCATAAGTTAAGTTCATCCAAATTCCTTTAAAAAATAATAGAATTAAAGTTTTTCCAGCACTTGGGAAGCAGAGGTAGGAGGATCGCCATGAGAGTACATAGTGAGTTCCAGGTCAGCCTGGGCTAGAGTGAGACCCTACCTCGAAAAAACAAAAAAAAAAAAAAGTTTTTTAAACAAATAGTTATATATAATTAAACAATATTAATCCTGATTTTATTTGATAAATCCTTGCTTTAATTTAAATTACACTAAAGTCCTTATTACTTAGTTAGCTCTCAGCTCTCAGGACCCTAGCCTTTCCCTTACTACAACTGCTCCCACTGGGGGAATTGAAGAGAGGATGTTTCCTCTAGACTAAAATTGAGATAATGACTTATCTCTGCTTTCTACTTCCTTGAATAATAAACATGCTTGCCTAGAGAGTTCTACAGATTAACCATTTAAAAAAATTAGGGCTAGCCGGGCATGGTGGCTCATGCCTTTGATCCCAGCACTCGGGAGGCAGAGGTAGGAGGATCGTCATGAGTTCGAGGCCATCCTGAGACTTCATAGTAAATTCCAGGTCAGCCTGGACCAGAGTGAGACCCTACCTTGAAAAAACAAACAAACAAAAAAAATTAGGGCTAGAGAAATGGCTTAATGGTTAAGGTGCTTGCTTGCAAAGCCTAAGGACTCAAGGTCAAGACCCACAAAAAGCAAGATGCACAAGGTGGCACATGCATCTGGAGTTTGTTTACAGCAGCTGGAGGTCCTGGCACACCCATTCTGTCTCTCTTCTCTCTCTGTGTGCTTGGCAATAAATAAATTTTAAAAATGTTTTGAAACAAAGATGCCAAAATGTTATCTGTGTTTTCTATGGTAATACTGGAGAGGAGAAAGTCACTGCCTTTTACCCAAGGAACTAGTCTTAGAGACATGAAGGAAATATATTTATTTTTAGAGTTAAAATGGTAAGTGAAATGTCTAGATCAAGTTATTAAGTTTCTGAATAAGATATGTTTAAAGAATTAAAGGTTATTAATTTTTTATAATCCAAAATTCAAATTTTGTTAAATGATTTTGCTTTTAGTAATGTTTACAAAATGCATAATTCTGTTTCCAACAACAGATTTCCTAGATATTACCATGTTTTTAACTAATGCACACTAAATGGTTTACAAACAAAAGTTTAAAATTAATATGTTTTCCATTAGGGTAAGCTTTTATTTTGTTTCCTAGCTAAAAAATATCTACACTTACAGCAAGATTTCTTAACTAGTCTGTTTTTACCAGAATTTAGAAAAGTAGCTTACAATGGTTTTACATTTCATCCTTTTACTAACTGTAGCTTCTAATAACCAATGGTAAAAATACACCTAAATGCTAAGTTTATATGCTTTCCCACTTAGATGAAGCCTTCATTTATTAGATTAAAACTTATTGTAATAAATAGAAGGTTAAAATTGTTTATAAAATTTGAACTATTATTAAATTTATTATTTTTTTAAATTTAATCCTCAAGAGTACTGGTTAAAGAAAAACAACTGATGTTACTAGCTTGTCAAAACTTCCCAAAACATTTGGCTTCCTTATGACACTATCTTTTAGTTCTTCTAAATCTACCTTCTTATAAAGTAAGTACTGAGCATCCTATATCCATTAAGTGTATACATGCATGAATATATTTTATATCTATAGGTCATCTCTAATGTGAGAGCTTTAAAGTAATTATAAATTAATAACTAAAAATTCAGAATTACAGTTTTTCCACAATGAGCTACGGGGAGATGAAGAAGCCATCAAAGCCTTCTGCTTACAGAGCAAGTACTCTACCAAGTACTTCTAAGTAACACCTATGCTGTGGAATTTCAAGGGATGGACTCGCAGACTCATACTTCCCTCTTCAAACATCTAAACATGCACATGGACTTCAGAAATGCTGGGTAACACTAATCTTCAACTGCAGCAACAATTAAGTACTCCAAGTAACTAAACACCTCTAATGCTTATTTTTTTTAATAATTATTTTTTATTGACAACTTCTATACTTACATACAAAAAGTGCCTGATATTTCCCTCCCCTCCCCCCATTCCCCTTTAGAACTCCACTCTCCATCATATCCCCTCCCTCTCTCCATTAGTCTCTCTTTTAATTTGATGTCATCATCTTTTTCTTCTATTATGAGGGTCTTGCGAAGGTATTGCTAGGCACAGCAAGGTCATGGATATCAAGGCCAATTTCTGTCTGGGCAGTTGCATTGTAAGGAGTCATACCCTTCCTTTGGCTCTTCCATTCTATCCACCCCCTCTTCCACAATGGTCCCTGAGCCTTGGAGGGTGTGACAGAGATGTTTTTATATTGTGTAAATCCTTTTACATTTACACATTAAAAAATTTCTTTCATGTATTTAACTTTTTTATATTTTAAGTGATGAAGATAAAGCTAATGTTGGTTTTAGCACAGCTACAAATAAGGATGTTATTATGTTCTTTCATTAATTGCCTGTGTTATGACTGTTCACTTATCCAGACGGCTACCTTACTTGAACCAAGATTTTATAATTAAAGCGATTCAAGTTTGTCTCATTATTCAGTATAATGTGGATACAAAACAAGCTCCTTCTGTTGTAGAAATTCTCTGGAAAAATCACTCCAATGCCAGAATGAGTGAAAGTAGAGGAGTTTATTACCTGGGGGCCAAAAAGCTTGAGGTAGCCCTCCAAAGAAGCTCTGGCCCCAAGCTGAGGTTTTATTTCCATTTTATAGTTTTCATAGCCAAGGTGAGGGGCAAGTGAACAAATAAGATGTGATAATTTGCATGTCAATCACTTCTGTAGTCAGGCCACCCTAACAATGAACTCCATTTTACTTTGTTTTAGCCTAAACTGTCTTTCCTTCTTATCATCCCTTGAGCCCTTTCTGGACAGTTCCTTCTTTGGGAGTTTTCCATCTGCTGACAAAGATAAGTTTTAGCACCTCAGCAATTAACTCTTACAGTAACTCAGTGAATCAGTTCAACTTTTAGCTTCTTTTCTACCACACTATCTTTAAATTAACAAAGTTTTACTTTCCATGTAAAATAATCCCATTCTAGGGTACCACTGTTTTAAATCCAAATTCTTAGAACAAAAATAAATAGACATTTTTCTATATACATAATATATATATATATACACACACACATATATATATATATATGGTTGGGATCTAGCCAATCACATTACCATGTTTACAAATGTTACAAGAACATTAATTAAAGACTGTTGGAAGCCTTATGATGTATTCAAACTCTGACAACTTTAATGCAATTTTAATTTTGTTTACTATTAGAGATAACAAAGATTTCGGTTAACTCTTTATATCCAAATTATACAAAAGACATCAATCTCTAATAATAACAATATTAATGGTGATTTATAACTTGAGAGATATTTCTTTTCTTTTTTTTTAATTTGAGAGACAGACAGAAAGAGAATGGGCATGCCAGGGCCTCTCAGCCACTGTGAACAAACTCCAGATGTGTGTACCCCCTTGTGCATATGTGTGACATTGCGTGCTTGCGTCACTTTTGAGTCTGGCTAAATGTGGGACCTGGAAATTCGAATGGGTGTTCTTAGGCTTCGCAGGCAGGCGCCTTAACCGCTAAGCCATCTCTCCAGCCCAAGAGCTGATATTTCTTAGGTCAATATTTTAAGTTTTCCTATAATACAATTAATTGAGATGCACAGTGAATCCTATTAGAGTCCCATCTTTCTCTTCTGACTCTAACATAATAAATAAGATTTAGTCATATCCACAAAACCTACAAATCCTAACTTGTAACATATCTGACTTTTCATTTCTATTCCACTCACTAAAATATTTGGTCAAAACAAAAAACCCAGACAATTGTTGTAAGATATTGTGTTGTTACCTGATTTCTTCTGTGATTTGTACATTTAATTCCCCACATGGGGACCTGGTACAATACTAAGATAATACTACAGATCAAGTTATTATCTGAAAATAAGAGTTGTAATAATTTGTATGTTAAAAACTAATTTCTCTTAGAATTAGAGGTGGCCACTTCACAAAGTTCATAGACATAGAAATCTTTGAGAGGCGAGTTGTGTCTTTTGTGTCTGCAACAGGAATGGCCACAGCAGTTTATCAACTACCCTGCGAGACCATGAGGTGGAGCAACTAGAACACCATCCACAGCATATGGCAATGGACTGTGAAGACACCCACTCATGGCTCCAGTGCATGTCTCTGTCTGCGGTTTCCTGCATGGAATTTATGCCTTGCAAAGGAGGACACTCCGGATCTGCTGTTACAGTTATGCTAAGTTACTGTGAGGCTGTGCGTGTAAATTCCAATTATATAACCTCGACCATATAAACAGGGATCATGCAAGGTGAGGTTATTCAGTTCAGAGAAGTCCTTGCCAAATTTCTGTACTGGTCAAAGGTTTGGGCTATAGGGCACCAGCTCTGTGGCACCAGGTTCCAGCATTCTGCATGGCTAGCAGTTTGGAATTCCCGGAGAGTGCTGGGACTGGCTCCATTGTTTGGTCTGTTATTAATGGCCTTCCCTCCAAAGTATACATTTGTCAAAAGCCAAAACTATACTCTCTTAAAAGCCTGACATCTAGGAAATGGAAGCAGCCTAGATGTCCCTCCACAGATGAGTGGATAATAAAGATGTGGTACATTTACACAATGGAGTTCTATTCAGCAGTAAAGAAAAATTAAAAGCCTGACTTACACTGTATTAAAATTGTACTGTAATAGATTTGACTTTAAAAATATGTAGACTACAGCTTCTGAGTCACCCTGAACTCCTTGTTGTTAAAAAACATATTTAGGGCCAGGCATGGTGGCGCACGCCTTTAATCCCAGCACTCAAGAGGTAGAGGTAGGAGGATTGCCATGAGTTTGAGGCCATCCTGAGACTACATAGTGAATTCCAGGTCAGCCTGAGTGAGAGTGAGACCCTACCTCAAAAAAAAAAAAAAAAAAAATATATATATATATTATGTTTAGGGCTGGAGAATTTGCTTAATGGTTAAGGCTCTTGCCTACAAAGCCTAAGAATCCATGTTTGACACTCCAGGTCTAACATAAGCCAGATGCACGAGGTGACGCAAGCACACAAGGCTGCACATGCACACTAGGTAGCACAAGTGTCTGTAGTTCTATTGCAGTGGCTGGAGGCCCTGGCGCACTAATTCTCTGTCGCTCTCTCACTCTCCCATTAAAAAAAAAAAAAAAAAGGCCAGTGTGTTAGGCTTGTCTCAAAAAAAATTATTTATTTATTTATTTATTTATTTATTTATTTATTTATTTATTTGAGACACAGAGAGAGACAGGGAGAAAGAGGCCAACAGAGAGAGTGAATCTGGGCATGCCAGGGCTTCCTGCCACTGTATATGAACTCCAGACGTGTGTCCACTTTGTGCATCTGGCTTTATGTGGTTCCTGAGGAATCAAACCCAAGCCGTTCAGCTTTGCAAGCAAGTACCTTTAATCGCAGAACCATCTCTCCAGCCCCTGAATTCCTTTTTGTAATTTAGACCTTCCCATTACATACAGGGGTATAATGTGAAGTACACTTGCTGTGGCCTCCACTGGTCACTGGTTTCCTGAATAACAGGTGTGTCTTTCATTATTCATAATGAGCTCTTTGGAAATAGCAGAGCTTAGGCTAATGAGGTGACTTTGGGGAGAGGGGACAGAAAAGCCACAGGATAGAGTCCAGTCACCAACAAGGTAAGTGATTAGAAGATTAGAGAATTGATACTTTCAGTCCAACACACCTGGAAGGGAAAGGAGATTATTTCATCCCACTTTTTTTCAGAACCCTACCTGGTGACACAGGTCTGTGATGGCAGCACTCAGGAGGTTGAGGAAGGAGGATCATAAGTTGAGGCCAGCCTGGCTGACATAGTGAGTTCAAGGCTAGTCTGGGCTCCATATTAAATCACCTCACCATGTGGTGGTTTGAACATCAAATGCCCTCATAAACTCATGTGTCTGAATACTTAATCCCCAGTTGGTGGCACTATTCAGGAAGGTTGTGGAACCTCTAGGCGGTGGAGTATGTTAGAGGAAGTGTGTCACTGGGCGTGAGACCCTGAGGTGTTATTGCCCAGCTACACTTGCAGTCCCTCCCCCCTGCTCCCGTCCTTTATGCTGAAGTGACAATGTGGTGCAGGTTTTCTGCTCCTGCGATGCTGGATACTATCCCTACCAGGACGGGCACTTCCTGTCAAAACTGTAAACTGAAAACAAACCCTTTGCTTCCCTAAGCTGCTTCTGGTTGGGTATTTTGTTCCGGCAATGAGAAAGTCATTGATACACATTGTCTCACAAAAAAAAAAAAAGAAAGAAAGAAAAGAAAGAAAGAAACAAAAAACCCCACACAACACGGGATAGGGAGATGGCTCAGATGTTAAACGCATTTGCTTGCAAAGTCTACCATTATGGGTTCTATTCAGTACCCACATAAAGACAGATGAAAAGTGGCACATGCATCTGGAGTTTATGTGCAGTGGCAAGAGACCCTGGCATGCCTATCCTCTCTCCCTCTTTCAAACAAATAAATAAGAACATTTTTAAAAACCCACACAACAAAACTCAACCAAAAAAAAATCTCTGTAATAAGACATATGATAAACTTCTGAATTATTGAACCCATGGAGGCACTGGGTTGGTGGGGGGGACTTGCGTGATCACAGAGGGAATGGACATGTCACCTCATTCCTTCACCTATGCATTTCTTCATCTGACTGTTCACTGTATCCTTTATACTAAACTGTGACATTTAAGTAAGGTGTTCCCCTGAGTCCTGGCAGCAAATTATTAAACCTGTTGTTAGGGAAATGCTCAGAAAGCAGTTGCACCTACATTGAACGTTCAAGGCTGATTGACTGATTAGAACTTCAGTGACGGTGGAGGTGGAATGTTGCAGATCTAGAGCCAAATTATCATAGGCTGTCAAAGCCCCGTACAGAGGCATTTATTGCCTGTTTTTGTGTGTGATCTAATATCCTTGTGACTGTTGGTAAATATTTTTGGAATACACAAACAGAACATTTCCCTTCCTCCAACTCAAAAGGTAAAAATGTCACCAGACAGCATCTGAAGCCTTTAGCAGAGCTGTCCCCACTTTGCTGTCACCCATTGATCTGATAACCCATCGATGTATTTGAGAAGTGTTTGGAGGGACGGCTTAGTGGGTAAAAACGCTTGCTGGAACCGTGTTTGGATTTATCACACTTTCTTTGTTGGAAACTGTTACCACATTGGAATTTGGGGTAACCCAAACTTGTGTTCCTGGATCATGGTCGCTCATATTTGGCTCCAGAATAACCTACCTTGTATTCCCTTGCAGGCGAGAGCTGTTTCGTTTGTTTGCGCGTGTAGTGTAACCCATGTGCAAATGAGAGTGCCAGATGTCCTCTTTTCACTCATTTGCATATTTGCTTGAGGCGGCGTTTCTCCCTCAACCTGATTCTCCTGTTTCCTCCCTGCTCCATCTCATGGACTGGGGTCTCAGACATGTGGTGGCCATACTCAGGTTTGCACGTGGGCTCTGGGGAATCAAACTGTGCTATCTCCTGCTTCAAGAGGCCCTTGTGCTTAAGGAGCCTGTTGTTTTTGTAAAGGTACTGACAACATAAAAGGCCTGACAGTATAACTGGAGCTTTGGGGCAAAAGGTCTGGCAGTTCCAAAGGACCAGGCTTACCCACCCTTCCCAATGGTAAAAAGCAGAGACATGAGATTGAATCAGTGCACACACAGGGAAGAGGAATAAAGAGGTCCACTAACCCTGGGTTCATAATCAGGGTATTAGCCGGGCGTGGTGGTACACGCCTTTAATCCCAGCACTCGGGAGGCAGAGGTAGGAGGATCGCCGTGAGTTCAAGGCCACCCTGAGACTACACAGTTAATTCCAGGTCAGCCTGGGCCAGAGTGAGACCCTACCTCGAAAAACCAAAAAAAAATTTTTTTAATTAAAAAAAAAAATTGGGGTATTGACATGAGCTTTAGATTTTTAAAAAATTCTTTTATTTATTTTTTTATTTTTCTTTATTTACTTGAGAGAGAGAAATACGCAGGGAGAGAGAGAATGAACGGGCACATCAGGGCCTCCAGCTGCTGCAGACGAACTCCAGATGTATGTGTCCCCTTGTGCATCTGGCTTACGTGGGTCCTGGGGAATCAAACCTGGGTCCTTTGGCTTTGCAGGCAAACACCTTAACTGCTAAGCCATCTCTCCAGCCCTAGTTTTTTTTTTGTTTGTTTGTTGTTTTGGCTTTCTAGATAGGGTCTCATTCCAGCTCAAGCTTACCTGGATTTCACTATGCCCTCTTAGGGTGGCCTTGAACTCACCTCCTACCTCTGCCTCCTGAGTGCTGGGATTAAAGGCATGCACCACCATGATTTTTTAAAATTTTTTTAATACCACATTTTATTCAGATCTTACAAAGGAATGAGGAAGGGAGAAAACTGGGACGTAAGGGAAGATAAAGTGGGGAGAAGAGAACCACATAGAGCCCAAAAGCCCATGCAGGCCACAGGTAGCCCAGGAGCCTAAGTAACTGGACATGAATCTAGAAAACACACACACACAAAACATGAGAAGGGATTTTAAAACCTGTGCTTCCAAGAAAGTTCGAAAGTGAAGACAGCGACAGAAGGAAAAAAGTGCAAGGAGTAAGCTCTTACCATCGGAAGACCTCAAGAAACATTGTTGCCAGTTCCGGAGAGAGAGAGGGGGAAATGGCTAAGCTTTAGATTTAAGCAGAGAAAGAACTGGAGCACCTAACCCCTCAGTCGTGGCCGAGGTGGGCTGGGTGAGCATCATCTCGGTTCAGGTTCTGCAAGGTGCCTCCAAGAAGCTGTCATCATATCATAGCAGCAAGTGAGTTGTATGTGCTCAAGTTCCGAAAAGCGCTGCTTCCACCTCCCGAGTGCTGGAATGACAGGAATGTGCCGCCATGACCAGCTTCTCCTGCGCAAAATGCTGAAGGGTTTGCTCTACTGAGTAGAACACTGGCTCAGAAATTCTCCAGCAGACACCAGCTGGGTATCCTGTGATTCACTTGTGACACTTCCCAGAGCAGCATCAGATCATACAGGCTACGACCTCAGTCAGGCAAGACCCCAGCCCACTTTCAGGCACCAGTCACAAGTGTGGCCTGTTCTTCTGGCTGACTGGATTTTGAAAACCGGGGTTCCAATAACTCTCCTCTTTGGGCTTATGAAAGTTATCAGGCTTTGGTTCAATCCCTAGCAAAATATTTTACTTTGATTTGACCGGGGTGCAAAGGGAATGTTTGGAAGTTATTTTTCATTATACTTGAGACTCAAATGGTGAAAACTTTCATTTTAATAACACAATAATTTTCCAGATGATAAGGGCATTTAAATTTTTATTGTAAAAACAATATAACAACATTAAATAAAAACACTGAAAAAATACTATCCATAATCTCACCATCTTAACAAATACTTTCTTTTCTGTATGCTGTTTCCTTGTAGATCTTTTCCTTATACTGAGTACATACATGCGCAAACAGGAAATATCCAAAGCTGCTTTCTGGCACCAGAACATTAAAAGGACTCTGTAAAATCATTTAACAACAGGACTCTCATTTAGCACATTTACATAGGTCATATAAGCAATAAGGTTTTAAAATTCCCAAACATCAAAGAATTAGGAAGCTCTCTACTTTGCAGTACAGCAATTAAAACATCAAGAACCCTTCATAGCATAAGATGGAAAATAAACATATGAGGGGAATGTTTTCCCAGCAATTCATCTTGTCCTCACAGATACAGGGCCACTGTATCTATATACCTTCTGTGGATCCTGGGAACCAGAGGAAACAGTATTTGAAATATGGCTTTGATCTATGTGACTGCAGAAACTGATCTTTTCTTTTCTTTTCTTTTCCTTTCCTTTCTTTCTTTCTTTCTTTCTTTCGTTCTTTTTTTTTTTTTTGAGGTAGGGGCTCACTCTAGCACAGGCTAACCTCGAACTCACTGCCATCCTCCTACCTCTATCTCCCAGAGTGCTGTAATTCAAAGCATGTGCCTTGCCAATGATCTTTCTTATGGAGACCTGTTCTTTCCAGATTTCTCCCTGCCTTAAAAGCTGAGGATAATCTTAATGTAGAAAAAGCACCTAAACAGTTGTAACCTGAGAACATTATGCAATTAAATCTGTGAAGAGGGCTGGAGGGATGGCTTAGCGGTTAAGGCGTTTGCCTGCAAAGCCAAAGGACCCAGGTTCAATTCCCCAGGACCCACATTAGCCAGATGCACAAAGGGGCACATGTGTCTGGAGTTCATTTGCAGTGGCTGGAGGCCCTGGCGCACCCATTCTCTCACTCTCTCTCCCTCTTTCTCTGTCAAATGAATAAATAAATAAAAATCTGTGAAGAATCAGTATATTGATCAGGATGACACTTCCATTCAAATATGCATTAAGAAAATTGAGAATATTGTTTTAAAATTGCAAGTTGGCAGCTGAGTCACTTGGAAGTATCTTGTTCACACTAGTTTATAAATGCTGTATATTTCTTTCGATTTTTACTTATTCATAAACATTGTGGTTAGAACCTGTCAACAGATCCAACATGACATACAAAACAACCCCTGCTGTGATGTTTCCTGACAGCAGGCAGCTAATGCAGTTACCATTTCAAAGCCCCAGGTTCTTATTGAATGCCTTTCTTTTGGCTTCCATGACAAATGATAGGGGTTGTCTCTGATTATTGAGCAAAACAGACTAAACATATAAATACTAGATCCAGCTTGAGTCTGAATTTGAAGTCCTCTCTAATACAAATAAACAGCATGCACATACACTGATCTTTGTTTCTTTTGCAGTTGGGTTTGAACCCAGGGCCAAGCCCACTACCAGATTTACATGCCAAACCTCACACTTGCTTTTTAAAGTCTAACTACCAATTCTGATGTGCACACACACACAAAAACATACTAAGTTCAGTTATTTTTGATTTTTAAAATGAATTATTTAAAATGTTTAATTTTTTGAAACTATTTTTGACATGACTAAACTGTAAGACTGTATTCCAGAATACACCAAAACCAACTAGCAAAAAGCCCTAAAACCAACAAAATAACCCTTCAACTCTTTCTTACTTAACTGCATGCTGCTAAACATTTTAAGCTACAAGGTATCACCGAGTTATTCAGTCAAAACCCACATTTCAGCAATAAGGTTTGTGAGGCACAGGGAGGTCAGTTGAGTTGAGGTACTTAGAGAGAGGCAGACTTCCCTGCCCGTGACTGCTGGTGGCGCTCTAGGGAGAGGCCTGTTCCAAAGGAACGCAGAGGTGAGTTCCACAACACTGGATTTCTCACAGGCTCACACCAGTACAAAACATTCACTATAGAACATTCTGGAAGGAACTGGGTAGCTAAAAACAGACCACCGTGCATATTAGAGGAAAAACAAAAACTCCACAGCATTACCAGGGTCCTCATGCAAACCGGAACCTCTTCAATCAAAACTACTAAGTCAGTCAGCATCATACATCTTGAAGTCATTCAATAGCACACATCTTTCATGTAGCTTCCTGTAAACCTCAGGTAAATCATGAATCTTATACTCATTTTACTTTATTTATTTATTTATTTATTTTATTTTATTTTTTAGTTTTTCGAGGTAGGGTCTTGCTCTAGCCCAGGCTGACCTGGAATTCACTATGTAGCCTCAAGGTGGCCTCGAACTCATGGCGATCCACCTACCTCTGCCTCCCAGTGCTGGGATTAAAGGCGTGCGCCATCACGCCTGGCTATACTCATTTTATTTACCAAAAGTATTTTCCCTTGAGGCATTTAAAAGCATAACTTTTCTCCTACAAATACGATTATTACTTATTTACTACTAGCTCAGAACACACTCTAAAAAGGAAGTTCCCTTGACAGGTACCCTGATATTCTAAGTTCTTGTCTTTTTAATATCATTAGATGCATCTTTTTGATACCGATGATTGAACCTAAGGTCTAGGCAAGTGCTCTACTACTGAGCTACATCCTTAGCCCTCCCTTTTTATTTTTTTATTTTGAGATTAAGTTGCCCAGGTTGGCCTTGAACTCTGTAACCCAAGCTGGTTTTAAACTTGTGATCCTCCTGCCTCAACCTTTAGTAGCTGGGATTATACGCTGTACCACCATGCCCAGTTTAGCTAGTGCATTAAAAAATTTTTTTCCTATTACTTGTATCACTGTATAAATTCACACCACATGACTATAGGAACTTGATGACTTCAATATCAAATGCTTAAATTGTTATTATGGGGGGGGGACTTTCGAGGTAGGGTCTTGCTCTAGCCCAGGCTGACCTGGAATTCACTATGTAGTCTCAGGGTGGCCTCAGACTGAAGGCAATCCTCCTACCTCTGTCTCCTGAGTGCTGAGATTAAAGGCGTGTGTCACCACAAATTGAATCAGGCTTCTTCTACCAGAAGGCTAGCTCATGAATTATAGATAGAAATGAACAGAGATGGTAGTGAGAAAGCAGCCAATAGCACAGGGCAAAGAGTGACTGTGCTTGTATCCTGTGGCAGAAGTTCTATTAGACAATGTTAGAACATCTTATCATTAATTTCAGTGAGCAGAGAATGTGTCAGAAATAGCTGACATCTGATAGAACAGCCAGTTATATACCCAAAGAATAGGAAAGGGTGACAATAAGCTTTTCCCATTTACTCTTAATGGATTACCCAATATGGCATGGGTTGTGTCTTTAAACATGTCCTGCTGAGTACTTTTTTTGTATAAAGCAGAAATCAAGACAAGAACAAAGGATCACATTCTTAGAAACGGCAGAACGTTCTTAACATTTGGCTTTTAGAGCTATTTCCCAACCCTGTGCCATCGACTTCTCTTGCCTGAGAGCTGAGTCTTTGCAGAAGGTGACAGAGAGTCCATGTTGTCTAGTGCATGGAAGGAGGCGTTTAAAACTTGTCATCTCCAATGGGATCCTGGGCAAGAGGGACAAAAGAATTGGAAGCAGATGTTGCTAGTCATCTGGTTGGGGGCGGGCTGGGAACCCAGGCGTTCCTCTCAGCAGTAATTATTATAAAGGGTTCAATGGGCTGAAGACCTATGGGTCTTTTAAAAGCCCAGCCACAGACTTGTCCAAACAGATTCTGTTTCCCCCCAGTGAGGCATCAGATCTGTGCCAAGTGGGCGTGGACAGAGTAGGGGGTGGGATGGTCCCTAGGAGAGGAGCCTATCCTCTTCCTGCCCCTTAACCTTCCAAGCTGACCTTGTGCAGGACTTGCTAGTTCCCTACAGCTGGTCCTCCTCCACCATCCACCTTCCAGCCAAACCAGTCTTTGTGGTTGTATTCCAAATTACCTTTAGAAAGTGTTTCTCTCACGTCTAACAGAATGTGACAGAACTCTGTATGGAGGCTGGGGGAGAGGTGGCAGCAGCGCCAGGAGGGGATGAAAAGAAGTTGGGGTGGCTTACTCCTCTAGCCTTCCTGTACCAAAGATTCTGGTAGCTTGTGCTACAATCTCAAACTTCAATCTATATTCAAGAACACTGATTTTAAAAAGAGATGCAGATGAATACTTACTAACCTTAAAGGTGCATGTACAAAGACACTCTAAATTTGACTCACTGGCGTGAATGGATGTGTGATTCAATGTCCTTTATATTAAAAATAAACACCTTTGATAGCTGTGATAATATTCCTTTCAAATAATGATTTAAAAAAAAAGCGTCTTAAATTCAAAGTTAAAGCTGATACTTTTGTATTCAGTCTCACAGCGGATTGACTCACAACCTCTGTGGGCCAGTAATGCCATATTGCCCTCTCCGGCAGTATGGGGGTCAGAGAGCTGCAAAGCCAGGGCTCCTATTGGCTAGTAAGCAAATTCCGGGGGATAGATAGGATTAAGCTCTCCAAAGAGGATTCCCCAGCCTTCCCTCAAAGGAGGATCAAACACTGGTCTAGTTCTGGAACAAAATAAGCC
Source organism: Orientallactaga sibirica (assembly GCA_036365145.1). NCBI lineage: Eukaryota > Metazoa > Chordata > Mammalia > Rodentia > Dipodidae > Orientallactaga > Orientallactaga sibirica. The sequence goes on from JAEOAD010001365.1 coordinate 4,522,061, forward strand.
CCTGTGAAGGAGAAAGTGCCCGCTTGCACAGCTTTCATTCGGTCCTATCCTAAGTGCCTCCTGTCCTTCCCCCATCCAAGGGATGGATAGGGAGAGAGCTCTTGCTCTGGAGGCAGGTGTATGCGGTGGGCCCAATACCACCACACCTGGCTGAAGCGACCTTATTAGGTCTCCTCACTGTTGCTTTTTGTGACTGACCGATAAGCCAAGTGCAGAAGTGTGCCACAGAGAAACCACGTTGCCCGAACTCCTGCCTGCATGTTCTCCCAAGCTTAGGCCCCAGAGGATTAAGGTAATAAAAAAAATCACTCACATCGAATTGCAATTTGGTTTTTCTTTAGGAAACAAAACCACCATTCACACAGAGCCAAGCAACCCATCCCCACGTTTCCTGCTACTTTGTCCCTCTTCCAGACTGTCCCACGCAGAGTGGAAGACATCAGCTAGGGACACCAGAGAGGAACACATCGGCTGGGCGGGTTGGACTCATGTGTTGTTAACCCATTAGCTCAGAGGGATATGGGGTCACTGTGGACCGGTTGCTATTAATAGGGGATAAAGCTCCAGCAGACCTTAGAGGTAATGCCCTGAACCGCCCTGGGAAAGTTAACTCCTACTTGGGCAAGAGAGAAAACAAGTCTTGCCTGGCAGAGCTCGTACTCTGAAAAGAGCGGGTACTTCATACACACACCGGGGCTGGGTTATCAGGCTCCTCTTACCAGGCCAAACCCCGATCCCTTCCCGGGGGAAGGAACAGTTCCAGCGGGTGCCCACTGGGTATTTGGTCAGCTCAGCTTTGCCACGCATAAGGCTAGGGCCACAGCCGCCAGCAGCACGGCGCTGAAAACGGTGGCAGCCAGGGCTTTGCTGGGGTCGCAGGGCCCCGCGCGCTCCTCGACGGACACCGCACCGACCGAGGAGAAGGCCCCCGCGCTGGCACTGGACAGGAGTTCTGCGCCTGCCTCTTGCCGGGCCTGCACTGTCCAGCGGGGCACGTTGACCTTCATTTCCATGTCCTCGATCATCTCGCCCACCTGCAGGACCTCGCGCTCCAGCGCCGGCAGATCGGCCACGTCGAAGTCTCCGTTGGCCTCGTGGCGCAGGCTGCGGGCGCTCAGGGCGCGGGCCGCCACGCCCGAGGAGCCGCCCGCCACGCCCGTGCGCACGAGGGGCCGGCGCGGCGCGTGCAGCGGGAACGCGGCGCCCAGGGCCAGGGCGCGCTGCATATCGGCCTCCAGCAGGTCCAGGCAGCCGGAGAAGGCCACCCAGAGCCGCTCGAACTCCGTGCGCTCCTCGGCCGCCAAGCTCCGGTCACGTAGCGCTACGGTCAACCGGGCTCCGGCCACCACGGCCAGCTCCCGCGCTTTCTGCCGCGTCTTCTGCAGCTCCTCGCGCAGGTCTTGTGAGTCGGCCGAGCCGCCCACCGTGAGCACTAGGACGTGGTAGCACGCCGTGGTCTTGTTGAGCGCGTCCAGCAGCGCCTTGCACTCCTCCCGGGCCATCGCCACCACCGCCGCCGTGCGCTCCCGGCCCCGCACGCGCGCTCAGCGCCACCGCTCCGCGCCTCCGGCTACCACCGGGCCGGCCTCGGGCCACTCGCCCCTCATGGCCCAACGATTCGCTCCTGGTCGCCGCCCACGTCACAGCCCGTCCGGGACCTGCGACGTGCGCCTCGGGACCCTCTCCAGACCTCCCCCGTTAGCTGCCTCGCATCCGCCGGTCCATGCTTCCCCGACACGCGCTCCAAAGTCACACTCTGGGTCTTCGCACCGCCCTCGCCTCCGCCGTGGCTCCCCGCCAGGGACGGGCTACAGACCCCATTCTCGGGGGCCCCCCCACTCCCGGACGGACCCCCCAGGTCGCCAAGCCGAGCGCTCAGCGCCTTAGCCACTGCCAAGGACAGCTGGGTTGTTTCCTAGGGCCCGCCTACAGCTGCCAGTCCCGGGACTGGTGCTCCCGTCCCCCCCTACCCCCCTAGGGCCGAGGGTAGGCGGGGCCCCGCGCGCGCGGAGGTCACGTGTGGGATTCTCTTCTCTCCTCCCCTCCACTACCTTACAGTCCAGGAGTGTTAGCCTACCCTGCACATTCAACCGCTTTTTGTTATACAGACGAGGAAACTGAGGCAGAGGGTTTAACTCCTGCTGAGCCCACGAACTATCGAGCCGAGGGATCCTGACGATCAGACACTAGGTGTGATGCACAGGACCCGGCACCTCTGTCCTGCAAAGCAGGCGGGAAGGGGGATCCCAAGGCCAGACGACTTTCTTGTTGGGTTTTCCTCTCTCTCTCTCTCTGGCTGTGGGAGCCCCCTTTCGTTTTATTTTTATTATTCATTATTAGGTTATTTTCCAGGTAGTGTTTCGCTCTAGCCCAGGCTGACCAGGAACTCACTCTGCAGTCCCAGGCTGGCCTCGAACTCACGACAATCCTGCTACCTCTAGGCCTCCTGAAGTGCTGGGATTCAAGGCGTGCGCCACCACGCCCTTCTGGAGCCCCCTTTTTCCGAGACCCAGCTCGGACCTCACACCCCACGTCAGATCGGTCTTAGGCAACACCCTCTCCCCCTTTTTTTAGGCATGCGCACTGGGTGACTGTAGGTGGAGCTCGTTTGTGTAGGAAGCGCTGAGTCGCCTGAGCCCCACCCCTGGCTGGGCCGGACTCAATGATTGCTCCGCGTCCACGTCACTCCGAGGGAGACTGGCTTCTCATTGGATAATCCGGAGACCTGGGGGCGGGGTAAAGGGGTGGACTGAGGCGTGGAGCCCCGGCTCAGGGGTGGTGGGCACTGAGGTCCCGGCTGAGGGCCCGGAAGGTGCCGCTGCAGCCCACAAGTGGGGCTGGGAGTGAAACTATGTAGCCTCTGGAGTAAGTGTCCACGCGTGGTCGTGTCCCTCGGGCATCCATCCTCCCGGGACGTCGACGTCCCAGGGCCCCGGAGGCCGGGCGGGGCCCGGGGGCGAGGGGGGAGGGGCTCCCTCGGTGGAGTCGGCGCCCCCAGGGTGGGGATCGACTGGGGTCCCCGGGAGCTCGGACTTGAACTTGGGGATCGTGGGCGAAGCCGTCGCTGTCTTGTGCGCGCGCGGTGGCCTCCGCGCTAGGGGGACGCGTGGGCAGGAGGCTGCGAGCACAGGTCCGGCGGGTGGCATCCCTTGCCTGCTCGCTCCCCTGCTTTACGTGGGACCCGGGTCCCTTTGCCAGCCCGGCGAAGATTGCTTCGGGAGAACGAACTTGTGCCCCGAGAGACTTTCTGCTCTCTGGGGTCTGTTGACAACGGACCGCCCTGCTGCTGCTGCTGCTGCGCGCGCCACGCCACGGGCAGCCCTGGCGATGCAGAAGGGGACCGTGGGCACTCACTCTCTGGGCGCCGTGCTAGGTGGTTGGATGCGAGTGACACATCGTTCCTGAGGATTGGGGAACGAGGGGCGGCAAAAATAGGGGGTGGGAGAATTTCTAAGGGTCCACAGGAGCTGAGATTTCTAAGTTTAGGGGTTTCGTGGGGAGAATCAGTCTCCCCACTGACCCTAGAGTGCAGCAGCAGCGGATATTAGCATTTTGAGACTGCCCCCCAGCATGAGGCTTGGTGGCAGAGGGAGCTGGAGGGCTGAACTCCAACCCTTGCTGATGTCACGCAGCAGGTATCCTCTAACCAGAGCTTGGACACTGTAGGACTTGGCCATGCTCCAGGGCGTGGGTAGCGGCCTCACAGGGCCACACTGGGCCCTGATGGCGAATAGTTTTCAAGACCAAATGGGTGAAATCGTGGAGGATGAAGAGACTGCCAAGGTAGGCAGAGGTCAGATGTGAGATGCCCTCAGCACCAAGCACGAGATTGAGGTTCACCCGGTGGGGAGCAGAGGGGATGACTGCACAGTGTTTGAGAGAGCCCTTGATCCTCCAGACAGAGACTGGGCATGAAAACAAGGCTGGTGGTTCTCCTAAGCAGCCTTTGGCGAGCGAGCAGCCAGCGTCTTGAAGTTGAGCAGAGTTACATTCCCCGGCTGAGGTCTTTGGTGAGTTCTTCCAGCCAGGACTCCTCACTTGAAAGAACCCTGCAGGCAGCAGTGTCTGTATAGGGCCTGGGGTCAAGGTCATGACTGGGCATCCATGTGTCCATTGGACTGTGTTGCCCTCATTCTAGGCTGCTGCAGGGTCTTTGTTACTGATTGTATACAGCTGAGCGATTTTGTGTTCTGCTGGGCACTGCCCTTGTTTAATTAGCTGGTGACATTGGGCTTGGTGTCCATTAACTTCCTTCTCTCACAGAAGTGCTGAGGACTGTGACTTCAAGATCAGAGAGCTACCAGACCTAGAAATGTTTCAGCCCAAAGGAATCTGGGACCCGTGTGTCCTAAGGTTGACTTGACAGTGGGGAAACACTGAGAAGTAGCGCTGGGAGCTCCCGTCCTGCTGAAATCCTGGCAGGGTGACATGGTGGTTCCATTGGCAGCTGCAGGAGCAGGGTGATGGGTGACATTCCAAAGGGTGGTTTATGCCTCTCCGAACTTAACTGCTCCCTCATCCAGGCCTCTAACATTGCATATTCCAGCTGTCACTGTGTTTGGCTACCTCTGAGACCCCTGTTTATTTGGGACCTGTGTCTTGTCACCAGCATGGCTACTCTTCTTTCCTGAGCTAGCCTTGACTCACCCAGACAAGGACAGTGGATTCCAGCACCCACTCCCCCTCCCCAGGAGCTCACACTTCCTGTTAACACCCCCCCCTACAGCGAACCAGATGCAGGGCCAGAGTGCTTGAGTAAGAAGTTTCAGGAAAGATGTGGCCAGGATCTATAAAGGTTGCCGGCCAGAAGGACACGGCGACTGTGGAGTGTACATTACCTCACCAGATTGCTTCCATTGATATTAAAAATAGATGACTAGAAAGTTCTCCTTGTTCTCTTTTCCTTTCATATCAACGATGCCTGGAGAGCATGTGCCTGGTTAAAGTCTTTGCTTCGACCTGGGAGTGGGGGACGCGGCTGCAATGGTGACATTTTGGTGGGGAGTGATCGCAGCTCTGGAAAGGACAGACATACCTGTGCAGGATTCTGCTGAGCCAGGCTGCATGCTGCCACCAGATAGTTCCCAACTACCCAGACTTATCTGGGCTGGCAGAACTGGTGAAGGCCATAAACCACACTGCAGTGTGCACACTGTCCCCTGAAACGCCCATGGCAATGGGACGCCTCTCATGACTTATGACTTACCTGTTCAGAGTAGCCTCAGGTGGCTCTCTGTCAGGAGTACATGGCATCTCCGGTTAGTGGGATGGAATTTTCAGGTTTTTTTTTTTTTGTTTTGTTTTTTTTGGTGTTTCGAGGTAGGGTCTCACCCTAGCTCAGGCTGACCTGGAATTCACTGTGTAGTCTCAGGTGGCCTCAAACTCACGGCGATCCTCCAACTCTGCCTCCCAACTGCTGGGATTAAAGGTGTGCACCACCACGCCTGGCTCTGTTTTTTGTTTTTTTTCTGAGGTAGGGTCTCACTCTAGTCCAGGCTGACCTGGAATTCACTATGTAGTCTCAGGGTGGCCTCGAACTCACAGCAATCCTCCTACCTCTGCCTCCCAAGTGCTGGGATTAAAGGCGTGCGCCACCATGCCTGGCCTTCAGGTTTTTATTTTATTTTTTGAGATAGGGTCTCTGTAGCTTAGGCTGACCTGGAGCTTGCTTAGTAGCCAAGAATGACTTTGAACTCCTGATCTTCTTGCCTCTACCTTCCTAGAATTACCAGTATGAGCCACCATACCTGGTTCATATGGTATTAGGGATTGAACTCTGAGCTTTATACATACTAGAAAAACACTGTACCAGCCCCTGGGATGGGCTTTTGCTTAAAGGAGTTTTTTTTTAATTAAAAAAATTATTTTATTATTATTTTTTTGAAGTAGAGTCTCACTCTAGCCCAGGCTGACCTTGAACTCAAAGTAATCCTCTTACCTCAGCCTCTGGTGGGGTTGGTATGCCCCACCACACCTGGCAGGAGTTTTTTTTTTTTTTGTAAGAGAATTCATATTCTAGTTTTGTACAGATAAGCCAATTTTCCTTGCAGTTACTCTAAAGTTTTAAAAATTATTTATGTTTGTTGTATTGAGGATGAAATTCAGGGCTTTGTGCATGCTAGGCAAGTATCCTATCGCTGAGCTATATATCCACCTTTGAAATCAAATTCTAACAAGTAAAATTGCCAGGCTATGGAGTTTATTTCTAAAGATTTATACCTATGTAGGAATTCAGTTCTGGTGTTAAGCGAAAGTATGACATGTTGTTGACTCTAGGATGGAAAAGTTGAGAACAGTGCTGGCCAGAGCTTTGGGATGGGATATCCGTCACTGCAACTTATGGGCACTAACAGGTCCCTCTGCCTGCACAGCCCGGCGCTGGCTAAGAACCTTGCGTGCTTACACACTTTATCTGTGTGACCTGCATGTCTAGGTGTGGCATTCAGGCCCTTCCCTTCTCATCCTTTGCTGCTGTACCATCTCTGACCCAGTGTGCTTGGAGTTTTAGCTCACCCTTCCTTCCCGCACCCCATACTGGGGACGAACCCCTGGACACAGTATAATGGGCAAACACTCACCACTGGGCTCTCCTCCCCATCTGCATGGATTCGAATGGCTTCCTTGGACTCATCTTCTCACTCAGTTAAAAAAAAAAAAATTACTCAAGGGCTAAGGAGATGGTTCATTTGATAAAGTGCTTGCCATGTGAGAATGAGGACCCGTGTTTAAACTCCCAACACCCATGTAAAAGCTGGGGGTTGGTGCACACCTGTAACCCTACATCCGTAGAGGCAGAGATGGGCTCTTTGGCGCTTGCTGGCTAGTTAGTCTAGCAGAGTTAGTGGGTTCTAGGTTCAGCGAGTGACCTTGTCTCAAAAAACAAACTAGAGGGCTGGAGAGATGGCTTAGCGGTTAAACGCTTGCCTATTAAGTCTAAGGAACCCGGTTCGAGGCTCGATTCTCCAGGACCCACATAAGCCAGATGCACAAGGGGGTGCATGCATCTGGAGTTCGTTTGCAGTGGCTGGAGGCCCTGGCGCACCCGTTCTCTCTCTCTCTCTCTACCTGCCTATTTCTGTATCTCTCTCAAATAAATAAATAAAATATTTAAAAAAACAAACAAACAAACAAACTAGAGAGAGTGTTGGGTATGGTAGGTGGCTCATGCCTTTAATCCTGGCACTCTGGAGGCTGAGGTAGGAGGATTGCCCAAGTGCAGGGTTGTCCAGTGTGAGTTCCAGGTCAGCATGGGCTAGAGTGAGACCATGCTTTAACAAACAGAACAACAAAGAAAAAGAGCGCAACCTGATGTCCACCCCTGGCCTCCACATGCATGTGCACAAACACCTGTACACACGTGCAAACATGCATGTATGCACACTTGTGCTCACATATATGAACACACACATGCATGCACATCACACATCACACACAAGAATATAGCTTACTCAGGTTTTCTGTGCCCACCCCCCCCGAACATGCCCTCCCTGCCTCCTGAACCCTTCACCCAGATCTCGTGCCCTCCAGACATGCGTCTCATCCCAGGCCCTCCCTCTCTGCTGCTCCCTTTTCTCTCTGGTCCTTACCTCCACCAGTTGGTTCCTCTGTGGAAACTTTTCCCTTGTCACCTCTGTCTTGGGAGTGACAGTTTTGGTGTTCTGCCAGTCTGGCTTGTCCTTCCCCAGCTTATCTCTCCATGTTGCATGTCCTGTTTCTCAAGTAGTTCTGATCCCTCACGTCATTTCCTGTCATGCTCCACCACATAGAACCAACTGCTTCAGGGACCAGAATTGCAGAATTGCACTGGCTAGACCTGTAGGTGACTCAAAAGGATTATCTGGTCTCCAGCAATAATTGAATTGAACAATTCAATCCCTGAATTGTTGCAAAGTGCTCCCTGGAGCCCATGAAGGGTTGATTTGCCACCAGTTTTATGCTAGGTCCTTCTTCCTAAAAGGATTTACATGGAGTTCAGGGGTCTCCTTAGGTCAGACCCCAGAGGGGTCTGTAGTCAAGACAGTTCTCACTGGACAAAAGGAATCTCGTGGTTGGCTGTCATTCGGGCCTTTAAAAAAATATTCATTTGAGAGAGAGACAAAGAGGCAGAGAGAGAGAGCATGAGCATGGGTGTGCCAGCCACTGCAAATGCACTCCAGATGCATGCACCCCCTTGTGCATCCGGCTTACCGTGGGTCCTGGGGAATCAAACGTAGGTCCTTAGGCTTCGCAGACAAGCACCTTAACCACCAAGATATCCCTCCAGCCTCAGACTTTTCACCTAGGGAAATATAGTTTGGTCTTGTCCGTCTGTGGCTCATAAAATAACCCTTTTCTAGTTGCATTTGTTTTACACAATGAGTGTAGTGGTTAAAGAGACTTGTTTTAAAGTGAATTCTGACCTTGAGTTAGCCAGATGACCTTGAGTTAGCCAGATGACCTTGAGTTAGCCAGATGACCTTGAGTTAGCCAGATGACCTGTGTCTTCTTCATTCACATCCTTGTATAGTGAGAAAATGATTCAATTTCTTATTTGTGTTTCCTTTATCCAGTTGTTTGGAGGATAACGTGGTACCAAAAATTGGTAATTTTCTTTTAATTAGCAATTGGTAATTGCTAATTTTTTTTTTCTCTCTCCTTTTGGTTTTTTCGAGATGGGTCTCACTCTAGCTCAGGCTGACCTGGGATTCATTATGTAGTCTCAGGGCGGCCTCGAATCCAAGGTGATCCATCTACCTCTGCCTCCCAAGTGCTGGGATTAAAGGCGTGCACCACCATGCCTGCCTAATTTTCTTTCTTTTTAAAAAATATTTTATTTATTTATTTATTTATTTTTGGTTTTCCGAGGTAGGGTCTCACTCTAGCCCAGGCTGACCTGGAATTCACTCTGTATTCTCAGGGTGGCCTCGAACTCACAGCGATCCTCCTACCTCTGCCTCCCTGAGTGCTGGGATTAAAGGCATGCACCACCACGCCCAGCTTATTTATTTATTTTCAAGCAGAGAGAGAGAGAGGAAGGGAAGGAGGGAGGGAGGAAATGGGTATGCCAGGGCCTTCAGCTACTACAAATAAACTTCAGACACATGCGCCTCTTTGTGCACCTGGGAATTGAACCTGGGTCGTTAGGCTTTGCAGGCAAGTGCCTTAACCTCTGAGCCATCTCTCCAGTCCTAATCTTTTTGATTTAATGGAGAGAAGGCCTCAGGTTCAGTGAGGTTGTATAATTTTCATTTTTAAAAAATAATATTTATTTATTTACTTGAGAGAGAGAATGGGGAGAGAGAATGGATGCGCCAGGGCCTCCTGTCAGTGTAAATGAACTCCAGATGCAGAGGCCACTTTGAACATCTGTTTTTACATGGGTTCTGGGGAATCAAAACTAGGCCATCAGGCTTTGCATGCAAGAGCTTTTAACCTCTGAGCTATCTCTGTAGACCCTCCGTGAGGTTTTAAATAACAGCAAGTGTTTATTCATTGTGTTTGTGTGTGTGTGTGTGTGTGGTGTGGTGCATGTACGTTGATGTGCAGATATGGCCTTGTGTGCTTGCGTGCAGAGGCCATAGGAAGACGTTGGGGGTCCCCCTTCATTGCTCAGCTGCCCGTTTTCCTTAAGGTAGAGTTTCTGCCTGTTTCCAGGGCTTGCCGTGCCCTTCAGGCAGTCTCAGGCCCTCAGGCTTGTGTGGGGAGTTCCATGCCCACTGAGCCATCTTTCTCCAGCTTATGTTTTTTAAAAAGCGTTTTATTTATTTATTTATTTATTTGAGAGGGAGAGAAAGAAAGAGGCAGATAGAATGGGTATACCAGGGCCTCCACCCGCTGCCAATGAACTCCAGATGCGTGCGTGCACCACCTTGTGCATCTGCCTTACGTGGGTCCTGGGGAATCGAGCCGAGGTCCTTTAGCTTTGCAGGCAAACGCCTTAACCACTAAACCATCTCTCCAGCCCCAATTTATGCTTTTTTTTTTTTTTTTTTTTTTTTTTTTTTGGTTTTGCAAGGTAGGGTCTTACTCTGGCCCCTATGCTTTTTTTTTTTTTTTTTTTTTTTTTTTTTTTTTTTTGAGGTAGGGTCTCACTCTAGCCCAGGCTGACCTGGAATTCACTCTGTATTCTCAGGGTGGCCTCGAACTCATGGCGATCCTCCTACCTCTGCCTCCCGAGTGCTGGGATTAAAGGCATGCGCCACCACGCCCGGCAAAACCCCCTATGCTTTTAATGTTCCAGATTGTCTTCTTTTTATGGGAAGTGATACTGTTTTTCCCAGCATTAGGGAGAGGCCGAGGCAGGAGAAACTTAAGCTTGAGGCCAGCCTGAGCTATGTAGCAAGATCTTGTCTGCAAACACCGAGGACCAGGGATGTACTTCATCAGCAGAGTGTTTGCTTACCATGGCGAGGCCTTGGGTTTGCATCAGAAAGGAGGGGGGGGAGAGAAAAAGTAGTGTTTTTTTTTTTTTTTTTTTAAAGATTTTTAAAGGAAGATGCCAAAGCCTAACCACACAGCCTGTGTAAGTGCAGGTTGTCCATTACTCAGAGGCAGCTGTGCAGGAGGGTAGTAAACTGGCTTAGCTACATAGTCTATGAACTGCCTACTAAGCTATGGTGCCCTGGCACAGGACTGTACTGGGAAGATGGGGTACCTTTTCAAATTCTTACAGAGGTATCTTTCATATGAAGCAGCAGTAACTGGTGATACATGGATTCAGAATATGTCAAAAATAGTCAAGGTGGGGGCTGGGGAAATGGCTTAGCGGTTAAGGCATTTGCCTGGGAAGCCTAAGGAACTTGGTTCAATTCCCCAGGGCCCACGTAAGCCAGATGCACAAGGGAGTGCATGCGTCTGGAGTTCGTTTGTAGTGGCTGGACACCCTGGTACGCCCATTCCCTCTTTCTCTCTGCCTCTTCCGCTCTCTCTCAAATAAATAAATAAAATAAAATAAAATAAAATAAAAATAAATAGTCAAGGTGACATGTCAGTGACTCTTGTAATGATCCTGCAGACAGACATTAGATTCTGCCCTGCATAGACTGAGCTAGAGGCCAGAGGGGAGGGGTGGCAGGTTAGAAATCTGATCTGCTTTTCTCTGCCCTTGTTGTAGATTTCCGCTCTCTGGTAGTTTGGTAAAACCACACTGATATGTGTGCTCAGGAGAGCAGGCTGGGGACAAAGGGAGGGTTGGCTGTGGAGCGTTCTTATTGTCAGTTCACCTTAGTGAGCAGTGTGTGGTGGCTTCCCAGTCAGGTCCTAAGAATGGTTTGCTTCTTCAGGTGAGTTAGACATTAACCCTGTTCTCACATGTCTTTTTAAATTATTTACTTATTTGTGTGAGTGTGTGTGTGTGTGTGTGTGTGAGAGTGAGTGAGAGAGAGAGGGGGGGAGAGAGGATGGATGGGGAGAGAGAAAGAATGAGAATGGGCATGCCAAGGCCTCCTGCCACTGCAAACAAACTAGATACATGCACCACTTTGTTCATCTGGCTTTATATGTGTACTGGGGAATCAAAACCAGGTCTGTCAGCCTTTGCAAGCAAGAGCCTTGAACCACTGAACCATCTCTCCAACCCAGAATTTATTTCGTTTCTCTTTTCCTTTTTCTTTAAATAGCAGTTATTATCTGTATCATACACACATATTTATTTATTTATTTATTTATTTATTTATTAGACAGAGAAATAGGCAGAGAGAGAATAGGCACTCCAGGACCTCCAGCCACTGCAAATGAACTCCAGATGTTTGCGCCCCCTTGTGCATCTGGCTTACGTGGGTCCTGGAGAATTGAACCCGGGTCCTTTGGGTTCGTAGACACACACCTTAACCACTAAGCCATTTCTCCAGCCCTCTTTTTCTTTTTTTCTTTTCTCAAGGTAAGGTTTTCCCGTAGCCCAGGTTGACCTGGAATCCACTGTGAAGTCTCAGGCTGGCCTCGAACTCACAGCAATCCTCCTACCTCTGCCTCCCAAGTGTTGGGATTAAAGCCATGTGCCACCACACCCAGCTCCTAGAGTTTATTTCTTAGTAGAGAGGCAAATATGGCAGTGTTAAGACAGGTAATTCTTTTAGTAGGTGTTGCAGTCAGGTGTCGCATTACTGGCAGAAATCACCCTACTAAAAAACAGCTTGTGGGAACAAAGAGGTTTATTTTGGCTTACAGGCTCAAGGGGGAAGCTCCATGATGGCAGGAAAAACGATGGCATGAGCAGAGGGTGGACATCACCCTCTGGTCAACATAAGGTGGACAACAGCAACCGGAGAGTGTGCCAAACACTGACAAGAGGAAGCTGGCTGTAATACCCATAAGCCGGCCCCCAACAATGCTCTACCTCCAGGAGGCTTCAATTTCCAATTGCCGTCAGCTGGGGAGACTAGCATTCAGAACACTTAAGTTTATAGGGGACACCTGAATCAAACCACCACAGTAGGGGAGATGGCTCAGTGAATAAAGTGCTTATTACACAAACATGTGTACCCGAGTTTGGATCCTCAGAACCATGCAAAGCTGGACAGTACAGTGGGTTCTATAATCCCAGGGTGCCCCTGGCACGGTGGGAGGTGGAGATGGGAGAATCCCCTGGAAGCTTGTGGTCTGGCTATTCTGACCAATGCAGTGGTGAACGATGAGAGATCCTGCCTCAGACAAGGTTGAAAACAAGAGCCAATTCCTGAAGTTGTCCTCTCATGTCCACACATGTGCCATGGCATGCACATGCCTACACACACACACTATTGGATAATTCTGGGTGTTAGGTTTGCATTACTAGTGAGCACTTTTATGTATGGTTAAAATATTTCATTAAAATGCACATGGGGGGCTGGAGAGAGAGCTTAGCAGTTAAGGCACTTGCCTGACAAACCATAAGGACAAAGGTTTAATTCCCCAGTACCCACGTAAGCCAGATGTACAAGGTGGCACATTTATCTTGAGTTTATTTGCGATGGCTAGAGGTCCTGGTGTGCCCATTCTCTCTCTCTCCCTCTTTTTCTTTCTCTCTCTCAAAATAAAGTGTATGTATGTGTATATATATTTTAAAGCATACGAGGGCTGGAGAGATGGCTAAGTGCAAAGCCTAGCAACCTGGGTTCGATTCCCCAGTACCTATATAAAGCCGCAGGCATGAAGTGACTCATGCATCTGGAGTTTTTTTTTACAGCAACTGAAAGCCATGGTATACCAATTCTGCCTCTCTTCTGTCTCCCTCTGCTTGCAAATAAATAAATGAAAATTAAAAAGAAGTACATGGGTACCTAGGAGTGGTGATGATTGTCTGTAGTCCCAGCTAATCCAGAGACGGAGGCACAAGGATTATTTGAGCCCGGGAATTGGAGCCTGGGAAATATAGTGATATCCTATCTCAAGTTAAAAACAGTTCTGGGCTGGAGGGATGGCTTAGTGGTTAAGGCGTTTGCCTGCAAAGCCAAAGGACCTCGGTTCGATTCCCCAGGACTCACGTAAGCCAGCTGCACAAGGTGGCGCATGCGTCTGGAGTTCCTTTGCAGTGGCTGGAGGCCCTGATGCACCCGTTTTCTCTCTCTCTCTCTCTCTCTCTGAAATAAATAAAAAATAAAATATTTAAAAAAAAAGAAAAAAGGAAAAAGCAATTCTTAGAATGTCATAAATTCAGAAGGATGAATGTCTAAAAAATAGCTATTTATACTTGGGCAAAGCTGGAATCTAACAAGACCTTTTGATCACAATCTACACGCTTCATTAGTAAGAAGGTCACCTGGGAACGGTACTTCCTGAGAAGAGTGGCAGGTGTGGGGAGCAGAGGGACAGGTGTCAAGGATGTGTCTTAGAAATGGCCAGGTGCAGAACCGGGCACGGTGGTGCACACCTTTAAGCCCAGCACTTGGGAGGCAGAGGTAGGAGGATCGCCTTGAGTTCAAGGCCACCCTGAGACTCCATAGTGAATTCAGGCCAGTCTGGGCTAGAGTGAGAGAAACCCTACCTCGAAAACCAAAAAAAAGAAAAAAAGAAAAAAAGAAATGACCAGGTGCAGATTTGTGCGCACACACCCCTGAAGGCAGCCATTCACTGCTTGTTCCTCCTGCCCCAGGAAGCCCACTCTGACCTCTGTGAAGTCCATATGGCTCTGTATGATGAAGATCTCTTGAAGAACCCGTTCTACCTGGCTCTTCAGAAGTGGCGCCCCGACTTGTGCAGCAAGGTGGCCCAGATCCATGGCATTGTAAGTGTGCTGATCCTGGTGGGTCCCTCAGGTGTGGCTGGTCACAGAAATGTGGCAGATTGAGATGTTTGGAGGGTGTCATTTATAAAGTTGCTCCGTTTCAGCAAATCCCTACGCCATGCCTGAGGTGTTACACCATGCCTATCGCCCACCCCACCCCCTATCCCACACCTCACCCCCCAGCCTGCTTCCCGGACCAGAGGAAGCTCCTGGGACTGTAGCCTGGAGTGTAGTCTCGTCTCCAAACTCTGGTCCTGTTAGTGACCAATCAGGCCCTTTCATGGAGAACCCCAGATGGCCTCTCATTCTCTGGTACTCACCTCCCTCTCGTGTGCTTGTTGGCTACTGTCACTACCAGAGGGCAGATTTGTTCTTTCCGGGGGCCTCAGGAGGCCTCCGTTGTTCAGTGGGTGCAGGGAGCATGCTTACATAGCTTGGAAAGGCATTTCCCAAGGGGCAGAAACTGCTGTAACCCAAGCTGCAGCCTCAAAAGCCTGTGGGGAGCTAGGTAGCAGGAATGGGAGGAAGCATGGGATAGAAACACTAGCACCCACGACATCTGCTTCCTGGAGGAAGCCCCCCACCCCCCGGTTGGTATGGGTTTTCCCAGACCTCAAGTAGGGAACTGTGTTGGTTATTTTTCATGACTCTCTGTAAAGTACCTGATAGAAACACCCTAAAGGAGGGAGAGTTGGTTTTGACGCATAGTTTCAGAGCATTCAGTCCACAGTGTGACTCTGTTCTTCCTGGGCCCATGGTGAGGTGGAGTGTCATGGTGGCCAGAGTGTGTGGTGGCAGGAGATCTTGAGCTCACGACAGGAAGCAGAGAGCAGGGGAGGGACCCTGGATCAGATGTCACCTTCAGAGAAGTATGCCCACTGGTGACCTACTTCCTCCAACTAGGTCCTACCTCCTAAGGCTCCCAGAACCTCCTCAAATAGGGTCATCAGCTGGGGATGTTTTGTATTCAAGCCAGAACAGTGACATTGGTAGGTATCTTGGTGTCTTGGTGTGTGTGTGCACAGCTATGCGGACTGAAGATAGAACCCAGTGCTTTGCTAGACTAGAGTTCTCCCTCTGAACCACGCCCCAGCCCCTCACTGTGGATTCTAGACCAGTGCTCTACCGCTGAGCCATGCCCCCAGCCCCTCACTGTGGATTCTAGACAAGTGCTCTACCGCTGAGCCACGCCCCCAGCCCCTCACTGTGGATTCTAGACAAGTGCTCTACCACTGAGCCACGCCCCCAGCTCCTCACTGTGGATTCTAGACAAGTGCTCTACCACTGAGCCACGCCCCCAGCTCCTCACTGTGGATTCTAGACAAGTGCTCTACCACTGAGCCACTTCCCCAGCCCCTCACTGTGGATTCTAGACAAGTGCTCTACCACTGAGCCACTTCCCCAGCCCCTCACTGTGGATTCTAGACAAGTGCTCTACCGCTGAGCCACGCCCCCAGCGCCTCACTGTGGATTCTAGACCAGTGCTCTACCACTGAACCACTTCCCCAGCCCCTCACTGTGGATTCTAGACAAGTGCTCTACCACTGAGCCACGCCCCCAGCCCTTCACTGTGGATTCTAGACAGTGCTCTACCGCTGAACCACACCCCCAGCCCCTCACTGTGGATTCTAGACAAGTGCTCTACCACTGAGCCACGCCCCCAGCCCCTCACTGTGGATTCTAGACAAGTGCTCTACCACTGAGCCACGCCCCAGCCCCTCACTGTGGATTCTAGACAAGTGCTCTACTGCTGAGCCACGCCCCCAGCCCCTCACTGTGGATTCTAGACCAGTGCTCTACCACTGAACCACTCCCCCAGCCCCTCACTGTGGATTCTAGACAAGTGCTCTACCACTGAGCCACGCCCCCAGCCCTTCACTGTGGATTCTAGACAGTGCTCTACCGCTGAACCACACCCCCAGCCCCTCACTGTGGATTCTAGACAAGTGCTCTACTGCTGAGCCACGCCCCCAGCCCCTCACTGTGGATTCTAGACCAGTGCTCTACCACTGAGCCACGCCCCCAGCCCCTCACTGTGGATTCTAGACAAGTGCTCTACCACTGAGCCACGCCCCCAGCCCCTCACTGTGGATTCTAGACAAGTGCTCTACTGCTGAGCCACGCCCCAGCCCCTCACTGTGGATTCTAGACCAGTGCTCTACCACTGAACCACACCCCCAGCCCCTCACTGTGGATTCTAGACAAGTGCTCTACCACTGAGCCACGCCCCCAGCCCCTCACTGTGGATTCTAGACAAGTGCTCTACTGCTGAGCCACGCCCCCAGCCCCTCACTGTGGATTCTAGACAAGTGCTCTACCACTGAGCCACGCCCCCAGCCCCTCACTGTGGA
The DNA here is from genome assembly GCA_036365145.1 of Orientallactaga sibirica. Lineage (NCBI taxonomy): Eukaryota > Metazoa > Chordata > Mammalia > Rodentia > Dipodidae > Orientallactaga > Orientallactaga sibirica. The sequence continues at coordinate 4,538,591 of JAEOAD010001365.1, forward strand.
TTCTAGACCAGTGCTCTACCACTGAGCCACGCCCCCAGCCCCTCACTGTGGATTCTAGACCAGTGCTCTACCACTGAACCACTCTCCCAGCCCCTCACTATGGATTCTAGACAAGTGCTCTACCACTGAGCCACGCCCCCAGCCCTTCACTGTGGATTCTAGACAAGTGCTCTACCACTGAGCCACGCCCCCAGCCCCTCACTGTGGATTCTAGACAAGTGCTCTACCACTGAGCCACGTCCCCAACCCCTCACTGTGGATTCTAGACAAGTGTTCTACCGCTGAGCCACGCCCCCAGCCCCTCACTGTGGATTCTAGACAAGTGCTCTACCACTGAGCCATGCCCCCAGCCCCTCACTGTGGATTCTAGACAAGTGTTCTACCACTGAGCCACGCCCCCAGGCCCTCACTGTGGATTCTAGACAAGTGTTCTACCGCTGAGCCACGCCCCCAGCCCCTCACTGTGGATTCTAGACAAGTGCTCTACCACTGAGCCATGCCCCCAGCCCCTCACTGTGGATTCTAGACAAGTGCTCTACCGCTGAGCCACGCACCCAGCCCCTCACTGTGGATTCTAGACAAGTGCTCTACCAGTGAGCCATGTCCCCAGCCCCTCACTGTGGATTCTAGACAAGTGCTCTACCACTGAGCCACGCACCCAGCCCCTCACTGTGGATTCTAGACAAGTGCTCTACCACTGAGCCACGTCCCCAGCCCCTCACTGTGGATTCTAGACAAGTATTCTACCGCTGAGTCACGCCCCCAGCCCCTCACTGTGGATTCTAGACAAGTGCTCTACCAGTGAGCCATGTCCCCAGACCCTCACTGTGGATCGTAGACAAGTGCTCTACCACTGAGCCACGCCCCCAGCCCCTCACTGTGGATTCTAGACAAGTGCTCTACCACTGAGCCACGCCCCCAGCCCCTCACTGTGGATTCTAGACAAGTGCTCGACCGCTGAGCCACGCCCCATCTCATCATCTTTTCAAGCCGTGTTTTGGAGGACAGCTTCTCGGGCATGTTTGTATTGTCTTTGACTCTGCTTGAGAAATTTTTTTTTTTTGGTGTCGTGTCCCTGTCTCATCTCATGCCTTGTTTCCACCACTTTTTTCTTGCTGTGGTTTGACTTGACTCAGGTCAGACCTCTGAGGATCTGGACCAAAGGAGAAGTCTGGTTAGCGTAGGGTAGGTTGGGCCTCACCTCTTGGTTGCCTTTTTGGGAAAACAAAACAAGCTTTCACCTCACTTGACTTCTGCCTCAGAAGCCTGGTTTTTCTCATCTTGGGTTTTGTAGTTCATGTGTTTCATCAAAGTTCTTTTTATTTTGGATTCTGAAAGTCACAGAGTTCATACACACTCCCCCCTCCCTCGCTCATTCCCCCTCCCCGCTGCCGTCCCTGGCTACGTATGGTAACACAGGCCTGTAAATCCCAGCACTTGATAGGCTGAGGCAGGAGTATCATGAGTCAGAGACCAGTATGTCCTCTATACTGAAACTCTGTCTCATAAAACAAAACTAAAATAATAAAATATTTAAAACAATAGAGTATAGCTCCAGGCGTGGTGTCACACACCAAGCACTCAGAAGGCAGAGGTAGGAGGATCCCTATGAGTTCGAGGCCAACCTGGTACTACAGAGTGAGTTCTATGTCAGTCTGGTCTAGATTGAGACCCTATCTTAAAAAAGTATATAGAGTAGGGCTGGAGAGATGGCTTAGCGGTTAAGCGCTTGCTTGTGAAGCCTGAGGACCCCGGTTCGAGGCTCCATTCCCCAGGACCCACGTAAGCCCGATGCATAAGGGTGTACATGCATCTGGAGTTCGTTTGAAGTGGCTGGAGGCCCTGGTGCGCCTGTTCTCTCTTTCTCTGCCTATTTCTCTCTCTGTCTCTGTTGCTCTCAAATAAATAAATAAAAATAAACAAAAAAAATTTTTTTTAAATGGAGTCTATTTCTAAAGAAAATGAAACATGAGGGCTTGAGTTTGGATCCCTAGAATCCATGCAAAAATCCATGGAGTTGCATACCTGCAATCCCATCTCTGGGGAGACAGACGGGGAACCCCAGGGGCTCACTGGGTAGCTAGTTTAGCTGGATGAGCAAGCCTTAGGTTCAGAGAGACGCTGTTGCAGAGAATATGGTGCAGAGCGTTAGAGGAAGACTTGACGTGGAGCTGTGGCCTCTACGCATGTGCACGTGTATGCCTCCACCCACAAATGAACATGCGCACCCACACACGTTAAACACACGTTAAACACACGTGGGCAAGAAAAAGAAAAATTGCCATCTCAAGAAGCTCACCACAGACACCCATGTATTCTCTTCACAGTAGTCATTAAATGCTGCCGCATACAAGGCACTGTGTCTGCGGTTGGGGATTCTGGAAGTCATAGGAGCTCATTCCTTTAGTCTCATGGAGCTTAATTTCTAGTGTGGCAGATGTACAACCTGCACAAAGACTTACTAATTACAGTGGTGGCAAGTGACAGAGGCTGGGATCCAGGAAGTCATGTCACAGGGAGGACCTGACCGAATTTGGGAAGGCATTCCTTCATTCTCATCTTCCTCTTCTGTTATTTTAAAATAGCCATCTAGATAAGAGTGTGTCATCACATATAATTTTATCTTACTCTTAAAAAAAAGTCACACAGTGGCATGCTGGGATTTCCTGGTAGTTCTGTGGGAGCCATCTGTTTCGCCCGCTGTGGTGTTTCCCTTCAACAGAAGTGGAATTTCTTTTCCTTCTTTCTTCTTTTTCTTTTTCCCTTCTTCCCTTTCTTTGACTTTTTCTTTCTCTTTAAAGTCAGGGTCTCAATTATATGGTCTGGGCAGGCCTAGGAGGGTGCCCATCCTTCCGGTCACTTTGGGGAGCAGCATGGCCTCAGCAGCTTAGTGCGAAGTGTCTTCCCATGGAGCTTGCTCACAGGGCCAAGAACGACCTGCCTAGAACCTTCTCCATATTATTTCTTTTGTCGCTGTGACAAAAGACTTGAGAGAAGCAAGTTAAGGGAGGAAGAATTTGTTTCAGGTCCCAGTTCCACTCCATCATGAGAGAAGAAGGCATGCCAGTGGGTGTTCATGGCAGCTGGAGGGTTTGGCAGGGACCAGGAAGCAGAGGCAGGCATATCCTTGAAAGCCCTGCCCTTAGTGACCTACTCAGCCAGGCTCCACCTCTTAAAGGCTCCACAGCCTACAAAACAGCATCATAAGCCAGTGAATTTGGGGGAGTCCATAACCATAACAATGAGAACTCAAAAGTACACATTAACTCACCACTTAATAGGTTTATTTACTTTTATTTGCATGTGTGCGTACATGCATGTGTGTGCGAGTGTGTGTGTGTGTGTGCAAGGTTCTCTTACCCCTGCAAACAATTGCCCTTCTGGCTTTATGCAGGTGGCTGGGGAATTGAACCTTGGCCAGCTAGCTTTGCATTCCAGCACCATTAATCACTGAGTCGTTTTCCCAGCCCCTACTACTTAAAAAAAAAAAAAAAAGTATGTTTATGAGATGAACTCTTTCTCCCTACAGGCAGACAGTAGGATACCCTGACCTGTTTTCTCCGGTGGCATTGTGTGGTGGCTTAGGGTGCAGCCTGACAGCTCTCCCACCTGGCCAGTCACTGCTCTAGCTCTGGCTCCCTCCCTGGTCTTCATTTCATGGGCGAGGGGGTGAATCCCCGTCCTGCCATCATCTGCCGGCTCTGGTTGCACAGTGGGCGTTTCTTCTAAGCACCTTCATGTTGCAGTCACAGAGGCTTGTGCACGGCTCTCACACTGTTTTCACTCCCCAGGCTGAAAATGCACCCGGGGCTTCCTGTGTGGCTGTCAGGCCTCTCACCTTGGGGCTGTGGGCCACGAGCTGCTGTTTTGTGATGTTTCTGTCAAGGAGGTGTAAAATTAACACGTGTTCTCAAACTGGGATAGCCCCAACAGCCCAAAGAATGGCTCATTCAGGTTCAGCTTGAGTAAAATGAGTTGATTAGGGGCTACTTACAGAGCAGGGGACCACAACAGTCAGCTGCTTTTTTAAAGTCACCCACTGCCCACTCCCCAAGCTCCTGTTTCATATGGCTTTAAGTAGAGTAGGGTTGCTACAGACCTGATTCAGTGTCAAAGCAGTACAGGTGGCTGCCACCTTGGATAACACAACACACAAAGAACCGGGCCCAAGGAAGTCACGTGCTTGTGTGTGCTCTGCCTTGCCCTTACCAGAGTTTTATTTATTTTTGTTTATTTATTTATGTATTTTATTTGAGAGCAATAGGCAGACAGAGAGTCAGAGAAACAGAGAGAGAATGGATGTGCCAGGGCCTCCAGCTACTGCAAATGAATTTCAGATGCATGTGCCACCTTGTGCATCTGGCTTACATGGGTCCTGGGGAATGAAGCCTTGAACTGGGGTCCTTAGGCTTCACAGGCAAGTGCTAACTGCTAAGCCATCTCTCCAGGTCCCCTTACCAGAGTTTTTACTGGCCCTGGCAAACATTGTCCAGCCATGGGAAGGACGTCTGGTCTTGCTACAGTCTGGGGAATAAAACAGCTAAATGGTGGCTTGCTGCATGGTGGGGTTACTCTAGCTGGAAAGTCCCCACTCACAAGCATGAGGACCCGAGGTCCATTCCAAGCACCATGCAAATGCTGGATGTGGTGGTGCAGGCCAGTAATCCCAACACTGGGGAGGCAGAGACAGGAAGAGCCCTGGATCTCCCTGGCTAGCCAGCCTTGCCTATTCAGTGAGCCTGGTCCTGGCCAGTGAAAGACCCAGCACTCGGGAGGCAGAGGTAGGAGGATCGCCGTGAGTTCAAGGCTACCCTGAGACTACATAGTGAATTCCAGGTCAGCTTGAACTAGAGCGAGACCCTACCTCAGGAAAAAAATTTTTTTTTTATGTATAAACATAGCCAGTTTATGATATCTTGATCAATCATATTTCAGTAAACTCATATACAGGTGTATGTAGAATGTAGTTTATGTATAAAGTTTATGCGTACATAAGCTTTATATTTATATAAACATTACAAGACTGCACATGTTTAGAATAGGCAAGTTTACACATATGTACCTATGAAATCATTACTGTGGTCGAGATACTGAAATATCCACCACCACCAAATATTTCCTCTTACTCTTTTTTTTTGGTTTTGTTTTGTTTTTCAAGGTAGGGTCTCTCTGTAGCCCAGGCTGACCTGGAATTCACTATGTAGTCTCAGGGTGGCCTCGAACTCACAGTGATCCTCCTACTTCTGCCTCCCGAGTGCTGGGATTAAAGGCGTGCACCACCACGCCCAGCTTCTTACTCTTTTTTTTGTTTTGCTTTTAGAGGTAGGGTCTTGTTCTAGCCCAGGCTGACCTAGAATTCACTATGTAGTCTCAGGGTGGCCTTGAACTCACAGCAATCCTCCTACCTCTGCCTCCCAAGTACTGGGATTAAAGGCGTGCGCCATCATGCCCAGCTTCTTACTCTTTTTTTTGTTTTGCTTTTAGAGGTAGGGTCTTGTTCTAGCCCAGGCTGACCTAGAATTCACTATGTAGTCTCAGGGTGGCCTTGAACTCACAGCGACCCTCCTACCTCTGCCTCCCAAGTGCTGGGATTAAAGGTGTGTGCCTCCATACCCAACCAGTATATATTCTTTAAAAAAAATATATATATATATATATATATATATATATATATATATATATATATACATACATACATACATACATACATATATATATATATAACCATGAAGCTATTATCATAGTTAAAACAATTCCTTGGGAATTCCTCAATATTAAAAAATACCTATTTGTTCCAAAATTCCCAAACTGTCTCCTAGATTTTTTAGGAAAAAAATATTGTATTACAACGTTTTTAAATTTTATTTTTATTTTTTATTTTTTGATTTTTGAGGTAGGGTTTCACTCTAGCCCAGGCTGACCTGAAATTCACTCAGGGTGGCCTTGAACTCATGGTGATCCTCCTACCTCTGCCTCCTGAGAGGTGGGATTAAAGGCGTACGCCACCACACCCGGCTTAAAGGATTTTTTTTTCCCCTGCAATTGCTCATGTTAAGATGAGGTTCACTAAACTACACACTTATGTGAAAGATTTGGCCAATTTTGACATATGTGTGGACTCACAAGACCTATCATCCTAAAGTTTCTAAAAATTATAGCTTCTCCTTCCCTGCTTTGCTTTTCTGGATTCATTCATTTGTAGAACAGAGCAGGCCATGAATCCTGTGGCGTTTCCTGCAGTACGCACCAGTTGTGGCCCTGTGCTGGCGTCTTTACATGTCTTTTGTTACTGTTGTTTGTGTTTTAAGACAGGATCTACTTTGTAGTCCAGGCTGGTCTTGAACTCTAGATCCTCCTGCCTAAGCCTCCTGAGTGGGGGGCTTACAGGCAGGCACCATACCCGGCTTTAGTCTTAGTTTTGTATGGAGAGGAAAAGACCACGTCACAGGCCCAGCTGGCTTCTCTAGCAAGTGCTTCCTCGTCTGTGAGGAGCCAGAGTCCCTCTGGGGGGCCTGCGGGGACTTGAGGGCACTAGCCTAGCCGAGCTTCCAGTGTCGGCCTCCAGGGGCAGCAGGATGGGTTAGTGGTCAGCAAAGCTCCACATGGGTATGGCTGTGCCACTCACTGGCAAGGTGATCCTGCACAAGTTACATAACTCTCCCTAGCTTCAGTTTTCTTTCTGTGAAAAGAAGCTTGCGCTGACATCCCTCCTAGGCATTTATTGGTGAACTCTAGCACAGTGCCTGGCACACTTAGTTACCCAAGCCCGAGATGGCATTCCAAAGCCAGCCTCTCCCCTCACCATTAGAGAGGGCGAGGTTATGACAGCCGTTCCCAGCACTGAGGCCTGGCCGTGGCCATTGTGGGCGTTAGCTCTCTGTCCATCGTGTAGCTTTCCATTTCCTCGTATGTAGACTAGGATTTATAGTGCTGATGGTTGGAACCTGCCCCTGCCCCAGCCCTGTGCATGCAAGGCTGACCCACCCCCTTGTCCTAACTGTGGCCATTTTGCAAGCTGAGGGGTCCTTCTGCCCACCCCCACCATGGCATTCCAGCTGAGGTCTTTGGAGCTGCCATGCTGCTGACCACATGCTGACCTGTCCAGTGCTGATGCTCCTTATTTTGTTCCAGGTCTTAGTGCCCTGCAAAGGAAGCCTGTCAAGCAGCGTTCAGGCCACTTGTCAGTTCGAGTCCTATGTTCTGATGCCCGCAGAAGGACATTTTCAGACTCTAGATGGAAAGGTATTTGTTTCTTGGGGAACTTACTCTTGTGTGTGCGGGGCGGGGACTGAAGGCGGCAACATAACCCTGTTTCCCAACCTTTCCTATCCATGTTAAATGGCTTTGATATGTGCTTAGCAGCTGGTGGGAAGGGTTGAGGTTCTCCTGCCTTTGTGGGGGAGCTTTGGTGACAGAAAGCCATGGTCATTATTTTTTTTTGAGGCAAGGCCAACAGACTGCCTTTTTTTAAAAACAGTTTTTTATTATTTTATTTATTTTTGGAGAGAGACACAGAGAGAGGCAGACAGAGAGGGAGAGGGAGACAGATAGAGAATGGACGCGCCAGCAGTCTCTCAGCTGCTGTGAACGGAATCCAGATGCGTGCGCCCCCTTGTGGTCAAGTGTGGCATTGCGCCCTTGCGTCACTTTGCATCTGGCTAAATGTGGGACCTGGAGATTAGAACCCGGTTCTTAGGCTTAGCAGGCAGGCGCCTTAACCGCTAAGCCATTTCTCTAGCCCAGCCATGGCCATTATGGAACCTAGGTGCTTCTGTGGAGGGTGAAGTGCTCTGGTGTCTCTTCCTCCCTCAATCAGCCAAGGGGAGTCTGCCTATAGGTTTGGGGCATCCCAGGTATTCCTCTTCTTAGTGAGGGTTTTGAAAGCTCCTTGGTTTTTGGGTTTTATATTAGACATCATGGGTTAACATTTGATCTTTTTTTTTTTTTTTTGGTTTTTCGAGGTAGGGTCTCACTCTGGTCCAGGCTGACCTGGAATTAACTATGTAGTCTCAGGGTGGCCTTGAACTCTCAGCGATCCTCCTACCTCTGCCTCCTGAGTGCTGGGATTAAAGGCATGTGCCACCACGCCCAGCTAACATTTGATCTTTTTAAAACTTTCCTTTTTTTGTTGTGCTGTTTTTGGAGACATGGTCTTGTAGCTTAGGCCAGGTTAGCCTTAAGGCCCTCATGCTTCACCCTTCTGAGTACTAGAATTTAAAAGCCTTCTTGCTAGCCACAGTGGTACATGCCTATAATCTTGCCATTTACAAGGCTGAAGCAAAAGGAATGTGAATTTGAGGCTAGCCTGGGCTATATGTCAAGACCCTGTCTCAAAACAACCCAAACCCCCAGCAACAACAAAAAAAAAAAAGCCAAAGGAAACCTTGTTTCAAAATAATTTTAGAGGTGATTGGGCACATTGACTGCAGACTGACATAATTTCAGACCCATAGAAAGCTGAGAAAGTAAAAAGAACCCTTAAACATTCTTCTACCAAACTGGCACACTATTAACATAAAAAAAAAATTATTCTGTAATGTTATGCATGTCTGTGCTGTGTATGGTGTGGTATGCATGTATGTGCCCTCCAGGCGCCCCATCAGCTGGCCCACCATGGCTACAGCAAAATGTCTGGTGTCCATTCCATTGCTCTTCCACCCACTCTTGCTTGAGGCAGAGTCTCTTTTTAAAAAAAAAAATTTTTTTTTTTTGGAGAGAGACAGAGAGAGGGAGAGGAAGACAGATAGAGATGGGTGCACCAGCAGCCTCTCAGCTACTGCAAACGAAATCCAGATGTGTGCGCCCCCTTGTGGTCAAGTGTAGCATTGCACCCTTGCGTCACTTTGCATCTGGCTAAATGTGGGACCTGGAGAGTGGAACCAGCGTTCTTAGGCTTAGGAGGCAGGTGCCTTAACTGCTAACCATCTCTCCAGCCCAAGGCGGAGTCTCTTACTGCAACCAGAGCTTGCTGTTTTTGCTGCTCTTTGTGGCACTGCGTTTCCAGGCACGTGTGGCCACATCCAGCTGTCAAGGTGGGATCTGGAGATTTGAACTCCAGTGGTCTCTCTCAGGGCCCCCCTCATACTCACACAAAAAGCACACTTAACTGCTGAGCCATCTCTCCAATTCTATTAAAATTTTAAATTAAAAAAAAATTATTTATTTGTAAGCAGAAAGTGGGGTGGGGGGACGGGGTGGATGGGAAGATTGAGTCAATATGGGTGCGCCAGGACAATCCTGGTATTGTATATGCACTCCAGATGCACGCGCCACTCTGTGCATCTGGCTTTATATGGGTACTGGGGAATTGAACCCATGCTGTTAGGCTTTGCAAGCAAGTGCCTTTAACCACTGAGCCATCTCTCCAGCCCCCCATTAACACTGTGTAGGCTTTTTTTTTTTTTTTGGTTTTTCGAGGTAGGGTCTCACTCTAGCCCAGGCTGACCTGGAATTCACTCTGTGTTCTCAGGGTGGCCTTGAAATCATGGCGATCCTTCTACCTCTGCCTCCCCAGTGCTGGGATTGAAGGCGTGCGCCACCACTCCCGGCTTTGTGCAGGTTTTTAAAATCACCTTTGCTCTGTGTGCCCATTGTGTTGATGTCTTTCTGAGCCTTTCTAGAGTAAGCTGCAGGCGTTGAGCCATTTCCCATGATGCTTTGCTGCGTGTGTCCTCAAAACAGCTATTGTCTGACATAACCACACTGTTGTGACCACATTTAGAGACAGTAGTTTTGATAGAATGTTCTCCAGTGCACTGAACACCCATCGTTACACACACTGTGTAAGTTAAAATACACTTGGGCCCGGCATGGTGGTTGGTGCCCAATCAATCCCAGCACTGGGGAGGCAGAGGTAGGTAGGATCACTGTGAGTCTGAGGCCACCCTGAGACTACATTGTGAATTCCAGGTCAGTGAATTCCTGGACTATTGTGAAAACCTTATCTCAAAAAACAAACAGACCAATAAAATACACCTGGGTGGTGAAAATTTATTCTAAACCCAGACTCAAACAATTCACTCAGTTGTTTATCTTTTTAATTTCCTTCTTTGGTTATTTTTCTGGGGCCAGATCTCATCCTGTAGCCCTGGTCAGCCTTCTAACATTGATCCTCATCCTCCTGCCTCAGCCTCCTGAGTGCTAGGACTATAGGCCTGGTTTAGGTTTCTGTTGATTTGGAACAGTTCTTCAACTCTTCCTTCACTTCATGACATTTTTGTTTTGATTTATTTTGCGCGCTCTCTCTCTCTCTCTTTCTCTCTCTCACTGTGGGTTTGTGTGAAGTTTCTTCTTGATTAGATTGCAGTTCGGCATTTTGGGTAGGCATGTCATGGTGAGCGCTGTATTATCTTTCTTCCAGCATCCTGTTAGGAGGCACATGATGTTGGTTTGACTCATTCTTTTTTTTTTTTTAAATGTTTTATTTTTATTTATTTATTTATTTGAGAGAGAGAGAGAGAGAGAATGGGTGCACAGGGCCTCCAGCCACTGCAAACAAACTCCAGATGTGCTGCAGTCAGGTTCACATTGCCAGCAGAAATCACCCGACCAAGAGCAGCTTGAAGGAAAGGGTTTATTTTGGCTTACAGACTCGAGGGGAAGCTCCATGATGGCAGGGGAAATGATGGCATGAGCAGAGAGTGGACATCACTTCCTGGCCAGCATCAGGTGGACAACAGGAGAATGTGTCAAACACTGGCAAGGGGAAACTGGCTATAAAACCCATAAGCCCGCCCCCAACAATACACTGCCTCCAGGAGTTTTTTGTTGTTGTTGTTGTTGTTTTGTTTTTCAAGGTAAAGTCTCGTTCTAGCCTAGGCTGACCTGGAATTCACTATGTAGTCTCAGGGTGGCCTCGAACTCACAGCGATCCTCCTACCTCTGCCTCCCCAAGTGCTGGGATTAAAGGCATGCGCCACCACACCCGGCTCTCCAGGAGATGTTACTTTACAATTGCCATCAGCTGGGGAACCCAGCATTCAGAGCACCTGAGTTTATGGGGGACACCTGAATCAAACCACCACAAGATGTATGCTCCACCCTGTGTATCTGGCTTATGTGGTTACTGGGGAATTGAACCTGGGTCCTTAGGCTTCACAGGCAAGTACCTTAACCTCTAAGCCATCTCTCCAGCTCGGTTTGACTCATTCTTGATGGTAGTTTGGAGTATGTGGTTCTTAATTAATTAATTTATATTTTTTGGGGGGGTAATTTTGGAGGTTGGAACAGGGTCTCACATTCCTGCTGCCTCAGTTTTCCAAGTGTTGGGATTCCAGACATGAACCATACCTGTGGTTTTTTTCTTTCTTGCTTTCTTTTTTTCATGGAAGCAGGTAGGGTCTGAGAGAGGTGAACATTTTATTTGCAGTTGGCTGCTCCATTCCTTAACCAATGCATGTGCCAGGGAAGCAGGCCACTGTACCCCTCTCTGGGGTTGGGCAGTGGGTTGGGCCTGGGCCTTATGTGCACTGGGGCTCAGAGAGGAGCTGGGCCTGCTCAGGCAGTCAGGGGCGCCGAGACTCATGGGGCCTGAGGCTGTTTCCCTGCCCCAGATCTGCTCCCCACAGCTGCTCTTCTCTTGGTAGTTCATGTACACAGCAAACTCACATGGGGCGCAGCAGTGCCGTGTGGTTGAGTGCTCTGTTTGGGTGCGGGGACACAGAGGCTGCCACCACAGCTGCTCCACTCATGGCTTTCTTGTTCCAGGATGTCGTTATCCAAGGAAACAGGATTAAGCTAGGACCTGGGTTTGCCTGTCTTCTCTCGGTGCCCATTCTCTTTGAGGAGACTTTCTACAATGAAAAAGAAGAAAGTTTCAGCATCCTGTGTATAGCCCACCCTTTGGAAAAGAGAGAGAGTGCAGGTATGCTCGAAGAAACCCCTTTTCTCTTGGCTTGGAGAAGTGTGCATGCTGACCTTCTTCTTGGCATAGCTATTGAAAGGTTGACATTGCAAAATAATACCACCACCACCGATAAAATAATAATAATAGTAATAAATAATAATAATAATATGATGATGATGAGGTGCCTGCTAGAACCTTCATATCTTTACAGTAATTCTCGTGGCACTTAAAGTCATCTCTTTCCCAGCAGGTATGGATTGGGATGGCTGTGTATAGTGACCCGTTTTGGACTTTTTTTTTTTGTTTGTTTGTTTTTCGAGGTAGGGTCTCACTCTAATCCAGGCTGACCTGGAATTAACTATGTAGTCTCAGGGTGGCCTTGAACTCATGGCGATCCCCCTACCTCTGCCTCCCGAGTGCTGGGATTAAAGGCGTGCGCCACCACGCCCGGCTCCGTTTTGGACATTCTTCTATAGTTCTAAGTGATGCCAACTACATAGGCCTCAGCTCTTCTGTGAACCTGTAATAAGAATGTCTGTTGTCCCTTAAGTTGTGCAAAGCTACATCCTGGCTTTGTCTCTGGGCCTCACCCTGAGGTTTTAATCTTCTTACAGGGTCATTACCCATCCTGCCCCACTGTTGAGCATGTCTGAAATCTCATCTAAACTGCAAATGTTCCAAATATGTGCTGAAGTTCTAAGCATCGGGAATCAGGGTGCTTTGCCTGCTCCCCGGGGGTCATGCCAGAGTCATGGTTAATGTGGTGTGGTTCCTGGAAGAAGCCTTGAGTGGCTTTCTGGACCCCAGCCCATTCTGTAACTGGGCTGTTCTGAGCAGTGTCTTGAAATCAGGAAAGTCCCTCACCTCCTTTTTTCCTGTCCCCAGCCATCTCTCTCGGAAGACGGTGCACGAGCCCTTGTGGGAACAGGACAAATGGTATCTAGCACTTTTCCTGTCGGGAACTCCGCCAGCCTGACCCTTGCCTCTTTTTCAGAAGAGCCTTCTGCACCCTCAGATCCCTTTTCCCTGAAAACCATTGAAGATGTGAGAGAATTTTTGGGAAGGCACTCTGAGAGATTTGACAGGAACATCGCCACTTTCCATCGGACGTTCCGAGAAAGCGAAAGGAAGAGCCTTCGTCAGCACATAGTCAGTCGTGTGCCCCGCCCTGCCTGACTGTCCCCAGACATTCCCAGTCTGCCCCAGAGCTTTATTGGGTGCTTTTTGGCTGAGAGTTTTGGTAAAATGTTTCTGCTATCAGGCTGGGGGTATGGTTCAGTGGTTAAAGGTGGTTGCTTGATTCCCTAGTCCCCATGTAAAGCCAAGTGCACAAAGTGGCGCACGTGTCTGGAATTCCTTTGCAATGGCAGAGGCCCAGGAGCACCCATTCTCTTTCTCTGTCTCAAATAAATAAAAATATTTTTAAAATGTTTCAGTAAAAAGTAGTATAAATTATCATGAAAATTTAGAAGTCTTGGAGCAATCTCAACATGAGTATTACAAACAAGCAGGAACCCTCCCCTCTCAACTTAATATTACCATCTATGTTAACTTCAAGGGAGTGTGTATATACATACATATATATATATATATATATATATATATATATATATATATATATATGCATACATACATACACATACACACACACTCATTTGAGAGAGAGAGAGACAGAAGGAGAGAATGCGCATGCCAGGGTCTCCTACCACTACAGATGAACTCCAGACACATGTACCACTTTGTGCATCTGGCTTTAATATGAGTACTGGGGAATCAAACCCAGGCCAGCAGGCTTTGCAAGCAAGTGCCTTTAACCACCGAGCCATCTCTTCATCCCCTGTTCTTACTTTTAACACATATCTACCAAAAAAAAATATATTTCTTTTTAAAGTTATTTGATACAGCTTGCATTGCCCCTTTAAAGTTTTTCATCCAGGAAGTAGATTTTGTGGGAAGTTTTGCTCCCCCTGGCTCTCATGGTAAGAGAGGCCTCTCTCTGCTCGGTCGCACAGGACTCGGTGAACGCTCTCTACACCAGATGTCTCCAGCAGCTACTCCGAGACTCTCACCTGGTAAGCGGAGGCCCTTCCCGAAAAAAGAACTGCAGGTAGCCCACCTTTCACTGCAGCTCTTGTAACTGCATTCCTCTTGCATTCTAGAAGGTGCTTGCCAAGCAGGAGGCCCAGATGAACCTGATGAAGCAAGCCGTAGAGGTAAGGAGAGAGAGGGGTGCTGTGGCTCGGCGACACCCTGACACCCTTGCACACCCTGAGCCTGGGTCCGTCGATTTCACAGATGTATGTCCATCACGGTATTTACGACCTGATCTTTAAGCACGTGGGAACCATGGAGGCGAGTGAGGTAGGATCACAGTCTTCTTCCTTGAGCATGGGAGCCTCGTCCCTGTGCTTTCGAGGCATTTGAAGCTTCATTAAAATCTGTTGCTAGGATGCCACCTTTAACAAAATCACAAGAAGCCTTCAAGACCTTCAGCAGAAAGACATTGGCGTGAAACCTGAGTTCAGGTAAGCGTTCGCGTAGCCGCAGTGCTGAGCGTCCTCCGGGGCCGGGGCCCTGTCCTCTCCTCGAAGCAGGGTCTCTCAGCTGCAGTGCTGGTTGCTGACTGGGTGTGGGGACAGTTGAGGCTGCGCACTCGCTTGCAATGGAGGGCAGGCGGCTGAAGGTGACCAAGACCTGCTTTGTTGCTATCCTGTGCCTATGGGCCACTGTGCCCACTGGGTGCGAGCCAAAGGGAACAGGGCTTTGTATACCTGGAGTCCTGGTGGGTCTCAGACCTCGCCCTCACCTGCCTGACTGAGGGAACCCTGCCACAGAGGCACCTGCTTCTTAGTTAAGTTTCATTAGGGTGCAGAAGTGTCTGGAATATTGATCTTTAAGCTCCTTCCACATCTTGGGCTAGTGCCCTCTGGGGCTAAGGATTTTTATTGTAGTTTTAAAATTTCTTACTGTAATGTATTGAGTCACCCTATTGCCAAGTATATTAGTGAGGGTTCTCTAGAGGAATTGAGCCAATACAATGAATATGTAGTATAAAAGGGATATATTAGATTAGCTTATGGGAGATGGGCTGGGCAGTCCGGCAATAGCTGTCTGCAGGCTGAAGTGTCTGAGAACCTGGTAGCTGCTCAGTCCACAAGGCTGTATGCCTCAGCAGTCCCAGTCTGGCACTGAAGGCCTGGAGCATTCCTGGAGAGCCGCTGGTCTTCAGTCCACATTGGAAGGCTGAAGTTGGCTTCCGGTGTCCACAAAGAATAGCAGCATCAGGGAAGATGGACACACCAGCATGTAGCATGGGCAGCCAGATGCAGACACCAGCGCATAGCACACAGCAGCGCAGCCAGGCCAAAGGCCCCGTGTTCCCCTGGAGTGCTTTGTACACAGTCTCCCACCAGAAGGGCTTGCTTCCTTCATCAGTCCTTCCTGGAAACACCCTCACAGTCCTGCCCGAGAGACGTGCCTCTTACTCAATTCCTAACATGATCCATTGACAATCGAATGTAAGGGGAGCATTGGGGATTACCGTGCTCCTGCCTTAGCCTCCCCAACGCTGGAGATGACAGACCCATGGCCACCGAGCCAGGATCCAGATTTTTACTTCGTTGTTTTCTAGATTTCTCAAGGAGCTCTAACACCTGGAAGCATCCATGGGACATAAAGCCTTCCTTTTGGCCACTGACCCAAGTCAAAGCACTTCTCGTTCTCTGTTTTTTTTTTTTGTTTGTTTTTGTTTTTTTGTTTTTTTTTTGGTTTTGCGAGGTAGGGTCTCACTCTGGTCCAGGCTGACCTGGAATTGACTATGTAGTCTCAGGGTGGCCTCGAACTCTTGGCGATCCTCCTACCTTTGCCTCCCGAGTGCTGGGATTAAAGGCGTGTGCCACCACGCCCGGCTCGTTCTCTGTTTTTTAAAAAAATATTTTATTTATTTTTATTTATCTGAGAGAGAGAGACAGAAATGGACAGAGAGAGAGAGAGAGAAAGAAAATGGGTGAGCCAGGGCCTCCAGCCACTGTGAACAAACTCTAGATGTGTGCCACCCCTTGTGCAGCTGGCTTATGTGGGTCCTGGGGAATCAAACCTGGGTCCTTTGGCTTTGCAGGCAAGCACCTTAACCTCTAAGCCATCTCTCCAGCCCTCATTCTCTGTTTTTGTTGGCCATTCCTTGAGGCGCTAAGAAATGTTTCGGTCTATTGTCACAACAAGGAAGAAGGGTGCAACCGCCTGTGGCCTCAAGTTGTCACTGTCCAGGTTGTTTTACAGCTTCAACATCCCTCGGGCAAAGAGAGAGCTGGCGCAGCTGAATGGTTGCACGTCCCCGCAGCAGAAGCTGCTGTGCCTACGGAGGGTGGTGCAGCTCATCACGCAGTCTCCCAGCCAGAAAGGTCAGTGCTCAGGGGAGGGGCCTGGCAAGGGGTGGGGACTGACCGACATACAGACTCAAAAGCCTGCTAAGGAGGGGACCATCAGAGGGGCTGAGGTTCCGTGGCAAGTGCCATGAGAGCTATGCTAGGTCCAGTTAGGGTGAGAAAACATTGACAGAAACAGTGGCACCAAAACCCAGCAAGTCCATTAGTATGTTTGTGGGCATTCATCGCTTTGTTAGGCTGTCCTCCCCACGCCCCCCCATTTGGTATATGAAAACATCAGGTGTAAAAAGTAAAACAGGCACCGAGGGTGTGGCTCAGCAAGGAGAGCGCTTGCCTCGCTTGTTTGAGCCCCTCAGTTCCGTCCCAAACAAAGACAAAGGGATCTAAGAAAAAATGAGCCAGGAAGAAGCAGGCTTGTGTATATATGTATATATATATATATATATATATATATATATATATACAGGATGATCTGCAAGGTGATTGTGGTGGTTTGAATGTGAAATGCCCCCATATCCTCGTATTTGTGATTAGGGCTCATACTCAGTCTCCAGCTCATGGTGGCTGTTAGATGGGGTGTGTCATTTAGGGCTGCTCTTGGGGTAGTGCAGCCCAGCTCCCCCTGGCCATGCTTCTTTCCCCTCTGTGAGGAAGTTTTTTCTTGAAACTGTTAGCTGCACTATCCCTGCCCTCCCTTACACGGCTCCTGGTTTTACGCAGCAATGAGAAGGTAGCTGCTGCAATGATTATCTCATTCGGTGGGATAAACAGCAGTGTGTATGGTACACTTTCTGATATGTATGTATGTATGTATGGG
This sequence comes from Orientallactaga sibirica, assembly GCA_036365145.1. NCBI lineage: Eukaryota > Metazoa > Chordata > Mammalia > Rodentia > Dipodidae > Orientallactaga > Orientallactaga sibirica. The sequence goes on from JAEOAD010001365.1 coordinate 4,555,638, forward strand.
GAGTCAGGGTCTCAGTGTAGCCAGTCTTACCTGGAACTTAACTCTATCCCAGGCTGTCCTCTAATGCATGATAGTCCACCCACCTTAGTCTTCCAAGTGCTTGGATTAAATGTGTGTGCCACCACACCTGGCACACATATGTGCTACAGTTTTTTTTTTCCCCAAGGTAGGGTTTCACTCTAGCTCAGGCTGACCTGGAATTCATCTCAGGGTGGCCTTGGACTCACAGTGATCCTCCTACCTCTGCCTCTGGGATTCAAGGCATGCACCACCACGCCTGGCTGTGCTGTACTTTCAACAGCAGCGAGGACAGGGCTGGAGGCAGCTTCATATCCACCTGTGTAATGGCTCTAATACCTGGAAGCCTTCTGTTTGGCCACTGACCCAAGTCAAAGCACTTCTCGTTCTCTGTTTTTTTAAAAAAATATTTTATTTATTTTTATTTATCTGAGAGAGGGATACAGAAATGGGCAGGGGGGGAGAGAGAGAGAGAGAGAGAGAAAGAATGGGTGTGTCAGGTCCTCCAGCCACTACAAACAAACTCCAGATGTGTGCAACCCCTTGTGCAGCTGGCTTATGTGGGTCCTGGGGAATCGAACCTGGGTCCTTTGGCTTTGCAGGCAAGTACCTTAACTGCTAAGCCATCTCTGTAGCGCACATATCTCTGGAAAGATGCAGGACGTTGCAGTAGGAGGTTCTCAGAAGGGAGACTGAGTGGCACAGCTGGGTAGAGGCATTCATCACTTGCTCCTCTGTACTGTTTGAATTTTACTTCCTTCCTTCGAGAGGTTCCCACTGTAGCCTAGGCTGCCTCGGCCTGCCCTTAGCTGGGATAGTATCTGTGTGTACCTCACCTGGCTGCATATATTTTACTTACGCCGGGCTGGGATGGGACTCAGGGCTTCATCTACACTCGGTGAGTGTACTGTCACTGGACCACACCCTTGTTCCCTGTACTGTTTGAATTTTAAAACATGTGAATGAGTTACTTAAAATTTCAGAATGTAACAAAAAGTTCAGTGAAGCTACAGGTATTAAAGGAAGTGACCTCAGGAAGAGAGGGGCAGGTGGTGGTAGGGGCGGGTGGGGGTAGGGGCGGGTGGGGGTAGGGGCGGGTGGGGGTAGGGGCAGGTGGGGGTAGGTGCGAGTGGTGGTAGAGGCAGGTGGTAGTAGGGACAGGTGGTAGTAGGGGCAGGTGGTGGTAGTCTGAGCACATTTCCTTCCTATCTACTTTCACTGGCTCCCTGGGCTCTGTAACCCATCCAGGAGATTGTGGAGGACAGGTTGAGTTCTCGTCACCTTCCTTTGCTCATGCTTGTAAGCGGGATGCTTTTGTGTGTTACATGTATGCATAGTGTATGCAGCACATGTGTGCGTGTAGGTATAGTGTATGAAGTATGTGGGCTCTGTTTAACCCAGGGCTGGTCTCAAACTCATGTTCTTCTTGCCTCAAGAGCTGAGATCACAGGTGTGTGCCACTTCACCAGCCAGCTGTACATTTCTTTTGTCACCTTGACTCTAGCGTCTGGTCAGGACTATAAAGGAAAGTGGGCAGTTCATTTTCCCCCTGATGTGACCTCTTACTGGAGTGTGGTTTTGTTTGTAGGCTGTGGTGGGAGCTTGCACGCCGCTCCTTCCATTTGCACCTCCTGATGGCTTTGAACTTGTCTTTTCCCCTTGCAGTGAACTTGGAGACTATGTGTGCTGATGATCTTCTCTCAGTCCTGCTGTATTTGCTGGTGAAAACAGAGATCCCTAACTGGTAACAGTGTGCTGTTGAAATACCATTCGTGGATTTAGATGGGTGTTTGTTTTGTTTGTTTTGTTTTGAGAACAGAGTCTCACTGTCGTCCAGGCTGGCCTCGAAAACTCAGCCTTTTTATTTCAGCCTCTGAGTTCTGGGATTACAGGTGTGTTACACCGCATCTAGATTAAAGTACTTTTCTAATGTAGCAGCCAGGTGTAACTCCAGAAAAAGCTGCCTGTAATTGCACACTTCTTAGGAGCCAGGTGCTGTGTCTCCCCCATCCTGCAGGGATGGCTCCCCTTCCACTGAAAGATGGGGAAACTGAGGCCTAGAGAACTTCCCTTTCTTATTTTGGAGCCTGCGGCTAGTCCATTGCTGAGCTCCAGCTTTTTCTTCCCACAGGAACCTATGCTTCACTTTCTAATAATGACTTTCTGAAAAGTAGCCTGTTTCCGGGAAGTAACAAGTAGTTTTACTGGTCTGACTTCACCTACTCTGCCGAGGGCTCGAGGGGCAGCGCTCTTAGGCCCCCTCACCTGACCGAGCAAATAGACTTACTAACGGTCTCTGTTAGGGCAACAGCATTGCTTTTTGCAGAAGTGTTAATCAGAAATCCGGCAGCAACACTTCTTTTTCTTCTTTTTGTTAGGATGGCAAATTTGAGTTATATCAAAAACTTCCGGTTCAGCAGCTCTGCGAAAGACGAGCTGGGATACTGCCTGACTTCATTTGAGGCTGCAGTGGAATACGTTCGACAAGGAAGTCTCTCTGTGAAGCCATCTGTAAGAGCTCCCTGCTGTCTCCTCTTCCTGTGTGGGTGCTGCGGCACCTTTGTTAGGTGCTGGGTTTGCTGGTTGCGAGGGGAAGTCTGTGGTTTCCCTAGAATGGGGCCTCAGCTGCTTGAGGGCTGTGGAGCTTGAAAACCACCCAGGGGGCTGAACATTAAACCTCTAATTGCTTGTAGACGTTGGTGGGTTACCGTTGAAATTCACGTTGTTTAATACCTTGCTTCATTAACCCCCGTCAGCCCCAAAAGCACAGGCATGGGGAAGGAAGCCAGGCGCACTGAATCTAGGTTTCTTGGGGGTGATGGGCGAGACATGATTATTAATGTAGGCCACTTGAAGAATCAGTGGCCTTATTATTGTTTGTTCGGTTGGTCGGTGAGCTTTGACTGGAGGAGGTGGTTGTATCTCTGGGTGAGTTGTGAGTCTTAAGCGAAGAGTGCACTGACAGTCTATTGTACTCGACACTGACCAGTAAAACTTGATATCAGTCAGAAATCTCCAAGCTAAAGTCAGGAAACAGAAGTTGTGGGTTGTGGCAGCATAAGCCTGAAGTCCCAGCACTCTGGAGGCTTGAGGCTACATGATTGCTGCGAGTTCAAGGCCGGCCAGGGCTGTGAGACCCTTTCTGGAAAAAAATAAATAAAACAAAACAAATAATTTCTTGTTGCAAACCAGAGTCCTGCAGATTGAAAGTTAACATGATACTGATTCTCCGTGCTGAGGTCAGAGTCATGTTGAAACACAGCAGCAGCCTGTGCAGACAGATGTGCTTGTGTGAAAGTGTTTTCCACTGAATTAACTCATTATCGGCGTGTTGGTGTACTTCCTAGTCTTTTTCCTATCCACATGCTCCTTATGCAATTAAAATTTCCCCCAGAGAAAAGAGGGTTTTTTCGCCCCTTACTCAAAGACTTAATATTTGTTTATGAATTATACTAACGGTGTGCTAAATGCTGTGAAGACAACAGAAACCGCGCAGAAATGACTTTCTTTACTTTTTGTTTTTGGAATTGGCTCGTTCTGTTCAGGCTGGCCCAGTCTAGCCTTCAGTTTGTTATCCTCCTGCCTCCACTTCTCGAATGCTGGGATTTTGGGTTTACAACCCTTCCTGGTTCTGGGGCGATACAGTTTTTTTTTCATTGCTGGATAAAACTCCCGACCAGGAGCAGCTTATGGGAGGAAAGGGTTTATTTCAGGCTTTCTGAGGGGAGGGTCAGTTCCATCGGCAGGAGAAGCTGGCTCACTCCAGCACCACTGAACTAGAACGGCCACAGCTCCCACTGCTCTGCACACACCTGGTAGGGCTGGACGTAAGATCCACCCCCCAGTGACGTGCCCGCCAACAGGCTGTTGAATAAGTAAATAATGCCCGAGTCTGTGTCTATGGGCCTCACATTCAAACCACCACACAGTGGGTGACTTTTGCTAACATTTTTGGTATATGCCTTTTCCCTGTGTATTTGTAATTGCATTCTGAACCAGAGTTTGTAATCTTGTTTCTTGGCCCATACCCTGACAGAGTCACAGTGCTCAGTGCAGAGCTGGCTTCTGTCTGCCCTTGTTGGAACTGACCCCCCCGCCCCCACTCGGGTGCTGGAGAAGTTGTCATCTCCATTCTGAGATGGCCTTCTACACAAGTGCTCTACCACTGAGCCACGCCCCCAGCCCCTCACTGTGGATTCTACACAAGTGCTCTACCACTGAGCCACGCCCCCAGCCCCTCACTGTGGATTCTAGACAAGAGCTCTACCGCTGAGCCACGCCCCCAGCCCCTCACTGTGGATTCTAGACAAGGGCTCTACCACTGAGTCACGCCCCCAGCCCCTCACTGTGGATTCTAGACAAGTGCTCTACCCCTGAGTCACGCCCCCAGCCCCTCACTGTGGATTCTACACAAGTGCTCTACCGCTGAGTCACGCCCCCAGCCCCTCACTGTGGATTCTAGACAAGTGCTCTACTGCTGAGCCACGTCCCCAGCCCCTCACTGTGGATTCTACACAAGTGCTCTACCACTGAGTCACGCCCCCAGCCCCTCACTGTGGATTCTACACAAGTGCTCTACCGCTGAGTCACGTCCCCAGCCCCTCACTGTGGATTCTAGACAAGTGCTCTACCGCTGAGCCACGCCCCCAGCCCCTCACTGTGGATTCTAGACAAGTGCCCTACCACTGAGCCACACCCCCAGCCTCTCACTGTGGATTCTAGACAAGTGCTCTACCATTGAGCTATGCCCCCATCCCCTCACTGTGGATTCTAGACAAGTGCTCTAACACTGAGCCACGCCCCCAACCCCTCACTGTGGATTCTAGACAAGTGCTCTACCACTGAGCCACGCCCCCAGCCCCTCACTGTGGATTCTAGACAAGTGTTCTACCACTGAGCCACGCCCCCATCCCCTCACTGTGGATTCTATACAAGTGTTCTACCGCTGGGCCACGCCCCCAGCCCCTCATTGTGGATTCTAGACAAATGCTCTACCGCTGAGCCACGCCCCCAGCCCCTCACTGTGGATTCTAGACAAGTGCTCTACTGCTGAGCCACGTCCCCAGCCCCTCACTGTGGATTCTAGACAAGTGCTCTACCGCTGAGCCACGCCCCCAGCCCTTCACTGTGGATTCTAGACAAGTGCTCTACCACTGAGCCACACCCCCAGTCTCTCACTGTGGATTCTAGACAAGTGATCTACCACTGAGCCACGCCCCCAGCCCCTCACTGTGGATTCTAGACAAGGGCTCTCTGAGCCACGCCCCAGCCCCTCACTGTGGATTCTAGACAGTGCTCTACCACCCAGCCCCAGCCCCTCACTGTGGATTCTAGACAAGTGCTCTACCACTGAGCCACGCCCCAGCCCCTCACTGTGGATTCTAGACAAGTGCTCTACCACTGAGCCACACCCCAGCCCCTCACTGTGGATTCTAGACAAGTGCTCTACCACTGAGCCACACCCCAGCCCCTCACTGTGGATTCTAGACAAGTGCTCTACCACTGAGCCACGCCCCAGCCCCTCACTGTGGATTCTAGACAAGTGCTCTACCACTGAGCCATGCCCCCAGCCCCTCACTGTGGATTCTAGACAAGTGCTCTACCGCTGAGCCACGCCCCAGCCCCTCACTGTGGATTCTAGACAAGTGCTCTACCGCTGAGCCACACCCCCAGCCCCTCACTGTGGATTCTAGACAAGTGTTCTACCACTGAGCCACGCCCCCAGCCCCTCACTGTGGATTCTAGACAAGTGCCCTACCACTGAGCCATGCCCCCAGCCCCTCACTGTGGATTCTACACAAGTGCCCTACCACTGAGCCACGCCCCCAGCCCCTCACTGTGGATTCTAGACAAGTGTTCTACCACTGGGCCACATCCTCAGCCCCTGTTTTATTTTATTTTTTAATTTTTTTAAGATGGGTCTCTTCCTGTCTCAGCCTCCCTTGTGCTGGAATTAGAGGGCCACCACACATGGCAGCGAACTGACTTATAATAAGCGATATTTACTCATTTCCCAAGTAGGTCTTTACTGTTGTACTGCCTTTCCTGAGCATCATTCTTTCCAGAAGGGTCAGTACCAGAAGCTCTGCCTTTCATCCCTGCCCTCCAGATAGCAGAGCTGCACAAAGAGCCCCAGATGGACCTGCTCAGCGGTGCCTTTGATGTTTCTCTGTTCGTAAGCTGCTCAGCTGTAAGTCACTGTATAAAGCAGATTGATGGAGCTTTATATAGCTCAGAGCAGCTGGGGCAGAAATGGCTGGTGCTGAGGTGCTAGTGGCTTTCATGGGGGCACATTAGCTCTCCTCGGGAGCATGGGGGTGAGGGATGCTATGTGAGGAAAGACCCCAGGGTGGTCCCTTCCCCAAGGTACTGTTGGTTCCATCTTCAACTAAGTCAGCCTGTGGAGGGTTGTAAAGAAAGAGCCACTTCCTGCCATATAGCCAGAGTTCTGTGAGTTCTTTGAACATCACCTGCCTGGAATCAGTTTTCCTCTTACCTCCCACCTAGACTCTTGTCCAGAAAGTTAAATGGTCATTGGACCAATTGCAGGTGCCCAAGTGAGCCTAGAAGCATTGCATTAGAAATGACTTTGTGACCTGAGCATAGGGCTGGGGGCGTGGCTCAGAGGTAGACCACTTGTCTAGAATCTACCAGTGAGGGGCTGGGGGCGTGGCTCAGAGGTAGACCACTTGTCTAGAATCCACCAGTGAGGGGCTGGGGGCATGGCTCAGCGGTAGAGCACTTGTCTAGATTCCACAGTGAGGGGCTGGGGGCGTGGCTCAGGGGTAGAGCACTTGTCTAGAATCCACAGTGAGGGGCTGGGGTGTGGCTCAGAGGTAGAGCACTTGTCTAGAATCCACAGTGAGGGGCTGGGGGTGTGGCTCAGTGGTAGAGCACTTGTCTAGAATCCACCAGTGAGGGGCTGGGGGCGTGGCTCAGTGGTAGAACACTTGTCTAGAATCCACAGTGAGGGGCTGGGGGCATGGCTCAGTGGTAGAGCACTTGTCTAGAATCCACCAGTGAGGGGCTGGGGGCGTGGCTCAGTGGTAGAACACTTGTCTAGAATCCACAGTGAGGGGCTGGGGGCATGGCTCAGTGGTAGAGCACTTGTCTAGAATCCACAGTGAGGGGCTGGGGTGTGGCTCAGAGGTAGAGCACTTGTCTAGAATCCACAGTGAGGGGCTGGGGGCGTGGCTCAGCGGTAGAGCACTTGTGTAGAATCCACAGTGAGGGGCTGGGGGCGTGGCTCAGCGGTAGAGCACTTGTCTAGAATCCACAATGGGGTGCTGGGGGCAGGGTTTGATGTCAGAGCCCTTGCCTAGCATACATAAGGTCGTCCATTCTATCTGTAGCACCATAAAATAAGTAAATACCAAACGAAACAAAACACAACCTTTGGATACTGATTGTCTTAAGTGCTACATGTGTCCACATAATTTCAACCATCATTCCAGTCATGTGGTGATAATAAGTAAAAAAATGGGATAATAAAGTGAGCACAGCTTCTAGATTATTCTGTCCTTTTTTTTTTTTTTTTTGGTTTTTTGAGGTAGGGTTTCACTCTGGTCCAGGCTAACCTGGAATCCACTATGTAGTCTCAGGGTGGCCTCGACCTCACAGCGATCCTCCTACCTCTGCCTCCCAAGTGCTGGGATTAAAGGCATGCGCCACCACGCCCGGCTTATTCTGTCCTTTTGATTGGGGGTGAGGGAGCTGTCTGTCAGAATTCACCAGTGTCTTCCTAGGTTTTCTCCCAGTGAGCTGCATGTCCGATCTTTGAGCATGGTCACGAGGCAGGGTGTGAGGGAAGTGGACACCAGCTTGTCAGATGGTTTTCCTGTGCTCAGCCCTGATCAACATGGCGGTGGAGGGGAGAGGGTAGGGCCAAGCAGGCATTAGGACAGAGGTCTGAGGGGCCTTCGGGACAAGCCAGGTTTCAGTCTGGAAGATGATGACACGTGCATGGCACATTCCATGCTTGGAGGCGACACATTCCACACTGTGGTCATTGTACCATCCCAGACCAGACTCTTCAGAGCCACCATTGCAGGGCTCTGCTCCCCGCCTGACGAGATCATTGGGGCAGTGAGCAGATCAGGAGAGGGGAAGAGCCCTTGCGGATCGTGTCCTGTGCCCAGGGAGAGGGAATGTGCCTCGGCCTTGCACGTAGAGGTCTGTACGAAGGGCCTGCGATGCGTGGTGACCCCGGTGTGGTGTTTCAACAGGAGTCTGAGGGGTTGGGTGACAGACTGTTCCTTAAGCAGAGGATGAACTTGCTGTCCCAGATGACGTCCACACCCATTGACTGCCTGTTTCAGGTAAGAGACCGCTCACCTTTGGAGGCAAACACACGCTGTATGAGCATTGCTCCTTCAGCGTCTGTAAAATCCCTCAGGGTGCCCTGTGTGAACACTGAGGTCTATTTTGCCCTCTCTGCATGAGTGGCAGGAATGCTCTCTGCTCAGATGCTCCCTGTACAGGGAGGGTGGTAGGGTGCGTGAGGGTGGACGTGTTTGGGGGGAGCCTGCTGATGGCTTCCAGGCATCTGGAACATTGGTAGGTCCCTTAACGGGAGCACATCTGTGAGTCACAGGGGCCACGCTTTTCTCACACCCCAAGCGCAGGTGACACCTGGTGACCAGAGGCATAGCACTGAGGCACTCTTTGCCTCTAGGTGGGAAGTCTGCTGCTGGGCCATGCTCCCAGCCCTTGATGCTTGAGACAAGGTCTAGCTAGGTAGCTCAGGATAGCCTTGAACTTAGGAATCTCCTGCCTCATCCTCCTTAATCTGCCACTGCACTGGGCAGGACTGTGGATATTTGTTTTAGTGTCAAAATCCACAGTGAGGTTCTGAGATGGATTGCACTCCCATTTCTTACTGCTTTGGAAATTTTGTCATGTTGTTCTATTTTATTTTTATTTTTCATTTCTTACAAAATTATTTATTTATTATTTATTTGAGAGAAAAAGAGGCACGGGGCGGCGGGGCAGGGGGAGACGATTGGGCATACCAGGGCCTGTAGCCATTGCAAATGAACTCCAAATGCATGTCCCACCTTGTACATCTAGTTTATGTGGGTACTGGGGAATCGAACCTGTGTCCTTAGGCTTCAGGCAAGTGCCTTCACCACTAAGCCTTCTCTTCAGTCCTATTTTTTCATTTATGGAAAATGTCTACATTTACAGAAGTTGTAATATAATGTGTATATGGCCATATAGCTCCCATCCGGTCTTGTTTCATCTCTGTCCCTACTCAGTGTCTTCATTTACCCAGGGAATCTTAAAGAGATTTTAGAGAGCAAGCTATTTCAGCCATAAGCACACAGATCAGTGTTTTATGAAGTTCCTCAGCCCCATCATGGTGGCCTAGGCCTGTAATCTCAGCCGCTCAGGCATCTGAGGCAGGAGAATTACCTACCTGGGCAACTTAGTGAACTCCTGTCTCAAAATACAAAAAGGGTCAGGAGTGGTGACACACACCTTTAATTTTAGCCCTCGGGAGGCAGAGATAGGAGTGCCGTGAGTTCAAGGCCACCCTGAGACTACATTGTGAGTTCTAGGTCAGCCTGGGCTAGAGTAAGACCCTACCTTGAAAAACAAACAAGCAGACAAATAAATACAAAAAGAGTCTAGGAGCCAGGATGTAGCTCATTGGTAGAGCATTTGTGTAGGGTGCATGAGGCCCCAAGTTCAATCTCCAGTGTGTAAAACAAAACCAAACAGCCACTACTTCAGAAACAAACAACGCCTTCAAGTTGACAGCATTTGGGATGCCGTTCTTCAGCACATCATGTCTGGCAACCAAAAAGAAGTAGAGAGACTTCTGAGCCAAGAAGACCAGGACCAGAGCAAAGATACCACCCAAAAGATGTGTCACCCTCTGTGCTTCTGCGAGGACTGTGAGAAGCTGGTCTCTGGGTGAGAGAGGGGCTCGGGCTGCGTGTGCCAGCGTGAGATGTGGGGCATGATGGGACTTGCCACTCGCTCTCCGTGGGCCCGAGTGAGGCTTTGTTCCCATTGCATCTCAGCTGCCTCCTCTGTCGTGGGCGGCAAGTGATGTCCATCTCAGTGGCACTTCAGGTGGCACACAGGTTGTAAAATGCATGCTTCTGGGCTGGCTCTCAGGGCTGGCTGGCGTAGGACCTGTTTAGCCTTAGAAGGGACTTTAGCATAGAAGGGATGCCATTTTCTTCTAGTAGCATGTCTGGTTTATTATCCTCTTTTTCTTAAAAAAAAAAAAATCTATCTATTTATTTAAGAGAAAGAGGCAGATAAAGAAAGAATGGGTGCACCAGGGCCTTCAGCCACTGTAAATGAACTCCAGATGCATGCGCCATCTAGTTCATCTGGCTTACGTGGGTTCTGGAGACTTGAACCTGGGTCCTTAAGCTTCTCAGACAAGCCTAAGGTTTATTATTCTTGATGAATGACTTTGCTGGGTGTTGAGGCCTGAGGGATTGGTGGGGAAGGACACTGTCGCTCTGGGCGTTAGTTTCTCACCCTGAAGGGGAATGAGAGGCCTGGGACAGTGGGGAAGAAATGCATGTTGGGTGGCATCCTGAGTTTGTCTTCTGGCCCCAGGACCCTGCTTCGTGCGGGCTGCAGCCTGGCCAGGGAGAGGCTTTCTGCACTATTCCTTGGTACAGTTTTCTGCGTCCTCCTTCTGTTGCAGGAGGTTGAACGATCCGTCAGTTGTCACTCCTTTCTCCAGAGATGACAGGGGTCACACGCCCCTCCACGTGGCTGCTCTCTGTGGTATGTGGCCTTAGGCTGCTGGCTCCCAGGGGTTACTGAGGCAAACGGATGGTGGAATCCCTGTGTATCCCCCAGGGAGGAAATGAAGGCTGGCAAACATCTCCCAGTTCGTTTGAGTGCATGTGTGCGTGCGTGCGTGCGCACACACATGTGCACATGCATTTGGGAGCATGTGTGTGTGGGGGGGACAACTCTGGGTGTCTACTTCAGGTGCTGTCCACCTTTTGGGGGTCTCTCACTGGCCGGGAGCTCAGCAGTTAGGCTAGGCTATCTGTCTAGCTTTCCCACTGCTGGGGATTATAGCCTTGTGGCAAAAATGCCTGTTTTATTACTATTATTTTTATTTATTTGAGACAGAGGGAGAGAGAGAGTGAGAATGGCTGCACCAGGGCCTCTCGCTATTGCAAACAAATTCTAGATGCATGCGCCACCATGTGCATCTGGCTTACGTGGGAACTGGAGAATCGAACCGGGGTTCTTAGGGTTTGCAGGCTTATGCCTTAACTGCCAAGCCATCTCTCTAGCCTTATTATTATTTTTTGTTTGTTTTTCTTTTTCTTTTTGTTTTTTCCCGAGGTAGGGTCTCACTCTAGCTCAGGCTGACCTGGAATTCACTCTGTAGTTTCAGAGTGGCCTTGAACTCATGGCAATCCTCCCACCTCTGCCTCCCAAGTGCTGGGATTAAAGGCCTGCACCACCACACCCAGCTTTTTTTTTTTTTTCTGTTTTAAGTGTGGGTTTTGATGAATGAATGAACTCAAAGCCTTTACAATTGAGCTGCCATCTCAGGCCCAACATGTAAACATATTTACTGTTGCTAAGGGTTAGAACTCAGGGCTCTGTGCATGCGAGGCAAACGCTCTGCCACTGTGCTGCGCACCAAGCCCATGGTGACCTCAGTGGCCGCTGTGCCACCTCCCAAGCTGGAAGGGCACACATGGAGTTCTTGATGCTTGGAGACTGCCTGAAACAGCCCTACGCTGCTGGGCCAGCAAGGACAGGCTCGAATCCCAGCTGGGAGAATGCCTCAGAACTGACAGCTTTGTCTTAGGAAAAGTGCTGAGGATGGCTCAGCCAGTAAAGCACTCACTGCTCTAGCTGGAGTACCCAGGTCCCATTCGCAGGCCCCATGTAAAACGCCAGAAGCCGTGGTGGGCTTGCGTAGTCCCAGCACACTGATGGTGAGACGGGAGGCAGAGCCAGGACGGTGTCCCACAAGCTCGTGTGAGTGCAGCAAAGGACAGCAGCAGAATGAGGTCCCGACAGAGCAACCATGCCTGCCATGAGATGAACAGGCAGGGGACTGACCCAGCAGTTGTCCCCTGACGGCCACTTGTGCACTTGCACACACACACACACAAAGAAATGTTGAGCCAGGTGTTGTGGCTCACACTCAAAATGCAGGATTACGGGTTTTAGGCCAGCCTGGGCTACAAAGTGAGACTTTGGGCTCAGCATTTTATTTAAGTGCTCATTAAAGCCTACATTCAAGGCAGAAAACAAAACCTCCTCCTGCACCACTGGCCATCTTGTCTCCCCAGATCACTGTAATTCACAAGTGTCCTGAACTTCTGCTTGCCTTGTGCACTTTTTTTTTTTTTAAATCCACGCTGTTCTGTGCCTCACGCTAGTCTGCACTGTGCTGTTGACCACGTGGTACTGTGCGTCAGTGCATCTTGACTTGTTGGTACTTGAAATTGCTGCATGCTCTTCCACCCTGTCAGTGGCGGCACCAGTGAGTCTTTGTTGGGGATCCAGGGCCCTTCCTCATCGCCCTTTGTGGCTGAGAGGTGGACTGGAGTGGGGTCCCTTCCCAGGGCACCCCACATTGACTCGGGTCTCAGAGCGTGAGTGAGGGATCCCTGTGGCTCCTCTCCAGCTAGAAACCTGTCTGCAGGTGGGTTTCCTGCCAGGGCCCAAGAGGGCAAGAAGAGTGTCGTGGGTCGAAGCCCCTCCCTTCCTTCTTTACCGAGAAGTCCTTCTGTTCCACAGGGCAGGCGTCCCTCATTGACCTCCTCGTTTCCAAGGGTGCTGGGGTGAATGCCACGGACTACCATGGATCCACTCCCCTTCACCTGGCGTGTCAGAAAGGCTACCAGAGCGTGACGGTGAGCGGCGGGGCTGTGGCGGGGCTCCCGGGAGCTCTGTTCTGTGAGGTGTGGGGCTGCTGTGCCATGCTGTGCTGTGCTGTGCTGTGCTGTGGTCTTCCCAGGCTGTGTATCCTCGGCTCCCTGTGGGCTTCATGGCTGCCAGGCATTGGGAACTAGAAGGCTGAGGTACCTGGGGACAGAATCCTTGGGTTAAGAAACTTCCAGATCATTGGGGGGGGGGAGGCCAGAGGGACAACCTTGAGGGTCATTCCTCAGGTGCCGTGCAACAGGTTATCCCATTGGCCTGGAGCTCACTAATTAGGCTAGACTGTGTGGGGCAGCGTTAGGCAGTCTTCAAGCATCAACACATCTCTCTCTCTCCCTTCCTTCCTTCCTTCCTTCCTTCCTTCCTTCCTTCCTTCCTTCCTTCCTTCCTTTCTTTTTTTGGTTTTTGAGGTAGGGTCTCACTCTAGCTCAGGCTGACCTGGAATTCACTATGTAGTCTCAGGCTGGCCTTGAACTCACAATGATCCTCCTACCTCTGCCTCCCAAGTGCTGGGATTAAAGGCGTGTGTCACCATGCCCGGCTCAACACACATTTCTTTAATCTCTTATGTCAAGAGCAGTAGTGTAATGTTACTAGGACATGGACGGGTTAAGTAACCCATATAAATGCTTAGAATTATTCTGGATTTCAGATTATCATGAAATATCTTGAACACAAAATTCATTCAGTTTTTCTTTTCTCCTCTTTTCTTCCCTCCTCCCTTTTTATTTGTGAGGTGCAGGGGAGACAGGGTCTCACTGTAAGCCCAAGCTGACTGCACACCAGTGGCAGTCCTCTGCCTTAGTCACCCAGTTGCTGGGATTACAGGTGTGCACCACACTCCATCTCAGTTGTGTTTACTATGTACTTTATACACACAGCCTGGGGGTAACTTGACATAATCTTGTACCTGTGCTTCCTCTTCACTGCGTCAGCACCTGTCACACGCCACTGTCACATGTGACAGTGTGGAATTTTTCACATGCGTTGTGTCAGAGCTCAAAAAATGTCAGATTTTAGGAGCTGGGAATGTAGCTCAGTGGGCGGACCCGGTTTCGTCAACAGCACTGCAAAAAAAGAAAAAAAAAAAGATTTTGAGCCAGGCATGGTGGCGAATCCCAGCACTTGGGAGGCAGAGGTAGGAGGATCGCTGTGAGTTCAAGGCCAACCTGGACCTAAAGAATTCCAGGTCAGCCTTGGCTAGAGTGAGATCTTAACCCCCCCGGGGGGGGCGGGGAGTGGGAAGATAAAGACTTTGGAGTATTTGGGCTGTTGGGTTTGTGGAGTAGGAATGTTCCGCCTGTAGAAGTGGACTTTAGATGCGGCGTGGACCCGGTCTGCTGCGTGACCCCGTCCTGTGCTGGGGCTCACTTGCTGTCTTCTCGTCTCTCCGCTGCCAGCTGCTGCTGCTTCACTACAAAGCCAGCACCGAAGCACAGGACAACAGCGGCAACACCCCGCTCCACCTGGCCTGTACCTACGGGCACGAAGACGTAAGTGGCACCTGCTCTTCCCAGAGCTGCTCCTGTCACTGTCTCTCACCTGCGGACAAATGAGAACTGCTAACTCTCACGCAACATTGTGTTTTGGGTTTGTAATAATTGGAACACAGGATGCATATATTTTTTTAAATCCTTACATGTTAATTTATTTATTTGCAAGCAGAGAGAGAGAGAGAGGAGACAGACAGAGAATGGACGCACCAGGGCCTCTAGCCACTGCAAACGAACTCTAGATGCATACGCCCCCTTGTGCATCTGGCTAACATGGGTCCTGGGGAATTGAACCTGGGTCCTTTGGCTTCGTAGGCAAGTGCCTTAACCGCTAAGCCATCTCTCCAGCCCTGGGTGTGTAATTTTTAAAATTAAAAACATTTAAGATGCATTACATATGCTGTGTGGAGCCGCTGAAATGTGAACCCTGATTGCCCACAGTCATCTGATGTCACATCAATACCGCTCATCCAGGCTGCTTGGCCCTTAACGTTGTGCATTCAAAACTTCAGTTCGATAGTAACATCCGGGGATTGGAGATTTCCATATTTCTTGCTATTTTACTGTGTGTCATGCTTTGTTACACATCCTCCCTCTTCTTTTCAGACTTATACAAAGATAGATTTAGGTACCTAGAGAGCTTTGTGGTTGGTATACAAAAGTGAGATCATTCCCTCTAAACTTCTCTTCTTGAGATAGGATTGCACTGTGGAGCCCAGAATGGCCTTGACTTCATAATCCCTCTGTCTCAGCCTCTCTAGTGAGCATTAGGGTTACAGGTGTGACACACCTCATTCAGCCTCACTGCTTATTGATTTAGTTTTCCAGACAAGGGCTGTACCACTGAGCCATGTCCTAGCCCCTCACTGTGGATTCTAGACAAGTGTTCTACCGCTGAGCCACGCCCCCAGCCCCTTACTGTGGATTCTAGACAAGTGCTGTACCACTGAGCCATGCCCCCAGCCCCTCACTGTGGATTCTAGACAAGTTCTCTACCACTAAGCCACGCCCCCAGCCCCTCACTGTGGATTCTAGACAAGTGCTCTACCGCTGAGCCATGCCCCCAGCCCCTCATTGTGGATTCTAGACAAGTGCTCTACCACTGAGCCACGCCCCCAGCCCCTCATTGTGGATTCTAGACAAGTGCTCTACCACTGAGCCACGCCCCAGCCCCTCACTGTGGATTCTAGACAAGTGTTCTACTACTGAGCCACGCCCCCAGCCCCTCATTGTGGATTCTAGACAAGTGCTGTACCACTGAGCCACGTCCCCAGCCCCTCACTGTGGATTCTAGACAAGTGCTCTACCGCTGAGCCACGCCCCAGCCCCTCACTGTGGATTCTAGACAAGTGTTCTACTACTGAGCCACGCCCCCAGCCCCTCATTGTGGATTCTAGACAAGTGTTGTACCACCGAACCACGCCCCCAGCCCCTCACTGTGGATTCTAGACAAGTGCTCTACCGCTGAGCCAGTAGGATTCTTTTGAAAAACTGAGGTATCTTGATTAGTGGATGTGGAACCTATGAATTGTAACTGTCCAATCTTGTCCTGTTACATGGTGAGTGGAGCCTTGGTTACACCAGGGTCTGGACCATGGTCAAGGCTGCACAGACATTGCCTGTGGCCTGGCACGTTGGGGAGTGGTGATGCTCTGTTGTTTTGCAGTGTGTGAAGGCGCTGGTTTACTACGATGTGCAGTCGTGCAGATTGGATATTGGTAACGAGAAAGGAGACACAGCCCTTCACATCGCTGCACGTTGGGGTTACCAGGGCATCATAGAGACTTTGCTGCAGAACGGAGCCCCCACAGAGATCCAGAACAGACGGAAAGAAACGCCGCTGCAGTGTGCATTGAACTCAAAGGTAGCTTTCTCTGTGTCTGAGCAGGAGCTACTGAAAAACAACCAGTACCCACAGAGTGGCCGTGCTGGACGCATGTGCATTAGGGCTTGAGGGGGATCTTGGCCCACACCTTCTCTGCTACATGTGGACCTTGTCGTTGGTGGGTCTCAGTTGTTTGTGCGATTTTCACTTTTAGCAGCTTTTCAGTGTTGCTCTTGGAGCTGCATCTAGCACACTATTGGTCCCAGCCCCTGAGTGCTGTGGACAGCAGTAAATGGACCAGGTGAAGAAGGGACAGTAGCTCTGAACAAGCAAGGCAGAGAGAGGGCTGGGGAGATGGCTCTGCTATTAAAGTCACTTGCTTGCAAAGCCTGCTGGCCGGGGCTCAGCTCTCCAGCCACAAATATAAGCCAGATGCAGAAACGTGGTGCAGGTGTCTTGACATTTGTTCACAGAGGCAGGAGACCCTGGTATGTGCATCTGCCATACACACACGCACACACACATATACCATGTGTGTGTGTGCACACACGCATGAAAATAAATAAAGTGAGGGATGAAACAATATGCATCCAAGGTCTATTTTCTGTTCCTTCAACTTCTGCTTCTAGAAACCTTGATTCTTGTTTGTCCAGTTGTTTTACTCTGTGAGGCAGGGTCTCACTGTGCTGCCGTGTCTAGCCTGGAACCTGCTGTGTAGCCCAGGCTGTGCTGAAACCCACGTTCCTCCTCCCTTTGCCTGTATGGTGCTAAGATTATAGGCGTGCACCACCACATCTATGGTAAAAGCCATCCAGGTTGCCGGAACTGGGAAGAATGCTGGTCTTTGTTCCAGCATATCAGAGAGCTTAGCAAACTATGTTCTAGTTTTTGTGGAAGACAGAATTTATGACAGTGAGATTAGATATTTTTGCCGAGATTGCTACTTGAGTTATTAGGGCTCAGAGCCTAGGCCCTGCTAGCCAACAGTTAGCTAGACCTCGCCACCTGTCCTCAATAGTCAAAATTCAAAAGACAAGTAATGGGCTGGAGAATGGTTTAGTAGTTAAGGTGCTTGCCTATGAAACCTAAAGGCCCAGGTTCGATTCCCCAGTACCCACATAAGCCAAATGCACAAGGTGGTGCATGTGTTTGGAATTCGTTTACAGTGGCTACAAGTCCTGGCATGCCCATTCGCCCTCTGTCTGTATCTGCCTATTTTTCTCTCTCTCAAATAAATAAATAAAGTATAATTAAAAATAAAACAAAAGACAAGTAACAATGAAATGCAGACGGAGAAGGGAGGTTATTCATTGTGGTCACAATGAAGAGGAATATATAAAGAGGTCCAATAACCCTCTTTTCCCCCAAATCAATCTTCAGGGATTCTGACAGGTCTAAGTTTAATTAAAGGGCACGAGGTATGCATAACTAAGCAGACCTGGTCCAGGTATGGTCCCACATTATCTCTTCTCCTCTCTCCTGCAAGGTGGTCTGACAGGTTGTCTGAACTGTGCCATTTCTTTCCAAGTGACAAGTTCTTCCTCTGGCTGGTAGCAGGCTTAGCTGTTTATTTTACCCAGCATGAGACTCCTGAGGAGATTCCAGTTCCTCGGGGACCATTGTTTCACTGGTCTGATAGGGAACTGGAGAGGCACACGTGTCTTGAGTCCATCGGTGCTCCTGCCCGTGTGGCTACGAGAGTTCTTTCTTTCCTTTTCTGTTGTGCTGAGGATCCAGCCAAGGGCCTCTGGCACGTCCTCTCCTGCGATGCGAGCCATGTCCCTCCACCTCTCAATTTTTATTTTTTGTTTTCTTTGCTTTTTTTGTTTTGTTTTGTTTTGGTTTTAGTTTTCCAAGGCAGGGTCTCACTCTAGCCCAGGCTAGACTACTCTGTAGTCTCAGGCTGGCCTGGAACTCACAGTGATCCTTCTACCTCTGCCTCCCAGGTGCTGGGATTAAAGGCGTGCGCCACCACATCCGGCTCTTCTTTGCTTTTTTGAGACGAGGTCTCGCTGTGTTAGTTCGAGCTAGCCTTGAACTTGCAGCAATCCTCCTGCTTCAGTCTCCCGAATGCTGGACTTGCAGACATGTACTACCACACCCAGCCTTCTTCGTCTTTGGGTTGGGGATGGTGCTACAGGACCAGAGGCTCTTGTCCACGGGGACAGGCAGGTAGAGGGGCCAGGGACACTGCTAGCTTGTTAGCCCATCTCACTCAGTGCTTGTCTTGTCCCTCGTCCCCCAGATTCTGTCTATAATGGAAGCTCATCGCCTGTCCTGTGAAAGGAGGTTGAAGCCTTCGGAGGTATGTCTGTAGGGCTGTGCTGGTTGGTGACTTTGGAGCTCCAAGTTCTCTCCCCTGGGACTCATGTGTCTGTGCTGTGTCTGGGTTCCTTCCTGCAGCTTCCTGCCCAGTCCCCGCCATGCTCCGTGGATTCCATCAGCCAGGGCTCCTCGGCCTCCAGCTTTTCCTCTGTATCAGCGAGCTCCAGACAGGAGGAGCCCAAGAAGGACCACAGGGAGGTGAGCCTTCTGGAGGGGAGGGCCCTAGTGCTGTAGTGACCACTGAAGAGCTGTACGCTGACCAGAACTGCCTGTGCCTGTCAGCCTGCCTTCCACTCACTGTGGCAGCTGGTGTCTACCAACACCAAAGTCAGGGTCTTCAAGATGGGTGGGCCCAGCTGTCTCGTGTTATTGTTCAGCTCCTCTGGAACTTCCAGGGTTTTCTTTCCACAGCGGCCTGATTGGTGGAGTAGATAGAGCTATAGAGACCTCATGTGTGTGTATACACATACATATGTACATACATCCATACACAAGCCCATACATACACGCACATACATACATACACATATGTGAAGGAAGGAGGGTGCACAGAGACAGAGAAACCCCTAGAGTAAGAAAGATGAGGCAAGACACAGATAGGGCTGGGCGTGGTGGCGTGTGCCACAGAGAGGGTTGGGGACCAAGCTTGGGAGTGGCTCTGGGCCCAGCCTTCAGAACTGTAAGTAAAGGTGCAAAGACAGCATCCTGTTAGAACACCACACTTGGGCAAACACATGAAGGCTGCTATATTTTCAGAATGTTTATATTATTTCTGTCATTTTTTCATTAAAATTCCTTTAACATTCTTTTTTCCTGCCATTAAGGTAGAAAAACTTCTAAGAGCAGTTGCTGATGGAGATCTAGAGATGGTAAGTTTCTACAAAAGTGTGTTTATTTTCTCATCACTGTCGCAAAATGCCTGATAGAGCAACTCCAGAGAGTTTATTTTTACCTCAGAGTTTCAGAGTTCAGTCCAAAATGGTGAGAAGGGTGCCATAGTGGTGAAGAGCACAAGGCAGGACAGTTCATATAGAGTGGACCAGGAAGCAGAGAGAAGGTGGAGCCAGGGGCCAGGGCAAACCGTGAAGGCCTGCCTCTAGTGACCTATTTGCATCAGCTGGGCTCCACCTCTGAAAGGTTTTGGAAGCCTTCAGAATAGTACAGCAGCCTGGGACCGAGATTTCAAAACACGAGCCTGTGGGGAACATTTGAGATTGAATCCCAACAAAGAACTTTCCCTAAAGCTTGCTCTTAGTTTAAAGCAGTGTCATTTGGGTTTGCCAGTCTCTGGTCAGCCTCTAGCTGTGGCCTCTCTGTTTAGCTCTTTCTGGGATGCTGGTGAGCCATGCCCAGCACGTGCTTAGCCATGGCAGCATTAGGCCTTCTTAGTAAGAGGCACCTAGTGAATGTAGTCTCTGCCACATTCCTGTTCCAGGAGTGCTAAGAATCCAGACCAAAGTTAGGGGAGAAGAAAGAAGGCACAGGAGAAAGAAGGGAAGAATCCAGACCAGGGATGTGGGGCAAGAAAGAAGAGGCTGAAGAAAGAAGGGAAGACTGTAGACCAGGGTTGTGGGAGGAGGAAGAGGGGACAGGAGAAAGGAAAGGATCCAGGTGGACCAGGACTGTGATGAGGGATGAGGGAGTGAGGGGAGAAAGCAAGCCAAGTTATGTGGGGCTCAGCAGCTGTGCACACACTTGGAGCCCTTAGCCAGCAGGCTTGAGGTCTGAGGTTGGGGTTCCAGGGTGTCACACGCACAGATGAACCCTAGAAGCAGAAGCCATTTGTCAGTGACGATGAAGGTTCTGGAGTGAAGTGCTGACCCTAGCCTGGGAACAGTTCTCTCTCTGTCTCTCTCTCTCTGTGTGTGTAGCACATGAAGACCTCAGGCATCTCTTCACTGTTCACCACCAGGTGCGTTACCTTTTGGAGTGGACAGAGGAAGACCTGGATGACACGGACAGTGCTGTCATTGCAGCGGATCTTGAATTCTGTCACCCCTTGTGCCAGTGCCCCAAGTGTGCTCCAGCTCAGAAGGTCTGCTATGCCCGTATTGGCAGGGTGGGCTGGGGGTGGGCATCTTTCTTCCCATAGGAAGGCTGTTTCTCCTCTCAGCCCTGTGGCACCTCTGTGGCTATGCACAGGCACCCCGAGAAGGTGGGGCATTGGTTAGCTGAGGGTGCTCTGGACTGCCTGCATGCTGGCTAGCAGGAGAGTGAGCCACGTATGCCCACTGCAACAGCGACTGTCAGAGCTGCGACGGTGGCTGTCCAGGCCCCCGAGTTGCATGGCAGGAGTTTGTGAACAGACTCCTGTGCAAGCGTAATGGCCTGAGAAGGCCTGAAGACTGCTGGAGTTCAGTTCCCAGGACCCATATGAACAGCTGGGCTTGGCCACGCGTGTCTGTAACCCCAGTCCTGTAACCTCAGGCAGTGGAGACCTGAGAATGGCTAGAGCTTGCAGCAGGGGTGGGGTAGGCTGTGTGTGTGGGGGGGTGGTAAACAGCAAGTTCCAGGATCATTAAGAGATTTGGGTTCAAATAAGAACGGGCAGAAGAGCAATGGATGGCAACACCCAGCTTCCCGCTCCAGCCACCACAGATGAGTGCATAGGGTGCCTCGTGGGCACACACATCTATACCACACACCCACGCTGTGTTACACAAGCAAAGCAAAGCAAACCAAAAGTGAGATTTCTTTGTTGAGCTGTACATTCCAGACACCTCGTCTGAGCACTGGTTATTGAACAGGCTTCATTTCCTCCATTGAGTGCCGGGGCATGAGGCATGATAATAGGGGCTGGCTTTATTAAATCAGAAGTTGGCACTGCACACCTTTCTGAAGGATTAGGAATTCTCTCAGGGGCAGTGTTGAGTCTGGATCCTGTTGTGATCCCAAAGTTTCAACACTTGCCCTGGAGGCACGTGGCTTCCATTCCTTTGGCCTGATTCTGTGCATACTAATGTCATCTGTTTCCACCCTCTACGTTGACTAGAAGCTGGCAAGGATTCCTGCCAGTGGCCTTGGTGTGAATGTGACCAACCAGGACGGCTCCTCCCCACTGCATGTGGCTGCCCTGCATGGCCGGGCGGACCTTGTCCTCCTCCTGCTGAAGCATGGTGCCAATGTGGGTGCCAGAAACACAAGCCAAGCCGTCCCGCTCCACTTGGCATGCCAAAAGGGCCACTTTCAGGTATTGGTTCTGTGTCCTGGGCGGTGTAGGAAGGGTTGGATGTCACCTCATGTGGTGACAGTGCACTTCCTGTCTCTCCACCCTGAGGCTTAGACGCACAGGGCAGGACCACTGTACTCTGATGCTGCCCGGGAGGAGGGGGAGGAAGCAGAGGCTTAGACGCACAGGGCAGGACCACTCTACTCTGATGCTGCCCGGGAAGAGGGGGGGGAAGCAGAGGCTTAGACGCACAGGGCAGGCTGATGCTGCCCGGGAAGAGGGGGAAGCAGAGGCTTAGACGCACAGGGCAGGACCACTGTACTCTGATGCTGCTCGGGAAGAGGGGGGAGGCAGAGGGAAAGGGCAGGCCCCTCCCTGATGCTGCCAGGGGGGAGTGTGGGGCCCAGGGCAGGACCACTGTACTCTGATGTCAGGAGGAGGGGGGTCCCAGCAGGCCCTCTGAGTCTGGTCCCAGCAGGAGTTGTATCGGGTCAGTGGTCTTCCTTTGGGTCTGGGCAGACACTTGGTGCTTTAGGAAGTGTGGTCATGGCCCTATGGACAGGGTCAAAGAGAGAATTCTGGAACTTTTCCCTCTCTCTTCTCCCCTTAAGACACATTTCCCCAATCTCATGATTTGTTTTCTAGGCTTGTGACTTACACTAACTCTCACCTAAAAACACATGTAAAAACCACAGGCCAGGATTCACATATGGAAACACGTGCCATGTGTCTCTCTGAGCCTGGGTTATCTCACTTAATATATTTTCCAGTTGAACCCACTTTTCTGTAAATTTCATTTCATTTTACTAACATCCTGTTTTTTAAAAGTTCTGTTTTTCTTTGGGAAAAAATTTCATTTTCCTTGATCATAAGATTTTTTTTTTTCCCCTTCAAGATAGGGTCTCACTCTAGCCCAGGCTGATCTGCAACTCACTCCAGGCTTTAAACTCACAGTTCTGCTACTTCTGCCAGCTGAGTGCTGGGATGAAAGGTGTGCACCGTCATTCCTGGCCGTGATCGTAAGTTTTGAAAGGCAGGATGACGTGTCCACTCTGCACCTCATGACCACCTAGCCGAGTGCTTCCAGATTGGCTTCCTGCCCCGCAGAGCAGAGTGGTGGAGCAGCTAGAATCTCGTTGCTAGGACAGAGGACAGAACACTAGGCCAGAAGCAGCTTATGGGAGGAAAGGGTTCGTTTCAGGCTTACAGAGGAAGCTGGCTCACTTCATCACACATCCACAGTAGAGAGAGCACAGCCTGAGTGCGGCAGCTGTCAACATGCAGCAGGGCTGGACTAACCAACCCAAGGTCCGTCCCCAGCAACACGTCCTCCAGCAAGGCTCTACTGGCCAGACTCCACCAGCTACACAAACACTGAAGGCTACGGGCGACGTTTACATCCAACCACCACAAGGAGTCAATGCGTCACTACCATTGGGCAGTTGTGAAGATGAGAGGAAAACGCTAGTGCCTAGCACATCACCAGCCCAGACAAAGCGTGGGCAGTGTGAACCCCTCCCCTCAGTCATCTTTCTCCCAAGGGTCACCGTGTCTCTGAAGAGCCTGCTTGGCAGCTGTAGAGAGAAGTCAATTCCATCTTAGAGGATTTCTATTCTCAGTTTTAATTAAGGTTGATTTTTTTCTTCTTCTCTGGGCTAGGTGGTAAAATGTCTATTAGATTTGAATGCAAAACCCAATAAAAAGGACTTGAGTGGGAACACACCCCTCATTTATGCCTGTTCTGGTGGACATCACGAAGTCGCTGCTCTGTTGCTACAGGTACGGGCTCATTCCCCCACAGCGCCTTTTTTTCTCCTGTCCCAAAGCTGGCCCACCCATCAATATCACCCTCAATGCCGCACGTGCCCCTGGGATGGGAAGGGCAGGGTCTCACTGTCAGTGATGCAGAGTCCGGAAGTTCCATGGGTCATTTGAGCTGCAGGTTTGGATCCACCTCAGTTGACATGGGGAGTTGTTACCTGATGTGAGAGTGTCCTGTCACTGCCCCTCCCCTCTTGCTAAGGTCACACATGTCGTAAAACATAAGATTTGTCTATAACCCTACTGCTCAACACAAGCTTTCTTTGTGGACTTAACAGATATGTGTGCAGAAGCCAGGTCAGGTATGGTGGTACATTTCTGTAATCCCAACATTCAGGAGGCTTATGACTTCCAGGCCAGCCTGGGCTACATAGTGGTACCCTCCCTCAAAAAAAATGTGCTGGGCATAGTGGCACATGCTTTTAATCCCAGCACTGGGGAGGTTGAGGTATGAGGATCACTGTGAGTTCAAGGCCAGCCTGAGACTACATAGTGAATTCCAGGTAAGACCTTACCTCAAAAAAAAAAAAAAAAAGTGAGAAAGAAAAAGTTTGTGGTTTTTAGATTAGTATTTCTTTTCTATTTAATGCAGAAAATTGTTGCCTAATAATTTCTGCCCAGCATGGTGTAATCCCAGTACCACGCCCGGCTCAGTTTAATTTCTTTTAACTTCCTGGTGTGCACCTTTAAGTGAAGCATGCTTATTATTTCCTGCTTTGCTGATAAATGTTACAATGAACATCTGTTGATAGATTCGTTTCTCAGTGTGGTTCCTACATGGAGAAGTCAAAAGAATTTTCTAAGAACCGCACACTTGTAACCCTAGCACTCAGGAGTCTGAGTTTGAGCTAGTCATAGTGAGTCCCAGGCCAGCCTGGGCTACATAGTGAGGTCTCAAAACAAGAATTTTATAGAGAGGTGGCTGTGGTGGTGCATGTCTTTAATCCCAGCATTTGGGAGGCAGAGTAAGGAGGGTCGCTTGGAGTTCGAAGTTAGCCTGAGACTACATAGTAAGTTCCAGGTCAGTCTGGGCTAGATCCCAATCCTACTATGAAAAGTTAAAAGAAAAAAAGAATTTTATGGTGAACACCATACACGCACACCACCTAGCTGCTGCATTAGCACTTCTTAGTATTCTTTTCCTGTTGTCTCTAGCACGGGGCCTCCATCAATGCTTCCAACAACAAGGGCAACACCGCCCTGCACCAGGCCGTCATAGAGAAGCACGCCTTGGTGGTGGAGCTGCTGCTGCTGCACGGAGCCTCTGCGCATGTCCGGAACAAGAGGCAGTGCTCCCCTGCCGACTGCGCTGAGCACGTAGGTGATCGCTCCAGACCCCAGGCCGCCTCTGCTCCTACAGTTTGCTGTGGTTTCCTGTGTCCAAACCAGATCTAAAGCAGCAGTAACCTGACCTCTGCTTCTCTGTGCTGGGCTGTGTGTGCCACACATGTGCCCGCATGGTTGGGAACTTTGTCGTGGTCACCTAGCTAGGGGTGGCACACATACATGCAATCACGTGCTCTTCAGGGAAGCGGCTCAGTGTTTGAGATGCTGGATTTGCCAGCCCCTTAACAAGATGAAGACTTGTTTAGTTGTGCACTTCACCTCCTCCCACTCTGAGGATGTTTGACCCCAGCTCAGCCTTCTCTCCCACGCGGTGGCTATCTGTCATGCACGTGGATCAGTTCCTGCCTTCACAGAGTCTTTGGTTTCCTACTCTGAATGGATAGTCTGTGGCTGAGATGTTAAAGTCCATCATAAATCCAACTTAATTATAGGTCTATGTTAATTTTTAGAGCTGGGCTTTGTAGTAAGGTGGAATCAGTCTTTTTAAAAAAGTTTTTAAAAGATTTTATTTATTTGAGAGAGAGAGAATGGGCATGCCAGGGCCTCTAGCCACTGCAAACTCCAGATGCATGCACCACCATGTGCATCTGGCTTACGTGGGACCTAGAAAATTGAACCGGGGTCCTTAGGCTTTGCAGGCATACACCTTAACCACTAAGCCATCTCTCCAGCCCTTTAAAAATTTAAAAAAAAAACAAAACTTTTTACTTATTTCAGGGGTGGGGCAAGTAGAATGGGTGTGCCAGGACCTCTAGCCACTGCAAATGAACTCCAGATGTATGCACCACCTTGCGCATCTATCTGGCTTTATGTGGGTACTTGGGAATCAAACCTGTGTTCTTTTGCTTTGCTGGCAAGTGCCTTAACCATTAAGCCATCTCTCCAGCCCCATTCTGTGTCTTTAGAGTAAGGACTTGAGTTATTATTGAAAGGTGTGTATTACTTCTTGCCACTGTGCAGATCCTGTGTTTGGGGTTTTCCGACTCCTCTCTCGTTTAACCATCACTCACATGTGGTTTATTCCTCGCTGTGGCCGCATGGAGTTTCTTTCTCTTCAGTCTGGGCTTTGTGGTCATCTCTTTGTGCGCAGTCACACCACTTCTCACCGTGAGTTAGAAACCAAAGTAAGACTCTTGGGAAAATGCTAAAAGCTTACAGTGACCTTTCTCCTTCCTTGCAGAATTCAAAAATCATGGAGTTACTTCAGGTATTGCCAAGTTGTGTGGCTTCACTGACTGACGTTGCTGACGCAGATCATAAGGAGTACGTAACTGTTGAGATCCGGAAAAAATGTAAGCACCTCTAGAATGCTCCATTTGGGCTGGTTTGGAAATTCACGGGTAGCTGTTGGTTTGGGTGTGTGTCTGTGGTATTGGGCACGGACCCAGGACTTCATGCATGGTAAGTTGGTGCTCTACTGCTGAGCCACACAAGCCTAAATAAAGTGTAATTACTGTCATGAATGAGGAGTACAGGGACCAGGAATGTGTGTCACGTCCTGACTTCTGAGACCCTCTCCTTGTGAGCGCAGGGTGCATACAGGGTGGGGTATCTCCTCGGTCGCTCTCCACCTTGTTTCCAGACAGGGTTCCTTCCTGAACCCGGAGAGCTCACCACTTCCATTAGATAAGCCAGCACGCCCCAGGGATTCTCTGAGGTCCAAAAGCAATTTCTGAACAGTATTTTTAGGTTTTCAGGTGTTGTATTTTTTATCTACAGGGAATTCAAAACTGTACAACTTACCAGATGAGCCTTTTACAAGACAGTTTTACCTTGTTCACTCAGGGGGCCAGAGTCGGTGAGTATCAAGTTCACGTTGACTTGAACGTGGGCCTCTGATTGATCATGGCCCATCTGCCCTAGCGCCGTGCAGTGCTGCCACCTTGTGGCCAACACTTTGGAGTAACACTTACTTTGGGTTGCAGGGAAAGGACTTCAAGGGAGATTACGTCAGCAGACAGAAGTGTACCTCATGTCACTGAAGGTTCTTCGCATGAGGTGAGTTGTTAAACACTGGCTTATAATTTTTAAAGTCTGGGTTTTTCAAAAGTAGTCCATGATGAACACATTTATCCCTTTCACTGAAGGAATTAGCACCATTGAGACAGACAAAAGTGTGGGCTTCACTGAGCAGACCACGTACAGGGAACGTGGGAGGCTGTGCACACGCAGGAAGCTGCAGTCCAGGGTGTGCAGCACCTCAGAGCTCTCTTTACAGTGAGGGCAAAGACAGTGTGAGGCAGGGAAGCCACAGCCCAGTCACGTCCATGTTAGTTCCGCACGTGGCCATCTCCTCTTGCTCTACTGAGTCTCTCAACCATAAATGGAAACCCAGTTTACAATCTACTACCGTGAGCAACTCTTCTCAGAAACACACCTTCCCAGATTTCTGAGGAGAGAGAGCAGCACATGTGATACCAGTTCGCTGGAACAGATATATACAACTTCTAAGCTATTTTAGGGAATTTGTAGTTCTTATTAGCATGACAAACTTTAGCAATATATACATATTTTGAGGGATGGTCTCATACTCAGGCTGGCTTTAGACCCACAGCAAACCTCCTGCCTCAGCCTCCCAGTGCTAGGATTACAAGTGTGAACCACCATGCTCAGCTAACATGACAAATTGATGTCCATAGCTTTGCTCCATGCTTCCTCCTGGGCGGGAAGCCCACAAGGCTTGAAATCCTCTCACCTGTCCCTTGCTGTGTGATGTTCACGCCATTACTGTTTCCTCAGCGGGGCGAGTGGGGACAGCACTAGGCGCACACCGCCGAGTTCTAAGGACGAGATGGGAAACTTGCACAGCGCTTACCTGTATGCTGCCTGTGGGGTGTGCTGTGGCAGTTGTCATCACCACAGGGGCATCAGAATTCTGAGCCCCCTAGCTGACATCCTCACGGGCAACTGCCATTGTCGTGACACTGGTTAAAAACACAGTGCACACCCAAATTGAATTGTTGCTTTTCTTCAGCCAGATGAGCAGAAGAACCTGCCTGGCCAGAGTGGATGTCAGGGCACTGAGGAAGGAAATGAGGAGGGGCTGGAGGAGAGGCCTGCACTGAGGCAGGCTGCCCCTGGACACATGCGGACACTCTGCATGCACACGGTTGATGACGCAGCCATACCCCAGGGCCCGCAGCCAGCCAGCCACCAAGCCACACCCAAAGATGCCAGCGCTTCCCAGTCTGCACAGGGAAGATACTGAGAAGAGTCTGCAGGAAGATGAGGCCGAGCATGAGTATATTAGAACTAATTTACTTTCAACTAAGTGGCATGGTCTGTCTTCAGCAGAAAGTTCCCAAAAGCTTTTCTGTGGCCAAGTGAATGAATGCCACCCAAAACCTATGTCACCTCTTTCCTCTTCAAAACTAACAGACCTGAAGAGTGCCGGGAACGTTCAGCTCCTTAATCTGGGAAGTATGCTTCCAAATGATAGGTTTTGTAGTGACAGGGAGGTTTTCAGTCAGAACCTGACTTCCCTCTACTGAAAGGTGCTAACCCTCTGGGCACGTGCAAGTTAGCAGACCCTAAGTGAAGCATCCCACCCAGGAGAAGTCAGAGCAGCAGTTTTGTAGCTTTCTTGGTACTGCGGAGGCCAGGCAGAAGTGGAACCCAGAACACTGCAAAGCAACACTTGAACCAGAAGATGCCTAAATGCCATTTTGATATTCCTCTTGGTGAAAAGGCTGTGTTAGCCTTGGTCCACACCACACCACACGTATGGCAAAGGCTGGCCGTACCTTCCCAACCATGTTCAGACACTAGGTCTCTGCATCCGTGCACCTGCAGTGGTGGGCATGCCTTTCCGTTAAGAGCTTCCTTCACGTCACAGCTGGTGGATGGTTATTTGGGTAGATTGGCACATCTTAAGTCTTTTCATTCAAATTCAAAACTTACAGCACAAACCAGGTCCATTACTTTGAGTTAGAATTTGCCATTTCTTCCTTTTTATAAATTTCTATAGATTCTGTTATTTTTTTATGTTATGGATCTAGAGCTGCAAACATGGGTTTGTTCTGAGTACATTTTTAAATAACTTTGTAATAGAGAAATGGTTTTGTGCACATTCTGGAAAATACTTGCGTATGTATAGAAGGGAGGGGCCGATTATTTTTCTACCAAAGTAATTTATGATTTCTAATTTTCTAATGTGCCTTGGATACGTGCCAAATGATGGAAAGGAAACAGTAAACTTTATGATTTTTGAGCATGTCATGGTACGACTTTCTGATGTTTTGCTGTGACGGTTCTCAGCCTCCCCGACGTAAGCGTGCCTTACATAGGGGAGAACAGCCCAACGGGACAGACATAGTGGATTTTGCAGGTACAAATGTGTGACAGTCAACTGTCATTCCCACCTACCTGACCAGGGGCCCACAAAGATATATATGTTCACCTAGATGTATGTTTGTGTGGGGATTGAACTTAGGGCCTCCTGCATGCTAGACACATACTCTGAACTATTCCTCAGCCCTGTTATTTGTGTGTGTGTGTGTGTGTGTGTGAGAGAGAGAGAGAGAGAGAGAGAGAGAGAGAGAGAGAGACAGGGTCTTATTAAGTTGCCTAAGTTGGTCTTGAACTCACTCTGTAGATTTAGGCCTTGAACTTTCAGTCTTACTGCTTCAGCCTCCTGAGTGGCCGGGATTGCAGTCTGTATGACCTGCATAGGTCAGGACTTCCCAGTACACACAGGAAGTGAGCTGATGCTAATAGTTCCTTCTATTTTTCCGGTTCCATTTTTAAGCAAAACCACTTTATTAAGTTGTTATGGTTCTCTTAACATTCAAATGAGCAGCCTGTCAGTACACATTCTCAAGATGCAATTTTTAATTAGTTGTACATTATGCATGTGTGCCCCAGCGTGTGCGGAGGTCAAAGACAACTTCGAGGTGTCTGTTCCACCTTCTTTGGGCCAGTCTCTTGC
This sequence comes from Orientallactaga sibirica, assembly GCA_036365145.1. Classification (NCBI taxonomy): domain Eukaryota; kingdom Metazoa; phylum Chordata; class Mammalia; order Rodentia; family Dipodidae; genus Orientallactaga; species Orientallactaga sibirica. Next base: position 4,585,454 of record JAEOAD010001365.1, read on the forward strand.
TGCTGCAAAGGGCTGTCAAGACTAGCTGGTCTGCAAGTCAGATTCCTCTGGCTCCACCCCCACTGTCACAGGCACGCCTTGGGAATCAAGATGCCTTTGCCACTTTGGCTCTTTACCTCAGTGCTGGGGAACTGAAGCTGGGCCAGCACACTTTGCAAGCCTTTACTGCTGAGCCACCTCAGCCCCTCGAGATGCGTTTGTTGCTGACTCTGCACCTGGAAGAGCCGTCTACCTTGATTTTCAAGCGTGTTTCAGCTCGTTCTGTACTGGGAGGGAAGAACAACAACTTAATGTGGCAGCTTAGAAATTGCTAACAGCCCAACTTCTGTTTTCTGTAAAAATTTTTAGAGTTCCAGTATTGCCAGCTCACTGACATACAATTAGAAAATTTAGAATAACCTTCCATTTTCCCAAGACTTAGACTGCATCCCACCCTTGCGTGGGGCTTCAGGACCTCTATCCTTGTCTACAGAGCCCCTTTTCCCTCTTGGGTGGGGGAGGAGGGGAGGTATTCTTTGAAGGTCAGGAACATGGCAACCATCACACATTTAAGCAGTAGCTGTCATGGGACAATAATGCTTCCGTTCTACCCTTAGGAATGGAGTGCTACTGGTCCATTTCTTTATGCAGGAATGTCAGCCATTCCAACCCAAGTACAATTTCAGACAGCTAACCCATGGGTGAGCCAGTGCTGACTGAAACTAAGACATCAGGCCTGCTCTGCTGCCTGGCTGCAGCCCAGCCCTGGGACCACAAGCTCATTTCCCACTGCTTGTCTGCTATTACAGGTTAGAACTTACTCTTGGGCTGCATTGTGTCTCTCAGACCTAAGACACTTAAATAATCAAGTTTATGATTCACACTTATGGCTGAACACTTTGATAACCTACTGGAAGTACAAGGGAGAGAGGTCTGCCTTCAGCCCCTGACCTTCATCACGCAGGGGCCCAGAACACTTACCACAGGATCTCCCTGCTTAACTGTCTCAAATGGGACCTTCATTAGAAGGAATTGCTCTTACAGACACGTGTACTGTTGCATGCCCTATTTTGCTGGAAGTATCACTCTGGGCTGTTTTGGATAGGAGTGGTATTTGATAGGTAACCTAAGCCTTTGAAAAGTAGATTGTAAAAGAGACCAAAGCTAGGAATTTTCTAATATTAGAAGTACTACTTGCAGGAAAACTTACCTGCTTTTAGAACTTATGTCTTAGGAACACAAGACAAGTTAGGCGTTAAAGCAGATTCAGCTGCCCACGACGTCACTGGCTGCCATAACTGGGTTTCTTCTTACTGACACTCGCTGCAACAGCCCATTTCTCCTTAGGACGTTTCCCCACCTGATACTAATGTCACAGCTGCAACCACACATTTAAACACTTCTGATAGGAAGGGAAAATAATTCAAAATGCTTATTTCTGTTCACTTACATATGATACTAAGATGCCCAGACTGCTTGAGTTTGCATAACAAGTTTATTTTCCAAAAGGCATATATAGACAGTAAACAAAGTAAACTCGTAACGGATCGTATGTAACCGCCCAGAACTACGCCATCAAGTCTCTGAACATCTTTTTTCAGTAATCATCATCTTCATCCGAGTCCATTACTTTTCTTCTGTTGAACTGGGGGGGGGGAGGGGATTAAATGAGTATCAGAATGTGTTTAATAAAACATAACGTGGGATTTCCTAAGTAACGCTGTTACCTAGGTAAGGAAGGCTCTTTGCGTCTCTAATACAACCCAGTGGGGGAAGATGGGTGGGACTGAGGTGCGAAGAGCCTTAAAAATTACAACCTTCTCCATAAGCCAGCCAGTCTTTCTGGCTGCCCATGTGTTACAAGAATAAGAGTTATGGTCTAGGGGTCAGGTCGAGCGCTTAGACACAAATGTATATTCAAGACTGAACTCAGTACCAGCCTTGTCTACGGCCACATGTTCCCCAAGACACTTACTTTAACTGTTGTTTTCTTTTCTGTCTGTTGGCTTACTTTTTCAAGTATTTCTATTAAACCTTGTTCTGACACCTAGGAAAACAAGAAAAACAAAAAAAGTGTTTTAAAGAGCATCCCCAAGCAGACCAAGTCATTGTCTTGCTTTCTAGGGGATGGCAGAATGGCGGTCAGGAATGGAGGGGCAGCTTCCTCAAAAATGGTCAAAGTTAGCAAGCCCATGGACATCTTGGTCACTACAAGCAGGCAATGACAAGAGCCATAGATACAGGTGCACCCCCACTGCCCATGAGAAGCTTAACCAACACCACCATCTTCACAAGCTCCAGCTCTTCTCAGGTCTCAGCTCCCCTACAGGACTGGTATTAGAGACACGCATGGCATAGCCAACTGTTACGTGGGTCCTGGGGACAGAGCTCGGGGCTCTCATGCTTGCGCAGGAAATGCTCATAACGGCTGAGACATCTCTCCAGCCCACACTAGTGGTATTTTCATTGACATAAGTTCTGTTTCCAGTGCAGAAGTGTTTAAGCTCGCTGGTCTTGAGTTATTGGGTAACACAGACACCACAGCGATGCCAGGAAAGGAGGAAGACGAGCATCTTATATCAGCTGAACATCAATCAGGGCTTATAACACATGTGATTACTTTCACCTTTAAAATGTTTTTCAGAGTCAATAAGAAATTTATATTCAGGCATGAAAACGGCCTGGAAAGCCAAGTTTTTAGAACGTATGTAAAGCTCCCTCAAAGCAGTCATAGCTTACCTTCCCATTAAGCTGTCCATATCTTGCCATCTGGATAAGGTAGTTTTCTACTGCTTTAGTTTTTTCAGGCTTTACAAGTGCTAAGTTACTTACTGGAAAAAAAAATGCAAAAAAGCATCAAGACTAAATACACTAACCAGACCTTCAAACTACGCATTAACATTTCCAAAGGACATCACAACTTAAATGTCTGTCAGCAGGTGAAAGGGACAGCAGACAGGGATGTCACCTCTCTTAAAAATGAGAAAACCAAAGCCCAGCCTGTCAATCAGTCAGAGCCAAGATCTAACCTGGGCCAACCTCACGCCTTCCTAGATGGCGGCTAATAGAACGGTGTGTGAATCCTGCTCTGGCGCCTCGCTGCACAAGACACTCAGCTATTCTGATGACTCTCTCTCCTTCCTTTTCACATGGTTTTCCTTTTGAGTTTTACTATGAAAATCTGAACACAGCACTAAAACTAGTATCAGCCTCTGACTCCCCATCACCCTTGTCAACAGCCGGCAGGCACTCTGTGACTGGCTGCTGGGAGCAGAGCCACCCCTTGTATCTGCTGAAAATGCACTCAGCAGCCATCTCCATGGGAGAGGAGAGGGTAACTGAGCTGCAATGATTTTTTTTTTTTTTTGAGGTAAGGTCTCTAACCCAAGTTGACCTGGAAGTCACTATATAGTCTCAGGCTGGCCTTGAACTCACAGCAATCCTCCTACCTCTGCCTCCCGAGTGCTCGAGTTAAAGGTGTGCCACACCTGGTTGCAATCATGACTTAAAACTGGTTTTCTAGGCTTATAAACTTAACACTTCTTAGATAATGTATATTTTGAGTATCTTTAAACAAATATTTTATCTACAGATAGAAATGGCTGCATATATATAAAATCTCCATCCATCGAACTAGCTCAAGCCAACTTTATGGGAATAAGGAAATAGAAAGTGCTTACACCTGGCCCGGGCTGACTGATCCAGAACTTGGGCTAACACAGTGTTTCTCATTTCTGCTTCCCTACAACAAAACATAGGTCAGGCAAAATTAGAACTAAGCTGTCAGCATGCCTACTGAACAAAGTAATGCATTCCATTTATTAAGGGACACCTTAATGGTGGTACACAGACTGCAATGCTAGGGGCCTCTGCCTTCAGGGGCCAGCTCTTATTACACGGGTGCACACCTACCAGCACAGCAAGAAAGTCCACTTCCTTATGTTGCACAGCAACTTAAGTACCCCGAGACTCATGCTGCAAGCGTGCAGTGAAGTGTGAGCCATGAGAAGACCAAGGGACCTACCTGTGCACTTTCTCTTAGTGGTGAGGCTGGGGCCTATGGAGGCCATGAAAGAGCCAAAGGTAACTGAGGCCCAGGAGAACCAGATCCCATGTTTAAAACTCTTGGGTCCGTATTTTGTGTGTGTGTGTGTGGGGGGGGGTGACCGCAGGAATGACATTGTAACTCTATCTTTGCTTTCTTCCTACCTACCCAACTAGTGCATGGCACGCTGGTTTCAAACCTTTTTAGCTTTTGTGGAGATAAGTCTAGCTACAGAGCCCAGGCTGGCCTGGAACTCACTATGTAGCCCAGGGCCAGCCTCAAGCTCTCAAATCTTTCCTCCCTCAGCTTCTTGTGCTTCAAGTATATGCTACCACATTGGTTGCTGAACTTTTTCAAAAGAAGTTTTTTCTTCCTTATGTATCCAATGAAGCCCTTCAAGGAACCTAACACACAGACCAGACCATAGCAGAGACATTCCAGCTGACTTAAAGGAAGTGCTGGGGACCGGTGTGGTGGCGCACACCTTTAATCCCAGCACTCGGGAGGCAGAGGTAGGAGGATCATCGTGAGTTTGAGGCCACCCTGCGAAAACATAGTGAGTTCCAGGTCAGCCTGGACTAGAGTGAAACCCTACCTCGAAAAACCAAAATAAATAAATAAGTAAAAATAAATAAAGGAAGTGTTGAGGCTGGCTGTGCCTGGTATCTGGGGCTTGTGGAAGTGGGCTTAAAAAACCTCACTTCCATAGGCAATTTCCTCATAGCTCCTGGACAGTTCAGCTCTGCCATGAACTACGAACTGCAATCATTATCTTTCCCTGAACCTAGGAGGCCACGGGCTGTAAGATGCACACCGCAGTTTAGCCTGTCCTAACAGTAGTGGAGACTGAACCCAGGGCTTCTCGTATGTTAGGCAATCTCTCTACCACTGAACTACATTCCCAAGCCTCCCCTTTAAAGGTTCTCTTCACTTGGAGGCAGGATCTTGTTAAGTTGCCCCGGCAAGCTTTGAACTTGCAGTCCTCCTACCTCAGCCTCCCAGGTGCTGGGATTATGGGCGTGAGCCACCACACCCAAGCTGCACACCAAGAGAAACCTTTTCAGAGGAGTTTCCCAGCAAGGTGGATGGAACAAATACTAACAAACTACCCTCAAACATGGATGGTGTGACAATCAGTTTTATGTTTCTTACCAGTTTTTAAATATTTTTAAAATATATATATTTTATTTATTTGACAGAGAGAAAAAGGGGGGGAGAGAGACAGACAGAAAGGGAGAGAATGGACGCACAGGGCCTCTAGCCACTGCAATGAACTCCAGATGCATGCATCCCCTGTGCATCTGGCTTACGTGGGTTCTGGAGAATCGAACCAGGATCCTTTGGCTTTGTAGGCAAATGCCTTAATCGCTAAGCTATCCCTCCAGCCCCCTTACTACAATTTTTCAAACGGTACTATGGCAGGGCATCACATGCACCCAGTAAAATGTCACTGAGTATCTGCATGTCTGCGGGTGCTCTGCCATGTGGGAGGGTAATGTAATAGAACAGTGTAAGTTAATGTTGACTGAACACTTCCTGTGAGGCACTGCACCCAGGTGATCCTCACACACCCCCTTTGAAGCAGTTCTACTGTGCTTAGTAAAGCACCAGCCAGCGACGTTGATCCAAGGTATTTACACAGGGCTCCACACACAGTTATCAAATTAAATCTAAAGGGAAGATACCTTGAGGCAGACTTATGGAAAAAGAAATCACTACTCCAGCATGGCCTTTAAGATTCATATATCTATTAAAATTACTACAGAAAAGAAAAAATATCCACTTGGTGAAAAGGCCGGACTGCCAGCTCCTACCTTTGCTTCGCTTCTTGGTGGGCAGCATCGCCAGGATCCTGGGGGGGGGGGCGGGGGGGAGAGAGAAAGTTTACTTTCTAGAAGCTATGCAGAATCCACAGGTGGAGCGCATCATTATCCTACTTACTACCTGGGAGGCTGAGGCAGAAAGATCCCGAGTTACAGGCCAGCCTAGGCTGCATAAGGGGAGCTCACCTCCAAACAAACAAGTGAGAAAAATGTAAAGAACCTGATCGCTTTTCTGACATAACAGGCTCCCGATGTGGCGGGGCCAGCTCACCTAATAAATGACAGCTGGGTCTCAAAAAAGTCCACGAGACATTTCCAGTGGCTACGTTTTTGTCAAGTCTCCCGGAGCTGGGGATGGTCAGCATCCCACCCTTGATGCACCTCAGCCTCAGCGTGGACGGGGCTTCTAGAAAGTCACAATCGAATAGACTGCTGTCTGCGAACTCGAACATTCCTTCCCTGGACAGTTGAGCCGCTGGGCTGGTCACCAAATCCTACTCTTATTTATTTCTTTATTTTTCGAGGTAGGGTCTCGCTCTAGCTCAGGCTGATCTGGAATTCACTATGTGGTCTCAGGATGGCCTCGAACTCACGGCGATCCTCCTACCTCTGCCTCCCAAGTGCTGGGATGAAAGGCGAGCGCCACCACGCCCGGGAAAACCCTCCTCTTGGGATTGGGGAGGGATTTTCAGAAAACCGAACGTGTCGTCGGTCCCGCCCGGTCCGGGGCGGGGCGCGGCGAGCCTCGAGCATCCCCGGCGCGGCGGAAGAAGACCCCGCGGCCCCCGCCCCGAGCTCCAGGGCGACCCGGGAGGCGCCCCGCCCACAGGCCCCGCGCGGGCCGGGCAGAACCGGGCCGGCCCGGGCGGCCTCCCCCGCGGCCCCGTCCGCACGCTCACCCCGTGCTTCGCCTGCAGCTCGGCCAGCCTCTGCTTGCGCAGCGCCTCCAGCTCCTCGTCCGCCATGGCGCGGGGCACAGCTCCGCTCCGCTCGCCCGCAAGCCCACGGCGCGGACGCGGCGACCCTCACCGCGCACGCGCGCGCCACGCTCAGCCCTCGCCAATCGAACGCCGAGCGTTTCCCCACGCTACACCGCCCACCTCGGCCAGGGCGCTGTGGAGAGAACCGATGCTGCGATCGAGGGCTGCTCTCAGTCCCGTGACCATGGGCAGAAACACGACACCTTCCCCCATACGCCCCCGCCGCAGAACCGTGGGCTGGGCACCTCTGGGTGTTCGGGGTTCGGCTGAGCCAGGCCTGGACCTTGTTTTAAAATAATAATCTAGGGCTGGAGAGATGGCTTAGCGGTTAAGGCGTTTGCCTGCAAAGCAAAAGGACCTAGGTTCGATTCCCCAGGACCCACGAAAGCCAGATGCACAAGGGAGACGCATGCATCTGCAGTTCATTTGCAGTGACTGGAGGTCCTGGTGCACCCATTCTCTCTCTCTCTCTCTGCCTCTTTCTCTCTTTCAAATAAATAAATTTTATATATACATATATATATATATATATATTGTTTGTTTGTTTGTTTGTTTTTGTTTTTCGAGGTAGGGTTTCACTCTGGCCCAGGCTGACCTGGAATTCACTATGTAGTCTCAGGATGGCCTCAAACTCATGGCGATCCTCCTACCTCTGCCTCCCAACTGCTGGGATTAAAGGTGTGTGCGTGGCAAAATATATATATAATTTTAAAAGATTTAAAAAATAATAATATAGGGGCTGGGAGAGATGGTTCAGCAGTTAAAGACACTTGCATTGCAAAGCCTGAAACCCGGGTTTGACTCCCCAGTACCCACGTAAAGCCAGATGCACAAAGTGGCCCTTGCATCCGTAGTTTGTTTGCAGTGGATGGAGGAGGGCCTGGTGTGTCCATTCTGTCTGTTTCTTTTCCCTTTCCTCTCTCTCTGCTTGTGAATAAATTTTTTAAATTATTTTTATTTTTTTAATTTGAGAGACAGAGAAAGAGGCAGAGAGAGACAGAGAGAGGGAGAATGGGTGTGCCAGGGCCTTCAACTGCTACAAATGAACTCCAGACATGTGCACCCCTTATGTGCATGTGCAACATTGTGTGCTTGTGTCACTGTGCATCTGGTCACAGTGGGACCTGGAGATTCAAACATGATTTCTTAGGCTTCACAGGCAAGCACCTTAACAGCTAAGTCATCTCTCCAGCCCTAAAAAAAAAAATTTTTTTTAAAGCCAACCTGTAGCCTTACATCAAGGGTCTTGGATTCATTTTTCTCTTTCTGTCTTTCTTATCCCACAGGCCACACACTTGTCTCTCTTCAAAAACCTCTTTAGGATTGGATCCCATCCCATCTCCTCCTCCATTCTCTGCTTTGGACATATCACTTTTCTTTTCCTCTGGATGACTGTGCTGGCTTCACAGCAGAATGAACAAATGTAGACATGCTGTGAGTGTTTTAAGTAAAGATACAAAATGGAAACACGCCTTACTAAGCAACCCATGAAAAATGTAATGCATGCAGGCGGCAGACAGGAGTGGACCATCATGACCACCCAGAGATTTAGCAAGTATTCTTGCTCCCCTCTCGGTCGGTATGTGAATGTGCACTAGCAAAAGAATAATGCCAGCATGATTAAGAAGATACGTGCATGTGTGCACACAGGCATGCATGCATGTACCTGAGCACACACACCAATGATAGATTTCTTGTCCCTGTGACAAAACACCTGAAATAACTTACAGAATGTAGGAATTTGTCACCCTCAGCTTCTCGTTGCGGGGACAAAACGCCTTACTGAAAGCAGCTGATGGGAAGGAAGGGTTTATTTAGGCTTACAGTCTTAAGCAGAAGCTTCACATGGTGGGGGAACGTGGTAAGAATAAAAAGCAGGAAATCGCATGGCACCACATCATCTGGGTGAAGTAGTTTAAGTGAGCTGACTAGCACTGGCAAGACGGGTTAAGAAACCTCCAGGTCGGTCCCCAGGAACACACCTCCTCCAGCAAGCTTCCACCTCCCAGCTTGCCAGCAGCTGGGGACCAAGTATTCAAAACCCATGAGGCCAGGGCGAACATCTCATTCAAACCACCACAGAATGATTCCTGGCCACAGTTTCAGAGCGTTGAGCCCATGGTTTCTTGGCCTTGTGTACCTGGTGGGAGTGTGAAACATAAGACAGCTGCTCACCTCATGGTGCACAGGAAGCAGAAAGGAGAGGGCGAAGCAGCTAGGGCTGGGTCTGAGCCCCTAGGGAACTCCCCTGGTGTCGTGGACAGTTTCCACGTTGCTGGGATGAACATCCAACCAAACACACTTTTATGCGAGGAAGGGATTGATTTCAGGCTTACAGATCCAGGGGAAGTCCTATCAATGGTGGAAGAAGCTGGCTCCCATTCATAAATCCAAGCAGAGAGAGAAGAACCACCAGCAGCCAGCAAACACCAAAAAAGCAGCGAGCAGGGAGGAACTGGCAGCAAGCTGGAGGCGCCAGAGCTCAGACCTCTCTGCATACCTTTGGGCTGGAATTCAGATCGGCCCCAGTGACACTCCGCACAGCAGGACTCTGCTCAGTTCTGCCCTGTCAGAATGGCACTTTCTGTCTGCTGTCAAGATGGCTACGTGGGAATGTCCTGTTGCCAGAGAAGAGGCCGCTGTCCAAGTGGGAGGAGTCTGGGAGTGGGCTGTGCCAGATATATTGGGAAGCATTGCCTGTCTGTGTTGGGGGGAGGTAATAAGGCCTTTCTGGGGGACACAATCTCTTTGGTACCACTCCAGGCAGCTTTTGGAAGTCCATAGAAAGGAAGGGAGAGAGGGAAGGAGGGAAGCAAAGAAGGAAACAGGGAGGCAAGGACTGTAGAAGGGAGAGGGAGGAGGCACCGAAGAAAGAAGGGAGACCAGGAAGGAGAAGACGCTGGCAGGAAGTATCCGGTGCCAGCACAGGTGGTACAAGCGGGGTATTCTGGGCTTCCTGGGATTTTCCCCTAACTTTGGCTTCTTGCCCCTTGTAGTAGCAACAGGACAGTAGTCCAGAATCCCACCAGGGCAGTGCCTACAAAACAAAACCAGTTTTCCCTCTGCCATCTTCCCCCATCTTCCTCTTCCCAGGACAAGGCCACCTTCTCTGGCACCACAGGGCCTGGTGTCACATCCCAGCAGCAGAGGGAGCCCACACTCTACCAAAAGGGATCGAATTTCTCATTGTGCTACAAAGCAGAAAGTATCATAATTGTTTGGGGGTGGTTGGTTTTTTTTTTTTTTTTTCGGCCATCAGTATGTCCTCATAGATGAGATGCCAGTCTCTCTCCTACATCTCTGGTGATGTGAGTTCATGTTCCATGATGGCACCATGTGCCCAGATTCGCTCCAAGAATGTCACAGCCAGCTTAGCTGGTGACCCTGGCCTTCGGTGCTGTTCCTTCGGCATGTTGCCTTGGGTGTTGTCACCTGACACACTTGGAGGTTACACCTTTGCCAGTTTATTACTAGCTATGAGCCTTCCTACAGCTGATCAGTTATGCCAAGGAAAGGGTACCATGGGATGTGCCAACAATGACAAGCGGCATGAAGCAGGAGGAGAGTTTGGCCCATTCAAAAACACAAAACAAAACAAAACAGGGCTGGAGAGATGGCTTAGTGGTTAAGGTGTTTGCCTGCAAAGCCAAAGGATCTAGGTTCGATTCCCCAGAACCCATGTAAGCCAGATGCACAAGGTGGCACATGGTCTGGAGGCTGAGGCAGGAAGATCATGAGTTTAAAGCCAGCCTGGGCTATGTGACGAAACCCTGTCTCAAAAATCCAAAATTACACACACACATGAGAAGCAGTGAAAGTAAGAAAAATCTGCAGACACAAAGTACGTCGGTGGGTTGTGTCTGACTGTGTGCAGCAGCCGCCCATCATCTTCACCTCTCTAAGTGATGGATGTTGATGCTTCTTTGCAAGCTATATTACATACAGTTGTCCCCAGTACACAGAATGGCTTTTTTGTTGTTTATTTGGTCAGGGTCTTGATATGTAGCCCCACGCTGGCTTCACACTCATGCTCCTAGGCAGGCGTGGTGGCGCACACCTTTAATTCCGGTACTTGGGAGGCAGAGGTAGGAGGATCGCCCTGAGTTTGAAGCCACTCTGAGATGACATAGTAAATTCAAGGTCAGCCTGGGCTTAAGCAAGACCCTACCTCAGAAACAAACAAAGAAACAACAGCAGCAACACAACTCATGGTTGTCCCGCCTCCTGAGTGCTGGGATTGCAAACAGCTACCAACATGATGCCACCCTCATAATAGCAGTTTTTCAACATCCTTTCATACTCACTGTTTAAGCCCATCATGGTGTCTAAATAAGGACTTGGGTTCATTATTGAGGCTGAATCACATTATATTCTTCCTGAGGAGAAAAAAATTTTTTTTTTGCCTTTTTCTGAAATACCCCACTTCTTCATATTCTCCCAAAGCAATTGGCCACTTTCTAAAATATTCTTAGGAGAGGAAAAAAAAAAAAAAAAAAACAACCCTCAGTTCCTTAGAAGTGACTTCCATGCCAGCTGCCATCGAGGCCTGGTGGGAAAGGGCCACCCCACCGAACAGGAAGCATTTAGAAAAGAACATGTGCCAATTGTCAGGAACCAGCTACGGCGTCTTTGGCTGCAGAAGCAATTGTGAGCAAGTTTTCTTGGCCACTTGCTGAGAGAGCCATTCTTAGCATCTCCCTTTACTTTTGAGGCTTCTATTATATAAAATATCAAACCTATAGAGGTGTGCCCCTCCTATCCCACATCAAATACAATGGATAAGTAAGTAATGATACAAAGGTAGGATACTAATTGACAAATGGTTCATCAACTCTACAGGCTGCCCTTGTTCACTTGCAGACCCTCTGTAATGCAGCTGGGGAGATGGCTCAGTGGTTAAAGGTGCTTGCTTCCAAAGCCTGCAGGCCCATGTTCTGTTCCCCAGGATCCATGAAAAGCCAGATGCACAAAGTGACACATGTTTCTAGAGTTCCTTTGCAATGGCAAGAGACCCTAGTATGCACACACACTCTCTCTCTTTCTGTCAAATAAATATTTTTAAAGTTATGCATATACTATAATATAGTGTATTAAGTGTGCAATACCATTGTGCCCAAAAAGTATGCCTTGATTAAAAAATACTTTATTGCTAGTGGGGTGAGATGCTGCACACCTGTAAGTCCAGCACTCAGGAGGCAAGTGAGTGTGAGGATTGAGAGTTCAAGGCCAGCCTGAGCTACATAACGAGACCCTGTCTCAAAGAATCTAAAACCAAAAATAAATAAATGAGAAGGAAAGAAAGAAACTATTTTATGTGTAATCCGTGCCAGACAAAGCGCTAGGCCCTGGTGACACTGAGATGAATGACACTCACGTCTGCTCGCAGGAGCACAGACTTCCTCGGTTTCTGGGTCTCTGCTCCGGCTGCTGCCATCTGCCTCACAGGATCCCACTTCTGCTTCCAGAGCCTCCTTGGATATTTGTGGCTCTTATGGGCTCGATTGTGTATGCCCCCTCCCACCTAAAGTTCATAGGCTGAAGTCCTAATCCCGAGTGCTTCAGGATGTGACCACATTTGGAGGTAGGCCTTTGAAAAGGTAACCACAGAAAAGTAAAATGAGGTGGACCCTAATCCAGTGTGCTGCTTTTCTCAGAGGAAACGGGGACTGTTCACACAGAGGGGTCCAAGGCACTTAAGAAAAGGCTTTTGCAGGCTATAAGGGAGTGAGGGAGGAGAGGGAAGGACTTAAGGGCATGGTATTGTATATATGTAAGTAGAAGAACAGATTACAGGGAGTGGAAAGGCCTATGTGAGGCCAGGGGAAGAGATTTTGTAACAGAAGGGCAGGGGAGGGTCAATCAAAATTCAAGATATTCTGAATAAGACATTTGAAAACCTATTTTTTTTTTTTTTTTTGAATAATGGCACACCAAGAAGCCATAGATTGTTACTAGAAAATTTTCAGTGCCAGGATAGGACACCTTCCAGTGAGTTGTTGGCCAGGGAGGTCCCTGTTGCCTCCAAAACATTACAGGCTATTGCCAAGGCCCTTGGTTTCCCTTGAGAAACAGATGGTAAGACCCTAATGCTGAAGACTCCACATGCCTGAGAGGCAAGGTCACTGAGAAATCAAGCTGGTGCTGAACAGAAAACCTGCTCCCTGTAGACCAGCCAACTGAAAGCTGGAAAAAGCTGCACTGCATGCAGCCCTATGAGAGACAGAAGTCATCTGCGGTGAAAACAGTGGACACTGGAAAATTCAAGTTTGGCCAGACAGGCCAAATGGCCAAATGAGTGCAATAATGGCATGTCTGCTCTGGGGGAAACCAACTGCTCTCTAATTGGACTGGAGGCCCACTCTATGGGAGGGAATACATGCCTGGTACTGAAAACTTAATCAAAAGCGTATGACAGGGGAGGTCATGAGCCTTAGGAGTATAAAGCCTGCTCTTATCTGGCTAAATACATATATTATGTGCACCAAACTGCCCAGTAAGCATTACACTTAATGTTTATATTCACATATTAATGCTACTCTCACTTTTGGCTAGAGAAGCTTTTCTTTTCAGATGGTTATGACCACTGGGATGACCCAAAAGGCAACATAGTGCTGAGAAGAAGGGATGGAGGAGTGCCCAGCACTGAAACATCTGTCACACCCTCCAAGGCTCAGGATCCATTGCGGAAGAGGCGGCGGAAAGAATGTAAGAGCCAAAGGAAGAGTAGGACTCCTTACAATGCAACTGACCAGACAGAAATTGGCCTCAATATCCATGACCTCACAGTGCCTAGCACTACCTTCACAAGACCCTCATAATAGGAGAAAAAGATGGTGACATCAAAATAGAAGAGAGACTAATGGAGAGAGGGAGGGGTTATGATGGAGAGCAGAGTTGTGAAGGGGAAAGAGGGGAAAGTATTGTCTGTAAGTATAGAAGTTGTCAATAAAAAAATTTTTTTTAAAGCTGGGCATGGTGGCACATGCCTTTAATTTCAGTACTCAGGAGGCAGAGGTAGGAGGATCGCTGTGAGTTTAATGCCACCCTGAGACTACATATGAATTCCAGGCCAGCCTGGGCTAGAGTGAAACCCTACCTCGGAAACAAACAGACAAAAAAAAAAAAAAAAAAAAAAAAAGAAAAAGAAAAGAAAAGAAAAGAAAAGAAAAGAAAATGTCCACCCCATTTTAGTCCACCCCAGCCACATAAAGGGTGTGCCAATATCCAGCAACAGTTCAGTTTGCCAAGGAAAACCTGCTTTGTTGTGTTACATGCTTTCCATGTAATATGTAAATTCCCACTGTGCCCAATGTCAGGCCTTAGTGTGACACTACTGAGTGAGCAGTTGACTATGGAAGGACACTCCCTAGCACATTGCTATGCTGTGTTCCCACCATTAAGATTTGACAGAACCTCAAGCACAAATGTGAGTAAAATGCGGTGGAGAAGTTAGGAAGGTGAGGCAGCAGGAGCAGGGATCCGCTGGTCCCTCTGCACTCAAGGAGCAGGGGGAAATGCTGGTGCTCAGCCAGCCCCGCTTGTTATTCAGTCCGGCACCCAGCCCAGGGAGTGGTGTCATTCACACTTAGGTGTCACTCACTTCCCACCTAAACGCACCCACAGTCATGCCCAGAGATTTTTTTTTAAATTTTATATTTTATTTTTATTTGAGAGAGAAAGAGGGAGGGAAGCAAGGAGGGAGAGAGAAAGAGAATGGGCAAGCCAGGAACTTTAGCCACTGCAAACAGACTTCCAGAAGCATATGCCACCTTGTGCATCTGGCTTATGTGGGGAATCAAACCTGAGTCCTTTAGCTTTGCAGGCTAGCACCTTAACTGCTAAGCCATCCCTCTAGCCCCAGAGATTTGTTTTCATGTGATTCTAAATTCTGTCATATTGGTGAATCAAGATTATTCTTCACATGAGGCTGGAGAGATGGCTCAGTCGTTAAAAAGCCAGACAGAGCTGGGCGTGGTGGCGTATGCCTTTAATCCCAGCACTCGGGAGGCAGAGGTAGGAGGATCAGAGGTCAGTAAAATTAGGGAATATTCACCAACAGACCCATGGGATAAAAGTCTTAAATATTGCCGGGCGTGGTGGCGCACGCCTTTAATTCCAGCACTTGGGAGGCAGAGGTAGGAGGATTGCCGTGAGTTCGAGGCCACCCTGAGACTAATTCCAGGTCAGCCTGAGCTAGAGTGAGACCCTACCTCGAAAAACCAAAAAAAAAAAAAAAAACCAAAAGTTTTAAATATTTAACCTTTATTTATTTGGCATACTAATCACTTAACATTAACATATTATAAGTTTAACTGATATGAAACATTGTTATATACTTTATAAGTAATGATAAAATACATGCTTTTTAAATATTTTATTTATTTACTTATTTTTGAGACAGAAAGAAGAGAGAGAAAGAACGGGCATGCCACTGCAAACAAACTCCAGATGCATGTGCCATCTTGTGCATCTGGCTTACATAAATAAATAAATGATAAAAAAATAAATAAATAAATAAAACAATATTTTAAAAATATTTTATTTGTTCATTTGAGAGAGAGTGAAAAAAAGGCAGATATATATAGAGAGAATGGGAACACCAGGGCCTCTAGCCAATGCAAGTGAACTCCAGAAGCATGTGCCCCCTTGTGCATCTGGCTCTAGTGGATCCTAGGGAACTGAACTCAGGTTCGTAGGCTCTGCAGGCATGTGCCTTAACTGGCGAGCCATCTCTCCAACCCCTTAACTTAACTTTAAGGTTATCATAGATGGATCTCCATCTTTGTACATGATCTATCTTAATGCCAACACTGTACTTACAGTCCATCTTGAAATCAGGTTTGCTAGTCCTCCAACTTTGCTCCTTTCAAAATTACTTTGAGAATTCCAAAATCCTTTCAATTTCCAATACATTTTAGAATCAGCAGATAGACTTCTACTGAAATGCTTGTACTGTGATTCAATTTACATTGACCACACAGATCAATTTGGGCAGAATGGACAGTATAACAAAAGTTGAGTCTTCCAGGCCATTAACCTGGTGTGCTTCTCCATTTATTTAACTCTTCAATTTTTTTTCAGTGAAGTTTTTTTTTTTTTCCAGTAGTTTTTGGTCTGCTGTCTGACACATACTCAATTAACTATATTCTTACATAGTTTTTGATTTGATTTCCATCTATAGAGTCTCTTTGATGCTAATTAAATGCTATTCTTAAAAATTTGTTTTCTAGCCAGGTGTGGTGGTGCACGCCTTTAATCCAAGCACTCGGGAGGCAGAGGTAAGGAGGATCGCTGTGAGTTCGAGGCCACCCTGAGACTACATAGTGAATTCCAGATCAGCCTGAGCTAGAGTGAGACCCTACCTCAAAAAAACAAAAACAAAAAAATTTTTGTTTTCTGACAGGACATGCCATCTCATCTGGGATGGCAGCTTGGTCGCTGCAGAAACCCTGTCCCCTTCCCTGCGGTGGCACACAGAACCTGCTATCTTAATTGAGACTACTGTGTGGGCGTAAGTTCTAGCAGCTGAGGTCATTTAGAAACCCTGACCCTCCACTCTGAATAGCACCCAGGACCTAATTGGGACAGGGATCTTAAGCTCCAGCAGCTGGATTCCAGTTAGAACTCCTCTTCCCCACACCTGGTAGCACAGTCAGCCTGCCACTGGGGATACCACCCCTGCTGAGAAAGAGCATTCAGCTCTCCTTCAGCAATCCTCACCCCCGCCAGCAGGGGGCACCCGAGATCTCCGAGGCGCAGAACCAATAGAATGGGTATGTATTATGAGGGAGGTTCATTATGTTCCCTGACCCGCTATGGACTGGGTGGTCCAGCCATGGATGTCTGAAGGCTGGAGAGTGGGAGAACTCAGTATCTGCTCAGTCCAACCTGGCACTGAAGACATGGGGGGTTTCTGGAGACCTGCTGGTCTTCAGTCCAAGTTGGAAGGTCACTGCAGCTGGGTGTTAACACTCATGATGGATAGCAGCGACCAGCTAGATGCATGCGCCAGCGAGTGGCAAAGAACCAGGAAAGAGGCCCTGCGTTCTCTTGGAGCTTCTTAGTATACAGTCTGTCACCGGAAGGGCCTTCCACTCTGGGGAAGAGTCTTCCTCCCTCCATCAAGCCTTCCTGGAAATGCCCTCATAAATCTGGACCTATGCAGTTTTTTTAACAGCCCCCTCCCCAGGCCCGAAGTGCAAAAATGACAGTTACAGGGCAATAATCAATTGCATTCCACCACCAAAATTTCTTTGCAAGTCTATGGAAAAGAATCATTTGGGGTGGAGAGATGGCTTAGTGGCTAAATGCTTGCCTGTGAAGCTCAAGGACCCCGGTTCGAGGCTCAATTCTCCAAGGATCCATGTAAGCCAGATGCATGGGGGGGGGGCATGCATATGGAGTTCGTTTGCAGTGGCTGGAGGCCCTGGCTTGCCCATTCTCTCTCTCTCTCTCTACCTGCCTATTTCTGTCTCTCTCTTCCTCTGTCAAATAAATAAATAAAAATAAAATAAATAAAAGTGTTGAGGGGCATTTAACTTCTTTTAAAAAAATGAAAGAATCATTTGTATCACTGTTGGTTTAATTCAAAGGCAAGAAAAAGAACCAGCGACACAGATGGAGCATTCAGTTATTTGGCGCCACTTCCAAATCAAGAACGTTTTTCTAAATCACGAACATTTTTTCCAGACTTTTACCAGAAAAAAATAGGTTATTTATTTACGTAGTGTATATAATGTATTGCTCAACCATACATAATGCTCTTTAAACTTATTTCATATAACTTTTTTTTTTTTTTTTTTTGCAAGGTAGGGTCTCACTCTGGTCCAGGCTGACCTGGAATTAACTATGTAGTCTCAGGGTGGCCTCAAACTCTCGGCAATCCTCCTACCTCTGCCTCCCAAGTGCTGGGATTAAAGGCGTGCGCCACCACACCCAGCTCTTTTGTTTTGTTTTTTTGACGTAGGGTCTCAGTGTAGCTCAGGCTGACCTGGAATTCACTCTGTGTTCTCAGGATGGCCTTGAACTCATGGTGATCCTCCTACCTCTGCCTCCCGAGTGCTGGGATTAAAGGCATGCGCCACCATGCCTAGCTTATTTCATACAACTAAATTTATAGATATCATTATCATTATTTAAATTATACATAAACGGTTTGAGCTACCTTTTAGCTTCCCAGTGAACCAAAAGCTTTCCATGTTCGTCTGAGTCACTTTGCTTTGAGTTTTTTGTGACTTTGGATGATACCTCATATGCTTTGCAACACAGCGTGACAAAGGCTGGCCTGGAACAGAAAAGCGTAGGGACCTGTATTCTGTACTCTTCGCTTCGCTATGACAAAATACCCGACATGCAGAAATCATTTCGAAGAGGAAAAATGTTTTTGTTTGTCAGTTTCAGAGGGTTCAGTCCATCAGAGAGGGAAGGGGGTGGAGGGAAGCACAGAGCGGTACAAATATCGCAGCAGCCAGGAGCAGAGAAAAGGGAAACAGGAAGGAGCCAGGACCCTGAACAGCTCCAAGGACATGCCCCAGTGACATACTCCCTCCACCTAGAACCCACTCCTACTTTTCCCTATCTCTAAATAATGCCATCATATTATGGTGTTCTTTTTTTTGGGGTACAGTCTTGCTGTAGCCCAGGCTGACCTGGAATTTACTGTGTAGTCTCAGGGTGACCTTGAACTCACAGTGGGCCATTGTGTTATGAGTCTATGAAGGAATTAACCCATTGATTTGACTAGGTCACATCCCTCATGATCGGTTGCCTCTGGAGATGTCCCGAACACACACAGAAGTGTGTTTCATTAATCTCTTTGGGGGAGGGTCTTAATCCAATCAAGCTGATGATCAAGATTAAGTTTGGGTTTCACAAGACAGGCAGCCGTGGCTGGCTCTATTATGTCCACTTAGAGAGTGATGGAGCCTTTCTTGGATTACCTTGGGTGTGAATGCAGGACACTCAACGGTCACTGAAACCCCCCAGCCCGTGGCTGTTGAGCCATTTCTCTCTCAATCACTTAGGCCAGCAAATGAGAACAGATGGAGGACGTGCCGGGAAGGACATGCAGCAAGACTTACTGTAAAGAGATAGAAAAAGCTCCCCATAGAGGGGAGGGAAGGGACTAGACAAAGAATTGTAGTTGACACTCAGGACTGGAGTGGCTTTTATAGGTTGCAGATGGTGGGGGGAGTGATGGCTTATAGAGTGAGATAGGTCTACATAGACATACCTGGGGTCTTTGATTGGTGAGAATTAAGTAAGGTGAGATTGCACAAGCTCAAGGAGAGAACAATGAAGTTCTACGGAAGTTGAGGGACCAGGAAATGGAAAGAACAAGAGTAGATAGATGGTCAGTCAGCCTGATGGGTCAACAGCCACCCTCTGATCAGTAGGGATTCTTTTAGAGTTTCAGTCCCTGGACTGGAGCTTCCTGATTGTTGGACTTCCGGCCAGAGCAATGTCCATTTCTCCTTGATGGCCTGTAACACTGACTCAACTAAGTGGAACACAAGTTAGCTGGTTCCTAATCTCTGTCACCACCACTTATGGAAATGATGTGCTGTCCCAAGTTTCTGTTCATGAGCGAAGAACTCTGTATTACAACACTAAAGGTCAGGGCTGGAGAGATGGCCTAACGGTTAAGGCGTTTGCCTGCAAAACCAAAGGACCTAGGTTCGAGTCCCTAGGACCCATCTTAGCTAGATGCACAAGGGAGCTCATGCATCTGTAGTTCGTTTGCAGTGGCTGGCGGCCATAGCACGCCCATTCTCTCTCTCCTCCCCTCTTTCTCTGTTAAATAAATAAATAAAAATAAATATGTATATACATATAAAAAACCACTAAAGGTCAGCTCCAATTTATTTTTATTTATTTTTATTTTTTCAAGGTAGGGTTTCACTCTAGCCCAGGCTGACCTGGAATTCACTATGTAGTCTCAGGGTGACCTTGAACTTGTGGCGATCCTCCTACCTCTGTCTCCCGAGTGCTGGGATTAAAGGTGTGCACCACTACGCCCGGCTATTTTTTTTTTTATTCTTATTTTTTTTTTTGGTTTTTCGAGGTAGAGTCTCATTCTAGCCCAGGCTGACCTGGAATTCACTCTGTATTCTCAGGGTGGCCTTGAACTCATGGTGATCCTCCTACCTCTGCCTCCCGAGTGCTGGGATTAAAGGCGTGCACCACCACGCCTGGCTGTTTTTTAAAACTATATTTTATTTTTATTCATTTATTTGAGAGGGAGATTGGTTTCAATTGTTTGATTTTTAATCTTTATAAAATAGTTGATAGGAGGTAGGAAATTCAATCCTTTTACCTCCCAGGGTGATATAAATCTTTATGCAGTTAAGAATTCAAGAACTAAATTAAAAAAGAGACTAATGGAGAGAGGGAGGGGATATGATGGAGAGTGGAGTTCTAAAGGGAATGGGGAATGCACCTTTTGTATGTAAGTATGTTTTGTTGTCAATAAATATTAAAAAAAAAAAAGAATTCAAGAACTGGAGGGGCTGGAGAAATGGCTTAGTGGTTAAGGCGTTTGCCTGTGAAGCCAAAGGATCCTGGTTCAATTCTCCAGGACCCATGTAAGCCAGATGCACAATGGGCACATGCATCTGGAGTTCATTTGCAGTGGCTAGAGGCCCTGGTGTGCCCATTCTCTCTCTGTCTGCCTCTCTTCTATCTCTCTCTCTCTGCTTGCAAATAAATAAATAAAAATAATAATTAAAAAAGAATTCAAGAACTGGGTTGGGGAGATGGCTCAGCGGGTAAGGCACTTGCCTGCAAAGCCTGACAGCCGGGGTTTGATTCCCCAGTACCCATGTAAAGCCAGATGAACAAAGTAAAGCATGTGTCTGGAGTTCATTTGTAGCAGCTAGAGGCCCTGGCACACCCATTCTCTCTTTCTCTCTGTGTCTCTTCTCTCTCTCTGCTGGCAAATAAATAAATAAATAAAACTATTTTTTAAAAAAAGAATTCAAGAACTGATTCTCTGTGGGTGTCTTTCTATGTTGAAGATAATACCAGTTCAGTTAGGAAGTAAAATGAATTCTTCAGGGTGGTCCAGACCTTGAGAAGATCTTCAACTCTGATATGCATCTTATCACTAATTTATAAAAAGTGTTTCTACCCAGAAACCACTGAAATAAGTGAACTGAGAGGCATTAGTTATGGAAATTAAATCAAAGGTATCTGGCTTTGCATCTCTGATTGCACATTGAAGCCATACAATTACAGTGAATAAAATCAATGTTTCTTATAGTCACAACTAGCAATTATACAGAGACTTTTAAAATTCAAATGATATTTGTATTAGAAGAAATCCCTCCTCTTCTTCCCCAGCCCTCAAAATAGATCTCACTGGGAAACTCCTGCCTGTGGTTCCTCTCTTCACACAGTCCTGCCCGCAGCTCTGTCCTGCCAGTCTCTACATAGCTGAGGGGCTGTGCTGAGAAGGAAAAGAGTCTGCTTCCCTCAGCTCAACAGATTTCTAGTCTTCAAAAATTCCAACACTGTGTCAAAGCTTTGATGCCCAAAGAAGGGTGAGAAGAAAAACCCTAGGAGGGCAAGTGAAAAGCTATCTTTAAAACTTATTATTATTAATAATTATTTTAATATTTTTATTTATTTATGAGAGAAGGGTATACTGGGGCCCTAGCCACTGCAAACTCCAGATGCATGCGCCACCTTGTGCATCAGGCTTTACTTAGGTACTGGGGAATCCAACCCCGGTCCTTAGACTTCACAGGCAAGCTCCATCTCCCCAGCCCTATTGTTATTATTTCACCAGAGAAAGTACTAAAGAGTTGGAGTCAGTGAGAATACAACACCCATGCTGTGGCCTCAAAACACCATTTCCTCCTAAAAGAAACCAACATTCCCTTGAAAATGGAGCAAAGAAGAAAAAAAGTACAAATTCAGCCTGGGCCTATTCTGAGATTGGTGGAACATATCACATTGACGGGACAAGCTGAGCAGGAAAGCCAGGCCCAAGAACTTATTAGACGGAGGGAAGCGGCTCTACTGTCACTGACCAGTTACCTGACCACCTGGTGTGTGTGTCCAGTTACTCTGGATTGCTTCAGGGGCTTCAGTTCTCTTGACATAGTTTACCCAAATACCATCTACCTGTTTGCCCACCTGCACCATCCATCCGTCCTTCCATCCGTCCGTCATTCATCTATCCACCCATCTACCCATCTATGCACCTGTTCGTCTGGACCCACACTTGCCTTCCTTCTCTTTACCTGGCTCCAGCAGTGCAGCTCTGACCCTGCAGCCTGATTGTCCTCCCAGCGCCAGCAGCTGCGGTAGATCCTCTGGCCTCTCCTGCAAGGGGTTCTGGGTTCTCCGACCCATGCAGGCTCTCACATTTCTATCAGTTTCTCAGGTCTGGCCCAGCAGGCCTCTTTGAAAGTCTTTGCTCTTTTAACCCCTTGAAGTTATTCTGTAATCTACATATGTGCGTATAGAGAGATAGCTTTATTGTGTGATGTGGGATTTGAGCATTCACATTAGCAGTTAAGATTGGAATAAAAGAACCTGTTCACCTTGGCCAGGGCTGTCCAGGAAAGCTGGAGTATCTGACAAATTGTGGCCATTGAAGTTGCTGTTCTCTGTGAATTTATTATTATTCAATAAATTCTGACATTGTGGAAAGACACAAGCTTGTGTTGGTCTACTCTACAAAAGAATGCTAAGTAACAAATGTAGAAAATATGATCAAGGGCTGGAGAGATGGCTTAGTGGTTAAGGCGTTTGCCTGAAAACCAAAAAGCCAAAGGGACAGAGGAGCACTCAGCACGGAAACATCTCCACCACACCTTCCGAGGCTCGGGGTCCACTGCGGAAGAGAGGGTGGAAAGAATGTAAGAGCCAAAGGAAGGGTAGGACTCCTTACAATGTGCTCCTCCAGACACAAAACGGCCTCGCAGTGCCTGACACTACCTACACAAGACAATCATAATAGGAGGAAAGATCATGACATCAAACTGAAAAGAGATTTGATTGAGAGGGGGAGGGGATATGATGGAGAGTGGAGTTTCAAAGGGGAAAGTGGGGGGGGAGGGAAGCACCATGGGATATTGTCTACAATTGTGGAAGTTGTCAATAACAAAAAAAAAGAATATAAAAGAAGCATCAAGACATCGTCCTTTCCCACCTTCCCAGTGAGAAGAATAAGCCTTGCGGGTGGAGCCTAGGAGCTGGAAAAGAGGGGTGCTCACCAAAAGTCTCGTGAGCACCAGGCTGCTCATCCTGGGTCCAAGGCTGAATCCACAAGTCAGGCCTGGGCACAGGGTCAGGAAGGGGCGGGGCCAAACTCCACAGTCACCTGAGTGACAGCAGAGGAACGGGAGATGTTAAGCCACCGCTGCCATTTGTTTTATCTCTGTTTGGTGGACAGGAATTAAGATCCATATTTCTCCTATGGGCCTTCCTGTCTAGCTGCCTCTCCCCATTGTTACTGACCTGGGGTATTAGGGGTTCAGGAAAGTCACTGAACCCCAAACCCTAGGTTCGTGTCTACTTTTTTTTTGGTTTTGCAAGGTAGGGTCTCACTCTGGTCCAGGCTGACCTGGAATTAACTTTGTAGTCTCAGGGTGGCCTCGAACTCTTGTCATCCTGAACCCCAAACCCTAGTGCTGGGATTGTCTCTACTTTTAACAAAAGAATGGAATAAAGTAAGCTGTAGAAGGGTAATTCTTGAATTATTATATTCATTGAGGAAGCAAGGGAAGGAAAATGAATATACTCACATGGTCTGAGAGCCCGCATGGTGGACCTGGGAAACCATAAAAAGAGAATTAGGGAAGAAAAGATAGTACAAAGAACTCCTGCCATGTGGAGGGCAGGAGGGGCAAAGAGCCTATGTGGGAGGGAGGGGTGTGGGGGGACGTGTTCCTCAGCCCAGCCAGGCCGAGATCGGGGAAACTCATCAGAACTTGATGGTTCACGAGTGGTCGGGCAGCCCAGAGAGAGGTTGTCTCCCCTAGTGAAAAGTATTTATAACCTTAGGGTGGTGGGCCCTACCTTCTAGCTTAGGTGAGCCAGAGAGACAACCAGTGGGTCTCAGGAAGAGGCTAGCTAGCCATGCTACCAAGTTCTGGGGGCTGAACTTCACCAACCACAATGCCAGGATTAGGAGGAAAGGGGGCACTCCTCCCAGGAGGAGCCCAGGTTGTTTGTGGAAAAACAGATCCCCTTTAGGCAAGAGATAAGGAGTCAGATCATCCCGTGATCTCTAGCAAGTGCAGGTGGCAGAGGGCAGACATTTCTGCCTTTTCTTTCAGGGTCCAGTCACTTTATCTGCCTAAGGAAGCTACCTGACTCCCTCTCACGACCTGACTCCCTCTCAGGGTCTCTGGCAGAGACAAGCTGTCAATATCTTGCTTTCTGTCAGCCAGATAGATCTTATTTCATAGATGTGAGCAGGCTTCTGGTCTGAGTCCAAGATGCAGGGGGAGCCAGGCGTGGTGGCGCACGCCTCTCATCCCAGCACTCAGGAGGCAGAGGTAGGAGGATCACCGTGAGTTCGAAGCCACCCTGAGACTACATATGAATTCCAGGTCAGCCTGAGCTAGAGTGAGACCCTACCTCGAAAAACAAAACACAAACAAAAAACCAAGATGCAGGGGGGAAGACCCCCAGCATTGAGCAGAGTCCTCAAACCTCAGGGCAATTAAGAAAAAAAAAAAAGCCCAGGGGCAAAAGAAACCAGCACAGTTTGCCTGCTGTGAACACTTCCATGGTGACTAACTGAAGACAAAGCCATATTTATTGTTTTGATAAGACTCAAATGCTTACTTTAAAGACCGTTGTTGTCATGGTAACAGAAGATCAATGTTTTCATCAGACACCAGTTGCTTAAAGTCAAGAGAACAATCTTTTTTTTTTCTGTGGTGACAAAACCCAGTGGAGAGGCTGGGACTGGGACCACCAGTATGAACAACAAACAGTCATTCACTGGCTTTAAAACTACTTCAGAGGCTGGAGAGATGGCTCACCCACACTCCAGACACATGCGCCACTTTGTGTATCTGGCTTATGTGGGCACTGGGGAATCGAACCTGGTTCTTAGGCTTCACAGGCAAGTGCCGTAACTGGTAAGCCATCTCTCCATCCCTACATCTTTTTAAAAAATAAAGTATATTCATTTATTGGAGAGAGAGAGAGTGAGAGAGAAAGAGGCACATATGCAAAGAGAATATGCATGCCAGGGACTCTAGCCACTGCAAACGAACTCCAGGCAAATGTGCCACCCTGTGCATCTGGCTTTATGTGGATATTGGGGAATCGAACCTGGGTCCTTTGCCTTTACAGGCAAATGTCTTAACCACTAAACCATCTCTCCAGCCCTGTTCTCCATCTTTTAATGGGTCATTGCAACAAGTTGAGTTAGAGACCCATGGAACCTTGTGGCATGAGCATCGTCACCATAATTGCTGAAGCTAAGAAATTGTCCCAAGAAGAAAATGTTCAGTTCTACAGCCATAAGACATATTCATGACAATAACATAATAAGATTAGAAATCAAGTGTAAGAGGTAAATCTAAAAATCAGAACCTGGAAGTGAAGACTTTTAAATAACCCTTATG
Source organism: Orientallactaga sibirica (assembly GCA_036365145.1). NCBI lineage: Eukaryota > Metazoa > Chordata > Mammalia > Rodentia > Dipodidae > Orientallactaga > Orientallactaga sibirica. The sequence goes on from JAEOAD010001365.1 coordinate 4,610,874, forward strand.
TCAAGGAAGAAACGGGGCTTCTTTTTGGCTATGGGAACACAGGAAACACCCAATCTTACAACATTCACTCTGTAGTCTCAGGGTGGCCTTGAACTCATGGTGATCCTCCTACCTCTGCCTCCCACATGCTGGGATTAAAGGCGTGTGCCACCACCCTGGGCTTCCCTTCAGTTTTTAAAAAAATATTATTTATTTATTTATTTATGAAAGAGAAAGAGAGAGAGAGAGAATGGGCATTCCAGGGCCTCTTGCCATTGCAAACAAACTCCAGACACATGTGCTACTTTGTGTATTTATCTGGCTTTACATGGGTGCTGGGGAATTGAACCTGGGCCATTAGGTTTTGCAAGCAAATGTCTTTAGCCGCTGATCCATCTCCCCAGCCCCACCTCTCAGTTTTGACTATAGCTAGCTTGCAATTCCAGGGCCCAGGACGGCCTCCTCATGTACGCCGAGTCTTGGTGCTGGCTGTCGGGTGGGCCTTCGCTGTCATCTCATCTCATGACCTCGGAGTCGGCACCAGTCACATGTCAGCATGCACATTCCAACAAGGCTTCCTGTGGGTGAGCCTGTGTCTGCCTCATTCTGTCAGCCAAAGGGATACCTAGGCCAGCTTTGATGATGAAGAAGCCCCCACTGCTTGGTGGGACCGGTCACAAAGCCACATGACAAAGGCGCGTGGACTCGGAGAGGCCTGGTCCACCATTCACCTTCCTGTGTCAGGGTACCTCCAAACCTGAGGGTAGTTGCTGCAGACAAGATCCAGTGGGCTCAGACCTCGGGCGGTTTTGCTACTTTCTCAGCTCAGCCGGGAACTCATCAGGGAAGACACAAACACAGTGACACCTGTGTGGCACCTGGCTAGGTGAAAGCAGACAGTGGGGAACATCGCTCTCCCCTTTTCACCTGTGTATGCTCACCTTGCACATAGTCAAAAGCTTTGGAAAAAGGTAGTTAAAGGATTGAGGAAAAATTCTCTTCCAGATTTTCCGTTCTACTTAATTTTAACAAATAGAATATATATATCAACTAATGAATATTTCAGTCTTTCACATGTGAACCAAAAAATGTAATTATGGATTTGACTCCACCAGCATCGGCTGCCTGTGGTAGTCAGTGATCACAGATCGCATTAAATGAAAGGTGAACCCCATTACGGTATCAGGAAAATGGAGCTTAATAAGTTTTGTAATTATGGGGCAAATCTATGCAAATTGCAATTTTTATTAGGCAATTTTCCATCTTCATCTAGCCTCTAATAGTCCATTAGACGCGTGGCAGTTCAATGCTTTGATTAAAGAAGTTCTTTGACTTTTCTGTTTTGTTCGTTGTAACGAAGAAATTGAATTTGGGGATAGAATCGTCACAAGCTTGATTTTCTTATCTTTTTCAATCTTCTTACAAATAAGATTTGAATCTTATGTTAGCTATTAAGCTAAAACTCTATAAATCCAATTTATGCCCTTTTTTTTTTTTTTTGAGGTAAGGTCTCACGCTGGTCCAGGCTGACCTGGAATTAACTACATAGTCTCAGGGTGCCCTCGAACTCACAGCAATCCTCGTACCTCTGCCTCCCAAGTGCTGGGATTAAAGGCGTGCACCACCACGCCCAGCTTATGTCCATTTTTAATATAAATCAAGAACTCAAGAGAATTTTGTGTCCTCCCGCCAATCTCACAACCAAGGTCTTCTTGTCCATTTAATGTGCCATGTGGGGATGTCAGCCAAAAGGAAAGAGCTTCTATTTTTTTCAAATTTAAAAACATTTTTACTTATTTATTTGCAAGTAGAGAGATAGACACACACACACACACACACACACACACACACACACACAGAATGAGCACATAAAGGCCTCCAGCTGCAGCGAATGAACTTCAGATGCATGTGCAACTCCATCTGGATTTATGTGGGTCCTGGGGAATTGAACCTGGGTCGTTATGCTTTGCAGGCAAGCACCTTAACCATTAAACCATCTCCTCAGCTCCAAATTTTAATTTTGTTTTGTTTTGTTTTTTGGTTTTTCAAGGTAGGGTTTCACTCTAGCCCAAGCTAACCTGGAATTCACTATGTATTCTCAGGCTGACCTCGAACTCATGGCAATCCTCCCACCTCTGCCTTCCAAGTGCTGGGATTAAAGGCGTGCGCCACCACATTCGGCAAATTTAAAATTTTTTAAAAACATTTTATTTATCTGAGAGAGAGAATGGGAGAGAGAAAGTGAGAGGGAGGGAGAGAGAATGGGTGTGCCAGTGCCTCTTGATATTGCAAACAAGTTCCAGATGTATGTGACACTCTGTGTATCTGGCTTTTCATGTGGATGGGAGGTTTTGCAAGCACGTTTTAGCCACTGAGCCATCTCCCTCGTATGCAAAGAACTTCTCAATTTTAAGAAGTTTTTTTTTTTTTTTTTCTGAGACAGGGTCTCACTATATAGCTCAGGCTGGCCTTAAACTTACAGTCCTCCTGCCACAGCATTCTGAGTGCTGGAATTATATGCATTATATACATTCTGAGTGCTGGATTTATATACATGAGCCACTACAGCAAGATCAGTTTCAGGAATTCTTACCAGGGTTTGTTTGTGTTCTTTGGAGAGGTAGGGAGTGTTTTGTGTGTGTGCACACATGTGCATGCATGTTATGGTGCACATGTGAAGGTCAAGGAGAATGTTGGGTGTTGGTCCTCGCTTTCTACCTTGTTCATTGTTGCATGTGCCAGTCTACCTGGCACAGAGGCTTCTGGGTGACTCTTCTGTGCTAGCCTCCTGTTTTTGCGCTGGGCACACTGGGATTCTAGGTGCTCCAGCAGCTGGCTTTACATGGGTTCTGGGGATCTGAACACTGGCATTCAGACTTGCACAGCAAGTGCTTTATCCACTGAGCCGTCTTCCTAAACCCTATGTATGTTTAGTGTGTGTGAGGGCATTATTTTGAGACTGTCTTGCCATGTACCCCAGGCTGGCCTTGAACTTGTGAACTTCCTGCTTCAGCCTCCCGAGTGCTGGTATTTCAGGTGTGTACCACCATTCCTGACTCCAGTTGATAATCTTAAAAATGTTGTTTTAGGCTCTGGAGAGATTGCTTAGTGGTTGAGGCACTTGCCTGCAAAGCCTAAGGACCCTGGTTCAATTCCACAGTACCCACATAAGCTAGGTGGTACATGAGTCTGGAGTTTGTTTGCAGTGGCTAGAGGCTCTGGTGCACCCATTCTCTCTCTCTCTCTCTCTCTCTACCTGCCTCTGTCTCTCAAATAAATAAATTATATATATATATGTTTTCTGAGGTAGGGTCTCACTCTAGCTTAGGCTGACCTGGAATTCACTATGTAGTCTCAGGGTGGCCTCGAACTCACAATGATCTTCCTACCTCTGCCTCCTGAGTGCTGAGATTAAAGGTGTATGCCATCACGCATATTTTTTTTTTATATTGTTTTAGAGCTGGAGAGATGGCTCAGCAGTTCAAGGCACTTGCTTGCAAAGCCTGAACCACTGGATTCAATTCCCCTGTACCCACATAAAGCTAGATGCGCAAAGTGCACGTGTGTCTGGAGATTGTTCATAGCAGCAGGAGGCCCTGATGTGTCCATTTCCTCTTTTCCCTTATTGCTCTCTCAAATAAATAAATGAATATTAAAAAAGTGTTGTTTTACCTGTGTGATGATTCTAAAACTATAGATCATCTTATGCCTTAGGAATTCAAAATTAAGAGGTGAGCTAAGCGTGGTGGCTCACGCCTAGCAATAGAGTAAAGAAGGAAGGTCTTGCTGTAAGTGCACGGCCTCAAGCGTGCCAGGCCAGCACTCATCCTCTGAGCGTATCTCTGTAGTAACCTCCGACTTGGCAAGAAGCGTGGCACTAAAGGACGAGTTTGAGGTACAGGATCGCCATTTCTTATGGTAGGGAGCACAAGGAAGACTAAAATTCGACCCGTGATCAAGAGTTCTTCCTGAGACCCAAAACCATGAACCTGTGGGGATAAGCGGATCTCGAGGAGGAGAACGAGGTGGAAGTGACAGAACAGCCTTCAGGCCCGACCTTTCCTACAGGGCAAACCCACCGTTCCCACCAAGGAAATGATGGCAATTGGAAAATACTCTCTCTCTCTCTCTGAATTGCTTGACTTGGAAAGACATTTATTTTATTTAATTTTATATTTCTTATTTATTTTATTATTTTATTTTACTTTATTTTTTTGAGGCACGCCCAACAGACTGGACCTTTTTATGTGAGAGATGTGTGCACCCCCTTGTGCACATGTGCAACCTTGTGCGCATGCGTCACCTTGTGTGTCTGGCTTATGTGGGATCTGAAGAGTCAAACATGGGTCCTTAGGTTTCACAGGCAAATGCCTTAACCACTGACCCATCTTTCTCTCTCTCTCTCTCACACACACACACACACACACACGCACACGCACGCACGGCCAGTCTGTCAGGCTTGCAGTGTGACTGTGTTCACAGGAGAGTGAAGAAAGATGCTCACGCAGCCAGGACTGTGGGAGCTGTATATGGCTTTCAGGGCTTTGCTGAACCCCATGGTGGGTTGTGACCTTTACAGGGCAGGAGAGACTGACAAGGCAGATCTGAGTGACTTAGATTGGCATGTCAATCAGGTTTATAAAAGGCTCCTAGCGATCAAGAGGGGGTGAGAAAAAGAAGTAAAGGGGCCGCTCTGTCACCCGAAAGCAAATGTGGGAAGTGAGCTGGAGTGCCTAGGGAGAAGCTGACAGAGAGCCAAATGCTGTGCTTCTGAACTTATGGAAAGTTTGATGCCTGAGCAACAGCTCATCAGAGGGGGAGAGGAGATGCAAGTGGTCCCCACCGAGCCCACTGCTATATGAAGTTGCAGTCAGCTCTACATTGCTGGGCCGAACATCCAACCAGACCTAGGTTATGGGAGGAACGGGTTTACGTCGGCTTACGGATCTAGGAAAGTTCCATCAATGGCGGAAGAAGCTGGCTCCCTTTCATAGATCCAAGCAGACAGATACCACCAAAGAGCCGGCACCACAGGAACCACCGGAGTTCAAACTGCTCTCTCCACACCGTGGGGCTGGACTCCAGGATCTGCTGCTGGCAACACCTCCACCTGGACGCCTGTTACAAGTTTAATTTTAATAAAACACCGGAGTCTCAGGATCCTAATATTTACATTATCACATTCCAGCTACCACAGTGGTGTTGGGCACTGCTAAAAACAGGCTGGGACTGTGAGGAGGCTGGCCTGAACTATTGGACACGGCTGGGGACCTTGGGCTGTGGGGTTGCAGCTGGCCCTATCCTTGGGAACCCACCCTAGGCTTGAGTGAGAGAGAAAGAAAGAAGAAAACACTAAGGAATAAAACAAAACAAAGAAACAATAACAACCAAAACCCCACATATTCACTGCTACCATTTGACCTCTTTGTACAGGCTGTTCCTTTTTTTTTTTTTTTAAACCCTTTATTTATTTATTGGCAAGTTGAGAGAGATAGAGAGAAGAGAGACAGACAGATGGAATGGTCACACCAGGGCCTCCAGCCACTGCAAAGCAACTGCAGATGTATGCACCACTTTGTGTATCTGGCTGTATGTGGGCACTGGGGGATCCAACCCAGGTCGTTAGGCTTTGCAGGCAAGCGCCTTGACCACTGAGCCATCTCTCCAGCTCCTGGAATGTTCTCTTCTAATACAGAGTGGAGAGTTGAATGGGAGGAGGTGGAAGTCATGTGAAAATGAGAGAGAAGAGAATCACATGCAAATGCCCTCTGCTTAGAATGTTCCAGAAGCACCCACGCTTGTTTTGGTTTTTCTTGATGGAACAAAGTGTTTTAAAATGGGCATAGTATAGGAAAAAATATATTAGTATATTTTAGCAACATCGGAAGTAGACATTTTATACACCAGAGGGCAAAAAGAATAATTGCACAAGTCAAACTTCCTTTGAGGAAGTGTCAAACTTGTGTTGGTAATCACAATAAATATTTACTAAGTGCTTTCTCTGGGCCCGATTCTGTTCTAAGAGCTTCAAATTTTTAACTAGTTTAGTCCTTTCAAAAGCAGTTTGGGATGAGACTTGAATTAATCTATTTTCTGTTCAGGGAACTGAGAGGCAGACAATGCGTCCAAGGTCTCACTGCCTGGGAGGATATTAGAAAATATTAGTGTACAATGGGCATTAATTAATTAATTAATAATTTGGGCTTACTAGAGTGTATGATACCGTCAGAGGAAAATCCAGCTATCTTGATGTGAGAAGTCCCAGGAGAGTTTTGGCCATCAGATAAAAAGCAGCTCAGGAGCTTGAGGGATGGCTTAGTAGTTATGGCGTTTGCCTGCAAAGCCAAAGGACACAGGTTCAATTCTCCAGGACCCACGTTAGCCACATGCACAAAGGGGCACATGTGTCTGGAATTCATTTGCAGTGGCTGAAGACCCCGGCATGCCCATTCTCTCTCCCTCTCTCTGTCAAATCAATAAAAATAATTTTTTTTTTTTGGTTTTTTCGAGGTAGGGTCTCACTCTAGTTCAGGCTGACCTGGAATTCACTCTGTATTCTCAGGGTGGCCTTGAACTCATGATGATTCTCCTACCTCTGCCTCCTGAGTGCTGGGATTAAAGGCGTGTGCCACCACGCCGGGCATAAAAATAATTAAAAAAAAAAAAAAGCAGCTCAGATTTACAAGGCATGTACCAATGGTTTCTGCTTAGAATTCTTAAGATAGCATACACTGAGTTCACATATTACCCTTAAATATCATAGAAAAATGATAAGATACTGAAATCTCTGCTGCTAATATACAGCATCTTATGACATTTTCTTTTTTTCTTTCTTTTATTTAAAATTTTTCGAGGTAGGATCTTACTCTAGTCCAGGCTGACATGGAATTCACTATGCAGTCTCAGGGTGGCCTCAAACTTACAGTGATCCTCCTACCTCTGTCTCCTGAGTGCTGGGATTAAAGGCGTGCGCCACCATGCCCTGCTTATGACATTTTCTATGTGGAAAAACCCAAACCTCGTCATGGATTGTAGTAATTCATTGCGTTTTGACAGTGTTGCTGTTATACACCAATTGAATCCTCTACATCTAATTTTCTTTGTTAGTTTTGAGGTCAGTCTATTACTGACTGATTTTCATTTAATTATTTTAAAAACTGTTTTTGAGGGCTGGAGAGATGGCTTAGTGGTTTAGGTGCTTGCCTGTGAAACTTAAGGGCCAGGTTTAAGTCCCCAGTATCCACATAAGCCAGATACACAAGGTGGAGCATGCGTCTGGATTTCGTTTGTAGTGGCTGGAGCTCTGGTGTGCCCATTTCTCTCTCTCTCTCTCTCTCTCAAATAAATAAATAAAATATTAAAAATTTTTTTTTGGGTTTTTTGATGTAGGGTCTCACTCTAGCCCAGGCTGACTTGTGATTCACTATGTAGTTTCAGGGTGGCCTTGAACTCATGGTGATCCTCCTACCTCTGCCTCCCAAGTGCTAGGATTAAAGGCGTGCACCACCACGCCTGGCTTTAAAATGTTTTTGAGACAGTATCTTGTTATGTAACAAGGCCACCCTGGAACTCGCGATGTTGCCCTGGCTGGCCTCAATATCATGATCATCTGCCTTCAGCCTCCTGAGTACTAGGATTTAGGCTGTTTTCCCCTCTCCCCCAACAGTTTTAGAATCACAGCAAAATTGAGAGGAAGGCACAGGTACTTTCCAGCATCCCCATTTGCACAGCTTACCCCGTTAGCAACGTCCTTCACACACAGGTACATTGATTCCAGTTGATGAACCCACGCTCATCAGTGCGTGTGCGTGCGTGTGCGTTCATGTGCGTGTGTGTGTGTGCGTGTGTGTGTTCTCTATCCCTCTTTCTACAAACCCACCAGTGTTCAGTCACGAGGCTCCATCCTCATGGCCCTATCTAATCCTGTGCACCCTTCAAAAGCCTGCCTCTAAACACCACAATTGGATTAAGTTTGCACTTTCTTAATACTGCACTATGTGGATTACATTTTAACACCTGCAGCCCAGGAGGAGACATTCCAACCCTGTTCAGATCATAGCAGTTACACATTCACATGGCCTTCTTCCATTTAGTAATAGACTTAAAATTCTTGTATGTCTTTTTATATTTATTTATTTTAGAGAGGGAGAGAGAAAGACAGAAGGAAAAAATGGGTGCAATAGGGCCTCCAGCCACTGCAAACGAACTCCAGATGCAGCTGGCTTACGTGGGTCCTGGGGAATTGAACCTAGGTCCTTTGTCTTCATGGGCAAGTGCCTTAACCACTAAGCCATCTCTCCAGCACCTCTTCTATGTCTTTTCATGGCTGGGGAGATACATTTTCAGTGCTAATAGTTAATTGCCTAGGTGCATTCTTAATTCTTTTTTTTTTTTTTTTTTTTTTTTCGAGGTAGGGTCTCACTCTGGTTCAGGCTGACCTGGAATTCACTATGTAGACTCAGGGTGGCCTGGAACTCTCAGCAATCCTCCTACCTCTGCCTCCCGAGTGCTGGGATTAAAGGCGTGCGCCACCACGCCCGGCTGCATTCTTAATTCTTAATGAAAGATTTCTTGGTGCTTCCAAGTTGGGCACTTCTGTGTAAATCTTCTATAAAGATATGTACAGATATTAGTGTAGACTTAAGTTTTCAACTCATTTGAACAAATACCAAGGAGCAGGGTTGGCGAATTATATGCTGAGAGTGCATCTAGATTTGTAAGACTGTGCATGTGTGTCCCCACCCGCAAAGGATGAAGGTGCCCATTGCTCCCTGTTCTTGCCAGCATGCGATGACATCAATGTTTTGGAATTTTGACCCTGCTCTTTTGTAAATTTCGAGGGTTGGAGAAGGAAACCAGGAACTTTCATTACAGGCAAGTGTTCCACTGAGCTCCAGCCCAGCCCCTCACTGTGGATTCTAGAAAAGTGCTCTACCACTGAGCCAAGCCCCCAGCCCCTCCCTGTGGATTCTAGACAAGTGCTCTACCTCTGAGCCACGCCCCCAGCCCTCACTGTGGATTCTAGACAAGGGCTCTAACGCCCCAGGCCCCTCACTGTGGATTCTGCGCTCTACCACTGAGCCCCAGCCCTCACTGTGGATTCTAGACAAGTGCTCTACCACTGAGCCACGCCCCCAGCCCCTCACTGTGGATTCTAGACAAGAGCTCTACCACTGAGCCACGCCCCCAGCCCCTCACTGTGGATTCACAAGTGCTCTGCTCTCTAGACAAGTGCTTCTACCGCTGAGCCACGCCCCAGCCCCTCACTGTGGATTCTAGACAAGTGCTCTACCGCTGAGCCACGCCCCAGCCCCTCACTGTGGATTCTAGACAAGTGCTCTACCCTGAGCCACACCCCAGCCCCTCACTGTGGATTCTAGACAAGTGCTCTACCACTGAGCCACGCCCCAGCCCCTCACTGTGGATTCTAGACAAGTGCTCACCGCTGAGCCACGCCCCCAGCCCCTCACTGTGGATTCTAGACAAGTGCTCTACCGCTGAGCCACGCCCCAGCCCCTCACTGTGGATTCTAGACAAGTGGTCTACCTCTGAGCCACGCCCCCAGCCCCTCACTGTGGATTCTAGACAAGTGTTCTACCACTGAGCCACGCCCCAGCCCCTCACTGTGGATTCTAGACAAGTGCTCTACCACTGAGCCACACCCCCAGCCCCTCACTGTGGATTCTAGACAAGTGTTCTACCACTGAGCCACGCCCCCAGCCCCTCACTGTGGATTCTAGACAAGGGCTCTACCTCTGAGCCACGCCCCCAGCCCTTACTGTGGATTCTAGACAAGGGCTCTACCGCTGAGCCACACCCCCAGCCCCTCACTGTGGATTCTAGACAAGGGCTCTACCGCTGAGCCACACCCCCAGCCCCTCACTGTGGATTCTAGACAAGTGCTCTACCACTGAGCCACGCCCCAGCCCCTCACTGTGGATTCTAGACAATTGCTCTACCTCTGAGCCACGCCCCCAGCCCTCACTGTGGATTCTAGACAAGGGCTCTACCACTGAAGCCCCAGCCCCTCACTGTGGATTCTAGACAAGCGCTCTGAGCCACACCCCCAGCCCCTCACTGTGGATTCTAGACAAGCGCTCTACCACTGAGCCACGCCCCCAGCCCCTCACTGTGGATTCTAGACAAGAGCTCTACCACTGAGCCACGCCCCAGCCCCTCACTGTGGATTCTAGACAAGTGCTCTACCACTGAGCCACGCCCCCAGCCCCTCACTGTGGATTCTAGACAAGAGCTCTACCACTGAGCCACACCCCCAGCCCCTCACTGTGGATTCTAGAAAAGTGCTCTACCACTGAGCCACGCCCCCAGCCCCTCCCTGTGGATTCTAGACAAGTGCTCTACCTCTGAGCCACGCCCCAGCCCTCACTGTGGATTCTAGAGGGCCATGACCCACGCCCCAGCCCCTCACTGTGGATTCTAGACAAGAGCTACCACTGAGCCACTGAGCCCCTCACTGGATTCTGCCCCCATGAGCCCTCAGCCCCTCACTGTGGATTCTAGACAAGAGCTCTACCACTGAGCCACACCCCCAGCCCCTCACTGTGGATTCTAGACAAACCGCTGAGCCACGCCCCAGCCCCTCACTGTGGATTCTAGACAAGTGCTCTACCGCTGAGCCACGCCCCAGCCCCTCACTGTGGATTCTGTGCTCTACCGCTGAGCCACGCCCCCAGCCCCTCACTGTGGATTCTAGACAAGTGCTCTACCGCTGAGCCATGCCCTAGCCCCTCACTGTGGATTCTAGACAAGAGCTCTACCACTGAACTATGCCCCCATCCCCTCACTGTGGATTCTAGACAAGTGCTCTACCGCTGAGCCACGCCCCCAGCCCCTCACTGTGGATTCTAGACAAGTGCTCTACCATTGGTGGGAGGTGGTGAAACCTCAAAGTTGTGGGGATCTAGTGGGAGGCATTGAGTCACTGGAGGTATTGGGGTCACTGGAAGCACTGGGGTCACTGGAGGTATTGGGGTCACTGGAGATAGGCCCTTGATGGGAATAGCAGGACTTTAGCTGTGGTCCTTCTCTTCCCTCTCCCACCTCCCTCCTCCTCCTATTGCATCTTGGCCCAGAAGCGAGCCATTTCCTCACACATTCCCACCATGATGTGATGCCTCGCCAGAGGTCCACAAGCAATGGGGTGAGTGATTGTGGATCAAAACCTTTACAACTGTGAGACCAACTAATATTTTTAATGAGTTGATTATGTCACTATGTGTTTATCATGATGGAAGACTGACTAACAGACTGACTAACAACCCTCACTAAATACCAGGAAAAAGATAAAGACGGCTGCTCTCCCACTTCTGCTTAACGTTTTACTAGTAATTCTAGCCAGAAAAATTTGGAAAAGAAAAAAATTTACAAGGCACCCAAATTGGACAAGAAGAAGTAAGATGACCTCCATTTGCAATTGGAATAATCTTCCATGTATGAAATCCTCAGAATTCTCCTTAAAAAGCTATTAGAATGAATCAGATTCCATCAAGGTTGTAAGAGACAAGATCAATATAAAAACCATTAGTACTTCTGTACATTAGCAAGGAACAGTCTAAAAATTAAATTAAGAAACAACTCCATTTGCAATAATATCAAAAATAAAATATACAGCTGTATAATTATTGCTTTCTGTGGTTGTCAGACCACAGTAAGGGGCTGCAAACAAAACCACATTTGTGTGGCTTACTTATTTAGGTAGTTGATTTTCCAGTGATCTTTTGTTGATCAAAAGGTAAAAACAACTGTAGGCTGAATATACTCCAGAGACCAGATTATGGTTCAGCATGGTGAGTGAGTCATACCATCATGTGCCTCAATTTGGCAAAGGTGACGAGAGAACCCGGTCTTCTACCTCACCCTTCACCAACAAAATAATAGCTCAGCAAAGTGATGGATATGTTAATAACTTTTATTTATTATTTAAGAGAGATATATAGAGAGGCAGAGAGAGAGAGAAAAAGAGAGAGAGAGAAAGACAAAGAGAAGGAGAGAGAGAGAATGGGCACACCAGGGCCTCTAGCCACTATAAACTCTAGATGTGTGCACCATCTTGTGTGTCTGGCTTATGTGGGTCCTGGGGAATGGCTTTGCAGGCAAGTGCCTTAATCGCTAAGCCGTCTCTGCAGCCCAGATATGTTAATATCTTGATAGAATGTCAAGAGTTCACATTGTGGGTGCAGCAGTCTATCTCTGACCTTCAGTATAGATGGGTACGTACCATGGTTTGGGCCCAGCATGCTGCCTGCAAATCCACGCTGTGGCAGAGCACCCAGGAAACAGCTGGCTACCGAAGCTGCTGTAGCCAGAGCGTGGCCTCCACTGGCCGGGTTCAGCGGTGCTTTGGGACTCCATGAAATTGGATGCGTTCAGAACTCACTAATGTCTGAGTCACAAACTGCCCTTCTAGCACCTGGTGTGAGGCATTGCTCACGACTTCAAAACAGATCTGCGCTCCCAGAGCTTAGCTGTTGGTGCTTTGTAGGGGGCACGGGATCCCTACCTGGCTGGCCTTGGGAACACCATCCTGTGCCATCCATGACAAAGGTGTAAATAGCAACTATTCTGGAAGATATCCATGTAGCACCCGCTGAGGACGTGCCCAAGAACCCAGTATGATGGGGAATAGAAAGAAACTTGCTGGGTAGTGAAGGACCAGCTGACTAATGCGCTACTTTTGTTCTTGCTTGACAATAGGGCAGCCATTTTATGAGAGCCGCCATGTTAAGATTAAAAAGTTCCCCTACCAGCTTCTGGGAACTCCCCCACCCCAAGCCAATTCCGGGAACAACCAACCAGCTGCAAGGACCCTGGCCTCTTGTGTGGAAAGATAAGCTCTGCAAACAAGTTGCTGACCTAAGTGGCCTGCAAAGTTCCCGCGTGCACCCTCTTAGAACCAATCAATTTAAAAGTCGCAATATGATGTAACCACTGTGTTTCTTTCCCTTTATAAACCCCTTCCCTCTGAGGGTCGGGGCTCTCTCCCACTACCGTTTTGCTGGACTGTGTGGACAGCGCCCAGGCCTAGGCTTGCAATAAAAAAACCTGCTGTTTTTTTTGCATTTGAGTGTCTCGGCTTCCTTGGCAGCTCACTGGGTGACAGAGGGTCTTGGCACTTCAGGTAGTTAGGGAGGGGCCCTTGAGAGTCAGCCATCTTGTTCTGTGCCTTTACAACTCAGCGACTCCTTGACAGTTCTTTTGTCTTTTGTCCTTGCAGCGGGAATGTAACGGTTAAAGTGAATGTCAGGGTTAAAGTCAAAACCACTGGGCAAGAAGAACAGGAAAGCTTGAGCTGGTGTGACAGCTGAGCTGAGCAGAGAAGAGGAAGTGAGGGAGGTAGGAGAACACAGCTTCCTTAGGCACTTTCACTTAGGGCCCGAGGCCCAAGGAGAGCTGAGAGGTAGCAGCTCGCAGGCAGAAATGTCTGACAGAGGCTGACCCACAGCACCCACAGCTGCCCATGGTCTACCGCGCTGCCTTCCCTACTGGGGACTGAAACCTCTGAAACCATGAGCCAAAATAAACCCTCCCTCAGACTGTTTTTTTTAAAATATTTTTTCTTTATTTTTATTTGAGAGAGGGAGACAGAGGCAGAGAGAGAGAGAGAGAGGGAGAAAATAGGTGCACCAGGGCCTTCAGCCACAGCAAACAAATTTCTAGATGCATGCACCACCTTATGTATCTGGCTTATGTGTGGGTCCTGGGAATCAAACCTGCGTCCTTTGGCTTCACAGGCAAACGCCTTTATCGCAAAGCCGTCTCTCCAGCCCAGATTTTTTCCCCCATTGAACAAGAAACTTTATTTATTTGAAAGGAGAGAAAGAGAGAGAGAAAGGGAGCACCAATTTTATTTATTTGAGAGAGAGAATGGGTATGCCAGGGCTTCACTCCAAATGCATGCACCACTTTGTGCATCTGGCTTTATGTGGGCACTGGGGAATTGAACCCAGGACCATCAGGCTTTACAAGCAAGCGCCTTTAACTGCTGAGCCATCTCCCCAGCCCACCTTTGATTGTTTTGGTAGCTGTTTTGTCCCAGGGATGGACGTCGAATACACTTTTCCTTACTTCTTTGAGCATTTTTTAAACGGCTGCCTTGAACGCTCCATGCAATCTCCAACATTTGGCATCTTGCAGGAAGTTTCTCTTGCTGCATTTTCCCTGCCCATGGGTCACACTTTCCTGTTTCTTTGCCTGTCTTATAATTTAAAAAAAATAAATATATTCTGTCATTATATCCTGTCACCACTGCATTTTCTTGTGCCTGCTGCCTTGGGCGCCTGTGTATTTTTAGGGATATTTTCATATTCATACATCCCTCTTGGAATGTATAGCTCAGTCACTTTCTCTGATAGGCAGTGGGAAGGAAAGTTCGTTTGCCAGACAACATGGTCCCTCTCTCATTCCATTTCTCTCCCCCCCGCCCCCACCGGGAGAGGCCCACCAGCCACACCATCACCCGCATCCACAGTCACCTGTCGACCCCATGGCACCAGTCTTTCCTACACACTCACTGCCAGGGCTGAGCCGATGAACCAGTCTTTGACCTCAGGAGTTTCAAAGCACAGTGAGAAGGGCAGACGTTGGCTTAATTAGCCAGAACTCAGGGTGACAAGTATGTTAACCGTATGGAAATTGTATCGTGAAAGTAAAGAACTTTACAAAAAGATGTCTGCCTCAAGATTACCAGACTGACAAGAACTCAGCCTTCATTCTGCCCCGGGAGCATTTGCTTATGAGCAACAGACATCTGTTCATGTCAAAGAAGTCATTTACTGGAAAGAGAACAGCAGCCCTGTGTGGAATCCAAGGCCAGCCTCGGCTGCGTCTCAGGAGTGTATGAAAGGTCCCGGGAGTCCACCATATCCTCCTCTGCCGCCTCACAGAAACCACAGTCTTTTGTCACTACATCTCCGTGTCTGCTCCCTGGCTGGCTGCAGGGGCTTTGCCTGTGTGGCAATGCACATAGCTGCTCAGCCCTGATGTCACAGTTCAAGCTGCTGCTGGAGACTGATGAGGGCCCCCGCGTCACTTTCCCAAGCACACAGAGAATTTAACGGCCATCTTCGGGTATCACCGTTGTGGGCATCATGCATGCATAGCAGAGGCTGGGGAAGTCAATGCTTTTCAAAGATGGGATGGGGGTGTGCTTGCCATATACTCAGTGGGTGGAGTGCTCGCTTAGTATGAACTGGGCATGGTAGTACAAGCCTGTGATCCAAGAACTTAGGAAGTAGAAGCAGGAGGATCGGAAGTTCAAAATCCATAGTGGGCTTGAGGCCAGCTCAGGCTAGAAATGCTGCCTCAAAAACAAGTGAAGAGGGGGTGTGGGTGATGGGAAATGATACCTGCTTCAATATTCTGCAGATAGATCTGTCAGCCACCTCTGAGCATGGCTAGTCACCGTGGTCCTGGCGCTACAGAATGTTCCTTGTTTCCGTAGCGTGCATGTGGTTTGGACAGTGTGGCTTTCCAGGTTGTCTGTATTGAATGTTTATTGTGGCAGAGTGGTGGGATGAAAAGAGGTGAGGAGACCTAAGGCAAGGTCATTGGAAGGGATTAATGCATTTGCTGTGGAGCCCTGGTTAGTCTCCACTAGCTTAGCTTGTTATAGAAAGAATGAGCCTGGCTCCTGACCCTCTGTGACTATCCCCTCCCTTTTGCAAGTGTTTCCTACACAGTGCCACCTGCCATGTTCTGATGTGGCTTGACAGCCATTTCAAGAGGCCCCTCAGAATGGGACCACTCAGGGCTGGAGAGATGGCTTAGCAGTTAAGGTATTTGCCTGCAAAGCCAAAGGTCTTCGGTTCAATTCCCCAGGACCCATGTAAGCCAGAAGCACAATGTGTCTGGTGTTCATCTGCAGTGGCTGGAGGCCCTGGTGCACCCATTCTCTCTCTTTCTCTCTCTCAAATAAATAAAAAATAAAGAAAATATTAAAAAAAAAAGAATGGGACCACTCATTCTTGACCTCTCTCTTTCTCTGCGTGTGTGCGTGCGTGCATACGTCCACCCATATATGCATGTGTATGTGGAGCACAGAACTGGGTGTCAGGTGTCTTTTTTTTTTTTTTTTTTTTTTTTTTTGAGGTAGAGCCTCATTCTCTAGCCCAGGCTGACCTGGAGTTCACTATGTAGTCTCACAGTGGCCTCGAACTCACAGCAATCCTCCTACCTCTGCCTCCCAAGTGCTGGGATTAAAGGTATGCACTGCCACGCCCGGCCTTATTTCTTCCTGAGACAAGGTCTCTTGCTGAGCCTACACCTCCCCAGTCTGGCTAGACTAGGTGCCCAGCAAGCCCTAGGGATCCTCTGTGTCCTCTCCCCAGTGCTGGGTGTTTGGGCGTGTGCCGCTGTTACCGACTCTTACATGCTACGTAGGATCTGAACTCAGGTCTTCATGACATGACAAACACTTTCCCTACGGAGCCATCCCTCCAGCCCCTAATCCTGAACTTTCAATCTCTAAGATTGTAGATAAATAAGCTTCTTTAAAAAAAAAGTTCTCAGCCTCAGGTATTGTGATAGCAACAGAAAATGGACCAAAACAGTTTCTATGGAAACTGGATGAAGGGTATATGTAAGGCATTCTTAATGATCAATGTTAACAAAGGACCCCATGAAAGATGGCGATGCCAGTAAGGATGACACCTGAAAGGTGCCAAAGATGGTGCCAGACCTGTAATAGAAACGTTAGGGACGTGGATGAGCATTGCAGCCTCTTGTCTTATCTTCTCCCTTCCCAACGGGCCCTGATTTTCCAGATGTGTGGTTTATGTGGGCTTGGTCCTACTACCAACTACAGAAATGTAAACTGGTTGGCTAAATCATCAATACCAGCATGTCTGGTCACGGTGATGGGTTCTAAGATAAGCATATGAACTGAGCTCAGTCAAAAAGGCCCCTTGTCGGACCTTTGAGCTGTGTGGGGAGTGTGCTCTCTCTTCTCTGTGCTTGGCCTTTGAGAGCAGCTGAGGCACCATGGTGCCGAGAAGAGACAGAGGAGTGCACGGCACTGAAACATCTCTACCACACCTTCCAAGGCTCAAGGTGCCTTGTAGAAGAGGTGGCGGAAAGAATGTAAGAGCCAAAGGAAAGGTAGGACTCCTTACAATGTGCTCCTCCAGACAAAAAATGGCCTGGATATCCATGACCTCACAGTGCCTAACACTACCTACACAAGACCATCATAATAGGAGGAAAAGATCATGACATCAGAATAAAAGAGAGACTGATTGAGAGGGGGATATGATGGAGAGTGAAGTTTCAAAGGGGAAAGTGGGGGGAGGGAGGGAAGTACCATGGGATACTGTCTACAGTTAAAGAAGTTGTCAATTAAAAAAAAAAAAAAGAGGAACAGGCCTGTGAGAAGAGAGTTGGTAAGTTGGTAGTCATTAAATAGAACAGAAGGCCGGGCGTGGTGGCGCATGCCTTTAATCCCGGCACTCGGGAGGCAGAGGTAGGAGGATCGTCGAGAGTTCGAGGCCACCCTGAGACTACATAGTGAATTCCAGGTCAGCCTGGACCAGAGTGAGACCCTACCTCGCAAAACCAAAATAAAATAAAATGAAATGAAATAAAAAATAAAAAATAATAAAAAATAAAATAAAAAATAAAAAATAAAATAAAATAAAATAAAATAGAACAGAAAGACACAAGTTTTAGGCCCACCATTGATTCAGCATCCTGAGCAATTATGACCAACCTCCTTTTTTTTTTTTTTTTTTTTTTTTTTTTTTTTTTTTGTCTTCTGCAAAAATGCCTTTTCCTGGTAATTCAGGTCAGGACAGGTGTGATTATGACACAAGCAAAACCTCCACATCTCCGTGACCTAAACTGACATCCTCTTATAATACATGCTGAACGCAGGGTGGTAGCAATCTCTGCTGCCCGCCATCCTTAGTCAATGACCCAGGTTGGCAGAACAGCAGCTACCACCTGGGAGAGAGTTCTTGAGGATTTTGCTCTGACAGTTACCTTCTCTGAACGTGAGGAGACACATCTCATTATCTCATTGAACCAGTCGCCAAGCCCCATCTAATCAAAAGGAGACCAGGAAGGGAGGGGGCAGAAGTACTTGTTAAATATCAACTTTTGCTATGACATAAGACCTCTCTGTATTAATTACTGTTGTGTCACTGTGACCATAACCCTGTCAGGAACAGCTTCAGGCAGGAAAGATTTATTTTGGCTCACGGTTTCAGAGCGTCTGAGTCCGTCCGTCATGGTGGGGAGGTAGAAGGACAGCTTAAAGCTGTGGGAGTGTGTGGCAGAGGGTGGACACATGAGTGAACAGGAAGCAGAGTGTGACAGAAACCAGGGCCTGTGTATTACTTTTATTTTTATTTATTTAAAAATTTTATTTATTTGCAAGCAGAGAGAGGAGTGAGCGAGCGAGAGAATGAGAATGAATGGGCATACCAAGGCCTTTGGCCTCTGTAAAGGAACTCGAGATATATGCACCGCTTTGTGTATCTGGGTTTATGTAGGTACTGGGGAATGGAGCCTGGATCATCAGGCTTTGCAGGCAAGTGCTCTACCCCTAAGCCATACCATTTTTATTCAGTGCAACAGCAGAATTTGCTTATGGATACTGGTCTGAAAGTCAGTGTGTAGCCTAGCCTGGCCTTGTACTCACAAATCCTCCAACCTCAGCCTTCCTAAATGCTAGGATTAGACATGTAAGCCACCACGCCAGCTTCAGGTTCTCTTTATCCAAGGTTACATCATGAGCCTGTCTTATAGTCAGGTTTGGCCTCAGCCTGTCTGAAGCACTCGGTAAGCTTTCACAGAAAGACTGAAACGATGGCGCAGGGAGGCTGTTCACATCCGTCCCCAACGGGTCTACCTATACATGAAGATTCTAGACATCTTCTTCACTGCACAAAAGCACTGCCTGCAAGAACAGCAAAGCAACTGGACAGAAGGTTCCCTGACAATGGGCCTTGTCTGCTTGCACGCCACTATGTTTTATCAACCCCGAAGCACTTCCCCGTCGCAGCACAAACCCAGTGCGAGAGCAGGTGCTGGGGAGAGTCATCGAGTGCTAAATGAGCGCAACCCACGTCAATAATCTTAATAGCAATAATTCGAGGGATAATTGTTCACAGGTGTCATTTCCTGGGGAAAACTCCACCTTTACTTGTGAGAGAAAATGCTAATGGTTTCATTAAATTTATGAGCCTTAATTAGCTCACTGCTGCTCTAATTACTGTGCCAGGCCTGAAATGACGTCCCTGCGTTGCTCTCCCCATCATGTTCACACACAACCAGCCACTTCTTCACGTTGTGTACATCTTGGTACGTGCACGTGCAAGCTTCTGGTGAGCAAGGAGCATCCGGAGCAGTGATGTCGCTTCTAAAACCACTGTCAATTCCTGGTCTTTGTCAAGGTCCTCTCTCTCCCTCCCTCCTTTTCCCTCTCCTCTCTCCCTTCATTTCCCCTCTCCCTCCCCTTCTTTCTCCCTTCCTTCCCCTCTTTTTTCTCCCTCCCTTTCCTCTTGCCTCTTTTCCTTCCCTCCTCTCTCCTTCCCTTTCCTCTCATCTCTTTTCCTTACTTCCCCTCTCTTCTCTCTCCCTTTCCTTCCTTTCTCTCATAACACGCTTTTTCTTGCAATGCAAATGTAAACTTGGAGAAGAGTTAGCCGTTAATGTCAACCCCCTTCTAAATCCCCAAGGTGGTTTTGTTTCGAAGATGTCTTCCTTCCTTTTTCCCTCCTCTCCCCCCCCCACTCAATCCTTGAACTTGCTATGTAGCTTAGGATGACCTTGAACTCCTCATTGTGGTGCCCCCCCCACCTCCTGAGTACTGGGACTAGAGGTGTGCATCCCCACACCTGGTTTACGGCCATGCTGGTGATCAAACTCAGGCCCTTCACATGGTAGACAAACACTCCACCAACCGAGGCGCCTCTTCCGTCCCGAAGACGTTTCCATGGCAAGCACGGGAACAGGCTCACTGCATGGCTCACGTGTGGCCGGTCCTGCTTCCTCGGCCATATTCCGGGTCTGATATGACGTTCTGCAGCTTCACGTCTGTTGCATTCACCAGGACCAGGCTTCAAAGCTCTCACACTCACCCAAGAGGTAGGTAACAATGCTCCCGATTACAAAACAAGAATACAAGTAGGACTGTGGTTTAGATGTGTTGCAAACCCAATGCCTGAAGGGATGGTGTTAAGAGGTGATTAGGCCACAAGGGCTTTGCCTTCATGAATGGGCCAGGCCATCATCAGGGGAATGGTGTCCTTCTGAAAGGAATACCTTAGGTCTCTCTTTTTTACTCAGCTGACACATCATGATCCCTTCCTTCCACCACAGGATGCCTTCTGCCTCAGGCAGCTTTCCGCCACATGACAGTGCAGCAAGAATTTCCTTCTCAGATGCTGGCATCTGGGATCTTGAACTATGAGGACATAAAGTTCCATCCATTACACCCTCAGACATCCCTTATAATGGCAGGAACGAGACTAAGCTTGCCCAAAGTCATATAGGCACGAGCTTTTCTCTCATGAGGCTTTGGTTATGCTTTGAGGATACAGGGAAATCTTTGAAAGTTGTGTCTCCTTTGTTTTGTTTCAGCCTTTCCTGGATATTTTCTTTTGAACCATTGTCCAATTGATCCATTCCCTCTTTAGCTGTGTCTAATTTCTCTTTAACCCAATTTTCTTATTCCTAGCTGAAGCCTTGATTTCAGCAGCGTGGTCAGGAAAGGCACTGGAGGGCTGGAGAGATGGCTTAGTGGTTAATGTGCTTGCCTGCGAAGCCTAAGGACCCAAGGTCAATGCTCCAGATCCCATATAAGCCAGACATATAAAGTGATGTGAGCATGCAAGATTGCACATGAGCACAAGATGGCACACACATGTGGCATTTGGCTGCAGGGGCTGGAGGCCCTGGCATGCCAATTCTCTTTTAGTCTCTCATAAAAATAAAAATACAGCTGGGCGTGGTAGCACACATCTTTAATCCCAGCACTCCTGAGGCAGAGGTAGGAGGATTGCCATGAGTTTGAGACCACCCTGAGACTACATAGTGAATTCCAAAAAAACACAACAACGACAACAAAAACCCACCCTTTTTGTAGGGTCTCATTCTAGCCAGGGCGACCTGGAATTCACTCTGTAGTCCCAGGCTGGCCTCGAACTCATGACAATCCTCCTACCTCTGCCTCCTGAGTGATGGGATTATAGGTGTGTGCCACCATACCCAGCTATATACCTGTCTTGAACACGTGTCCTCTGTGATTCCTGAACTCTTAGTGTTATTTTTCTTATTTTTTGGTGATGGAGATCCAACACTGTGGATGTACTAAATGCCACGGACCCACCTTTCCAGATGGTCTGATGTGTGTCCACTCATGTTTTCAACTTGTTTCCCCACTGTACTAGAACTCATCGTACTAGAACCCATTGTACTAGAATCCCTGGTGCTGTACTAAAACTCAGTGCTAGAACCTACCCTCTGCTGTCCTAGAACTCACCCTGTATGAGCACTTATAGAACTAGAACCCCTGCTGTGCTAGAACTCACAGTACTAGAATCTCCCCCTGCTGTGCTAGAACTCACAGTACTAGAATCTCCCCTGCTGTGCTAGAACTCACAGTACTAGAATCTCCCCTGCCGTGCTAGAACTCACAGTACTAGAATCTAGAACTCACAGTACTAGAATCTCCCCCTGCTGTGCTAGAACTCACAGTACTAGAATCTCCCCCTGCTGTGCTAGAACTCACAGTACTAGAATCTGCTGTGCTCCCCTGCTGTGCTAGAACTCACAGTACTAGAATCTCCCCTGCTGTGCTAGAACTCACAGTACTAGAATCTCCCCCCTGCTGTGCTAGAACTCACAGTACTAGAATCTCCCCTGCTGTGCTAGAACTCACAGTACTAGAATCTCCCCTGCTGTGCTAGAACTCACAGTACTAGAATCTCCCCTGCTGAGCTAGAACTCACAGTACTAGAATCTCCCCTGCTAGACAGTACTCCCCTGCTGTGCTAGAACTCAGTACTAGAGTACTAGAATCTACCCCTGCTGTGCTAGAACTCACAGTACTAGAATCTCCCCTGCTGTGCTAGAACTCACAGTACTAGAATCTCCCCTGCTGTGCTAGAACTCACAGTACTAGAATCTCCCCTGCTGTGCCCCTGGTGTGCTAGAACTCACAGTACTAGAATCTCCCCCCTGCTGTGCTAGAACTCACAGTACTAGAATCTGCCCCTGCTGTGCTAGAACTCACAGTACTAGAATCTCCCCTGCTGTGCTAGAACTCACAGTACTAGAATCTCCCCCCCTAGAACTCACAGTACTGCTAGAACTCACAGTACTAGAATCTCTCCCCTGCTGTGCTAGAACTCACAGTACTAGAATCTCCCTGCCCCTAGAACTCACAGTACTAGAATCTAGAACTCACAGTACTAGAATCTCCCCTGCTGTGCTAGAACTCACAGTACTAGAATCTCCCTGCTGCTGTGCTAGAACTCACAGTACTAGAATCTGCTGTGCTAGAACTCACAGTACTAGCTGTGCTAGAACTCACAGTACTAGAATCTCCCCTGCTGTGCTAGAACTCACAGTACTAGAATCTCCCCTGCTGTGCTAGAACTCACAGTACTAGAATCTCCCCTGCTGTGCTAGAACTCACAGTACTAGAATCTCACCCCTGCTGTGCTAGAACTCACCCTAGAATCCCTGTGCTAGAACTCACAGTACTAGAATCTCCCCTGCTGTGCTAGAACTCACAGTACTAGAATCTCTCCCCTGCTGTGCTAGAACTCACAGTACTAGAATCTCTCCCCTGCTGTGCTAGAACTCACAGTACTAGAATCTCCCCCCTGCTGTGCTAGAACTCACAGTACTAGAATCTCCCCCTGCTGTGCTAGAACTCACAGTACTAGAATCTCCCCTGCTGTGCTAGAACTCACAGTACTAGAATCTCCCCTGCTGTGCTAGAACTCACAGTACTAGAATCTCCCCCCCCTGCTGTGCTAGAACTCACAGTACTAGAATCTCCCCTGCTGTGCTAGAACTCACAGTACTAGAATCTCCCCCCTGCTGTGCTAGAACTCACAGTACTAGAATCTCCCCTGCTGTGCTAGAACTCACAGTACTAGAATCTCCCCTGCTGTGCTAGAACTCACAGTACTAGAATCTCCCCTGCTGTGCTAGAACTCACAGTACTAGAATCTCCCCTGCTGTGCTAGAACTCACAGAGAACTCACAGTACTAGAATCTCCCCTGCTGTGCTAGAACTCACAGTACTAGAATCTCCCCTGCTGTGCTAGAACTCACAGTACTAGAACTCACAGTACTAGAATCTCCCCTGCTGTGCTAGAACTCACAGTACTAGAATCCCCCCCTGCTGTGCTAGAACTCACAGTACTAGAATCTCCTCTGCTGTGCTAGAACTCACAGTACTAGAATCTCCTCTGCTGTGCTAGAACTCACAGTACTAGAATCTCCTCTGCTGTGCTAGAACTCACAGTACTAGAATCCCCCCCTGCTGTGCTAGAACTCACAGTACTAGAATCTCCTCTGCTGTGCTAGAACTCACAGTACTACAATCTCCCCGCTAGAACTCACAGAAAGAAACACATTTTATAGAGCTGGGCACCATGGTGTGTGCATATAATCCCAACATTGTTAAGACTGAGGGAGGATAATCATGAGTTTGAAGCCACCTGGGTTAAAAAATGAAAGTGGTGCGTGGTGGCACACACCTTTAATCCCAACACTTAGGAGGCAGAGGTAGGAGGATCGCTGTGAGTTTGAGGCCACCCTGAGACTACATAGTGATTTCCAGGTCAGCCTTGGCTAGAGAGACCCTAACTCAAAAAATGAAGAAAAAAGAGAGAGAGAGAGAAAAGAAGGGGGGGAGGGAGGGGAAGAAGGAGGGAGGGAAGGAGGGAAGGAGAGGAGGAGGGAGGGGAAAAGGGAGGGGACAATAAACAACAGAACAACAAAGACCTTGCCATGGCTGTCTTTCCTCTCTACTATCTTGTACATACTTGCTTAGGTTCTGAGCTACAAAGTAACAACACACACTTGTGCCATGTAATCTAAAAGAGCTTTATTCAGTATATAATCTCCATACAATTCAGTACAACAAATTATAAAAGCTCTTTGTAAAGTTTTACCCAACAGATGTTAAAAACAGGCAGTTACCACAAGTCAGCAAGCCACTCTTCTCAATAAAAGACTTTTTCCTTGAACATACCAGCACTGTGTCTAGGCCAAAAGATTGTCATGCACGAAGCATGTGAAAATACATTAGTTAATGTACAGGATCTGAGAACATTTCAATATCTACCTTTAGTTCCAAGGGCCAAATTAAAATTTTTTTTTTTTTTTTTTTTTTGGTTTTTTGAGGTAGGGTCTCACTCTAGCTCAGGCTGACCTGGAATTCACTACGTAGTCTCAGGGTGGCCTCGAACTCACGGCGATCCTCCTACCTCTGCCTCCCAAGTGCTGGGATTAAAGGCATGTGCCACCATGCCCGGCTCCGAATTAAAAATTTTAAATTCAGTATCTCATTATTAATTCAAGTAGAACTTGGCCCAACATGCTCCACATTTCAACATCTTAGTACGAGTTAACATGTGCCCAGGATCAACACCTTGGTATTTCTCGTCAATTGTGAGATCCAGGGGAAGACTAGATGCGCTGCCTACACGCCCTCGTGCCTTTGGCCCTGGCAGCTACGGCATGAACACATGCACATGAATACGTGCACACGCAGATGCACAGACATGTGATATCCATGAACTTGAATTGTCCTTGCACAGATCAGGAAGGGCTGAATCCAGGGCCTGTGTGGCAAAGCAAGCACTTTCCCACGGAGCTCCAGCCCGGTCCAGGTGGACTGTCTTTAAAAGACTAGGTGACCTAGAGGACCTTTCAAGTGCTCCTGGTGAACCCATCTGAAACGGATCCCTGTTCTGTGAACAGCTGAAGTCAAGCAGGGAGAACCTCTTTACTATGTGGAACGGCAGCAGGAAAAGTCGGGGGGGGGAGTGGGCATCACTGCTAAGAGCAGCAACACACTCACTTACTGTGTTCTGAAGCCGAGGGCTTCCTTAATGGAGCCCATGACTGCTGCTCTTTCATGACTATGCCAGCAACACCTTGCAGTGCTGGGACTGACCCAAGGCCTCATGCATGCTAGGCAGCACTCGACCTGTGACCTCTCTCTCTGTCATACCAGGGGCCAAACCCAGGGTCTCTCTCTACATGCTAGGCAAGCGCTCTACTGCTGAGCCAGGCCCCGGCCTCTCATGGCTGAGCTACGGGCTCACAGTGAGGAGCAGAGCTTGCACCTTGAGGTCTGGGGCGGGCAGCAGGGAGCTCACGTGAGCACTGGAGACACACGGGCTCTTGGGAGTGAGAAGCAGAGCGTACTTCCCTGTACTCAGAGGTTCTCCCGGCTGAGCTCAGAAGCAAAACCAAGTGGGTTGTCTATAGATAGCCTTGATTTGAGGTTATTACCCAAACAAAAAAGTCCCTGGGGTCCGTTTGTGTGACACAGGGGCCTAATGTGACAGAGTGCAGGCCACAGGACTCTGGCTTGGGCTTGTCGAGTCTGGAAACTAGAGCCCAGGCCCTCCTGTCCTTGTGCTCTAATGAGAAGGTCACAAGCAAGAGCCCTGAAAAGAGCTAAAAGAATCTGACGTGGTTCATTCAAAGATTTGGTCATCAAGAGTAAACACTTCACTACATAGTCACAGTGTCTTGGGAAGAGTATATGTACTGCTTCTGTCTTGCAAGATCGTTTTTGGCACTTTATTTTTTTTTTTTACTAAAGACCAAACGGTAAATGTTTTGGCAACAATGGCACTATGAAAACACAACCATGCTATCCATTTATGCAGGGATGACGGGTGCACAAGTTTAAGTCCATGTTTCTTGGATACCAAGACTTCAAATACCCAGATGATTAGAGAAATACATACAGCAATACTTAAGTTCAAATATATCCAAGAAGCAACAGGTTTCCCAGAACAGAATCACCTCATCTAACACGCTGCGCCTTACACGTGCTTAGTTGTGGATGGAGTAAGGCACTCGCTGAGGGTATTCTCACCCGTGCTGGCAGCTGCAGCAGGCATGCGGCATGACTGGCTTAATGAAAGTTTTAGCACTGATTAAAATGTTTTATTACTGTATTTCCCTAAACTGCAGTGGTCTCCAATCTTGTAAAGCATATAGGAAAAGATGTAATTCTGAAGTTTCAGCTGCATGATTTAATAACCCAGCTACTGTCAATCTTTTATTTAAATAACTCTTGTTTATAAAAAGTCTCGTGCCCAACAAGACTAGCAACGTTTCTGAGGCTGCGTACGCGGCGACTGAATGCAGGTCACCTGAGTGCACAATGCTGCCCGTCATGATGCCGGGCAGGTCAGTTCACTTCCCTTCCTACAGTGCAAGAAGAACCATGTGACTCGCTCCCAGCGGTTGGGATGGAAGCAAAAGTTAACTTCATTAGCCATCTTGATTTAATTAAGGGGACAGTAAGCTTTCCCCAGCAGCTTTTACGGGTCTCTGTCAATGGAGATGAACACGTAATCCTGCTGTTTAAATAAGCCTCACCTGCAGGCACCTGATGACCTTTTAGTGAGAAATGATGTCGCCAAGGCCTACACATAAGATTGGAGACCACGTGTCAAATCTGGTAGGAAAATGCCGTCTGCCAAAAATGCTGAGCTACTGCTGACTAGTCAAGATTCAACTTTTAAAAAATATTCACACTTTTCAAGATTCTAGGCTGTAAAAAATACAAAGGCTAAAAACACAAAAAGTTTACAAATTCTGCAAATGCAGTAAATTGAAATGAGTAAGAAATGAAGCAAAATTATTTTACTTGCAAGAGATCGCAGAGTATTAACAGGTTTAAGATAATCAGAGTACACAGTAACAAGTCCTCAGTGGCTGCACACACTTCTGCCCTTTTGAGGACTTCCAATACAGACCTTGTAACACTTCTTATGTGCCCAGAATTAACACACAGTCTTTTTATGTATGACACACACTACAGAACATGTAACATTTCAGAGTACAAAATGTTTAAGATTCAAAGATCTAACATGATTCTGAAAAGCATAGTAGTTGGAAAACATTATAAAATTTTAATGTGAAACAGGACAGTAGTCTAATAGTGAACGGATATTAAATAACTTACTTACACATGTCCTGTCAGTTCCACTCACCTCGAGCTATTCAAGTTTGCTGCAAATGTGAAGTACTTCAAACACCAGATGGGCTTCCTTTTTGCAGCATAGCTCGCTGCTTCCCAGCTTACACATGATTCTCCCATGAAATCATTAGTGCACACATTAATGGTCCAAGGAATATTAATGGAAAAGACAGAGACAGGACAAAAAGATTGAAGGCCGTGAGAGATGCTTCCGGAGACGGCAGGACCTGTGTAAACATCTGGAGGTGTCCACATAGCACAGCTTTCAGGACCTGCTCCCGCCTCACACAGGAACACGACAGCCACCCATTCACCTCCTGCAGTTCCACTGTTGTTCTACAAGTGGTTACTTGTTTCTGGACAGTTTGTAGACATGGAATGTCTTGTTCTGGAATACTCTAGTGAAGTGAGCTGTGTAAGAAGGCAGGTTCCGCTTGATCTCCTCGCAGAAGCGAGGGTGGGCTGCAGGTTTCAAGTCGGGGTCGTTATCTCCTGGCCCATCCATCACCTGAAACCAAAACAAGACCAAATACAACTTAAAAGGGGGAGAAAACTCAACATCCATCCATCTATCCATCCGTCCGTCCATGCACCCCTTCTGGTTGAGATAGGGTCTCGCTATTGTTCCAGAATATTCTGGAACTCTCTATCCTTCTGCCTTAGCCTCCCCAATGCTAGAATTATAGGAATGTACTACCATGGCAAGTGGAAAAAAATCACATTTAGAAAAGACATCAAAAGAGGCACGGAGGAAAGGAAAGCAGGCGTTTGGGCTTCCGTACAAATGGACCTTGGTGAAATCAAGTGCCATTTCAACTGCAGGGCCTCTTAGAGGTCATATGCAGTCCAGTCCTTTTACTCTTTCCCTTCCAAAGTACAAACCAGGGATGGGAAGGAGAGTTCTGTGTCACACATGTGATCACCATAACGGAAGCACCCGAGTGTCCTTGTTCACTATACTGTGCACACACAGAACCACTAGGGCTACACAAAGTACTGCAGCTCATGGACCAGTGAGAACAGGTGACTCGGGCTCAGCGCAGGGCTGACTACAGCTGGCACTGCATGCCTGGCCAGCACTGTCTGAGGTCACAGTGCATGCTGCGGCTGGCACTGTCTCTGAAGGCAAGAAAGCTACTGGCTGTTATTGTCCTTGGGGAAAAGTCTGAATCCCAAGTTCTGTAGTCAATTTTTCCCCCCAGATTTAGCTAGTTCTGTCATTTTGTCCCACTTCTTCACAAATAACTATTGGCTTTTATACCAGAGGTCACACCATAATCTTAAAGGGAGGGAGACCTGGTTGCTCAGAGGCCTTTAGGCCACAACTCCAAGGGCATGTCTTCAGAGGGAGAAAGGAGAGTGGTTTGTTGTTTTGCTCTGGAGAGGCAAGCTAAGCCACTGGAGAGAGCCCCCCCCCCATGAAAGGGAGCAGAAAAAGTAGGTCGGGACAGGGAGTGGTGGTGGCCCCTACCAGTGTCTCATAGATGAGTTTATGGGGTGCTTTGGAGCGTGAGTTTACAAGCAAATGTGTGTTTTTGGAGAAAGAAATACTTAAAATATTTTTTTTTTTTGAGGTAGGGTTTCACTCAAGCCCAGACTGACCTGGAATTCACTCTGTAGTCTCAGGTTGGCCTCGAACTCATGGCGATCCTCCTACCTCTGCCTCCCAAGTGCTGGGATTAAAGGCGTGCGCCACCACGCCCGGCCTTAAAATAAATTTTAGGGCTCAGCAGTTAAAGCTGCTTGTTTGCAAAGCTTGATGGCTTGGGTCTGAATTCCTAGCACCCACATAAATCCAGATGCACAAAGTGGTGCATGTGTCTGGAGTCTGCAGTGGCAAGAGGCCCTGGCACACTCATTCTCTCTCTCTCATTCTCTCTGCTTCCCAATAAATAAAAAAAAATAAATAAATCATTTTAAAAATAAGCTTTTTATGTAGAACTGCATTGTGTGAACCAGCCAAAGTTGGAGCTGTTCTGTTTGAGATGAGCCTGGAGAACCAGAGCTTCCCTGTGCCCTGGTACCCGAGCCATGGCAGGGAGTTGTGCAAATCCTTGATCCATAATGTCCTCCTAGCACATCTGTACAAATGGCCCAAAGTTTAACGTCACTTGGGATTCAAGTTAGAATCCCACCATCTCCAAGATCTCCAGGGAAGGAGGCGGCACGCTCACGTGTCCGTTGGCGACGTCCAGCAGGTCCCGCAGCCGGCAGCCCCTGTGGTGCCGGCGCTCGTAGCAGATGCTGTCTTCCAGGATCACGTAGTTGGTGCCGAAGGACCTGAGCAGCGTGTGCACTTCCTCTGGGGACCTCTTTGCATATATCTGATAAACCTTGAGAGTGGATAGACAGAGAACAGGGCATAAGGCCTCTTTGTTGCCTTGGAGTTGATGGAGAGATGTGAGGTACCCTTCTACAAACACACTGACACCTCACCCTCACACGTTCCTCTGTGCAGGTCAGCGGCCCTCTGTTATCTACATGCTAACCCTAACCCTCACCCATTCCTCTGCTCAGGTCAGTGGCCCTCTGTCAGCCACAGTCCTGGAGTGTGGGAAGGGAGAGGAGTATGGGAAGGGGGTCATGCTGAACACATCTGGATTTGGAAGCACCATTTTAGGTTATGAGTCTCTAAGATGCTTACAAACACAGTGGAGTAAGACAGACAAGCAAGAGGGCAGAGGAGAAAGCGAGACAGCTCAGGGCACATGTGCTGGCAGGAAGAGACCTGGCTCTTTGTGATGGCAGGTGGGCAAAGGGCCCATGGCCTTGTCTGGGCCATCACTTGGTGTTTTGTGGCTATTCCACTCCTCTGTATCTCAGTGCAAAGGAGACCTGGAACACAGACAGCCAGGCAGCAGCAGTTCCCCAGGGGACACCCTACCCACGTCAAGTTCACTGCCATGTGCTCTAAGCAAGCAACCTGTGGAAGTCCCATGTTCTGGGGAAGGTTGTGTGGGGCACAGCATGCAGCATCATGAGGACCCCTGATTTCTAGCACTCGATGTGTTCTAATTCGAGCTGTGAGCTCGCTTCCCCCAGCCCAGGATGAGGGCTCTGCTGAGGCGTTCTGACTGCACAGGAAGGCTGAGGACCTTAGCACGGAGGTGTGGTGGTCTGAGTGTATGGCCCTATAGACTCAGGGATTTTTGATTAAGACCGAGCTTCCTACTTAAGTCCCCAGCAGGCAGATCCCTGCTGGGGGGGGGTGTCACTGGGGGCAGACCTTCAGGGCCCCACTAGGTGTTCAGAGCACTTTGAACTCTGGCTGTTGGTGTTGCTGGCTGTTTTGGTGATGTGTCTCTGCTTGGATCTATGCAAGTGAGCCAGCTTCTTCCACCTTGAGGGGCTCCCCTGGGATTTGTAAACCTGTAATAAACCCTTTCTTCCACAAGCTGCTTCCAGTTGGGTGTTTGTGCAACAACGTGAAGGAAACTACAACAGGAGGTTTCTAGGACATTACATAGAGGGCAGCCCCGTGGCCTAAGGGGGCTGCCACCTCCATTCTTCTATCAAGCTGAGAGCTGTCTGCAACACCTGGGCCGGTTGAGAAAATTCAACTCCCTTCCTTCCCCTCCCCACTGCCATCTACCTGACAGGAGCATGTGGCATATCAGCCTTAAACTCACAGGGCAAGCCCACATCCAGAACCAGGAGATGCAAGCCCCGCGCCCTCACACTGTGGCCTGAAGGCATGAACCATGTAGACAAGGAAGCCCCATCGTTGGTGGAGCCAAGATGGGAAGTCAGGCAGAGGTGGGCCTTACCGCCTGGGTCCGCTCCCGCAGGCTGCTGTCTTCATAGTGTGGGTGGTTGGTCAGGGTCCGCCCTGTGCACAGCTTGACTCCGGCCAGCAGCTGCATGCTTCCAGCAAACACTGCCTTTTTTGGAGTGTTAGAGCTACAAGATTTCAGAGTCTGGATTAACCCATTGCTGTGATTCAAGAAGACAGTATCACACCCTCAGAATTACCCAGCTATGAAAAGAAATACAGTGACTGGGAGAGGGAGGAATACATGACGAGTTCTGATTTATACCCAGTTAATGTGAACGTTTCCTTTTTTAATTTTAGAGTTTTTTTTCCCCTTTTGAGATAGGGTCTTGCTCTTTAGTTCAGGCTGGTCTAGAACCCATGATCCTCCTGCCTTGGGTCCCCAGGTGCTGGGTGTGTGCTCTGGCTTCCTGTCTGGTTTTGGTCACTGTAAAAACAATGGCTGGAGTTTCCAGCTTCTGATTTCAAGGGCTTACTTCTATGATGAACTATCTTGAGAGGCAGGGGAAGAGCTCCCGATCCCAAGATTTCTGGACTAAAATGGACAGTTCTTTTTCATGACTGTCCCAAAGAGGCCTAGGCCAACAAGAACGCAAAGGCTGTCCGAGCAAACACGGAGCTCCGAGTCTGGCAAAGGCAGGGATTGCGAGTGCATTTCAAGGGTTTGTTTTACAATAGTGAAGTCAAACCAAACCTCGATATTGAAGATTTCTTGTAACTAATGACAGCAAAACCCATAGAGAAGTGTCTGACATAGAAATCCACATTACTCCATATGGGATGCATCTTATTTCTGACATCGAAACCCATAGAGAAGTGTCTGACGTAGAAATCCACATTACTCCATATGGGATGCATCTTATCTCTGACATCAAAACACCCTTTCTCTGTAGTCCTGATAATGGGAAAAGAAACACAGCTCTCGAAGCACTATAAGGGCTTCCTAACTTTACAGCACAAGCTTTCCAACTGCCACCAAGCTCTGATGCGCCGATCCGCATGGGCTGAGGACAACCACAGAGGACCAAGGCAAGACTCCCACAACATGGTAGTGGTATGGGAGGGTGTTTTCCATTTCCTGATTCTTGGAAATCTTTCTCTCTGTTTCTTTCTTTCTCTTTTTATTTTATTATTATTTTTTTTAACTTAGAGTCTCACTATGTAGCTCAAGATGGCCTCAAACTGGTGACCATCTTTTGTCAACCTGCTGGATGCTGGGATATCAGGCATGTGCTATCATGCTTTGCCAAAAAAAGAATCTTGTAGCTGATTTAACTGCATTTCACGTGGGGACTCCTGGGTGCCATCCACACACAATGAGCTGTTATCTCTCTAGAACTCAGCAGCTCCTCCAGGGCTTCCGTCCAGGGAAAAAATTCCCAGAGGTCCACAAGACATGTTCATCCTTGTGTAAAGAAACAGGAGGCTGTGCTGAGCTGAACAACTAAGTTTTAAGGAACTCATTTGAAATGTAAAAAATAAAAGCAACTGTGGACTGCTCCTGGCTTTTGGAAGCAAGACATGAACATTGCTTGGTACCGAGTTCTCTCTGATGAGTTTCTTCATTTTTTCCAGCTTACCACCAAGACTACAACATGAGTGTGGGCCAGCAAGGGCCACAGACACCTGTGAACAAGACATGTTACATTCCAAGTGAGGACACATATCATCTGTGCGAGTGCAAGATCTCTTTCTAATGACAGCATTCATTCACTTCTGCATTTCAATACGCCTTCTTGAGTGAGGGAAGAAAGCAGAAGGAATTACAAAGAGCAAGGACTGACAACATCACCTTACCCCCACCCACCTCGCCCATGGAGATTGCAGAATATGGGTTACAACAGAGGGAAGTTTAGCACAAAGGGTGAGGCTGCATCCTGATAGCCAGATTCAGTAACACAAGAACAAACAGATATGTGCTCTGGGTCGCTGTGCCTGCAATTTACAGAGACTCTCTGACACTTGTCCCAAATGGCCAGAAGTGTAAATGAACAAAGTAAAGGCACACACAGTTTGTTAGCACAAGGTCGTACAGAAATCCCATTTAATTCATGAACACTAAACACTCTGGGCCTTGTCTACGGGGCTACCCTCATGTGCAGAGCATCACACTGCTAAGGAGAACAGGAGCCAATGTGAACGAAAGGACCATTGCTTTTCTAAGCCAATCATCTTCTTTTCTCTTTAGACATTTATTTGTGCACATACGTGTGAAAGAGAGAGAGAAAAAAACTATGGGAATATGAAGGCCTCTTGCCACTGCAAACAAACTCTGAATGCATGCACCACTTTGTGCGTCTGGCTTTATGTGGATACTGGGGAATTGAACTTGAACTGACAAGCTTTGTAAGCAAGTGCTTTTTAACTGTGGAGCCATCTCTTCAGTCCCCAATCTTCTTTTCTCTTATATCCTCTCCACTTTTTTTGTTTGTTTTTTTGAGGCAGGGTCTCACTCTAGGCCAGGCTGACCTGGAACTCACTGCCATCCTCCTACTCCGCATCCCAAGTGCTGGGATTAAAGGTGTGTGGTACGTGCTACCAGACCCAGCTCTTCTATCCTTTCCATTGGCCTGGAACTTCTGGCTTCAAGGGATCCCATCTCCGCCACCTTCTGGGGACAACAAATGTAAGCAAATATGGGCCACTGTTCCCTGACAATCCCGGATATTTCATTGCTACCTTAAAAATATTTGTCAGTCAAGAAATGGCAAAATTTAAAGAAACAATTAGGTGGAACAGGACAAAAACAAAGCAAGAAAAGGAAAAATCACACATTTTTCTAAACTTTTAAAACCCATGTTCACTGTACTATTTTCTGTGGCAAAATTCACAGGCAAAAGGAGAAGAGATTCTTTGTAAAAAATCTCCACACAGACCCAGGCTGGGCATTCTCCCCTCACAGGTACTGCGCCCACAGACAGACCCAGGCTGGGCATTCTCCCCTCACAGGTACTGCGCCCACGGACAGACCCAGGCTGGGCATTCTCCCCTCACAGGTACTGCGCCCACGGACAGACCCAGGCTGGGCATTCTCCTCTCACAGGTACTGTGCTTGAAGTCATTTGTGACTAGATTTGAAATAGCTCAATATGCCTTTAGCCGTGCAAAGACGCTTCTCTATTACAGGAAAACAAAGCAAATTTTACAAATGTTTGAACAAACGGTGTATCAAATGGAAGTGTAATTTGTTTTTATAGCTCTCTGCCAACCTCCTTGCAGGCTACCCAACCAGCAGGCCATTTATTCTGTAAGAAATGTCACTGCCCGATGACACAGACTCACAGGTCAAATGGATTTACATTGCATAATTTAAATGCCACTCCAGCAAGACCCGATGGCAATCTGAGCAAACTGTCTCATCTATTTTTGAGATTCTAAGCGTCAACAAGTCAACTACTGTGAACTAGTGAGTATGCTGAGCCCTGTGATGTAATGTGTGAATGTGCATCATCTTCACGTCAAATATTTATAGCATTGATTATGCAAATGCCAAAAGTGATTCATTAGATATAAAAGAATTTAAAGTATGACTTAACCTATATCATCTTTAAAATATTCAGCAATTCTTTCTCCTTGAATCAAATGCCAACAAATTCTGTTTTTTTCCTGTTCCATTGAGAAAATTCTACACATGCAGGCTTCATTACTGCAGAGACTATTTCTAGTGAGAATCTCCTCAAGCCAAGTATTTAAAATGCCATCCCTCAAAAAATTCAAATCTATGGATCTATCTTAATTGCATAAGAAAATTTTCAGGAAGCAAAAGCGAGGCACTGGAGGGCAGAGCAGCCAGAGGCAACGCGGGCTCGGCTGCCGGCTGAGTGAGCTTGCCAATCACATGGAAAGCCTCAGAGGCACCATCTGGCTTTTATTGCAAAAGACAGCAGAAGGCAACAGGACCTGGGTTTTTAATCTTTGGATCCAGGGGGCATTACCAGCAAGGAGGGAAAATCTGAACATACTCCTTTACGTTTGCTTGGAGGTAAAGGGCACGGCATCCGGGCACAGCTGGGTAGCAGGCAGCCTCATGGCAATGCCCACCCCACTGCCAAGTTCTCATTGGTACTGGGTGGTGGCTGGGAGTTAACATGCCTTCACTTTTATGTCTTTAACTAAATGGTGGGGGGGCGCAGGGAGGAGGTACAAGCCTGGGGCTACAAACTATACAGGCAAACCCTAGCTCTCTCTTTCTCAAAAAAAAAGAAAAAAAAGGAGGGAGAGGGGCTCACATTTATAATCCCAGAACGAGGAGGTGAAGGCAGGAGGATCTGAAGGATGGAAAGTTCAAGGTTATCTACTACGCAGCTAGTGAGCTACAGGCCAGCTTGGGTTATATGTGACCCTGTCTCAAAATAATGTCTCTATAAAGAGAGTACTTGGGCTGGAGAGATGGCGTAGCAGTTAAGGCGCTTGTCTGCAAAGCCAAAAGACCCAGGTTCAATTCCCCAGGACCTATGCTAGATGCACAAGCTGGCGCATGTGTCTGGAGATCGTTTGTAGTGACTGGAGTTGGCGTGTCCATTCTCTCTCTCTGCCTCTCTCTCAAATAAATAAATAAGAACATGTAAGAATGAAGACAGGAGAGCTGATATACAAGTCCATTTACTCTAATGAAGACAGCTGCAGTGGACACGTGTAACCCAGTGTCCTGTGTGCTGTCAGCTGGTGCTCACTTAATAGCTTACTTAATATAACTTCAGATTGAAAAACTTTATAACCTACGTCTTTACAAGTCTTCATGAAATCCAGTCCCTTCTACATGGTCCTTCTCCTAAGTGCTGTCACACACAAAGGCCCTTACTGCTCTTGAGGGTATCTTGTCAGCCTTTCCAAGATCCTGACCGGTGATCTGAGAGACAGGAACAGCACTCACTTCCAGTGAGGCACAGGCATCTTCCAGCTGCCCACTGGCCAAGAACTCCATGCAGAAAGCCCAGGCTCCCAAGGGCACAAGGGCCTCCAAAGGCAGCTCCGTGGCCTTGGAGCTTAACAGTGATGCCTAGTGCAGCACGTGGCTCCTGTGGAGCAGAACTCAGTGAGTGACAGATGAGCCTTCTCTGCACACTCTACAAGACTCTCCCCGTGCTAGCATGGAGGGCCACCTCATGTGGACTCTACAAGACTCTCCCCGTGCTAGCATGGAGGGCCACCTCACGTGGACTCTACAAGACTCTCCCCGTGCTAGCATGGAGGGCCACCTCATGTGGACTCTACAAGACTCTCCCTGTGCTAGCACGGAGGGTCACCTCACGTGGACTCTACAAGACTCTCCCCGTGCTAGCATGGAGGGCCACCTCATGTGGACTCTACAAGACTCTCCCCGTGCTAGCATGGAGGGCCACCTCACGTGGACTCTACAAGACTCTCCCCGTGCTAGCATGGAGGGCCACCTCACGTGGACTCTGCAAGACTCTCCCCGTGCTAGCATGGAGGGCCACCTCACGTGGACTCTACAAGACTCTCCCCGTGCTAGCATGGAGGGCCACCTCACGTAGACTCTACAAGACTCTCCCCGTGCTAGCATGGAGGGCCACCTCACGTGGACTCTACAAGACTCTCCCCGTGCTAGCATGGAGGGCCACCTCACGTGGACTCTACAAGACTCTCCCCGTGCTAGCATGGAGGGCCACCTCACGTGGACTCTACAAGACTCTCCCCGTGCTAGCATGGAGGGCCACCTCACGTGGACTCTACAAGACTCTCCCTGTGCTAGCATGGAGGGCCACCTCATGTGGACGCTACAAGACTCTCCCTGTGCTAGCATGGAGGGCCACCTCATGTGGACGCTACAAGACTCTCCCCGTGCTAGCATGGAGGGCCACCTCATGTGGACGCTACAAGACTCTCCCCGTGCTAGCATGGAGGACCACCTCACGTGGACGCTACAAGACTCTCCCCGTGCTAGCATGGAGGGCCACCTCATGTGTTCCCTGGAACAGACAGGATGGCTGCAGTGCAGACACCCTCACTGACAGCTCTGAGTCCCCATGGATGCAGTGCAGACACCCTCTCTGATGGTACCCAGTTTCCATGGCTGCAGTGGAGGGCCCTTCCCTGATGGTGAGTTGCCAGGCCACAGCTTCTTTTCCAGGGCAGCTCAAACTAGCTTCATGGACATGGTGTGACTAATCCAAGCAGTGAAGTCAAAGTTGAAGATCCTATTTTGGGTTTCAAAGGTAGAAAGCAGCCAGGGGCCGGAGGCATGGGGCTCAGTGTGAGGACCTAAGTTCACACCATCAGCACCTTCAGGAACTGTCAGATGTGGAGGACCACTCCTGTCATCCCAGTGTGAGGACCTAAGTTCAC
Source organism: Orientallactaga sibirica (assembly GCA_036365145.1). Classification (NCBI taxonomy): domain Eukaryota; kingdom Metazoa; phylum Chordata; class Mammalia; order Rodentia; family Dipodidae; genus Orientallactaga; species Orientallactaga sibirica. The sequence goes on from JAEOAD010001365.1 coordinate 4,648,136, forward strand.
ACTATCAGCACCTTCAGAAACCGTCAGTGTGGAGGACCACTCCTGTCATCCCAGTACCGGGGAGACAGAGACAGGAGGATCCCTGGGCTTACTGGCTAGCTAGTTTGGCCCAATCAGTGAGTTCCAAGTTCAGTGAGAGACCCTGTCTCAAAAAGTAAGGTGGAAGCCGGGCGTGGTGGTGCACGCCTTTAATCCCAGCACTGGGGAGGCAGAGGCAGGAGGATTGCCGAGAGTTCAAGGCCACCCTGAGACTACATAAATTCCAGGTCAGCCTGGACCAGAGTGAAACCCTATCTTGAAAAACCAAAAAAAAAAAAAAGTAAGGTGGAGAGTGATATAGGAAGACACTTGATGCTGACCATACATATGCAAACATGCATACACATGCATGCACACAAACACACATGTGTGCACATACCACATACTGACACATACATGCATGCAGGCATACACACCATACACTCAGACACAGGTGTGCACACCACACACAGATGTGTGCACACCACAACCATGCATGCACACATATACATACATACACAGACATACATATGAACACCACATACAGACACATGCATGCACACCACACACACACACATGCATACACACAAAGACACATGCAAGGGAAATCAGAGAAAGTTCAAGAATATTATAGCTGGGGATTGTGGTGTAGGCCTTGAATACAAACTACTTGGGATACTGAGGCAAGAAGTCAAACATTCAAGGCCAACCAGTGAGACTGTCTTACAAGAATAAAAAGTAAAAAGAGGGCTGGAGTGGAGCTCAGTGGTGGAGCACTCGGGGGAGCACTTGCCGAGCATGCTGAGGCCCAGCTTCAATGGGGACCAAGTATTACAGAAGAACACTGAGTGTGCTTCCTTCATTGGGATCCCAGCCGCCCGCTGTGGCTGATGACAAGAAGTGCTGTCTGTGTCTACACAGACCCCACCCTGGCACACGCCCATCATCACTTCAGTGTAGTTTGTAAACATGCCATGCAGTGATTTTTACAAAAACCATCATTTAGATTTGAAGAATTTTAAGGGAAAACAGGCAAGATTAGATCACAATGGAACCAGATTTTTAGAATAATATGAATCTTTCAGTTGCTGAGTTAAACTAACCAACCGAGAGCCAGACATGGTGGCACACGCCTTTAATCCCAGCGCTCGGGAGGCAGAGGTACGAGGATTGCCAAGAGTTCGAGGCCACCCTGAGACTATATAGTGAATTCCAGGTCAGCCTGGGCCAGAATGAGACCCTACCTCGAAAAACCAAAAAAAAAAAAAAAAAAAAAAAAAAAAAAACCCAAAAAACCAAAGAAACAAAAAACAAAAAACAAAACAAAACAAAACAAACAAACAAAAAAAACAAAACTAACCAACCGGGCTGCAGCAGGGATGGCTTAGCTGTTAAAGCACTTGCCTGCAAAGCCAAAGGACCTCGGTTCGATTCCCTAGGACCCATGTAAGCCAGATGCACAAGGAGGTGCATGCATCTGAAGTTTGTTTGCAGGGGCTGGAAGCCCTGGCGCGCCCTTTCTCTCTCTCTGCCTCAATCTCTCTCTCAAATAAATAAATAAAAATAATTAAAAACTAACCAACCAAGTCCAGAATGTGTGCAAGGCCCTCCCCAGGGGAGCTGTAGGCAAAGGAGTCCGTGTGAAAACCACCCTACCTCGCAGGGAGGGACAGCCTCCCTGTCTTCTTTACTCCTGGAATAGTCACTCATCCAGAGTTGTCAGTCAGAAATAATACTTTAAATAAGTTTTTGAGGAAAAGTTTGAAAATAACCGCCCTTGGGGGTAACTAGGTTTATTGTGAGACCGCAGGATGCCCCTGGGCTCTGCTGCAGCGCAGTGGTTATGGCTCTCTGATGATCCCTTAACACCAGGGAACACAAACGGAAGGAAGAGCTGACAATGCCCCCAGGACGATCGAGATCAACCTTCTGCAGGAAGCTCCTGGAATGTGGGTGTGGCTAGCTTCTGCAGTGATGTCTGAAGAACAGAGTTTAGGCCTTACCTTCCAGCCCACTACAGTCAATGCAAAATAATTAGCTTCCCTTATAAGAACAACTCCTTTCCCATGTACAACAAATATTCAAAATTGTCTACCCTATAATTGTCTGCCGTGACTTAAAGGGAACCTTGCTCACTACTCGGCACTGTAAATGGATGAGAAATTACATTCACTGTGAATAGTCAAATCCAGGCCAAAACTCCATAAAAACCAACCTGTCTTTTGTCATCTTTTGGCACAGAGTGGTGATGATCTGCAGTGTAGGTAAACAAGTCTTGTGCAGGTTCCCTAAGATATTAGGTTCTAAGTGACAAAGACAATGCAATGCTGCCTTCTAAGAATGTCGCCTAGGCTCTTCTGATAAAAAGCAGGGCTGGAGAGATGGCTCAGTGTACTTCCTGTGCAAGCATGAAGGCCTGAGGAGACCTGAGAGATTGCCTGAGTTCAATGCCCACGACACTAATAAACAGCTGGGCACGACCCTGCATGTCTGTAATTCAAGTCCCATAGGGAAGCACAGACCCGAGAATCAGCAGAACTTCCGGGGAACGGCGAGCTGTGATCAGCAAGGGCCTCTGCCTCAGGAAAGAAGGGGTAAAAGGAACAGGGCGGGTGTTCTGCCCTGCTCCACCCTGATCGCGTGTGGAAGTGCACCCAGCAAAGGTGAGCACATGGAACACAAGGGCACATATGCATGCATGCACCCCAGATAGAACACCACTCATACATTACATGCATGCACACGTACACAGACAAAGGAGGAACATGAATACTATATATAGCCTGGCAAAGCTGCTCTGGCTAGGAAAGCCTGGTTTGGCCAGTGGGATCAGGTTTTTGTGAACAGTTTTGTTTTGGGCTAGGGGCTGAGGTCAGGCAACAAAGCGCAGACAAAAATACAGACAAGGGCAAGGCCAAAGCATTTTGATGCTCTAGTTTTATATCTTGAAGTTTATTTTTATATCTTATTTATTTGAGAGAGAGAGGGAGGGAGAAAGGGGAAGGGACAGAAATAGAATGGTCATGCCAGAGCCTCTAGCCACTTCAAACAAACTCCAGATGCATGTATCACCTTGTGCATTTGGCTTACATGGATACTGGGAATCGAACTTGGGTCCTTAGCCTTCTCAGGCAAGCACCTGAACTGCTAAGCCATCTCTCCAGCCCCCTTAAAGATTTTTAAGCTGGAATGTAAGCAGTTGGATCTGCTTAAATAGCATCTGCAATAAGCCACTATGACTCCAATGAGGGGCCCTATCATGTTAGAACAAGGAAAGAGGACTTTCAAATTTGTGTCAACATGAACAGAAAACCCGAGTGATATTAAGATGAACATAAGGGGTTGGAGAGAGACTCAGAAGCTAAGGTGCTTGCCTTCAAAGCCTAATGACTTGAGCTCGAGTCTCCAGTACCCATGTACAGCCAGATCACAAGGTGGTGCATGCATCTGGAGTCCAATTGCAGTGGCTGGAGGCCCTGGCGTGCCTATTCTCTCTTCTATCTCTCTCTCTCTCTCTTTGCTTGCAAATAAATAAAAATATTTTAAAAGATGAACATTGGGATAGAGAGATGGCTTAGCAATTAAGGTGCTTGCCTGAAAAACCAAAGGACCCAGTTTTGATTCCCCAGTATGCACGTAAAGCCAGATGCACAAGGTGGCGCATGCATCTGGAGTTCATTTGCAGTGGCTAGAGGGCCTGGCATGACCATTCTCTCTATATGTGCCTTTCTCTCTCTCAAATAATTTCTGTGGGTCTTAGAGGTTACCTCCTGCTCCTCTTCCCTCTCTGCGTGGCTATTGTCCTTTCTCCAGGGGACAGTTAGGGAGAAGACTTTTGTCCCTATTCTTGCAACAGCATCTCTCTACGTAGTCTAGGCTGACCTTGAGTTTGTGACCCTCCTCTGCCTCCCGCATGCTGCGGTCTCAGGTGTGCATCTCCACACCTGTACAACATTTGAATGAAAGGAGTTACTTCAATTACAGACTTTTAAAGAAACCATTTGCAAAAAGAAGACCTCACAATTATAACCAACTAAACAAAATCCCCTCATCAAACAAGATCCACAGTGACTGTAGAAAGGCTCTGAGAGTCACAGTGGAGCATTCCTCTTACTTGATCCAGTTCATCAGCTCCACTGTGTCGGGGTCATAGAATTCCTTCAACTCGGAGAGCTCGTCCATCATTCCTGGCCAGGACTGAAATTAAAAACAAAATAAAAATCCACCCCTGTAACTGCTGTCACTGAGACTAAGTGGGGAGGGAGGGGCAGAAAGAGAGAGAGAGAGAGAGAGAGAGAGAGAACGAGAGAAAGAAACTGCGTTGCTGTAAGCTGAACACAAGGCAGCCTGAATACAGAACTGCCTCAGCTCTGCAGCCAGCCTTTCCAGCATGAGTGAGTCGAGGCTTGACAAGTTTCCAGAACCATCCCCAGGTACAGGTAATTAGAGTCAGAGGTGCCATGGACTTTTAAAGATGGGCTTTTATGTTGCTGTAATAAAAATGTCACTGTATGTGGTGCTAATTTCTAGTAAAACATTGTTTTGATATGCTGAGACTACCAATCACTAAAAGCTTATGCTAGGAACTGTACGAACAGAATATGTCACAGAAGGTCACACCAGTCAGCTCAAAGCTACACAATGCTTTCCACACATGATCTCACCGTGTCCTCACAACGGCCATAAGACAGACAACGTAGCCTGCAGCCTCGCTATCAGATGTGCTGGGTAGTTGCAAGTATGGAAATCGTGGCCCTGAGAGACGGATGATTCAGCCAGGTCACAAGTTGGCAGAGCCATGCCTTGCAATCTGGCTACAAATCCAGCCCCCTTCTTACTGCATGACATCATGATTGCATTGGTGGACGAGAAGCCGAGTCAAATGGTTTGATACACATTATTAGAATGACTGGGACAGCGGGAGAAGACAGTTGGAAGTCAGGCTCTTGAGGAAAACCACATCTGACTGCCACTTACGCCGCTGGTCAACGCAAGTTACTTAGGGCGATGAAGACAAATAACGCAGAGCCCAGCACTTATCTAACACGACACCAGACTAATTCATCCATCGATGAGATCTGAGTTATTTTTATCAATGAAGACTTTAGCATCTCACACATCCAAGTTAGCTGTGACTTTACCTCCCATATTAGCACAACGAGCAGTCATGGATCTATGCCTCACTGATGCTGAAAAAGGTGACTTTATATAAGAGCCACTAAGCAGAAGCAAAGCATCATGAGGCTGCCTGGAGGCTGCCTCTCTCCGTCACCCCGTCTGCCATTCTCACTTGTCACACACATCGTGCCTCCTGGGTGGATAGCTCAGGAAGGCATCAGCACTTCTGGGTGTAGGTTTTGGAAGAGATGCAGTAAAAATTACTGATTAAATGATCCCTCTATTACTGCAGTTAACCATTTTCCATATTTAAAAACAAGTTTTTTGGGGACAAAGTCTTACTATACAGCCCAGGCCAGCCTTGAGCTTGCTACGTAGCCCAGGCTAGCCTCAAATTCCTGTCTCAGCCTCTCACGTGCTGAGATTAAAGGTGTGGTCCCTATTAATCTGATAATAATGGAATACCATCTTTAATGAAATGCTCTAATTCTTTCAGTATATCTGTGAATTCAGTAAGTATTAAAGCATTTCGTTAAAGATAGTATTCTAAAATTCTAAAATCTACCGCTATAACTCAAATTTATGAAGGAAAACTATCCAAAGGTCAAACCTTTTCTTTGGCTTTGATTTTTGTTTAAAAGAGAGCAAGGGTTCAACTGGACTAAAACAGTCTGTGTTTGTGCCCAGCTCTCAACCTCAACCCTGTGACACTGGGACCCCACCCCTGACCACGCTCCCTGACAGAAGTCAGTCAAGAGAGAACATGGAAGATCTCATTACTGCCTAGTCAAAGGGTCTTCAGGTTGGAGGCTGGGCGAGAGGGAGCCTAATCTTATGTTTTATTGTCTTGTTTTTGAGAAATGAGTTTCACTAAGCAGTCTAGGCTGTCCTCATACTTGCAATTCTCCTGTCTCAGCCTCCCACATGCAAGGATAACTGCTGAGCATCACCATGTTTGGCCCAAAAGCCTAATCTTCGACTGTATTTATTATGTGGGTCTAGTTCTTTTGTGAGGATAACTACCTAATAAAATACAAAAAGGTATATAAATCACTAGCAGGAACAATAATTTTTCTGTCTTAACTTTGGAAATAGGTCTGAAACCATTTTTAGAATCAACATGGTCAGGATCAAAATGGACTGAATGACTTCTTAAAATTTTATTTATTTATTTATTTATTTATTTATTTATTTATTTATTTATTTATTTATTCATTTTGAGAGAGAAAGAGGCAGATAGAGAGAGAATGGGCACATCAGGGCCTCCAGCCTCTGCAAATGAACTCCAGGCGCATGTGCCCTCTTATGCATCTGGCTTAATGGGTACTGGGAAATCGAACCTGGGTCCTTAGGCTTTGTAGGCATGCACCTTAACCTAAGCCATCTCTCCAGCCCTCAAATGACTTTTGGTTACAATGCTTTTACTCTTTACAAGCCACTTGAGAGGCAAGTTGGTTTTTGTGAATGCCAACTCAACACTTTAAGGAAGTCATTACAAATGCTACAAACTTTCTATTTGTCAAACCACAAACAAAGCAGAGTCAGAGCAATCACTGTGATAAACAGACATTAATCACTATTAACAATGAATTAATGAATTAATCAATATTGAGCAGATAGTAACGAGCATGGGGGAACCAGTCTCACCTTGTAGCACAGATACAGCAGCGTGAGCACTGGCACCGAGTACCGCAGTGCACGTATCTGCGGAAGAAAGACAAGACTTAAATTACAAGTATTTTAAGCATGTTTGATTTAGTCTTGCTTTGTAAGGACATGCCCTTCAAAGACAGCACATACAAAAAGAATGTAGGGGCTGGAGAGATGGCTTAGTGGTTAAACGCTTGCCTGTGAAGCCTAAGGACCCTGGTTTGAGGCTCGATTTTCCAGGACCCATGTAAACCAGATGCACAAGGGGGTGCATGCATCTGGAATTCGTTTTAAGTGGCTGGAGGCCCTAGTGCGCCCATTCTCTCTCTCTCAAATAAATAAATAAAAATAAAGTATTAAAAAACAACAACAAAAAGAATGTAGCTTCCTGGAGCACAAGCCTCCTGTGTGCACAACAGTGGAGCCAGTGGAAGGGTTCTAATCACTGGTAAGATATTTCGCTTCCACCATGCTGCTGCCTAATGAAGTTTACAGGGCGGAACAATTCAACATTGAGTTTACAGGCTATTTACCATTATCATATACTCACTAATACTATTTAGAAAGATGCTTTATAATGATAACAGAAATTCTGGAGAAAGAACTATGGATATTATTTTCCCCTTTTGTGCCTTTTATTGCATTTCTAAATTCTATATGCTGACAGCATCCAATATATTGGAAATACAACTAACTGTTAAAAATAGTAGTAAAATAAAAATTATTTTTAAAATAGTTCCTTATGGAGTGGGAGAGATGGCTCAGTGGTTAAAGGCACTTGCTTGCAAAGCCTCATAGCCAGGGTTCAATACCTTAGCACCCATGCATAGCCAGATACACAAAATGATGCATGTGCCTGGAGTTCATTACAGTGCAACAGGCTCTGGTGCACCAATTCTCTCTCAAGTAAATCAATGCTTTTTAAATTTGTGTTTGTGTGTGTGTGTGTGTGTGAGAGAGAGAGAGAGAGAGAGAGAGAGAGAGAGAGAGAGAGGGAGAGAGAAAGAGAGAGAGAGAGGGCACACCAGGGCTTCCAGCCACTGTAAACAAACTCCAGATGTATGCGCCACCTTGTGCATCTGACTTATGTGGGTTCTGGGGAATTGAACAGAGGTCCTTTGGCTTTGCAGTCAAGTGCCTTAACCACCAAGCCATCTCTCCAGCCCCTCAATTTAAAAAAAAAAAAAATCAATTCCTTAGTCTATCAATGACTGATGTTTAGTTTTATCTGCATTTTGGCAAACTCCTGAAAAAATTAACAAAGATCTGTGTGGAAAAACACTACAAATCACTAACAAGCCAACGGACAAGAACAGCACTGACCCTGCTTGGGTTACCAAGATGGACCAACTTCAGAAGTGACTCCCATAGTTCCGAACTGCATAAGCCAAACGACGCAAAAACACACATGTGTGATGTCCACAGATACTTCATTCTGTAACAACGAAAGACGCAGAAGTCAGTCTCTGCTTGTGTAAAGTGGAGTGTGAGGTAACCCTACAGCCCTTGACGACACACTCTCATTCAACATTTGCCAAAGGACTCTGTTCATCTCGCTGCTTCCTGGGAGCTACCCTGTAAGGAAAACATCCAGGAACGTTTGCAACTAACAAAAGCATGGACTGGGTAAGACTTCTGACTGGCAGGCAGAGGGACAGAACACACACAGACAAGTTTATGGGAAGATAATCACTGACAATTGTCAGTTTCCAAATCGTATCACTAGATAGCATCAAGGTAAGAGTAGTCAAATCATGCCGGCGTGGTGATGCACGCCTTTAATCCCAGCACTCGGGAGGCAGAGGTAGGAGGATCGCAGAGAGTTCGAGGCCACCCTGAGACTACATAGTTAATTCCAGGTCAGCCTGGACCAGAGTGAGACCCTACCTCGAAAAAAAAAAAAAAAAAAAAAAAAAAGAGTAGTCAAATCAAATCAAGCAGGTAAGACAGAAATACCTCATCGTGCTCAGCGCCAGGAACCCAAACAAGATGGTATGTATTAAGTTGTAAGCAGTTTCTGGTTTCAGGTCAAAGGCACATTTCCTTATTTGACCCATAGACTGTGGATTTGCAGAATCACTGAAGAAAACAAACACAGAGAACAAATGCTGGGCAAACAATCTATAACTTAGTTATCTTAATATTCTCCCTAAGATGAAATAATTTCAGGCTAAAAGTGTCACAATAGAAATGCATTTGTAAACTAAATTAAAATTTCACATAAGATTTCAATTTAAGTAAAAATTACAAGTGGTTAGCAAAAACAAATCCTTTTGTAATCCCTAAAACTAGAGATCTTAAAGATGTCTTATGAATTACTATCAGTACTTTTCAAATTTTTGTATCCAAAAGCTTGGAATTCAGTTCCTTTATGAACTAATGACCATGTTCTAACTTACAAATGATACTCATTGTACATGCCCAACAGATGACATTTAATATTACTTATTATTAGTATTATTTAGTATTGTTATGACCGATAAAGTTAACACTAATTAGTTAACATCACATAACACCCAGTTTGTATTCTAATTATTATTATTATTATTATTATTATTATTATTATTATTATTAGTTTTTCGAGACAGGGTCTCACTATGTAGTGTAAGCTGGCCTTGACTGGTGATCTTCCTGTCTTCTGAATGCTGGGATTACAGGTGGGCCCACCAGGCCCAGCTGTAGCCACTATTATATTAGATAGGTTTAGACAGTTTTAGATAGGGTTTTCTTTTTTTCCTTAATCAGGATGCAAAGCCTTACACACTGTTTCTCAGTACATCTCTTCCCATGTCTTTCCATCTGTTTAAGTGTCTCCTTGATGTTAAAGGCCATGTATCTGTTGAGCAATGAGACGTTTGTGCTGTAACTCGCCCCACTTTCTGGATTTGGACAATCCTTTGCTTATGGTGATGCCTCCGTTCCTGTGTTTCTTGTAACATAATTAGCTCTTAAGTTTATTACAGTTGGGCGTGGAGTATGGCCTGCTCTACACGGTGCCACTGTGGAGGCACAGGCTGTCTGGATGTGGAGACTGAGGCTGATGGGGGAGTTCAGGTTTTGCACCGCTGGTTGAGGAGACAAGCAAAGAGCACATGTCGCCAGCTTAAGGTAAGAACAGTCCTCTCCTAAAAGCCCTACTGATCCTTCATACAAATCAATATTTCACCAATGATCTCGTTTCTTTGAAACCCTCCCTCCATTGCCACAGATCACAGAAACCGTAAAATGACACTCTAGGGCAGTTTTCATCATTGATAGAAATCTTTGCTTAAATGTCAGACATTGGAACCCCAATACTGACTTCTGTATGGATACTGAAAGATTACTTCACACAAGGAGAATGTGTTCTCCTCCCTGGGTACCTGAGTACTGAAAGATTACTTCAGACAAGGAGAATGTGCTCTCATCCCTGGGTACCTGAGAGCTTTGCACCTGCTGCCTTGCTGACCCCATGAATATGGAACATGCCCCCTTCACTCGCTTCCCCACGGAGCGCACCATCTCTGCTACTACTCCAGCCTGAGACATGGTAAGTGCTCACTGCCGAGACCACACCCTTCACGCTGCGTGTAAAGCACTGCTCACCAGGATACCGTCATTTTCTGATTAACGTGGTGCTTTTGAACCTTCAATGAAATCCTAAAATCCCTTCTTGGCCTCGATGCTCTACACCTAAATCTATAATCAAACACCAAACCAGGGTCCAGAGGCAGCTCACAGATTTGCAATGAGCTTGGTGGGGCCACGGGCTAGTAACTTCCTGCTATGTGTGCAGTCTAATAATACTGCACGCATTGTGTAGGAACAATTTCCACAGGGCAAAGCTTTATCTTGAGCCAGGTATAAAGAAAATACTTCTGACTGAGGGATACTAATAATTTATAGTCTGAGAAATGCTGAGTAGCTCCGTGCCACTCCCCTCTTACTCGTCATAAGGCACTCTGAGTGACACAGACTTGTGCTGATGGCCCCGTGCCCAGGAGGCACAGTCCAGCACAGGCTGGGGAAGGACACAGAAACCAGCTTCCTTGAGAGCGTCACTAGGTGTCCACGAACTGCAGCTTCAAGTCAGCAGCTGAGTGTGGACAGTAAACGCAGCACACCAAAGTGAAAGGGAGGCATTTTAGAAGTTCTTAAGAAGTCTTCATCCTTTCTGGTGTTTTCCTGCATAGACTGGCAGACATGCAATCCTCATGGTCACTCTGGCTTTATGAGCACTGAAACAAGATGCAAAAAAACGAGCGAGCAACAGTTAACTCTTCTATTTTACTTTCCTGGAAATAGGCGTGGGACCTGGAGCCTCCAGCATGCGTGGCAAGTGCTACACCAATGCACCACTTGCTCATCTCTGATTTTCACTTGTTCTTTTGAGTCAGGGTCAAAGTTGCCCCACTGGCCTCGAACTCACTCTAGCCCAGGATGGTCTTGAGCTGGTGTTTCTCCTAGAGCTGAGACTACATCCTACACAGCTTCTGGCCTTTTAGAGCCGATTTGTGGGAGGAATGTGGAAGGATTTGAAACCTTGGCCTAAGGGAGGCCTTGCAGTGCTGTAAGGACAGCTTGATGGGCTATTCTGGTCAGAGTTGAAAGACCTAAATGCTGTGAAGTTTGGCTTAGGAGGGTGAGAAAGAGCTTTGCCTGGACTGGGCTAGAAGCAGTTTGTGTTAGAGGCTTGCTGTTTTCCTGTGTCCTGAGATTTTGTGCAGGGTTGCACTGCACAGAAATGGACTGTGTGAGCAGAGGGATATGGCACAGAAAAAAACAAATTTAATCTTTGGGACAAAACTGCTGCCCCTTCAGCTGCAATTGTTTTAGAGATTACAACCACTGAAAGCTACCGAGTTTGATGTTTGCTGTTTAAGTCTTGTGTTGGCTCAATAGTTCTTTGCTCTGCCCAATGTCATCTTTTGAAGTATGAATTTTCTATGCCATTATGTTTTTTTTTTTTTTTTGTATTATGGCTCAGTTAAAATTTAGACTTTGGACTGTGGGGATGTTTGAACAGCATTAAGATTGACAGAAAACTATGGGGACATTTAAAGTTGGACTGAATGCATTGCATTTTTACATCATGCATGGTTATCAGCTTATGGGGGTCAGAAGCAATATGTGGTAATTTGATTCAGTTGTCCCCCATAATCTTTTGTGTTCTGAATGCTTGGTCCCCAGCTGGTGGCAGTTTGGGAACTGGAACCTCCTGGAGGTGATGATGTATTGTTAGGGGTGGGCTTGTGGGGGTTACAGCCAGCTTCCCCTCACCAGCTTTTGGCACGCTCTCCTGATGCTATTGTCCATCTGCTCATGCCATCATTGAGCTTCTCCTTAAGTCTATAAGCCAAAATAAACCCTTTCCTCCCACAAGCTGTTCTTGATCAGGTGTTTTCTGACAGCAATGTGAAGCTGACTGCAATACCTGGCTGTTTAATTCTTGATATTTCATGAGAAATTGAAGGAAAAGAAGTTGAGGAAGAAGAATAGGAAAACATAAAACTAACTGAAACAAAATAAACCTATGATTTAACAATCACACCTGGCGAAAGCTAACACCTGAGCAATGCTCTGGGCAAGGGTGCTCCTTCCTATAGTTTATGTGGTTTTTCACTCTGTTATTACAAATATCCCATGGAGCAAGCATGCCCATTCCAACGACAAGGAGACAGAAATACTAAACTTAGAGCAAGCATGCCCATTCCAACGACAAGGAGACAGAAATACTAAACTTAGAGCAAGCATGCCCATTTCAATGATAAGGAGACAGAAATACTAAACTTAGAGCAAGCATGCCCATTCCAATGATAAGGAGACAGAAATACTAAACTTAGAGCAAGCATGCCCATTCCGATGATAAGGAGACAGAAATACTAAACTTAGAGCAAGCATGCCCATTCCAATGACAAGGAGACAGAAATACCAACAGGCTACATAGCTGGCTCAAGGACCACACTGCTCTCCAGCATGCGAGCTTGACTTGAACCCAGTTTGCACTGCCTATTCTACGTAGGTACGTCCTCCTTAAGATGAGCAGTGCTATTCTATCCTCGGCTCACTAGTTCTTTTTTATTTATTTTTTATCTTAAAACTTTTTATTTATGTATTTATTTGCAAGCAGAGAGAGAGAGAGAGAGAATGGACGTGCCAGGGCCTCTAGCCACTGCAAACGAACTCCAGATGCATGTGCCCCTCACGCATCTGGCTTATGTGGGTCTTGGAGAATCGAACCGGGATCCTTTGGCTTTGCAGGCAAACGCCTTAACCACTAAGCCATTTCTCCAGCCCCTTGGCTCACTAGTTCTATTCCCAAATTCCCTCTCTGTCCTCCTCTTTTTCATCAACTAGAAGTCCAATGCACTATCCACTGCACTACCTTCTCCTCCTCTTTTTCAATACCATCCAAGAACAAGATCATTAAACAGCGTCAAAGTTTTCTGGAACTCTCTATACCTGAGATTACGCCAGGCAACCACAGCTGCAGCCATCACTGAGACGGACAGGACAAGCAGGTACGCGTACAAGAGCAGCGTGCCCGAGAGCCTCGCAAATGTGTTCAAGGGCAGGAGGCCGAAAGCTTCTTCACACAGGTAGAGATTGGCATCAAAATCCCTGAGAAACAAAGGGAAAGCAGTTTGGACTTTCTAGATGAAGCAAGGCAAAGGTACTGCATACAGCACCTTCCTTCAAAACCCTCCGCCATGAGCAAGCGAACCTCCCTCTGCTTCAGCAGTCATACCTTGTGGCTCCAAACCCAAATTTGGCCTTCAGAAATTTAAATATGTGCTCGTCTGACTTCAGTTTAAGAATTTTCTATTGAGAGAGAAAACAATGACAACTGCTGTTAGTGCCCGAGGCATGGTTTCCTGACCTTCCACAGCAGCAATGAGCATTTATGTCCCGTCTCCAGAGGGAACATGTGAGTCTAGTCACTGTTCACAACAGGCCCCAGAATCCTAAAGGAGGGACTTTCAAACTCCCTGCTCTTCCTCTGACTCAGGACGTGCATGAGTAGGTGACAGATACCAGGAGCTCTCTGGGTCCCTGAAGGAAGAAGGCTTTTTACATCAGAAAACTAACAAGACAGCCTCAAGTCTCAGACGTGGAGGACACTTGGCCCTACGGTCTTCAACTTCCACAGGACTCTTCACTCAAGGACACATGTAGACACAGGAGCTCTCAAGAGGTGAGCACCTCAAATGCCAGGGGTGGTTATAATTTTTAACTTATATAATTTTATTTTTGATTTACAGTTTATAATATCCATGTAAGAAAAATGGAGAAGAAATAATACCAGAAGAAAAAGGAAGACCGAACCGGGTGTGGTGGCGCATGCCTTTAGTCCCAGCACTCAGGAGGCATAGAGAGGAGGATTGCCGTGAGTTCAAGGCCACCCTGAGACTACCTAGTGAGTTCCAGGTCAGTTCAGCCTGGGGTAGAATGAGACCCTACCTTGGAGGGGGGAAAAAAAAGGAAGACAGGAAAAAAAATAAGCTGAAGCCAGAATTGAGTTCAGTACACAAAACGTATTCTCTGGTGGTGAAGCATGGATCTGACTTATGAACTCCAACAAATGCAGAGGGGGGTGTGTGAAAGCATTTCTGGGAGTCACAGGGGCTTTAGATTAAAGCTAACCAATTGTTCAGAGGACATGCCACCTGCCACTCCAGAGGATTGTTTCCTACAGGTGGAGAAAAGCGAGGAGCTTCGCAGCTTTTTTCTTCTAATTTTGCGCATTGATGTCTCTTGCAAATACCCAGTGCAAGTCAACATAGATGACATCCTTTGGGGTGTCAAGAAACACAAGTCCAGGCACCAGCTCTCTGATGGCCCAATCCAAGAATAGATAGCTGAATATGGGAAGTGGCAAGCGGATGAACTATGTCCTTTCAGAAATGCTGACTGTCCTGCTCAAGGAAGCTTTGGTAAATGTGGGTGTCCTTAGGGAACTGGCTCGAGGAATCCCCTTCCAATATCCCAATACTCAGATGTTCTATTCCTTTTATATAAAGTGTCACACTTGCACAGAACTACATACTCCCATACACCTACTATTTTTTTCAGTGCTAGTGGTCAAACCCAGGATCCCATATATACCAAGCAATTGGTCTACTACTCAGCTAAATCCCTTCCCCTGGGTTTTTTGAGATGGGGTCTCACTGTGCAGCCCAGACTGGTCTCAAACTCACGATGCTCCTGCATGTTGGGATAACAGACATGAACCTCCACACTCAGCTTCCTGTACACTTGAAATCCTTTCTCGATCACTTCTAATAGCAGAGGTAATAGAAACAGCTGTGCTACTGCCTTGTTCAGGAGCCTGTGCATGTTCAGTACAGACAGGTCCCCCCCCACTAGTTAGGACTGAGGTTGGTTGACTCATACAGAGAGAAACCCAAGGACAGCGTACGGAGTTTAAGGACACAGTGACAAGAGTGAGAGGGCCATTTGGCTAGCTGACTGAAGAGTTGCCTTTTCTTTTTTTAATAGTCAACAGGTAGAAATAAGACTGTCATCCTCATATGTGTTTTTCAGAAGTCTCCCACTCTGTGACCAGGTATTCCAAGAGAAGCCACCGGAACGCTGCTCTAGCAGAAAAACCAATGGGGAACCCAAGTATCAGAACTAAAGCTGGCAGAGAGCCTACTCTCTTAAGTCTTCACATGTTAGCATGCCAAATGATGACAGCCCCTAGGACACCTAAGAAATCATTGTAAAGCTCTTGGATATACAACAGACTAACTGAGAGATTTGTTTTGGTGCTGAGGATGGAGCCCAAGGGCTTGCACATACTAAGAACACACTCTACCTCAGCTACACTCCATCCCAGGACTGTTAATTTTAAGTCAGTTAAATGTTAGGGAGCTTTTACCAAAAATAAGCTTATGTCTCCTTTCATAGAAAAAAAGAGAGAATCATCTCTCTGGGCATGGTGGTACCTATCTGTAATCCCAGCACTAGACAGGCAGAAATAGGAGGAGAGTGATTTGAGGTCAGCTTCAAGTTTTTAAACAAAACAAAATTTAAAAATAATTTTCCTGGGCTGGAGAGTTGGCCTAGCGGTGAAGGCGCTTGCTTGCGAAGCCTAAGGACTCATGCTCGACCTTTCCAGATCCCACATAACCCAGATACACAGTGACACAAGTGTGCTAGGTCACACATGCACACGCTTCTGGAGTTCAATTGCAGTGGCTGAAGGCACTGGCATGCCAATTCTTTCTCTCTCATGTAAAAAAATAGCCAGTCTGTTGGGCTTGCCTCAAAAAAAAAAAAAAAAATAATTTTCCTATTTAGTATTATAGAGCTCATATGAAACTATTTATTGAACTTGAGAGAACTGTTTGATATTTTTGACATTGAGCCTGACATTTCTGAACCATCTGCCTAGTCCCAGCTAAACATGAAGGAAGCCTCAGCAGACAGGACAGAAACCAGCAGCAAAGAAACCAGCAGCAACTGGTCAAACAGACAATGCCATGCTCACAAAACACAGCACCAGGCGTGGTGGTCACCATCAGAGACAATGCCATGCTTCACAAAACAAGAACCAGGTCAACCAGAGTGAGAGTTAAAACCAAAAAAAAAAAAAAAAAAAAAAAAAAAAAATTATACCTAATGCCATAAATACAATTTAAAAATATATTTAAAGTATAACTTGTCAACTTACCTTAATGACGTTGTTGAGACAAAGTGTCAAACAGAAAACTACCAATAAGTGTAACAAAAGCTTCCCAATCCTAGCAAGAAAGGTTCCAGTTTTTAGGTTTCTCTAGAAATTGAAAGAGTTCTGTTTTAGTTCTTTAATTTTAATATAACTTCATAAACACTTAAAATGAGATTAAAAATTTAAGACACAGGCTATGCAATATACAGGGAAAACACATGTGGCAAACATAACATATTACCCTCATTTTTTACCTTGTACCTTTTCATATTTTAAGACTTTTCCATGATTTTCTAATACTGTATGAGATGTCTCATATTTTTGCATTTATTTTGTTTTTAAATTTGAAAACAGTAAATTTTAATTAATTTAAAATTAGTAATAGGACATGAGAAGGTGGGGAGCAGTGTTACCACAGGCAGTGAGGTATCAATGATATAAATTACACACACACACACACACACACAACATTCCATGTGTGGCGTTCAAACAAACACCCTGGCTAACCTGAATGGCATCTGAACAGAATCAACGTCACAGGCGTGAGCAAAGCCACAGCATGTGACCTCAGAAAGTTGCAAACAGAAATGTCCCCAGGCAAGTAGAATGTTGCTCTGTGCTTCTTATCAGGGATTGAGTCAAAATTTTCCTTTGAATGTTAGAACCGCATAATTGGAAATAAAGCTTACTCTGAGAAATGACATAAAAACGTCCTACCTGAAGTTTTCTTGCAATTAATACTGAAAGGTTAAAACTGATAAGCAATGATCCAAGAATCATGGAGTTAAAAAACTGGAGAGCACAGACGAGGAGCAGGCTTGTTATCTGTATGCCATACAGCCAGGCTGCCTGCAACAGCAAGAGAAGGTGGTGAAGTGACTTATCCCATCGGGAGACCGCCAGGACACATGTGGGTCACACCTGTGAGTTTCAAGATAATGCAGAAAACACACCGATACCTTCTATAGAAGTGACACTAGGGGCTGGGGAGATGGCTCAGGGGATAAAGTGCTTGCCATGCAAGCATGAGATCCAGAGTTCAGATCCCAGCACCTACGTGACTGCTGGTTGGGCATGATGGCAGGCCTGGGATCCCAGTGCTCAGGAAATGGCTAGCTAGATGAGCTGTAGGTTCCATGAGACTTTGCCTCAGTACATAAGATAGAGAGGGCTGGAGAAATGGCTTAGCGGTTAAGGCATTTGCCTGTGAAGCCAAAGGACTCAGGTTGAATTCCCCAGGACTCACGTAAGCCAGATGCACAAGGGGCACATGCATCTGGAGTTTGTTTGCAGTGGCTGGAGGCCCTGGCATGCCCATGCTCTCTTTCTCTGCTTGCAAATAAATAAAATTTTTAAAAAAGATGGAGAGCAATTGAGGAGGACAATATCCAGCGTCAACCTCCATAAATGTGCATGCAAAACACACCATGAACAAACATGCAAACACACAGGGAATACACACACACTGAACATACCACACATATGCTAAAAGAGACTAAATTGCATATATTACCAGTTTTTCACTTTCAATAACAATTGTTTTTAAATTTTGCAACACTGATGAAAAGGGAAATGAACACATAAGCAAAGGTGTTCATGTCTTTTGGGAACTGACCAGTGCAATTTGTAATTTTCAGTTTTCTTTTACATCGTTTTATTTACGGTCTTTAGCCAACAATTAGTGTTTTATCACAATCCTTCATTCCCGAAGTTTCTTTCTCTCTCTCCCTCCCTCTCCTCTTTATACTCACTTTCTCTTTTATATTATCTATCTTTTTCTCCCCTCACCTTCCTAGGCGCTGACTTATAACTCCCAGTACCAGCACGGGGTTAACTTTCACAATGAGCTGTAGATCCGAGACACCTACAAGGTTTCCCAAAAAAGACAGATTTCTGTCAGAGTTCTTGATGACCCACCAAAGGTTAATGGTAAGACCCTACTGTCGAAGACAGCGTACATGTGTGAGACCAAACATGGAGAGACCTGGCCAGAATCTGGAAGAGGGTCAGTCCTGACACAGTTAGCTAGTCTAGGGCCAGAGGGTGCTACACGAGCAACTGGGGGAAAATGGCCGACATTGGTCCAAACAACTTCCAGTCTAAGATACCCAGCAAGAAACAACCTGACGTAATGCTCAAACAAGTACAGTAGTGGCACACAGCCATGGTGGGCAACCAACGGTTCTTGATTTGGCTAATTGATCCACTCAGTGGAATGGAACTCATTGCTGGAACTGGGAAATAAGTCAAAACCATGTACAAAAAATGAGCACAGTCTCCAGTCAAGATACCATTAGATGTGGGCTAGAAGAGAGCCTACCCATATAAAATTCCCTCCAAGCTATCTATGGCCATCCCATATATCTAGTACTAACTTCTCTCTCCGTTGGAGAATTTGCTTATTTTTTCCAGATGGACAACGAACCAGAAGGGAGGATCAGCCAATCACACCTCACCAGGGCTCCAGCTGAAACCACAGAGTAATGTGGAGGAAGGGCAAGAGTTCAGTGCTCTTGGGGATCACGACACCAGAAAAAGGTTGAAGGAGATACACACAGAGAACATCCAACTCCTACTAAGCCAGATATCCAGAGACACAGAGGCTCCCAAAACCTCATCACTGAAGTAGAGCTAAAATGACCCCAATGTGGCTCAGGGAAATTCACAGAAGAGGGGGTGGAAAGAATGTTAGAGCCACAAGTTGGGGTATTATGCACAGAGACTTGGCCTATCCCCCATAGCTCTTGACTACCCCCACAATGTGTGAACCACATTCCCCATTGATGAGGGTCCCTATGGAAGAGGAAGGACAGGGAGGAGGATAATGGAGTCACCACTATGAATGTAAAACTAGAATAATATACATAAAAATAAATAAATTAAATAAAATAAAAAACCAAAATAAACTTTTCCTCTCAAGTTGTTTGGGTATTCTGTCACAAAGATGAGAAGAGTAACTAATAGATAATAACCCACCATAGGTCATAATTTGTCTGCTATTGGATCATTGAGCTCTACTTTATACAGTTATCAAATTATTAACATCCCCTAAAAGTCTACATACTGGGCTAGGGCTACAGCTGAGTAGTAGAGTACTTGTGTAGCATGCATGGAGCCCTGGATTCATACCAATATTTTACAACATTTCATGTGATCACTTCTGTTTATTGTTAAAATGACATCAATAAAACAGGGTTATGCAGGAAATATTATAGGAATGAACAAATGAATACATTTCTTAGAGGATAAATAATTCTTCTTTCTCTGAAATAATTTAATAAGTAAATAATAAATAAAGGGGCTGGACAGATGGCTTAACGGTTGAGGTGCTTGCCTGCAAAGCCAAAGGATTCTGGTTCAATTCTCCAGGACCCACATAAGCCAAATGCACAAGGGGCACATACATCTGGAGTTCGTTTGCAGTGGCTGGAAGCCCAGGCGTGCCCTCACTCACTCACTCTCAAATAAATATTTTTTTAAATAGTAATTCTTTTAGGTAGAGAAGAAATTTTACATTACTGATAGACATCATTCACATATTACCAAACTCATGCACTTAGCTATATGCAATTAATGACTTTTCATATATTCACAGAGCTGTGTTACTATTGCTACGACATAATGTTAAGATGTTCTTGTCAAAAGAAGCTCCATGCCTAACCCTGGCAACCACAGATTTGCACATTCTGAACATTTCATATACATGGAGCAACGCAACGTGTAGTCTTGGGAACTGGCTTCTTTTACTAACTGTAAAGGTGTCAGGCTTCATGCTTCATTCCTTCTTACTGTCAACTAGTACTGTTCTGCAGGCAGACAACATTCTGTTGAAGCACGCACTGCAATTTTAATGTCAGTCTGTCAATTCTGAGACAAGGCCGTCAAGGATCCTGCAGGGGTCATGCTGAGTCCAGGGATCAGGAGGGCGCAGCGTCTCAGTAAGCCTGCTGGTCCATGAACATGGTGTATCTTTCCAGTCTAATTAGGGTCTTTAAAAATTCTGGTAATGCTTTCTACTTTTCAGAGTACATGTTTACACAGCTTTAGAAAGTCACATCTACATCATATGTTCTTAAAATCAATGCCGAGGTGCCGTCTTCTCCTCATGCTGTTCACGGAATTGCTTGTTTCCTTTGAGATGTTCTCCGTTGTCTTCATGTGACTGAACAATGCAACGTGCAGCCTTTGTGACTGGCTTCTTTTACTTACCATCAAGGTTCCAGGTAGGAATTCATTACCAATACCAACTTATTTGCAGATATTTTTTATTTTGTCTTTATTTGGGGTGTACTTTTTTTTTTTGAGGTAGGGTCTCACTCTGGCCCAGGCTGACCTGGAATTCACTATGTAGTCTCAGGGAGGCCTCAAACTCAGGGTGATCCTCCTACCTCTGCCTCCCGAGTGCAGGGATTAAAGGCGTGCACCACCACTCCTGGCATGGGCTGTACTTTTTGATACTTGTGATTCTCTTTGTGTCAAGTTGGTAGACTTCCAGAAAATTGTAGTTTCTGTATTGCTGGTCACTAGCAAGAAATATGGGATTGAATAGTGTTATATATTCAAAAGTCCTGGGTTGCTAATGATACACGTGATGTTACTGCTCAGGTTCCATTAGTACAGTTACAGTATGGAAAAATGCAGCAATAATGTATTCTTTTTTGTGTTAAATAACTGAATTTTGGCTGGAGAAATGGCTTAGTGGTTAAGACGCCTATCTGCGAAGCCTAAGAACGCTTGTTCAAATCCCCAGGTCCCACGTTTAGCAAGACGCAACAGTGATGCAAGTGTGCAATGTTGCACACGCACACAATGGGGTACACAATCTGCAGTTCGTTCACAGCAACTGAGGCCCTGGCGTGTCCATTCTCTGCCTCTTCCTTTCTGTCTCTCTCAAATAAAAAAGAAAAACACCTGATTTTTTTCCAGTAGGTATGGTTCTACTCTTCCTCATCAATCATAATGACAGCTAATATTGTTTAAATTCATAACATGTCAAGCTCTGTTTAAATGACTCATGCATGACTTACAAATGACTCACTCAGACCCTGGAGGTCTGGTTATGCAACATGCTCTTACCATGCTGTACTGGATGAACACGCGGTGTCAAGGAACTGTAGTGGGTGGACACACACGGTGTCAAGGAGACTGTAGTGGGTGGACACACACGGTGTCAAGGTGACTGTAGTGGGTGGACACACACGGTATCAAGGAACTGTAGTGGGTGGACACACGTGGTGTCAAGGTGACTGTAGTGGGTGGACACACACGGTGTCAAGGAGACCGTAGTGGGTGGACACACACGGTGTCAAGGAACTGTAGTGGGTGGACACACGCGGTGTCAAGGTGACTGTAGTGGGTGGACACACGCGGTGTCAAGGTGACCGTAGTGGGTGGACACACACGGTGTCAAGGTGACCGTAGTGGGTGGTGGTGTCAAGGTGACTGGTGTCAAGGTGACTGTAGTGGGTGGACACACACGGTGTCAAGGTGACTGTAGTGGGTGGACACACACAGTGTCAAGGAACTGTAGTGGGTGGACACACACGGTGTCAAGGAGACCGTAGTGGGTGGACACACGTGGTGTCAAGGAGACCGTAGTGGGTGGACACACGGTGTCAAGGAGACCATAGTGGGTGGACACACACGGTGTCAAGGAACTGTAGTGGGTGGACACACACGGTGTCAAGGAACTGTAGTGGGTGGACACACACGGTGTCAAGGAACTGTAGTGGGTGGACACACACGGTATCAAGGAGACTGTAGTGGGTGGACACACGTGGTGTCAAGGTGACTGTAGTGGGTGGACACACACGGTGTCAAGGAGACCGTAGTGGGTGGACACACACGGTGTCAAGGAACTGTAGTGGGTGGACACACACGGTATCAAGGAGACCGTAGTGGGTGGACACACGTGGTGTCAAGGTGACCGTAGTGGGTGGACACACACGGTGTCAAGGAGACCGTAGTGGGTGGACACACACGGTGTCAAGGTGACTGTAGTGGGTGGACACACACAGTGTCAAGGAACTGTAGTGGGTGGACACACACAGTGTCAAGGAGACCGTAGTGGGTGGACACACGTGGTGTCAAGGTGACTGTAGTGGGTGGACACACACGGTGTCAAGGAGACCGTAGCGGGTGGACACACACGGTGTCAAGGTGACCGTAGTGGGTGGACACACACAGTGTCAAGGAACTGTAGTGGGTGGACACACACAGTGTCAGAGACCGTGTAGTGGGTGGACACACGTGGTGTCAAGGTGACTGTAGTGGGTGGACACACACGGTGTCAAGGAGACTGTAGTGGGTGGACACACACGGTGTCAAGGTGACTCAGTGGGTGGACACACGAGTTCGGTGTCAATGTCTGAGACCGTCTTGGGTGGACAAACAAGTCGGTAGTCCAAGTTGCTGTATTGGAGTGGGTGGTATTCACTGTGATCATGGACTGTTTTCTCTGAGATCTCTAAACTGTTTTTGGTGGGTGGACAATGTCACGTGGTGTCAAGGAAGAAGTGGGTGTTCTGCGTGGTGTCAAGGAGACTGTAGTGGGTGGACACACACGGTGTCAAGGTGACTCATTCTGGGTTTCCTCACACGGTGTCTCTCAACCTTGGATAGTGGGTGGCTGCCCTTGCGTGGTGTCAAGGAGACTTTGAGTGGGTGGACACACACGTGTGTCCACCACATCTGGTTAGTGGGTGGACAAATCTTTTTGTGTCAAGGTGACTGTAGAGGGGTGGACACAGGGCTTTGTGTCGCGGGCAAGTGGGTGGTCACCACGTCACGGTGTCAAGCCTGACTCAGCAGTGTGGTGCCTTCTGTTCATTAAAGCCAATGTCTGTGAAGACGTCTTTGATCCACATGTACAAACAAGTCTCTTAGCTTCCAAGTTGCTGTATTGGATTCTACTGGTATTCACTGTGATCATGGACTGTTTTCTCTGAGATCTCTATTCTTTCACTTTTGTTGTTTTTTGGCCCATTATAAACAATGTCTGTTGTTAGATCTTTAAATAAATAGTGTTCTGCTGTCCATGGTGCGTGTTGCTTACGTTGCTGACTTAACATTCTTCTTTTCCTCATTTCTCCCACCCTTCTCTCAACCTTGGATAGCCAAGGCTGCCCTTGAATTCACTGTGTAGCCGAGGATGACTTTGAAGTTTGGTCACAAGTGTATGCCACCACATCTGGTTTTATCTTTTTAAATCTTTTTGTCCCTTGCAGTTCTGAGGAAGGGACACAGTCTTTCAGGGGCAAGTGCTTTGTCATCATTCACATTCCTAGTAATTATTGCTATATTTTGCTGACCTTCTGCCCACTCTTCTAGGAAATGTTTTTGTTTGTTCTTTTTCTTGCCTTCTTACCCTCTAGGTTAAACTGTTTGTTAATATTTCTGTTTTTGGTTTTTTTTTTTTTTTTAGCCATACATTTTTTTTGCTACAACATGTATTTATCTTTACATAAATATTAGCTTGGTGGGCTGGAAAGATTTTTTTTTTTTAATGTTTACAGGGGCACTTTTTTTTAATGCACCTAAGGACCCAGGTTTGATTCTCCAGGTCCCACATTTTATCTAAGGCACAAGGTGGCACATGCGCCTGGAGTTTGTTTGCAGTGGGGGAGGGTCATGATTCTCTCTCTCTCTCATCTCGTCTTTCAGGAACATCTCAAATAAATAATTATTGCTAAATAAATAAATTTTTAAATTTCTTTTTCTTGCCTTCTTGTAGGTTACTTAAACATTTGTTAAATTTCTAAGGTATTTTCAGCAAACCATAAACATTAGTGGGGGCTGGAAAGATGGCTTAGTGTTCTGGGCACTTGCCTTACATTAAGGACCCAGGTTTGATTCTCCAGGTCAACCAAGGCACAACATTTTGCGCCAGTTTGTTTGCAGTGGCTAGAGGCCCTGGCGCACCCATTCTCTCTCTCTCTCTGCCCCCATCTCAAATAAATAAATAAATAAATAAATATAAAAGTACTTAAAAAAAGGCAAGCAAACCAACAAAAAAATTAGTGGTTGTTCTGGGCATCACATTACATTAATAACATATTACAGTCAACCAATGCAAACATTTTACCAGTTTATGAGAAACACACTCCCTTTTGAAGTCCCTTTGCCCTTCCCATTTATAATATATTGTCCTAAATATCTCCTCAATATACACTGAGAACATGTTAAGACAATTTCATGATTCTTTAAAACTCAAAAGGAACCTAAGCAACTTGCGCAGGCTTGCTGCTTTTCATGGCCTTGTTCTTCCTGGCATTCTAAATCCATCTACCGCATCTTTGTTTTTAGCTGGGTGTGAAATCCCAGTGCTCAGGAAGATGAAGCAGGAAGATTGTGAGCTCGAGGCCAGCCTGGGCTTCACAGTGAGACTATGTCTCAAAAACCATCAACCCCCAAAACAAAAAACAAACAAACAAACAAACAAACAAACAAACAAAAAAACTCACTTCCTTTCTTTTCCTGACAGATGTGATATCAACAAATTGTATTCTACTTCCTTTTACTAATTTCTCCTTCACCCCTATCATTCCTCTAGTCTAGCCAGAGGCATGCTGGGACTACCTGTGCCCACTGCAGTGTCCAGCTTTGTGTGGTTCTGCACCTGCACTCAGGCCCTCATGCTAGCAGAGCCAGTGCTTTGTCCACTGAGCCCTCTCCCTAGCCCTCAATGAAGCTTTTTCACGGCTGCTTTAAATTCCTCATCAAGCAATTTGAACTTCCATGTCTCTGTACTGACATCTGTTGTCTTTTTCCAGAGTCTCCTTGCTTTAGTGTAACAGATGGCTCTGAGTTGTGTCCTGCCATGTGATGAGCCTGTGGAGGTGACGTCACCTTCTGCATCAGCCTCTGACACCATGTGTCTTGGAACACAGGCTACTTACTATAACATAGCACAAACTGGTAACTCGTAAACACCAGAAATCCTCTTCTCAGTTTTGGAGCTGAGAAATCAAGCAGAGTCTGTATGTGGTGAGAGCCTGCCTCCAGATTCCTCACACGTGTGAGAGCCTGTGTCCTGATTCACTAACAACATCTTCCTGTGTTCTCACGGGGGAAAGGGACCAACGAGCACCCCTGGGCCTCTCTTCTCATGGCCTCCCCAGAAGCTCCACTTCCTAGAGCGTCACCTTGAGTGTTAGCCTTCAGCATGCCCACTGGGTGGGGTGGCTGTACACAAACATGCAAAGCACAACACCACGCCAGTGGGGAAAGAAGAGTGGTTGCCTATTTACTCCAGACGGGTGGAAGTCCAAGGTGTCTGCTTGGCCGCCACTGATACCTGGAGACAGGCCCATGTGCCCCTTGCTAGGTGAAGTGCAGGCTCCATGTAAGGCTGACCCTACCCTGTACGGGGAGGGAAGGGTGTCCCATCACTGCTGCACGACCTTCATTAACACAGCGGTACATGTGGTAATGGGGAGATGGAGGGTCATGACCTCTGTGTGGTACAAGGAGTCCCAACTCCTTGTTGGCTTCTTCCGAGACTATCCAGGTGGAAGGGGAATGGATGTGCCCATACCACTTAGCAGAAGCTGAAGCCCGACTCTACATGAGCAACTTAAAATGCACAAAAATCACAATAGTTATGCAAATAAACAAGATAACAAAACATGACACATATGTACGAAAATACCATACTGAGCCCCTTTATTTTAAAAATTTAAAAGCACCAGGTGTGGTAGCGCACGCCTTTAATCCCAGCACTCAGGAGGCAGAGGTAGGAGGATCACCATGAGTTCGAGGCCACCCTGAGACTACAGAGTGAATTCCAGGTCAGCCTGGGCTAGAGTGAGACCCCACCTCGGAAAACAAATTAAAAGTAACAGAAACGAAACCTCTGTCGCTGGGCACAGTGCCCCTTGAGAAGCCAGGGTAAAGGACGGGCAGTTCAGAGTCAGCCCAGGCAGCTCAGCGAGACCCTGCCTCAAAGTTAAAATAAAAATAAAAAAGGGTTTGGATGGGCTGGAGAGATGGCTTAGCAGTTAAGCACTTGCCTGTGAAGCCAAAGGACCCAGGTTCAATTCACAGGACCCACGTAAGCCAGATGCACATGGTGGAATTTGTTTGCAGTGGCTGGAGGCCCTGGCCCGTCCATTCTCTCCCTCTCTGCCTCTTTAGAATAAGTAAATAAATTTTTTAAAAGGGGCTGGGGTGTGTAGCTTGGTGTCTGAGTGCTTGTTTAGCATATGTGAGGTCTAAGACTCAAGCCCCATACCATAAACCAAACCATGATTAAATGACAGTGCCATGCACAGAGATAGGGAGGCTGCCTTAACCTCACAGGTGACGTTTGTCAGTTAGTAGGGTTCATATTCCACGGCCAAATGTTACTATGAAAATGTAACACGCCTACAATCCCAGCACTTAGGAGGTTGGGGCAGGATTGCTCTGAGTTCCAGGCCAGCATGGGCTAGCTACAAAGTAAGACCCTACCTCAAAAAAAAAAAAAAAAAAAAACTAAACTAAAAAGAACTGTTATTTTCTCATTGAGTTCCTTGTACAAAAGAAAAAAAGCATACTGAGAAATTATAAAAGAGCCAACTAATGTGTCAGATTTTAAGACACATTTATAATTGGCAATTGGCCTAGGCATCTATGTCCCAAATAGGTTCATTTTTATAACAAAATAAGGAGAATACGAGATGAAATGGGCAAACCGTGCACATTCCTCACATCAGCAGGACACAGCATTCTCACGAGGTCCCACACTCCCAGGGTCTGTGTGTGCATATTTTCACAGTGGGCAGCAGAACCTCACGTGGGAAGAAAAGGCACGCAGAGCTCACCTTGACAGCTGGTAGCATGTCCACAGAGTCCAGGATGAACAATACCAGTGCCTGCACCAGCATCATAAACTGATTGAACTGCCACGTCAGGCTAAAGAGAAACGTTGATGTGAAAATGGCAAGAAGAGTCAGCCGCTGCGAAAGAAAACCTCTGGGTAGTTAACAGGCCTCTAGAAACACAACCCTGCAGACAAGGTTCCTGCAGAGCAGCCAGTATTGCTAGAAGCCAAACAGAAAAAGCATAGCTGTTGCTCTGAAACCCTTGCCTCTGTTGTGTAAGCTCTAAATATCCAAAAGTGACACTCTGCACGCAAATATTCACATGCAGCATGTGCACTTCATGCTGTGACGGAGGCCACGGTGTACCAAACCACAATCTCCAGAGCAGTGGCTTCAACACTGACAGCTTTACAGACATCGTGTGGGCTTGCTATTTAAGGGCAAATTATGGAGAGTGTATTTTTAACATGAAAACATTTTTCTTCGCAAAGGCGGAAAAATCTCAGAGAGAAAATTTAACTCAAGTTAACAAGTTGGTCACAGATCGAGTGATTCACGTGGACTGCAACACGCTACACGTCACATTTCTCCAAGCTTCTTATATAAAACTGGGGAAATAAAAGTGTTCTAGAAACTTACTTCCGAAAGAGGCTGTAAGTTTGGTCTCAGGAAGTAGGTAATGGCTGCGATCTGAATTGCAAAGAATGGCAGTGCCCAGTTCTCTCTCAATGGGATGGTAAAATCAACCCGAGTTGTATCTACTCTGCACAAAGAAAACACAAACAGCCCAAATGATAGCTTTTGCAGTAATTTCCTCAAAGATTTGCCAGTGCGAAAGATACATTGCATCAAGTACAAGTACACTTAAGATTCTGGTCACTGGCTCTCAACAGTAAGTGTCATCACCATCTTCACAACATAGGACTGGCTCTGAGAAAATGACAGTGACCTGTCTGTGGGTACATATTTAACTCAAGCCCACGTTAGCCAGAGTGCTACGTCCACAAGGGTCCCATGCCAAAGTCCTCCTTACGTCTTTACTCTAACCTCAACAGTGCCAGAGGAAAAGTTGAACATTTTTATTTCTGTAGTATTTTATATTTGACTCTTAAATTTGTGACTGACAATAATTTTTAAAAATTATTTTACTGGGGGCTAGAGAGATGGCTTAGCAGTTAAGGCGCTTGCCTGTGAACTCTAAGAACTCACATTTGGCTCTCCAGATCCCATGTAAGCCAGATACACAATGACACAAGCATGTAAGGTCACACATGCACACAAGGGGGCACACACTCCTGGAGTTCAGTTGCAGGCTAGAGGCTCTGCCGCACCATTTCTCTCACTGTTGCATTAATTTATTTTTAATTAATGGTGGCACACACCTTTAATCCCAGCACTCAGGAGGCAGAAGTAGGAGTATCACTGTGAGTTCAAGGCCATCCTGAGACTACATAGTGAATTCCAGGTCAGCCTGGGCTAGGGCAAGACCCTACCTTTAAAAACAAACAAAATGTGTGTGTGTATATAAATTGGGCAGGAGAGTTTGCTCAGTGGTTAAGGCACTTGCCTGCAAAACCTAACAACCCAAATTTAATTCCCCAACATCCATGCCAGCTGCACAAAGTGGCACAAGCATCTGGAGTTGGTGTGAAGTGGCTAAAGACTGGCATGCCCATTCACTCTTCTCTCTCTCCTTGCAAGTAATTAAATAAAAGTATTTAAAAATTGTCCTTAAAATATTGTATTTATTTATAAGGAGAGAGAAAGAAAGAGAGGGAAAGAAATAGAATGGTCATGCCCGAGGCTCTTGCCACTATAAACGAACTCCAGATGCTTGCATCAATTTATGCATCTGGCTTTATGTGGGTAATGGGAAATCAATCCAGGCAGTGAAGCTTTGTAAGCAACCACCTTAACCACTGAGCAATCTCTCCAAACCACTGACAATTTTTAAAACTTGTTTTTTTGTTTTTGTTTCTCAAGGTAGGGTCTTGCTTTAGCCCAGGCTGACCTGGAATTCACTATGTGGTCTCAGGGTAGCCTCGAACTCAAGGCAGTTCTCCTATCTCTGCCTCCCAAGTGCTGGGATTAAAGATGTGCTTCACCATGCCAGGAAATTTTTAAAAACGTTTTACCCATATGAATGTGAGTCCCCAGAAAGCAACTGGAGTATAGACTCAATACCAAGAAATATGTAAGCACATACTAGGCATTCAAGAAATAATTGCAAAGAATGACAGTGCCATTCATGTGTGTATGGGTACATATAAAACTTAACCTTCTAAGTTGTAGTTTTGTAACCTGTTAGGCATAGTTAGCACTCAGAAGGGTTACAACACAAATAATGTGCTTAGGATTGGTACTGAGTCTATACCTCTGCCTTCTGGGGGCTCATATTCAAGTGAGTTAGAAGTTTTTAAAAATTGCCAGGCATGGTGGGAAGTCATGTTGGTTTTTAGAGGGAGTGTCTTGTGCTAGCCTAGGCTGACCTGGAATTCACTATGTAGTTTCAGGCTGGCCTTGGACTCACAGCAATCCTTCTACCTCTGCCTTCCAAGTGCTGGATTAAAGGTGTGCATTGCCACACCCTGCTTAATTTGAAAATTTAATCATACTAAATAATGTAAGAACTTTTTGCATATATTCAGTGCCTCATACTTTAGTACCTAAGAATTCGATACAATCCTATTAAGACTGTTAAAGGGCTGGAGAGATGCCTCAGTGGCTAGAGGTACTTGTTGTAAAGCCTGATGATCCGGGTTTGATTCCCCAGTGCCCATTTAAGCCAGATGCACAAAGTGGCCCGTGTGTCTAGAGTTCATCTGCAGTGGCATGAGGCCTTGGTGTGTCCACACTCTCTGCTTGCAAATTAATTAATTAAATTGTTTTAAAAGACTGATAATAAATGCAGGTGTGGTGGACAGGCCTGTGACCCTAGCTACTTGGGAGTCTGGAGCAGGAGTATTGCAAGTTAAAGACAGCCTGGGCTACACAGTAAGTTTAAAGACAGCCTGGGCAACTTAGTAAGACCTTGTCTCAATTTAAAAAAAAGAAAGAGGGTGAAGGGGTTCTATAGGTGTAACTCAATGGCAGAATGCCTGCCTAGCATGCATGAAGCTCTGGGCTCAATCCCCAACAGTGCACGTATGCACATGCATTCACACACTCATGTGCACACACGTGCATACACACACACACACACACACACACACGCAAAGTTAATATTGAAGGTATTCTTAGTGTGCAAGATGAGCTGTGTGACTGGAGAGACTAGTCACAGAGAACACAGGGACAGAGTGGATTGTGACAGATGGCTCTCGTCACTACAGTTCCCTGTGCAGTCTCTCAGCTGGAAAACACCTCAGCAGGACTTTCTACCTTACTAAAGAAGAAAAATTCAATAAATCAGTAGGTAAGCCAGACAGAAAATGCTTCAATTCAAGAAATATGGCAGAAGAAATTCCTGTGGATTAGAAAATCACTTCCTCTTTCCTTGCAATTTAGAAAGGAGAGAAACATACTGATCTACTCACCTGTTAGTGATGTACCAGAGGGCTGCGAGGAGGCCCGAAAGCCAGGTCCCACTAAGGAGCCAGCTGGTCACATACAGTGCTGTCACATAGACTGCCTGGAGCCCAAACAGGGTGTAGATATAAAAATAAACAGGCTCTAAATATTTCTGCAAAAGAGAATGGATAAAAAAAAATTGTCAAGGCTGGAGATAAAGCTCAGTGGTACAGCCCTTGCCTAACATGCAAGGTCCTGAGTTCATCCCCAGCAAGAGAAAAAACACACACACACACACACACACTCTCTCACACTCTCTCTCTCTCTGTCTCTCTCTCTCTCTGATTGAAGCCCTCCTTACTGTCATATTAAAAACCTGCCAGAAATGCAATGTTCAGAGGATGGCTGTCAGGGCTGAGAATCTCACTCAGTGGTTAACAGCTCCTGCTTGCAAAGCCCACCAATCTGATTTCAATCCTTCTCAGCACCATATAGCTCCAGATGAAAAGTGGTGGCAGTGGGAGGCAGAGCCAGGAGAGTCCGACTCTCACCGGCCAGCTAGACTGGCCTTCATTTGCAGCATCAAGAGAGCCTGTCTCTCAGGAGGTGGAAGAAGGGCACTGTTGTGGTCAGGGTCGCATTGCTGGAACAAATCACCCAACCAAGAGCAGCTTGTGGGAAAAAGGGTTTATTTTGGCTTAGACTCAAGGGGAAGCTCCATGATGGCAGGGGGAAAAGATGGCTAAGCAGAGGGTGGACATCACTCCCTGGCCAATATACAGGTGGACAATAGGAACAGGACAGTGTGCCAAAACTGGCAAGGGGACACTGGCTATAATACTTATAAGCCCACCCCCAACAATACCCTGCCTCCAGGAGGTGTTAACTCCCAAATCTCTATCAGCTGGGAACCTAGCATTCAGAACACCTGAGTTTATGGGGGACACCTGAATCAAACCACCACAGGCCCAGACACCTCCAAGTTGTCCTCTGGCCTCCACAAGTGTGCCATGGTACACACATCCATAATTCATGCACACACACACAAATAAATGATTTTTTTTACAAGCGTGCTGTCAATTGCAGCATTAAATCCACACTATCCCTTCCCACCTACAAGGGAGCCAAGAACACGGCCTGCACTGGGAAGTACAGATGCAGGAAGCCCGAGGGCTTTGCTTCACTATTTACTCCTGGCAAGCACGCTTAACTGTGTCTAATTTTACCTTACACACATGAAAAGTGGTCATGGGATCTGCTAATTTCGCAATTTTGTTAAATCACAAAATTAAATCATACAAAAAAAAAACAGTGATTACAAATAAAATAAATAAAATAAAAATATAGATGGGAGACATGCATACATTATGATGTAAGCCAGGAAGCATCTATCTTAAAAACAAATACAAAATATAAATAAAAACCAGTATCTAAAGACACATGAAAACACCCAGCTCAAATGAAGAAAATGATTCCTCTACTAAACCAGATGAAATCAGAACACAGAACACATTCAATCTGCAATGGCACATTCTGACTTTATCAGATATTAATAATTCAATGGCACAGAACATACCATACCATACCTGAATAGGTAGAACTCTATATAAAACACTGAGAAAAACCTCCTGGTAGATATTCATTCGTTGAAGGAGGTTAATTGTCCTCATAGATTCAGTTTTATTATCATATATTAGGCCATGAAAACCTAAGAATGATATTTGAAAAACCAAAAGGAAAATTACAATTATACTCGTTCATCAGCATTGCTCAGAGACTCTTTGTGGACACATTGAAGTATTTGCTCAGTATAAAATATCAGCAGTAGATGAAGAAACCAGAAACCAATAAAGCTGATTGTCTGCAGAGCAGGAGAGTGGGCAGCAGCAGAGCTCAGCACCTCCAGTACTTGCCGAGCGTGCACAAAGCCATGGGCTCGACTCCAGAGCACCACAGAGAAGCCAGCCAACACAAACAAGAGCGGGAGAGGCAGCAGGGTGGCAGGCGGGAGCAGGATGAAGCAGGCTCCTTTGATGGCCATTCTTAGACTCTGAGCCCACAAAAACATTCTTTAAAGTAGTGGAAGTTACATAAGAATTTTATAACACAGTCCCTGAAAACCCAAACGCAAGATAAAAGGAGCCTGCGGAGTTGGTGGCTCACAGAACTCTGTCACGTGACCTGAAAACTGGGCCTGCATGGTGCTAGGTGGTTACAGCTTCTTCAGGCAGAAGGGATGCAGACGGCCTCAGACGTCCTTCCCTTCGTGAGCTCAAGTGGCTGTTGAGAGGAGGGTTTCTGTGCAGGCGCATTCTATCCAGTCATGATGGAGGAATTACAGAATGTGTAGTGCTACCGAAATAACAGACACAGGCAGTAACCATCCACTGCACAAGTCATGAAGGGAAAGAAAGGCTGGTAGGCAATTCACCTTATGATGGATGAACCTGGCTATTGACCTAGGGGGCAAGCAATTGACTTTTATGGTACAGAAAGAGTGACCAGAATTTCATGTCTCCTATCATGACAAAACCAGAAGAACAAAACATCATCAGTAAGTATTCTCATCAGGGATAGTGTAGCCAACACAGCAAGGCCCAGAGAAGGGCACGTCTGTCACGTGCACCAGGGAAAGCGTGTCGAGGCTAGATTAGGCCAGAGGTCACTCTGCTAATTCATCAGTAAAGGGTGTGGGCTCTAATGCACTTAGGAAAAATAAAACTTTGGGAAAATGGTGATTGTAAAATAAACAACTGGGAATATGGGGGACAAGACAGACAGCAATCATTTTCACTATCAAAATGCCTACTGTTTTGGTCAATGCTCCCTCCATCTGTAAAGACCTCTTTGCAAATGATCAGAAGAAAAATCAACAAAACTAAGAATGTGCAAATAGATTACTCTGGGAATGTAACAGAACTGGAAGGCAAGGGCAGGAGGTTCTATCAAGTATTGTCTAAATTCTTCCAGAGCGAACCCCTACGCTGGGATGCTTGGCATTAACAAGGAAAAACCCCAGTCTCAGAGAAGAGTACGTGCATGGAAATCACTTAAAATGTGAGAGTGCACGCAGGCTTCCAGTGCACTGAAATGCTGAGACCCTGAGCCCAGGGGAAGCAGGGGCTGCAGTTACCCTGGGTGAGGGGAGCAAGCGCTGAGCCCAGGAGGAAGTACTGGCTGCAGTTACCCTGGGTGAGGGGAGCAAGCGCTGAGCCCAGGAGGAAGTACTGGCTGCAGTTACCCTGGGTGAGGGGAACAAGCACTGAGCCCAGGAGGAAGTACTGGCTGCAGTTACCCTGGGTGAGGGAAGCAAGCACTGAGCCCAGGAGGAAGTACTGGCTGCAGTTACCCTGGGTGAGGGGAAGCACTGAGCCTGAGCCCAGGCAAGCACTGAGCCCAGGAGTACTGGCTGCAGTTACCCTGGGTGAGGGGAGCAAGCGCCTGAGCCTGGGGGAAGCAGGGGCTGCAGTTACCCTGGGTGAGGGGAGCAAGCACCCAAGCCCAGGAGGAAGTACTGGCTGCAGTTACCCTGGGTGAGGGGAGCAAGCGCTGAGCCCAGGAGGAAGTACTGGCTGCAGTTACCCTGGGTGAGGGGAGCAAGCGCTGAGCCCAGGAGGAAGTACTGGCTGCAGTTACCCTGGGTGAGGGGAACAAGCACTGAGCCCAGGAGGAAGTACTGGCTGCAGTTACCCTGGGTGAGGGAAGCAAGCACTGAGCCCAGGAGGAAGTACTGGCTGCAGTTACCCTGGGTGAGGGGAGCAAGCACTGAGCCCAGGAGGAAGTACTGGCTGCAGTTACCCTGGGTGAGGGGAGCAAGCACTGAGCCCAGGAGGAAGTACTGGCTGCAGTTACCCTGGGTGAGGGGAGCAAGCGCCTGAGCCTGGGGGAAGCAGGGGCTGCAGTTACCCTGGGTGAGGGGAGCAAGCACCCAAGCCCAGGAGGAAGTACTGGCTGCAGTTACCCTGCGTGAGGGGAGCAAGTGCTGAGCCCAGGGAAGCAATCTGTTTGTAGTAGGAATAGTACAGTCCACACTCGGTCCTGAATGAGATTTCTCGCTCCACCTCCTGAAACGAAATGAGAGCTACTGGGTTTATGTGACCTAGTTTTGCTGAAATACATACTGTAACTATAAAAGCAAGATGCAGAA
Organism: Orientallactaga sibirica; assembly: GCA_036365145.1. Classification (NCBI taxonomy): domain Eukaryota; kingdom Metazoa; phylum Chordata; class Mammalia; order Rodentia; family Dipodidae; genus Orientallactaga; species Orientallactaga sibirica. The sequence continues at coordinate 4,683,030 of JAEOAD010001365.1, forward strand.
TTACAGTTTAAAGGATAAAAATATCGTGTGCATAGAGTCTTCAGAAATCTTGACATAGCCAGGAATGGTGGCCCATTCCTGTAACCCTGGCATTCTGGAAGCTAAGACAGGAGGACCATGAGCTTAAGGCCCGCCTGGGCTACATAATGAAATGCTGTTCCACAACAACAACAACAACAACAACAACAGCAGCAAAAAGAAACCAAAGCAGAAACTTTGGCCAGCAAGAAGCACATGAGGCTAATGATAGTGATGTGAACCCCGTCTCATTCTCTGTACTAGAACAAATGCCTACAATTTTCTACAATAAACCATTTTTAAGGATGGACGTAACTTGTTCTATTTCATGCACATGTAAAAGTATAAAAAAAACATTGTTCATAATCTATATCATTAGATTCTTTCACTCCAGTGTTCCAAAGCCAGGCCCGAGCACCTGCAGCGTGCTAGCTAACATGGAAGGCTGTGCCAGCGTGCTCACTGCAGCAGGCCCATCCTCCACTGGCCCACGTGACCTGGGGAGACCATACCCACTGAACAGCTCACTTCCTGCTAGAGCAAGTGGATCAACCCCTAACCTCAGCATGTCTTTGTCCCCCTCCTCCCATGAGTCTATAAGGAGAATACAAGTATCACTGAAAGAACCACTCGTGCTATTTATCTTCAGATCTGGAAACTGCTTCATGTTTTTCTCCTACACTTTAACATGTCCTCCATTTTCCTACCTTTCAGAATACTGTAAAACCCGCTCATGCACTCACGTAGAAAGTATTAACAAAATACTGTTAAGTACTTAAGAATGTGTAGACATTCAACTCTTGATACCAAGAAAAAAGCTGTCACATGGTATCGTGAGCTCCTTTTGGAAACATGGGAAAGCAATGCTTTTTATAAACTGAACATCATTTCACAAAAAACCAATTTATTGGGAAAAATAAAGCATTAAAGAAACCAAACCAGGCAGGGCATCTGGCTTGGTGGGTAAAGGTGTCTCCTATGTAAGCATGACAAGGAAGCCTGGATCCTCAGAATCCTTAAAAAAAAAAAAAAAAAAAAAAAAAAAGCCAGATGCTGTGCTAGAGAGAGAGATGGCTCAGCAGTTAGGGAGCTTGCCCAGAAAGCCTAATAACCCGAGTTTGATTCCCCAATGCCCATGTAAAGTCAGATGTACAAAGTGGCACATACATCTGGAGTTTGTGGCAGCTAGAGGCTCTGGTTTGCCCATTCTATCTCTGCAAGGCATGGTGGCACACACCTTTAATCCCAGCACTCAGGAGGCAGAGGTAGGAGGACTGCTGTGAGTTCTAGGCCAGCCTGAGACTATGTAATGAACTCCAGGTCAGCCTGGGCTACAGTGAGACCCTACCTTGAAAAACCAAGGGGGGAAAAAGACAATACAGCACACAGCTTCGGTCACCCGACCCTCCTACAGCGAGACAAACAGTGGAGACAGAAAATTTCCCAGAAGCTCATGGGCCAACTAGCCTGGTGAATGCAGCACAGGACAACAGAAGAGTTCCTGGGGCTAAGGGGATGGCTCGGCACGGAGTGCTTGCCATGCAGGGTGAGCACCTGAGATGGGCTCAACTCCATCCCAGCACCCCACAGAGGCCAGGTGTGGTGATGTAGGTCTGGGACCTCAAGTCCTGCCAGTCTGACCGAAGGAAGACGGCAGCTCCAGATTCAATGAGACTCCATCTAAAGGAAAGGAAGAGGGACGGTGGCAGAGGAGGACACCTAAGGTTCTTTTCTGGCTTCCACAGGTGTGCACAAATTGTGTGCATCTGCAACACACATGTACATACTATACACACACCCGTGTGCAGACAACAAAAAAGAGACCATGCTTCAAAGAAGGCTGAGGGAGAGGACTGACTGTGAAGCTGTCCTCAGATCTCCACACAGGCGCTATGTCACATGGTCACACACACTCACAGGCATGAACACACACATACAAACACACAAGACTTTAAAACTTAATTACAAGAGAAAGGCCTGCTATGGGGCTGGAGAGATGGCTCAGAGATTAAAGGCATTTGTTAGCAAAGCCTGATGGCCCAGGTTCAATTCCCTAGTACCCATATAAAGCCAAATGCCCAAAGTGACATATGAATCTGGATTTTAGCAGTGGCTAGAGGCCTTGGCATGCCTATTCTCTCTCCTCCCCCTACCTCTCTCCTTGCAAATAAATAATAAATAAAGTATTTTTAAAAGGCCTGTTGTGCCGGGCGTGGTGGCACACACCTTTATTCCCAGCACTCGGGAGGCAGAGGTAGGAGGATCACCGTGAGTTCGAGGCCACCCTGAGACTACATAGTTAATTCCAGGTCAGCCTGGACCAGAGTGAGACCCTACCTCAAAAAACCAAAAAAAAAAAAAAAAGGCCTGTTGTGTTTGTGCAACCACGTGCATGGCTCAGCCTTATAATCACAAGTTCAAGGTCAGCCTGAGCTACAGAGTGAGATTCCATCTCAAACACTGAGACAGGGCTGGGGCTATGGCTCATAGGGAAAATGCTTCCTAGCACACACAAGCCCTGGGGCTGATCACCATCTCACCCAAATTTTTATATATATATATATATTATATACACACACACACATATATACATATATACATATGTGTATATTTATTTGAGAGAGAGAAAGAGAGAGCGAATGGGTACACCAGGGCCTGCAGCCACTGCAAACGAACTCCAGATGTGTGTACCCCCTTGTGCATCTGGCTTACGTGGGTCCTGGAGAATCGAATGGGGATTCTTTGGCTTTGCAAGAAAACACCTTAACCACTAAGCCATCCCTCCAGCCCTAGTTTCTTCTTATTTGGAGGCTGATGCAGAGTGGGATGGCCTTCCAGTTGTCCCAGTGCTGCTGCCTTGTATCACAGCAGTGAGGTGGCTTCACTTAGTCACTGCATCAGCTGCTCATCTCCGAGCCTTCATTGCCTGGGATAACACAAACCAAGCTGCCTTCACTTGTTTCTGAAATGTTCAAACTCCCACTTGGTCAAGCAACAGGAGAAACTGTAGCAACACTAGCTTTGTCCATGCAAATGCGGGAAAGGCATTAAGTGTAATTACACTCCCTCTCTTTTCTCTAGCTGCCTCCAGGAGTTTGAGTACTAACCCTTCTTTAATGGACTGTCAGCCCCAACAGAGCCAGATTACTCGTCCCCATTTTTGGTCTTCATTTCTTTAGAACTCTAATAACTAAATACAAGCTCTTACAAAGATAAGGGGGGGAAACTGCTCAAAGTTCTAAACAGTAGAAAGCTTTTGTGCCCCACCCTTTAATATACCACAACAGTAAAAACCAGAGGGGGATCTAATTAGTAAAAATGCATTCAAACATGATTAATTGGTAATCTTGGCACCAGCTGTCTAGAACCAAATGCCATACTTTATTAGACAGACACTTGCAAGTTTTACATCTGCTTCATGCTAAGAGAACATCTGCCTTGCTCAAATTCTTTTCCAGTTTTACAGCAATTTATACTTGGTTTGGAGGAGCACACCAATGAAAATGTTCCTCGATAGAAGTTACCCTTGACAGACTGCAAAGGGAACGAGTACTCCACATTTCCATTTGCATAGGTTCCACGGGGAAAGTAATGTTTGTTGAGAGAATGAAAACATCTCTAAGATAATGACAGAAAGTAGAAAGACAAAAGAACTGTATTTTCAAAGATCTGCACAGCTAAGCCATTTAAGTAGTTGCTTATACAGCTATTACTATAACTGAAAGGAGAAAGCATTATGGAAAAAAATGTGGTTCTCAGTTAATGACCTGCATCTCCCACAGGCAGCGGGCAAGTTGCTGGCAAGGCACAAAAGGTTAACAAGCCCTTGGAGACAAATGGCACTAAATCTGGAAACACATCAAGTTCATTTTCAAAAACCTCCCATCAATAACTTTTGTTTATAAAAGCTGCCCCCACCCCAATAATTAGGCTGCTGAAAGTGGTAAATTCAATGAACCGTTAACTTTGTGAACATTATTTTGCTTCAGAATTCCATTAACAAATCATCTTACCAAGAAGTGAAGCTCATGATCAGACAGCTGTTAGTCAAGTTCTTTCCTGGGAACTGCATCCTCAGCAAACATATTTATGGCACATGCATAGTTATTGTCTGGTTAAATTCGTATCTGTTGGAATGGAATAAGTCTTGCCCCAGAGTTGCTTAAAGTCATAGCACCTGAGAGTTGACGGCAGCCCTGGTGACAGGTCAGACTTAAGCTTACTGACAGCACTTCCACCGGCTGCCCTGAAGCCATCAGAGTCTGCAGATGAATATTTATCCTGGAGACTCCTTGGGTTGCAGGAGGACATGATGCAAAGACACACCCATTCTGCAACATGAACCATGAGAGTGAAACTGCCAAGTGCGAGCACCAGGAAAGGACCAGGGAAAAGGAGTGTCCTGGGTGCTTTTAGCCAATGACAATTACCTTTCCTCACTTATTTAAACATGTATTTGTTGGGGAGATAAAAAGGTCTAAGAATCAAGCCCTAGACTCTGAGGAGTTGACACTGCAACAAGAAAGAACAACGTGTTGTCAAACACAGGGAAACGGTGCTCAAGGGAGCAGGCGTCAAAGATGGAGAGCGATCCTTTGCCTCAACGACTGAAGTGGCTGTCCAATGAGTCTGCACTCCTCCTTCCATCATCTTCCTCACCCACTCATCTCTGCTGAGTAGCATCTTACTGCTGGGAGGGTGTGATGGCTAAGTTTGGTGTCCACCTCAGTGAAATTTCTAGGAGTTCAGTGGTGTGGGGCATGCCAGGGTATTCCTTCTAAGGTGAAGGAGAAGTGGTGGCACCTGGCCCCTCCTACCACTAAGAAAGAAACACAACGTCTAGTGGGCCTATTTGGATTTTAGAGTCAGCACATTCCTCACTTGGGTGTGTTACTCCGTCCCATATACCAAGTGACTCGGAAAGCTACTAGTTTTCAGTGAAGCCTTCAACAGGTCCAGGCTGCTGTGCCCCTTGGACCATATGATCCAGCGGATCCAACAGTACTTGAGGTGTCCGTGGCAGATGGGGATGCGGTTTGGAACCTTTGGCAGGCCCCTGTAGGTGAATCACAGCGGAGGCCTTTGGGATTCTGGAGCAAGACCCTGCTATCATCTGCAGACAATTATTCTCCCTTTGAGAGACAGCTCTTGGCCTGCTATTGAGCCTTAGTAGAAACTGAACACTTGACAATGGGCCATCAAGTTATTATGCAACCTGAGCTGCCCATTATGAGCTGGGTGTTATCTGACCCACCAGGCCATAAAGTGCACAGCAGCAGTCCATCATCAAGTGGAAGTGGTATATCTGTGATCAGCTTGTGCAGGCCCTGAAGGTACAAGTAAATTACACGAGGAAGTTGCTCAAATTCCTGTGTTTGCTACTCCTGTTTGCCTTCTGTCCCCAAGCATGCACCTATGGCATCATGGGGTGTGCCCTATGATCAACTGACTGAGAAGGAGTAGACTAGGGCATGGTTTACAGATGGTTCAGCACGCTATGCGGGCACGTCCCAGAAGTGGACAGCTGCAGCATTACAGCCCCTTTCTGGGACAACTCTGAAGGACTGTGGTGAAGGGAAGTCTTCACAATGGGCAGAACTACGGGCAGTACACATGGTTGTGAATTTTGCTTGGAAGGAAAAATGGCCAGATGTGCAGTTATACACTGATTCATGGGCCATGGACAATGGTTTGGCTGGATGGCCCTGGACTTGGAAGGAGCATGATTGTAAAATGGGTGAGAAGGATATTTGGGGAAGGTGTACGTGGAGAGAGCTCTCTGAACAGACAAAGGATATAAAGATACTTGTGTCCCATGTTAATGCTCATCAGGTGACCTCATCAGAGGATGACTTTAATAATCAAGTAGATAAGCTGACCCATTCTGTGGACAGTGGTCAACCTCTTTCCTCAGCCACTTGTCATTGCCCAATGGGCCCATGAACAAAGTGGCCATGGTGGCAGGGATGCAGGTTATGCATGGGCCCAACAACATGGACTTCCACTAACTAAAGCTGACCTGACTACGGCTGCTGTTGAGTGCCAAACCTGCCAGCAGCAGAGAACAACTCTGAGCTCTCAATATGGTAGCATTCCTCAGGTGTCCAGCCAGCAACTTGGTGGCAGGTTGACTACACTGGACCTCTTCCATCATGGAAAGGGCAGCGTTTTGTCTTTACTGGAATACACACTTATTCTGGGCATAACGTGGCTTTTCCTACACGTAGTGCTTCTGCCAAAACTACCATCCATGGGCTCTTAGAATGCCTTCTCCACCGTCATGGTATTCCACACAGCATTGCTTCTGACCAAGGAACTCACTCACAGCCAAGGAAGTACAGCAGTGGGTTCATGATCATGGAATTCACTGGTCTTACCATGTGCCCCACCACCCTGAAGCAGCTGCTTTGATAGAATGGTAGAATGGCCTTTTAAAGAAACAATTACAAAAACTAGGTGGCGATAGCTTGGAGGGCTGGGGGCGTGTCCTCCAGCAGGCTGTATATGCTCTGAATCAGCGTCCTAGATATGGTGCTGTTTCTCCCATAGCCCGGATTCATGGGTCCAGGAATCAAGGGTGGAAATGGGAATGGTCCCACTTACCATCACCCCAAGTGACCCATTAGCCAAACTTTTGCTTCTTGTTGATACCAACTTCCGCTCCGCTGGCCTAGAGGTCTTGGTTCCAGAGGGGGAGTGCTTTTGCCAGGAGGAACAAAGAACATTCCATTGAAGTGGGAGCTAAGACTTCCCCCTGGCCACTTTGGGCTCCTGATGCCCTTGAGTGCACAGGCTGAGAAAGGAGTTACAGTGTTAGCAGGGGTGATTGATCCAGACTACCAGGGGGAAATTGGACTGCTCCTCCACAATGGAGGTACAGAAGAGTATGTCTGGAGTGCTAGAGATTCTCTAGGGAGTCTCTTGGTGTTCCCATGCCGTTATCAAAGTCAATGGACAACTGCAACAGCCCAATCAAGGCAGTGTGGTAACTGGCCCACATCCTTCAGGAATGAAGGTATGGGTCACCCCTCCAGGTGAAGAACCAAGACCTGCTGAGGTGCTTGCTGAAGGTGGAGGAAATACCGAATGGGTAGTACAAGAAGGCCGTTACAAATACCAGCTACGGACACATGACCAGTTACAAAAACAAGGACTGAAATTGCCATGAGTATTTCAGTCCTATCTTGTTAAGGGATATGTGTACATATCTACACCAATATCAAGATGCTTTTGTTCTTCCTCTATTTCTCTATTAGGTGATTAATACTGATTAAGATCATATCTAGTTACTTCTTGTTGAATCTGTATCTGACCTACTATATTAGAGACTAAGCATTCCTCAAGGATTCTTGCTTTGTATTGGGAAGATTGTGCGTTTTTGGTTGTGTGTGGGACAGTTATATCATGTTAGGCAAAACTATGACCTTGTTACATATCTTTATTTGGAAATTGAATTTAGTGTCAAGTTTGACAAAGGGTGGACTTGTGATGGTTAAGTTTTGTGTCAACTTGATCTGTTTAGGAATCCACGGACATTCCTGAGTGGGTCTCTGAAGTTGCTTCCAGGAACAATGAACTGAAGGAAGCAGTCCTTCCCCCAGAGAGAGCCCCTCGCAGAGGGGGGCATTATCTAAGGAAGCTCTGGGAAAAAAGAATCCCTTCCTCCCACCTGGCTGCAGTGCTGCTGCTGCCTCCCAGAGTGGACTGGAGACCGAGTGGACTGAAGACCAGAGTGGACCAAAGACTACTGTGGACTGGAGACCAGCGTGGACTGAAGACCAGTGTGGACTGAAGACCAGAGTAGACCGAAGACTACTGTGGACTGGAGACTACTGTGGACTGGAGACCAGAGTGGAGTAAAGACCAGCGTGTCTCCAGGAAGCCTCCAGGCCTTCAGTGCCAGACTGGAACTGCTGAGGCATCCTGGCTTGTGACTGAGCAGCTACCGGGTTCCTTGACTCTCGGGCCTGCAAACTGCTATTGCTGAACTGCTGAAAGCTAATTCAATTAATTCCCTTTTAATTCAATTCATTCTGTTGGTTCTGATTCTCTAGAGAACCCTGACTAATACAGAAGGTCAGTAGGGAAGACAACAATGTGTGTTTTCACATTTACAATCCAGCATCGAGGCAGAGGAGAAGGTGACGCACAAGCCACACTGTGACAGTGGTCACAAGGAAAGTGGAGGCATGGTGACTGTACAGGGTCGGGATGGTGGCACCGATGAAGTGGTTCCTGAGCAGAGATGGGGTGGGTAACCAGGACAGCCGAGGCAAGAGCCTGGCAGGTAGGCAGCATCACCTGCAGGTACCAGGAAGAATAGGACACAGTGGCCTGAGGGGATAAGGAGCTCAGGAAAAGCAGGTAGTAAGATCAGGGTGGCACAGGCAGTAGACAGGTAATGTGGGGCACAGCACCTGGTCTTGTAGAGGACAAGGACTCTGAACTTGTACTTGAGAGTCAGAAGGGGTAAGAGTGTGCACAGAGAGTTGGAGTTTGGTTTTGTTTTATACCTGCTGAGCTTGAATGTCAACACTTTAGGGCAAAAACCCAGCTGATTTATTATTTTGGTTTCTTGAGACAAGGACTCACTAGGTAGCCTTGGTTAGAGCTGAACTGATCCTGCTGCCTGTGCCTGCTGGGGGCTAGGGTTACAGGCAGGTGCCACCATGCTTAGCTTTATTTTATTTTATTTTTAAAATATTTACTTACTTATTAGAGAGAGTATGTATGTGTATATGCATGTGCCAGGACCTCTTGCCACTGCAGACAAATTCCAGACACATGCACCATTTTGTGCATCTGACCCTATGTGGGTACTGGGGAACTGAACCTGGGCCAGCAGGCTTTGCAAGCAAATGCCTTTACCCACAGAGCCATCTCCCCAGCCCTTGGCTTGTATTTTATAAGGCTCACAGGCTGCAGAGTTCACAGTGGATTGACCCACGCAACAGCAGAACAGGAATCACGTTGAGCACAAAACAACTCGGCCCAGAAATACAAATACCATATGCTCTCCCTCATATGCAGAGTCTAGATTACAAAACAAAACAGGCTGGAGAGATGGCTCAGCGGTGAAGATGCTTGCCTGCAAAACCTAATGACCCCAGTTCAATTCCCTAGTACCCACATAAACCCAGATGCACAAAATGATGCGTGCAGATGGAGTTTGTTTGCAGTAGCTGGAGGCTCTGGCGATCCCATGCTCTCTTGTCTCTCTTCTGCTCTCTGCATGCAAATAAGTAAACAATTTTTTTAAATAAACAAAAAGTGACATGGAAGCTGACTCAGGGCTGTGATAGTCAATCTCGGTTGTCGGCTTGACAGAATTTAAGTCAGCATGGATGCAAATCTCTGGGCATATCTATCTTTTCTAGATGCAGTTAACTGAGATGCAAGGACCCACCTCAATGCAGATGCACCTTTCCTAGGCTGGGGTTCCAGACTGAATAAAATGGAGAAAGCTGAGAAGCAGCATTCATGGCTGCCTCCTCACTGTGGGCTGAACATGACCAGCTCTTACCCACCTGACTTCCCTGCCTTGATGGACTGTAACCTTGAATTTTAACTATAAGCAAATCCAGCCCTTCCTTCCTTAAAGTGCTTCTTATCAGGTATAAAGAGAAAACACTGATGTGATCAACCTCATCATGTGGTTTGTAAGCCTTTGGAACTGCTTTGTGGGAGGAATATGTAAGAGTTTGGAACTTAGGGCTAGAAAAGCCCTTGAATGCCATTAGCAGAGCTTAATGGGCCATTCTGGTGGAAGCTAGAAAATAAGGCTGAGAGAAATGCAGACAGTGGAGTCCCACTCCAGGGCTTTCAGAGGAAACAAGGTCTCGGTCAGACACTGAGCTGGAGGCGGATCCTGTTGCGTGCTGCATTCTGTCCATGTCCTGAGAGCTTCAATAACAATGAACTCATCGTCCACACAGTTCTGATTTTGGAGGCATGAAAGATGCAAGGCTAGGGGTGGTGCTGGGACATGGAGTCTTGCTCCACGGTCCCAGAGATCTGATGAGGCCAGGCGATGTGTAGCAGGTTGAGAGCCCCTGTAAGGATGCCCTGAGAGGTCACTTGTATGAAGCCATGAAAATGAGCCCTAAGTTGCAATAGAGACCTCAGGATGCTGGAGATGCCAAGCCATGTTGGCCAGGAAGCTGCACATGCAGAGTACTGCTGCCCTGTGACGGGTGCTGAGTGCTGCAGCAGCAGCAGAGGTGGGGGGAGGGGAGGGCGACCCAGGCCTCCTAAGCCCACCCAGATGGTTTCATCACAAGTCCCAGACACGGGCCATGGAGCTGCACTTTGGAATTTGCCCTGCTGGGTTTCAGCCTTGCTCTCATCTGATCTTTTCCTACTGTTCCCCTCTTCCTCCCTTTTGGGATGAAATCATGTATTTTGTGCCACTGTGTGTTGGAAGTCTGTAATTTGTGTTTTGATTTTCCAGAGCTCACAGTTGAGAGATTGAGGTTTGCGTGAGACTTTTTTTTTTTTTGGAAGTAGGGTCTCACTCTAGCCCTGGCTGACCTGGAATTTACTATGTAGTCTCAGGCTGACCTCAAACTCACATCAATCCTCCTGCCTCTGCCTCCCGAGTGCTGACCTCTATGCCCAGCTTGGATCACACTTTTGAACAGTGTTGGATCTGGTAAAGACTATGGGAACTTTTAAAGTTGGACTAGATGCATTGGGCATCGTGAGAGGACTTTGAGTCTATAGGGACCAGGTACAAAATGTGGTGGTTTGAATGCACTGCCCCCCATAGACTTGTGTTTGAACACTTGGACCCCAGCAAAGTGGTGCTATCTGCGAAGGTTGTAGATCCTTTAAGAGGTACAGCCTCGCTGCGGGAAGTGTGTCACTAGGGACGGGCCCTGAGGTATTACAGCCAAACCCTACTTGCTGTTCTCTCCCTCTACTTCCTCCCTGCCCATGTGACAATGTGATGCCACCTTCCTGCTGTTCAGTGGTAAAGCACTTGCCTAGAATCCACTGATGAAAGGCTGAGGGCAGGACTCAGTGGTAGAGCACTTGTCTAGAATCCACAGTGAGGGGCTGCCATAGAGGCTGTTGGCTAGGGATGTAAGTTTTCCCTGGCTTCTCAGCCCAGCTGGAGGGGCAGAATTGGAAAATCTGGAGACTGTCAGTCACTGTTTATATCGTGAACTGTAGAAGTTTGATATTTGCTTGATGGGTGCTGAGTTTGCACTGTTTTGTCTTTCCTTGCTGCACCTTATAGCAGTTGGAAATGTTTACTTTGTGCCTTTATATGTTAAAAGTACTTAACTTGTTTGTTTTACAGGACTCACAGCTAAGATACTATCTTAAATCTCAGGTAAGACTCGGGACCTTGGAACTATCTTCAGTTGGTAAAAACTATGGGTATCTTTGAAATTGGACTGAATACAATTTACGATAAGATGGTCATGAATCTACTCGGGGCCAGAGGCAGAATGTGGTACTTTGAATGAATGATTGCTAATATATTCAAGATTTTATTAAAGTTTTAAATTTAGATCTGCAACCTCCTGGCTGGAGGAGGCGTCAATGTGGGTGGATCTTAGGGTCCAGCCCTAAGGCGGATCTGAATTCCAACCTAAGATATGCAGAGTGCTGAGCTCTGCCTGGAGTTCCTAGGTGCGCTTGCTTGTTGGTGGTGGCTTGTATCTTTTCTCTGCTCAGACCTGTGAAAGGGGGCCATCTTCTGCCATTATGGAACTTTCCCATGATCTGTAAGCTTCAAAAATATCCCTTCCTCCATAACTGTGCCTGATCTGGAAGCTCATCCCAGTGGCCCAAGGTCGTCTACTACAGCACGTGACCTGTTTTTTCCTTTGAGTATGTATGGAATGTGTAAATGTGATTATATGTGTGTGAGTGCACATGTATGTGCATGTGGAGGACAGGGAACAACATCAGTGTCTTCCTCAATTGCTCTCCGTGTTATTTTTTAAGACAGGATCTTTTCTTGAATCTGCAGCTCCCTGATTCAGCTAGACCAGCTAGCCAGCAAGCTCTAGGGAGCCTCCTGCCTCCTCCCTCGTGCTAAGATGACGGGCTCACACTACTGTATCTGGCTTTTACATGGGTGCAGGGAATCTTCTGTCTTTCCCTGCTTCCTCTTCCACCCCTCTGTACTGAAGACAACCACTCCACCACTGAGCTACAATCCCAACCTAAGTCCTCTAACTCCACACTACTGTATCTTACTGGCGGTCTCACCTAGAACCAACTGTGCCCTTTTAATCGGTGTGCTCAAATCTCCTTTTGTTTCTTGGACAGCATCTTTAGTTCTCTGTGAAACATGCTTGTTTCACCACTGCAGCTCTCTTTTGTGGGGACACAGATAATGCGTGTTTGCTCTTCTGATCTTGCCTAGCTGCCATGTCCTTTCTAACGCTTCTGAACTTTAGTAGCGCTACTCCATTCTGTTGACGTCTATCTGCCTTCTGTGCTCTCTGCAGGGTCTGGTCTCCTGTGTTGAATCCAGTATGCTCATATCTTCTACTGTGGTGAACGAATCTTTTTAATTCTTTCTTGTCACGTCCTCTCAGCTCATAACTTCATGATCTTTCTCTACCTCTTCTAAGAAGGTGTACACCTTTATATTTCTGCTTTGAATCCAGTACCCACAGTGCTAAACACTTTATTCATATGTTTATTTTTGAGACAGAGCCTCACTATTTGGTCCAGGCTGGCCTTGTACTCTATCCTCCTGCATGCTGGGATTATAGGCCTGCAACCACCACACTTTTTTTTTTTAAACCTTTTTAAAAATGCAATCTATTTGGTTATAACCAACCAGAACCACTTTTAAAAAAAACTTTTAAAATACAATATATTTAGTTATAATTGTCATGTTTCTACTATAAAATTTTTTCTGGTAACTGTTTTCTATCAACCATTTGTTCCTATTTTTCTCTTCCCTTTCAGCATACCATTCTACAGATCTTATGTTGGTTCCTTCCTGACGGTGAGTCACTGCTGAGTGTGGCAAGTTATTACTAAGAAACCCACGTCTTCCAAAGAGTGCATGGGAAGATGAGGGGTCTACTCAGCTCGGCAAGTTTTCTTTAGCACAGAAGGTGCTTGTCAAGAGTCATTTCTAGTCTTTGCCTCAACTTGGTCAACAGTGCTTGACAGCTCTAGGGTTGTTCAAATTGAAAATTGGCTCTTGTCTTCCTATCCTATTAAATTCCATGTCCTCAAATATGGCTTGTCCCTAAGTGGACTCCGTCACTCTCCCTAGCTCACCTGTAGTCCAGGCACAGCAGAAAAGCTTCTGCGGTAGTTCCTCCAGCCTGTCTGAGGGTCCCTATGGGGGATGGCGGGTTTTATCCCTCAAGGCTCAGGAGGACTGTGTTCTGCCAGCTTCATGTGCAGAGGGGGGTGGGGAGGGAGAGGGCCCTTCAAGCCTCGCTGGATTTGGATGAAGGGCTCCTCTTAGTTTCACTGAAGAGAGAATCTGAGGGTGGGTGTGAGGAGTGATAGAGTGTGTTTAGCAGGATGTAGTGCTAAGTTCTATCCCTGGCAGAGAAAAAGAAAGGAGAGAAAGAAAAGGGGGAAGGGAAGGGAAGGGAGGGAGGGAGTTAACTGTTCTGACCTAGTTCCAAGAGAAGGAAAGAGTGACGTGTTTATGCTGGCACTTTTAAGTGAGAAGTTAAAGTAAGCAATTTTAGGACTTTAGTGATCCGATTAGAAACAATGCAGCTCTCTACAAATGGAGCACAATATACTGAAGTAAGGGATAAAAACCTCAAGATCACTCAATTACAGAACCATAAACTGTTTGCAGAATAATTGTAAAGATTTTTGAGGTATGTAACTCTGTGTACAAAAACTATATATGACATCAGTTTTACAAACTAGATTGGGGTGGTGAGTAACATGCACACGCATACAAGATGAAAAATGGAAGGAAAAATTACCTTGTAGTGCTAGAGTCAAATCCAAGCTTTGTAAATGCTAGACAAATCCTCTTCCACAGAGCCACATCTTGACTCTGAAAACCTTTTGTCTTACTGATCTTTACTGGCACTGAGTGATGAACCTAGGGCCTCAACCATGTTGAACAGCTGTTCTACCACTGAGCCTTTGCCCTCTTTCAACTTGAAAAAAAACTTTTTATTTTATTTTATTTGGGATACACAGAGAGAGAGGGAAATGAGAATGGGTGTGCTAGGACCTTCAGCTATAGCAAATGAACTCAAGATGCATGTGCCACCTTGTGCATCTGGCTTGTGTGGGTCCTGGGGAATCAAACCTGGGTTCTCTGGCTTCAGAGGCAAGCACCTTAATGGCCAAGCTGTCTCTCCAGCCCTCTTTCAACTTTTTATATTGAAACAGAGTATCACCAAGTTGCTTAGGCTGGCCTTGAAACTCATTTTGTAGCCTCAGTAGAGTCCTAGGCTTGCCATCTGCCTGTCTCAGCTTCCTGAGTAGACGGCACTGCAGGTTTGTGCCACTAGGCCCAGCCAGATGGGAAGAACTATTGTGATAAGAGTCATGAGTGGTAAGGAGTAGACAGCACTGCAGGTTTGTGCCACTAGGCCCAGCCAGATGGGAAGAACTATTGTGATAAGAGTCATGAGTGGTAAGGAGTAGACAGAACTGCAGGTTTGTGCCACTAGGCCCAGCCAGATGGGAAGAACTATTGTGATAAGAGTCATGAGTGGTAAGGAGTAGACAGAACTGCAGGTTTGGTAGGCCCAATTGTAGACAGAACTGCAGGTTTGTGCCACTATTGTGATAAGCCCAGCCAGACTGCAGGTTTGTGAAGAACTATTGTGATAAGAGTCATGAGTGGTAAGGAGTAGACAGAACTGCAGGTTTGTGTCACTAGGCCCAGCCAGATGGGAAGAACTATTGTGATAAGAGTCATGAGTGGTAAGGAGTAGACAGAACTGCAGGTTTGTGCCACTAGGCCCAGCCAGATGGGAAGAACTATGAGTGTTAAGAGTCACTGAGTGGCCAGATCGGAAGAACTATTATGTTAAGAGTCATGAGTGGTACGGAGCAGACAGAACTGCAGGTTTGTGTCACTAGGCCCAGCCAGATCGGAAGAACTATTGTGATAAGTCATGAGTGGTAAGCACTGCTTTTCAAGCTAAAATCTGCATCACTAGAAGAGTACAGTGTGAACAAGAACAGTCACAAAACCCCTAGAATCTGGTCACCATGGAGAAGGTGCAGAGACCACACAAACTCTCCTTCGCACTTACTCTACAGGACTGAGAAGCATTCACCCTCCATTGGGTCCCCCTGCCCTGCCCTGCCCTGCCCTGCCCGATGACCCTTCTCAGACCCAGCCAGATCTTTCTCAGTAGTCAGCGTCTCCTTGGCCATCCTTCCTTCCCACGACCCCAGAGGCCCACTCTGCCTCCCGCAGAGCATTATTTACTTGGCACTGATAATGTGCTGGGGATTAAGGGAAGCACAGCAAGTAAGGACATGGATTTTGGTCCCTTTGTTTTGTTTGTTGTACGGGCAGCAAAAAGCAGGCTGCAGCTGAGGTGGTTATGAAGTGAAATACAAAATATATGTAAGGTGCAACAGAACAGTGCCAAGCACAGCTGACAAGCATTAAAGGATATCTTTTTAAAATTTACATTTTTTTAATTATAAAATTTTTTTGTTTTGTTTTCTTGAGGTAGGGTCTCACTCTAGTCCAGGCTGACCTGGAATTCACTCTGTATTCTTAGGGAGGCCTCATACTCATGCATGGCGATCCTCCTCCTCTGTCTCCTGAGTGCTGGATTAAAGGTGTGTGCCACAACCCCCGGCTAAAATTTACAAATTTTAAATTTTCCCACAAGGTAAATGTAACATAGTGACTAAGACAGTAGAAAAATAACTTTTTAAAATAACTGTGCGCCATCTCCTCAGGTTGGAAAATAACCTTTTAATTGATAAAGTATGCTGAGAACAGACACATATTACTCCATGCCAGTTAAGCCAGTTATCTTACCCTTCAATATTGTAGCTGCTATTTCAAGGCCTCCACTTTTCAAATACTAACATTGTAATGCACATTTCAAATATTCTTTTGAATCCAGAGTGACATTGCACACCTGGAATCCCAGAACTTGGGAGTGGTGAAGCAAGAAGATTGCTGAAAATTTGAGCAACAATCAGAGCTATAGAGTAAGAGTCTGTCAAAAACACACAAACAAAACAAAAGTTATGAGGCCAGGGATAATGGTGCCTGCCTATAATCCTAGCACTTATGAGGCTGAGGCAGCTGGAGGCCAGTCTGGGCTACAAAGTAACTATGTTGGTATAAAATAAAAGGTTAATAAAAAAACATATGAATGCATAAACCCAATGTCTGTCTTGTCTATCTCACAAGCAATATTTTTTCTCTAATTATAATCCTAAGCATTCAAAATGAAATCAAATCAATTTCATTTAGAAAAAACAGCTGAGGGAAGTCAGGCATGATGGTGCATTTATTTAGTCCCAGCACTCAGGAGGCTAAAGTAGGAGGATCACCGTGAGCTTGAAGCCAGCCTGGGCTACAGAGTGAGTTCCAAGTTAGCCTAGGCCAGAGTAAGACCCTGCCTCAAAAAAAAAAAAAAAAAAAAAATCAACAAAAAAAATTGTTTGAGCCTGAGCCAGGCCTGGTGGTGCACACCTTTAATCCCAGCATTTGGGAGGCAGGGGTAGGAGGATTGAGACTACAGAATGAGCTAGAGTGAGACAATACCTTGAAAAACCAAAAAGAAAAAAAAAGTGAAGAAAGAAGGAAATTGCTTAGTGATTTTTGACATTCTCTACATTTTAACTACAAGGAAGGAAATAGATTCAACCCTCTGAACTACTAACATCTCAATATGAAAATGGTGATAACTGTAGGAGTTAATTTATAAGGCACATATGCTCTGAAAATGACCCTTTCCTTAAGCTAAGTAAGATCTTTGATTAATAATGGCTATAATTTTCAATTGTTTACTGACAGAAGATAGAGATGCATTTTTAAATTACAAGTTGTGCACTGGGAATAAGGTCAGCAGCAGGGTGATTCCCTTGCCTGAGTTCCAACCCCAGCACCACAAAGTAATAATAAAGCTAAATGAACATAAAAATTTAGTTAACAAGTTGCACTATCCACAAATGAAAACTTTGACAGCCATCTGTGGGTTATGCTACTGGACAAGGGAGACATGAAACATTTCCTTTATTCTAGAAAGTTCTATGGATAGTGCTATGTAGATTATCTAAGCAGGAGCATATATGTCCATGCAGAGGCGGTGGCAGCTTGAGAAAGTTACCATGTCAAAGGATTGCTCTTGTGACATGGGGGAGACAAGTCTGCATGTGAGACACGTGATAAAGGGGGAAGCCTGAACCACTCTGAGCTCAGCTGCAACTTCCTGGCATGGGCGGTGTGGGGAAGAAACCTGCTGGAGGGTATGCCAGCTTTGTGGCGTCCCAGATGGCATCCAAGGCACAGCCAGAAACTGGCCAAGGTTCTTTCTTTCCTCTTTCTACACACTTCTGAAACACTCTCGCCCACACATCTACAAGCTGGCAATATAAAAATGTCCATCTTTCAACACAGATGGAACTCCTGCTTTCAGAGACATAAACCCAGCTTCCTTCACTCCCATCTTTCCTGTGACTGCTTTGAAAATGCCTTGCCTAGAAAAGAGACTTCAGCCGGGTGTGGGGCATATACCTGCACTTCTAAGACTCAGAAGGCTGGAGCAGGAGAATCTCGAGTTCAAGGCCAGTCTGGGCTACACAGTGAGACAGGTCCTGGGAGGTAACCTAGAGCTCCAGACATAAAGTATGCGACTATTCTCTGTCCATTCTTGGGAGATAAGCTCTAAAGACTTGGGGTTTCTGAGTAGTTCTGAAAAATGTATCGGACAGTTGATGCTACCAGCCCCCTATCTGCTACAGAGATGACTGGTGATGGCCACTAACTAGCTTTGCCAGTACCTAGAGGGGAGGGACTTTGAGCCAGGATGTATCCTCCCAATTCTTCCAGGGCTGGAGGGAGAATTCTGCCCAAGGCCAGTCATGTCTACATAATGCAACCCCACTGGAAGCTGGACACTGAAGCTGTGGAGGGCTGTCCTGGCTGGCCATATGGCCCACACTACCACACACTGATGTGCCAGGAGGGTTCTGCAGCTGATGTCACAAGAAGAGAACAATGCAAGTTTGGGCTGGGACCCTCCCGAACTTTGCCCTATGTGCCTCTCTCCTTCACTGGCTCTAGAGTATCTTTTTTGCTAAAATAAAACTTCCATCTTAAGTATGGCATGTTCTGAATTCTCAGTCTTTCTAGCGGGTAGTGGGACTTACAGCCGGCCGTTTAGAAGTGGGTGTCTCCTGGGGACTCCCACACTTGTGACTGGAGTCAGGAGTTAGGACAGATTGGTAACAGGCTGTGTTCCCAACAGGGGAAGGCTAGCCTAACTCTGGAGACACGTCACTGTCTCCTCCAGTACTGCTCTGCACATGGAGTGGCCACTGTGAAGGGCACTGACCTGTGTGGCCTGTCAATCACTTTCCACACAAACATCAAAACATCCGTCCGAGTCAACTTCTGACAAAGTTCTGACTTTGTCCTCCTCCTCTCCAATCCCTTCTCACCTGCAAAGCCCTGTATGATTTGACTGGGAGGCCAAGTTCCCTGAGCAAGTGCCACGCTGCACACTGACAGACTGACCAGAACCTCACGGAGGCGGAGATGGAGCACAAAAACTACTGGGAGCCTCTCATTACCAACCTCTGTACCTGGCCTGATAGCCTCCTATCGGGAGAAACTTCTGGAATGTCTTAACCTAGCAGACCACAAGTTTCTGCTAGCCCAAAGCCAAGGCTGCTATGGGATCACAGGCGAAACTTAGAGCAGACACTTCCCACTTTGCTGGGATGCGCTTGCCTGACATCACCATCAGCTTTTGGGAAATGCACTGGTTTATAATTATTTTATAAAATATATTTATACATATGTAAAATATATAAATATATATTTTTTATTTTATAAAATGTATATAATTTTTTTGTTGTTGTTTTTTCAAGGTAGGGTCTCACTCTAGCTCAGGCTGACCTGGAATTCACTATGTAGTCTCAGGGTGGCCTTGAACTCATGGCGATCCTCCTACCTCTGCCTCCCAAGTGCTGGGATTAAAGGTGTGTGCCACCACGCCCGGCTAAAATATATATAATTTTTTATTAAAAAGTTTATATAACTTCTTCCACCTGTCACTCATGGTAACCTGAATTCCTGTTCCCAGGCCATGCTCTCTCATATTTGGGTCAAATTAACTCTCTCTTTTCCCTTTAGAGCAAGAGTTGTGTTCTGGGTTAAGAGGGTCTTTCCCTCTCTCACTCTATTTTCCGCAATGCTTATGAGCTTCTGAGTCTAAACTAGCCAAGTTCATTCTTACCTTGGAGGAACCTTGTCCAGATTGGTCACCTCTGTCCCTTCTTTCCACATAGGTCCTGGTTTACAGGTCTGACCTCAGGGCTCTGCTTTACTCCCGGTTCAGAACAGCCCTTGGTGACTCCTCACTATCCTCTTTGACTTTCACCAAAACTCAACATCTGTTGTTTCTGATGTTCTCCCCCATCAGAATTGAGTTCTGTCACCTTCAAAGCCATATTTGCAGGGCTTTTGAGAATGCCTGGCACACGGAAGGTTTCATTTACTGAATATCTTAATTGGATATTCAGGTCTTGCTGAATTGGCTGAACTGGATTTCCCAGCAGTCTGCTCTGGCTTTAGTTCTGCCCTTAAATCCATTCTCCACACGGCAGCCCGAGACATCTTCTAAGAGATCAACACGACACCATCACGGCCTCATTAGAAACGGGCTCAGCCTCGCATTCAGAGTGCTCTCTCCACAACAGGGAGCGCAAGCCATTTGGGGTCAGCCTCTCCACACTTACCCCAGCTGCTCTCCAGCCATGCTGCACTGCTGCCCACACACCCAACACCTCCTGGATTTCTGCACATGGGCCTCCCCGTGACACTCCTCGCCTCCCTTTTTTACCTTCTCCAGGTCTCTTTACCCACCGCTTCTTCTAGAAAGCCCTCCCTAATCTTGCAGTCAGCACAGGCTGCACATCCCCTGTGCTTCCCCAGAACTTGGTCTCCTCCCGTCACAGCACCGAGTCTACATATGGGCCAGTGCATACTTAACATAACCTTCTCGGGAGAATAAGCTCTGGAGAGGCAGGGCCTCCTATTGCTCAGTGGTACGGCTGCCGCTGAGCGCAGGGTCTCCTGGAGTACTTACTTGATTAATTTAGCACACTGCAAAATCAAATCTGATAGTTCTTCTGTATTCCCCACAGAATGTGATTCAATGTTACCCACAGACCAGAGCCCAGTCAGCACCGGGCAGAAGTCCACTGAAGTATATAACCAGGGAGAAGGAGATAGAGCTCAAGGGTGCTCAGATGTCTTGATGATGGAGTATACTTAAAGCCACTCATAAGCTGTAACCAACTAGGCTCATAGTTTGTAACTAACTTATATGATCTTGAAAATGTCTCCTTGCTACAGTTACTACCATTTTTTTTTTCCTTTTTCTTTTTGTACCAATGGGGAAAAAAATCATTTTCCACCAGGACCCAATTTGTACAGATACATATTCATTAAAAAAAAGTTCTAAAACAAATTCTGAACCGTACTAAAAAGGTAACTCACAGTCTACTATTCCAATTTCATGATCCACAGTTTGAAAAATACAAGTAGTTTAGGATAACGGCAACAAAACTGAAGTTAATGAAACAGACAAAACTTATTTTTCTTTCTGTTTCTTTTCTGGATTTTGAGACAGGCGCTATACAGCATGGACTAGTCTTGAACTTAAAATTCTCTCACTTCAGCCTTCCCTACTATGGGCACCACCATACCTGATTATTAAAATTCTGACAGCTTATTTTATCAGCACCACACTCTAACCAACTGACCTAACCGGCCAGATCTGGCAGCTTATTTTAAAATAATAATAAACACATACGTCTTTCTACCCTTAAGTCAAACTTTTTAAGAGATTAGATTTTTTTGCCCAGCCTGGTCTTAAGCTCCTGATCTTCCTGCCTCTATCGACAAGAGCTGGGATTCCAGGCCTGCACCACCACAGCACAGCGCGCCTAGCTGAGAGGCTGGATTCCTTCTGGCCGAGCTGTGTGCTCCTGATTGGTCAGCTACACAGGGGAGTACATCACACAGAGACATCCATACCTTGATATTGGAAAACCACAAATCATTTTCATGTAAGGTGGCAAGGTAGACAGAAGTGAGGAGTCCAATACAAAGGGCAATGGTTCCACCAACCGCCAATGACAGGATCTTCCACAACCTTCTGTGGGCATCTTTTAGAAAAATGAAACAAATAAATGTGTAAAGAAGTTAGAACTTATTCATTCTATTTCAGAGTGCTAAGTAAGCTACATCCGAGCTCTCTTTCACTAGTGATGGCTCCCCTGTTCCCAGCACCCTTAGTGTGAGGGGTTCCTTGACGTCATTCCACAGACTCGTTTCATTCATATTTACACCACCCCCATGATCTCCAGCTCCCAGGCTCAAGCGCCCCTCCTGCTGCAGACTCTCAAGTAGCTGGGAACTACACATACAGGGCATGTTTCCACGTGCCACCTTATTATTTTCAATGTGGTAGTACACTTTGTACCCTGGGCATCTCGTAGTTCATAGCTAGCACATCAGTTCTTCACGGACAAGTCCACCACTATATTCATCTTTAAAACCCACAGCATGCAGCTTAAGAACTAGACAGTATGAAGTTTGCTCAACTTCAGGAGAAATAAATGGCTTATCAATCTAGGATATATGTCATATTTTAGATGATATACTTTTAATTTGCAATGTATTTGTTAAAAGCCATCAAAATAATTTTTAAAGATTTTCTTATTAATTTTTTTATTGTTTGTTTTATTTATTTGAGACGGAGGGAGGGAGGGAGAGAGAGAGAGAAAGAGAATGGGCATGCCAGGGCCTCTAGTCACTGCAAACGAACTCCAGATATATGTGCCATTATGTGCATCTGGCTAACATGGGACCTGGAGAATCGAACCTGAGCTCTTAAGCTTCACAGGCAAACACCTTAACAGCTTAGCCATCTCTCCAGCCCTAAGATTTTCTTTTTAAAAAATATTTTATTTGAGAGCGAGAGAGAGAGAGAGAGAGAGAGGCACAGAGATAGAGAAAGAGAGAATGGGTGCACCAGGTCCTCCAGCCACTGCAAATGAACTCCAGACTCATGTGCCCCCTTGTGCATCTGGCTTACATGGGAACTTGGGAATCAAACCTGGGTCCTTTGGCTTTGCAGGCAAGTGCCTTAACCACTAAGCAATCTGTCCAGCCCCCCTCCCAATTTTTTATTGTATTTTTAATTTAAGAGAGAGAGAGAAATAGGTATAGGCAGAGAAAGAGAGAATGGACATAGCAGGGCCTCCAGCCACTGCAAAAGAACTCCAAACATGTGCACCCTCTTGTGCATTTGGCTTACATAGGTCCTGGGGAATAGAACCTGGGTCCTTTACTTTTGTAGGCAAGTGTCTTAAGTACTAAGACATCTTTCCAGCACCCCAAAGAAAAATTTTTTAAAGGGCTGGAGAAATGGCTCAGTGGTTAAAGGCACTTGCTTGTAAAGTCTGATGGCCTTAGTTAGAACTCTCTCCTTGAAAATAAATAAACAAATGATATTTCATAATTGTTTTAAGCTTGGTTGCTGAAGAATTTGTTTTAATTCACAGGGAAAATATAGCATAACATAAGACAAATAAACTAGGGAAAATATTTACAGCACATATAAGAGTTTAAATATCCCTAAGTACAGGCTACTTAAGAACAATAAAAATGATTACAGTAGGAAACATATTAAAGACATGAACAGGCAGCTGGGTATGGTAGCACTCCTAGCACTCGGGAGGCAGAGGTAGGAGGATCACCGTGAATTCAAGGCCACCCTGAGATTATATAGTGAATTCCAGGTCAGCCTGGGCTAGAGTGAAACCCTATCTTGAAAAAAAAAAAAAAAAGACATGAATAGGCAATGAACAAAAGGGAAAAAATGATCAATGAATGTGACAGAAGAAAAGATATTCAAATGCACTAGTGTTGAAGAAGTGAAAATTGAAATGAGCTGGACTCTTCTTTTTTGGGATTCTGTACTTTTAAAAACCTCAGTCAGGGGCTGGAGAGATGGCTCACTGTTAAGGCACTTGTCTGCAAAGCCTAATGACCTGAGTTCAATTCCCTAGTACCCATGTAAAGCCAGATGCACAAAGTGGTGCATGCACCTGAAGTTCATTTACAGTGGCTAGAGGCCGTTGTGTACCCATTCTCATTCTCTCTCTCTCTCTTCCACTCCCTCTCTCCCTCCCTCCTTGCAAGTAAATAAATAAAATAAAACCTTGGGTCAGTCAGAAACTTAAGAATGGTTAACACTTAGGGGGATGTAGCCACTGGAAGAGCACGTGGCTATCATGCCCAAGACCTGGATTCCATACCTAACAGTACAAGAAAGAAAGGGAGAGAGACAGGAAGAAAGAAAGAGAGGAGGGCTGGAGAGATGGCTTAGCAGTTAAGGCGCTTCCCTGCAAAGCCTAAGGACCCATGTTCTACTTTCCAGATCCCACTTAAGCCAGACACACAAAGGTGAAGCAAGTGCAAGGTCGCACATGCCCACTAGGTAGCACAAGCATCTGGAGTTACACTGAAGTGGCTGAAGTCCTGGAGCACCAATTCTGTCTCTCTCTCTCTCTCTCTCTCAGAAGAAGAAGAAGAGGAAAAGGAGGAAGAGGAGGAGGAGGAGGGAGGGAGGGAGGGAGGAGAGAAAGAGTGTACTGTTTTGGAAAGGGTATTAAAAAATGACATAGCCAGGAATAGTAGCTCACACCTTTAATCTCAGCACTTGGGAGGCAGAGGTAAGAGGATCACTGTGAGTTCGAGGCCACCCTGAGACTACTTAGTGAATTCTAGGTCAGCTTGGACTAGAGGAAAACCCTACCTTGAAAAACAAAACAAAACAAAACAACCCTGTACATCTTTATGGGCTGGAGAGATGGCTGAGCGGTTAAAGGTGCTTGCTTGCGCTGGGCGTGGTGGCGCACGCCTTTAGTCCCAGCACTCAGGAGGCAGAGGTAGGAGAATCGCTGAGAGTTCAAGGCCACCCTGAGACTACATAGTGAATTCCAGGTCAGCCTGGACCAGAGTGAGACCCTACCTCAAAATAAAAAAAAAAAAAAAAAAAAAAGGTGCTTGCTTGCAAATGATGGTCTGGGTCCGATTCCTCATTACCCATGTAAAGCCAGAAGCACACAGTGGTGGGGGTGTGCGTCTCTTGAATTCATATTCAGTGGCAAGAGGCCCTGACCAGCCCTTTTTCTTTTCTCTCCCTTTCTCCCTCCCACAAATAAATAGCATAAAATATTTTTTTAATTACACATCTTTAAGTACATCTGGTTAAAAAAAAAAAAAAGTATAACTGGTAGCTCTCTGGAAACCATGAGGGCAACAGGAGTAAAAGCCATCAAAAGGAACATGCCGTTTGACCGGGAACCCCCAGATAGACACACGTCCCAAGAAGATAATTTTCCATGGATATGTGGTCGCAATGCTCTTTATCACTTGCATTACATGGGTACTGTATTCCATTTTAATACTCAATAGTCATACCACAGAATCTTATGAGCTGACAGCATTTTAAAAATACACAGAGTTATGAAGGGTTCATAACCTAAGAGAAATAGCAACCTTCAAATCTGCATGTGGACGTCAATCTTGTAAAACTCCCTCTGAATACTGGCTGGCCTCTGCATACAGGGAAGGACATTCGGACAGCAAGATCAATGCTAGCATCTATGCCACTCTCAGAATGGGTGTGAAGGTGGGAGTGTTTTTCCCTTGTTTTTCACTGTTCTTTAGTTTTCAGTATTTTCCCCCCTAATATAAACATTATTTTGGTAAAATGAACAATCCCCAAGGTTATTTTTTTTAATTTAAAAGAAACAATGAACTATGAATTTGCACTGTGTTAGGACTTCAGCAACCGTGTACTTTCGGTACTGCATTCGCTGTCATCAGCTAATCCCAGTGGTGCGGCTTTCCAAAACAGGTTTCTTTGATTTGATTAAACCGTTTTCTCAGTTACTTTACTAGCTCGGGCTGCTAAGAATTAACATGGCTGCAAAGGATGTATTCTCCCAGACATCCAAAATGGCTCATGCTACATCTACAATCCTGACCATGTCTAATTAGGAAGGTAATTCAGAGAGGGAAAGCTGACAACCAACACGGTCCCATGGGTCGCTTAGCAACTGCCCAATATCACATAGATGATCCACCAGGTTCTCATCACTTTTCCTGTCATTCCCCCCGCCCCAAAGTTTTTTAAAACAGGAAAGCATAGAAGACAATTTCAGGAATCTGACTAAAATTAAGAATACAAAAATTGGGGGCTGGAGAGATGGCTTATCAGTTAAAGTGCTTGCCTCCAGAGCCTAAGGACCTAGGTTCGATTCTCCAGGTTCCATGTAAGCCAGATGCACATGGTGGTCATATGGCTGGAATTTGTTTGCAGTGGTTAGAGGCCCTGGTGCACCCATTCCAACTCTCTCTCATTCCCTTTCTCTCCCTCTCTAATAAATAAGTAAAAATAAATCTCAAAAAAATAAATAATCTTGAAAAAAAAAGATTTCAAAAATTGGGGCTGGAGAGATGGCTTAGCGGTTAAGTGCTTGCCTGTGAAGCCTAAGGACCCTGGTTCGAGGCTTGATTACCCAGTATCCACATAAGCCATATGCACAAGGTGGCACATGCATCTGGAGTTCGTTTGCAGTGGCTGGAGGCCCTGCTGCACCCATTCTCTCTCTCTGCCTTCCTCTGTCACCCTCAAATAAATAAGAATACAAAAATTGCAATTCATTTTCAATACTTTAATGAAACGAAAAACTCACCCCAAGATAAAGCTGCCTAGAGTGACTGGCATATATGGACCAGAAAACTTAGAGATAGACTCCAGTCTAAACAATAGGGAAAAGTATCTCACCATAGAGAGCCACAGGGTCAGGCACTGTCGTAAGTTAACAACTTACAAAAGGGTTCTCATCAAAGTTCTTTTTCATTTGATTACAATGATAAAAACACATATAATTGCACTGTAATCAAGATGCCAAGATGTTTCCTTCACTGCAAAGTCTGGCCAAATTTTTACACTACTGGAGAGGAGTATTTTAATATGCAAAAATATAATCAACCCAAATCGTTGCTATAGTTTAAAACCACCAGGGCTAGAAAGATAGCTCAGCAGTTAAGGCACTTGCCTACAAAGCCAAACCACCAGGGTTCGATTCCCCAGTACCCATATAAAGCCAGATGAACAAAGTGGTGCATGCATCTGAAGTTCATTTGAGGTGGCTGGAGGCCCTAGCACACTCATTCTCTCTCTGTGCTTGCAAATAAATAAAATATTAAGAAAAGAAATTTAAAATTACCTACCAGATGGCAATTTATTTTCCAACTTCACATTTTCTTTTTGTGCTGGAATATCCTCAGAAACTTCTAAGGTTTTTATCTCTTTTCTCTGCCGGATGTACATCATGATGTCAAAGACTCTTATGCATTGTTTCTCTACGTCTTCCTACAAACAACGGGGAGATGGATAAATGGCCCATGGATATGTCAGCGCCCTGTTTCCAACACACCCTTACACTCATCTGTGCGTGCATAAGTGACTTAACTTGGGCTGTTGTCCTTTAACGTAACCTCCTATGCAAATCTTAATCAGCTTTCCAAACTACACACTCGAGGCAACACATACGTTTAACTCAGGAATAGAGGTAAGCCACGTAACAAGTCCAATCCTTAGGAAGCCATCTTGGATGCTCCAAGCCTTGAATTCTCTTCCCTCCCAGAGCCCTGACATTTACCATACAATTTGTTGCATTGCACCGTTTTATGTTACTTTCTACTGTTGCATAGGCAGTAGTAGGTCCATGTCGCTTACGGAACTGACCACGTGGGAGCGATTCAGTAGTAAACTTGTTGACAGAACTGAAACATTGTTTCTGGCATCTGAATGTTTGCACCTGTGCTCATTAAGACACTTCGCACTAGAAGCTGTAAGCCTCCGCGGTAAAGACAAGCGGGGGTGTGCCAATCAAGGTAGCTGCTATCCGGAGATCAGCAGTGGGTGTAACCACAGGAGCAGTTGCCTAGTTTGGAAGCTGCAAGTGGGAGGCAGGGCTGTGGTGGCAGTAAGCTGGTTGCAGCCTCTCAGAACATCTTGTGTCACTCCGAATAATGAATAGCGTTTTCCTAATCATCTACTAAAAAATGATAGCCAGACACGTTTCAACAGTTTATCCACCCCGCACTCAAGATACTTAACTCTATTCCTTTACCTACGGGTAAATTTTACTCGCTCTATTCAGTAGAACACGCCAACACGAGAGAGACAGTTCGTTCGTTCATTCATTCATTCGACAGCATTATGAGAAGGAAAACCCGGCGTCGGAAAGCATCAGAACCGGAGAGGCTGGCGCAGTGACGGAGAAAAGGGGATGTTTGCAAAAAGTCTGACTCGCGATGCGCACATTTCCCCCCGACGGCCTCCCTAACACGAGTTATCCACAGCCCCCACCCGCCGGGCACGCACGCACCGCGGCTCGCTGAAACCGAAAGTTAACATGCAAGCGCTCGGCACGGAGGGCCACGAGCGCCCACGAAGCTGAGCCACAAAAGTTCTCCCAGCGCGCGCGGAGCCGGACGGTGGGCGCCCGGCGTTCGCCCGGGGAGCCTGCCCGCCGCTCGGCGAGGACGCGAAGGACGGACGGCGACGGCTCGGCGCGCCACGCCCCGGAGCACCTGCGGCCCCGCCGCGCCGACACCCTTGGCGAAGTTGGGGGACACGCTGGGGCCCAGCTCAACCCCCGGGCGCGGAGGGCAGCAGCCCGAGCCCAGGCCCGCCCCGCCCCGCGCCGTCCCCGCAAAGTTGCTCGGTGGCGCGTGCGATGCCTTCGCGGACAGCCCGGGGCCGGGGCCAGGGAGGACGGGACAGGACCCTCCCGGGCAGCAGCCGGTGTCCACCCGGCCCGCGGCACCTCGGGGACCCCCTCCCTTCCGCGGAAATGTGGCGCCCGCGCGTCCCCTCGAGGCCCGGCCACGACGCCCCAGACCTGCGGCCTCGGCCGTCCTCACGCGCCGCTCCAGCCCGGGGATGCAAGCCGGCCCGGCGCCCGGGGGTGGGGTGGAGGGGAGGTCGAGTGGGCGGGGGCCGCCGGGAACGCGTAGCCCCGAGCTCCGTGCAACACCGTGCACAGGAGCACTCGTAGAAGGGGCGCGCCGGGGAGGCAGGGCCGCTGCCGCTGCATTCATAGGTCCTGGGAGCTGTCGGTCAAAGCGAAACGCCCGCCTCCAACTCCCGCGCAGCTCCGCCCCGTCTCGTGCGGCGCGGGCCGGAAGGAAGCGGTGCACTTCCGCTCCGGGGCCCCTCCTCGGGTGTTGACCGCTCGGGGCACTGCGAGGCCGTGGAAGGTGCGTTCCGTGTGGCCCGTGCGCGTCAGCTCGGACCTTCCCCACCTTCCCCCACCCCAGCCCCAGGGCGCGAGATGCGGCTCTGGAAAGACGCTCCGCTTCCCTGGGGAAGGTCGTCCGGGGCGGAGCGGGAACTGCTGCTGTTCTCTGCAAACAACAACAAAATAATTCCTGCGGGGACAACCCCTACCCCACCTTCCTCTGTGCCACCAGCACCGGACCCAGCGGGCAGCGGTGCCCGGCTTTCCCAACCCCACCCTCTGCCCCTAGCTGCCACCGATCTGCTTTGCAAGTCAGTCTACTCCACACCGCTGATGACAGCACCTGCGGATACCTTTGCAGCTCCCAAGACGTCCCTCCGGCTTACATGCCCAAGGATATTGCTTTTTCTTCTTCTTCTTTTATTCTTTTTTTGTGACTTCTCCCCCTACCAGGCCTCGCCACCTATGAACAGGTTCCCCATCGTCTGAATTCCGACCGGAATTTATTTCATCTCTTTCCTAGTCGTCCTAACCCCGCTGAAGCGTTTGCTCCTCCTCTGCCTTTGCATGGCTGGTAATTACAAACTCACGCTCTGTGAAAATGGATCGAGGTATCTGCTGGGCAAGGGCGTGTGTAAAATCGTTCCCAGAGCTGCTTAATAAATACATATGCAAATCCATTCCTTCTTAAAATTTTCTGTAATTGGATCGGATTTTTCCCTCTTTCTTAAATTGACTCGTGGGGGGATGGAAATGTGGCTTTCTTGAATCATGGGTCCTTTAAAAGGAACAGTATCTGTCGACCGCTGTTTGTTTTTTCTTGACATGAGGAAGTGACTTCACTAAGCAAGTTACTTTTCATAAGGAGGCAACCGCGACTGAGAGCTTAGCCTTGGGAGTGAATAAACAAATTAAAAACGAATCTTAGGCCAGGTATGTTTCATGCCTGAAGTCCTAACACTGGTGGCAGAAGCAAGCAAAGGCCTGCCTGAACCACAATACATAAGGAGACCCTGTCACAATGAAAATGATCAGTGAGTCATAGTTCTGCAGTGCCCCTGGGAGTGATGGCCCTATGAGTGTGGGGTCAGGGAGGCGCCCTAATGAGCACAAACTGACAGTGGATACATCTGCAGTGGTGTACAGGAACCCTTCTTTTTTATGTATTTTTTTTGTTTGTTTTTTGAGGTAAGGTTTCACTCTAGCTCATGCTGACCTGGAATTCACTATGTAGTCTCAGGGTGGCCTTGAACTCCTGGCAATCCTCCTACCTCTGCCTCCCGAGTGCTGGGATTAAAGGCGTGTGCCACAACGCCCAGCTAATACATAATTATTTTATTGACAACTTCTATCTTACAGAAAATACACTGTGATAATTCCCTCCCCTCCCCCCACTTTTCCCTCACAACTCCACTCTCCATCATATCCCCTCCCTCTCTCCATTAGTCTCTTTTATTTTGATGTCACCGTCTTTTCCTCCTATTATGAGGGTCTTGTGAAGGTATTGCTAGGCACTTCGAGGTCATGGATATCGAGGCCGATTTCTGTCTAGACAGTTGCATTGTAAGGAGTCATCAGGAACTCTTGTTTGCTGTGTGGACTCCTCTGGTTTTTCCTCTGAGGGGAGCAGAGAATTGAGCCTGGTTTAATCACCAGCATGGCCACACAACCCAAAGCAAACCAAAGATAGGAAGCCTGACTCTACCCAAGACCTACCAACCCAAAAGCTACACTTTGATAGAAGCCCACACTTTTGAGAATTAGGGAACCGGTTATATTTATCACACCCTTCCCAGGTGCTGGGGAGATGGATGGATATCAGTGGACATCGAAGCGTGAGTACCTGCGTTTGCATCCCAAGCACCCATGTAAAGCCCAATGCAGTGGTGCAAATGCCTCTAGTCCCAATGTGCTTACAGCATGATGGGAGGCATGCACAGGAGAATCCAGCAAACAGCAGTGACTAAGCAGACCCTGCCTCCAAACAAGGTAGAGGTGGGGACTGACGTCACAGGCTGTCCTTAGACCTCCATGTGCATGCTGTGCATCCCCCTTACACCCACCAGCACACAAACACATCCTCACTCAAAGGAACACACATTAAAAATAATAAATAAAGCATCTTGCTTTAGGACCAAAGGCAAGATTTCTTCCTAGGCATTTTTATAATCTGAAGTACAACGTTGAGTTTTCAATTGCTTGACTTAGTAGTAGCTCTCCCATCATTCCCGCTTCTGTGACAGTCTACTGTTCCTTCATCTGCCTTTCTTGCATTCCTTTTAAGTCTTATTTATTTGAGAGAGAGATACAGAACTAGGCAGGTAGAGAGAGAGAGAACGGGCACACCAGGGCCTCTAGCCGCTACAAACAACCTCCAGATGCGTGTGCCCCCTTGTGCATCTGCCTTATGTGGGTCCTGGGGAGTCGAACCTGGGTCCTTTGGCTTTGCAAGCAAGTGCCTTAACCACTAAGCCATCTCTCCAGCCCGAAAAATAAAATATTTTTAAAAGATTTTATCAGGGTTGGGCATGGTAGCACTTGCCTTTAATCCCAGCATTTGTGAGGCAGAGGTAAGAGGATTGCAGTGAGTTCAAGGCCACTCTAGTACATAGTGAACTCCAGGTCAGCCTGGGCTAGAGCAAGCAAGATGTGTCCATATCACCTGAAATCTAGGTCCCATGTAACCACTCTGTGGTTTGAATGTATGTCCCCCAATAGACTCAGTTTTCTTTATGATAGACAGAGAGAATTGGTATGCCAGGGCCTCCAGCCACTGCAATTGAATTCCAGATGCATGTGCCATCTTGTGCGCATGTGCAACCTTGCACGCTTGTGTCACCTTGTGCATCTGGCCTATGTGGGACCTGGAGAGTCGAACGTGGGTCTCCAGGCCTTCTCTCTTATGGATTGCTCACTTAGGGAAGATGTCAGCTGCCACGTTGTGAGGATATTCCAACAGTCTGCGGAAAAGTCCATGTGAGCAGCAGTGACCTCTGGCCAGGAGCCTTTCAGTCATGGAGTGAGCCATCTTGGAAACAGCTTGGGCAGTTCTGGGACCACCTGAGTTGGTACAGGAGAGACCCTAATGTATGTTACTCTGGAATATTTGCCACATAGAAATATGCATATTATTGTTTTAAACTATTGAGTTTGGGGTACTTCCGCATTTACAATGATAGATAACCAGTGCAAAACTAATCACACGATAGATGTGTCATAATTTAAACATTCCCATTGAAAGGGATATCCAGGTCATTTCTAGTTTAATGCTATTTTAAGCAGTACTGTAAGAATATTCTTATAACATCCTCAAGGAAATGTTTCTCGAAATAGAATTGCTAGAACTCATATTCTGCTTTGTGATACTTGTTGGCAAACTACACTCTAAAAAGATTAAAAATTCTTTTACTTTACTTTTTATTACTGAGGTTTATTGCAATGCTTTTT